>VDFB02271358.1:804399441-804856331 GCA_007258455.2 Sequoia sempervirens
AGGTATGAAGGACTTGCTTTGTATACATACTATGTAGTTTAGCTTAAGACAATGTTCTTTGAAGAGATTGAAGGTGGATTATGGAACTCAAGGGTTACCATGAAAAGGATTAAAGCAAAGACTGAGATCTATTTAAAAGCCACAATCATGAAGATATTAAAGATGTCATGCAAAAACCTAGTAGCTGGAGTAATGAATACAGTGCCAAAGAGGATAGTGTGCTGGGGAAGATTTAGGAGATCTCCACATTATCTAATTATAGGGAAATACATCATTTATTTATTTTTTTAATTAAAAGAAATCATTCTAAACCCTATATAGGATACATTGATACTTCAAAAGCCTCTGAAGGAATTTGAGATTATGCAAATATATGTTAAGTAACATTCATAAGGTTTAGAAAATCTTGATCACTCTCTAGAATAGCCCATTAAACATGGGTTGTGCTTGAATGCACTACATAATTGATATAACACAACCACTCTACATATCAACCAGAGTTATAGGCTCTTTATTGAAGCAAGAGGTAACCACTCTTGGATCATGCTATAATTACATCCTAACTTGTTAAACTTGAGACAACCTCAATGCACCTAATAATGATTGACACCTACATTATCTGGCAGGGTAACTACATTATATATGAGTGCCTCCATTTCTATCACAACATAGCCACATTAAACTTCGGTCACATGAATGCATCTTTATTATTTGTTATAGCACAAGCGTACCCACATGACTAATAGAGTTATGGATTACATAATTCTGATCACAGAATTTGTTCGATTGTGATCTTATGGTGATTCCACACAACAAAATATGGACATGAAATTCTCAAAACCCTTAACCTCTAAAAATGAAATTTGATGAGATGTTGCTTTAAAATATGATTTTCAAACCTGGAACTACAAATCTGACTTCACAACTGAATTCTGCAAAAAGACAATGACTACCCTCAACCTGGTGATATCTTCTTAAATTTTTTCTGATTTTTCCCAAGAAAATCATCCTTAGTTCTCCACAAACTGTCTCAAGTAGAGCAAAACACTGTCGCAATAAATCAGGGGCGAATTCACTTTTCTTTATGTCGGCCACAATTTGATTTTTTTTAATTTTCATGTTTGTTGAAAATTCGACGAAAATAATAGCCGACATTTCGACAAACCCTAGGTTTGTCAAAATTTCGATGAACGTCGGGGATAAACTTTCAAAAAATTAGAAATTACACATCAAATTTTACAAGCACCCGACGAACATCGAATTTTACATATTTCATCAGACAGTTTCGTCGTATTTTGCAGTCAAATGTATTAGTGTTATAAACTTTATTTCATTTTTTAAATCATATATTTTAAATTGTATAACATTTTTGCAACTCTATATAAAATATATCGGGATATCACTCCGGATTCAAATCGGATCCATTGGAATCCGATATCCGATATGTCTGACACAAAATTTAATGCCTAGGGATTAGCCTCAAGATTACTTTGGATTTTGGTTCGGACCTGCCAATCTAAGAAGTAACACAAAAAACATGTTTAACAACTTACCTTACTTTTCCAGACTTCGCCCATGTGGCTAATGACCTTTTTTTACCCAAAATTGATGAAACGAAAAGGGTTTGTAAAGGAGCTTCTCAAATTTCCACCAATATAAATTATACTTTAGTTTGAATCTAATAAATAATTATTATTTTAATTTTCTATTAGAATTACGACTAAAGTTCTGATTGATAGCCTGATTGAAAAACATCTATATCTTTCAAACGGTATCAAATTTTTTGAATCCAAAACATGCGTCACATTCTATGCTTCGCATACTATAGGATTAAAAAAATAAATTGAATTTCATGAAGTTTTGACCAAGTTAAGGTGGTCAGACATACGGGTTTTTATATTTTTTAAAAGTTGTAATAAAAAATTTATAATTAGGAAAAAAATTACAAAAAATATGCATCATACATGAGTCCTCTAAAATATTATAAAAAAATATTATCATTTTATTATGGTTAGGGTGGTCAAACAGACACCTACTTCTTATTTTTTCCTTGAAATTTAAGTACTACTGCATTGAAATTTTAATTTTTCACCAAATAGATTTTTTTTAGATAAATAAACCTAGTAGTTTAGAAACTACATTCAATTTGCCATAGATTCTATTCTTACATATTTTTGAAATAATATAGATAACTTATTCAAATTTTTATGTCAAGTTGCCTAACTTTGATTTTTCTAAATTTTCATTGCCACTTAAGGGCCTATTTTTTGCATGATGATCCTGCACATTCCCTGTCCCCAATAATTGTATGTAGCTAAAGAAGGAGGCTGTGTAAGTTCTCATTAGATTTCAAAGAATGATTCACATTTTACAAATTAGCTAGATGGATGGACAAATCAACATAGATAATTTGTAATTCAATTTGAGGGGGGTGAATGGTGTTAGAAAACATAGCGAGACAATGAAATATCTAGATAAATTTGATGATAACTTGCCTACAAGTGTGGGAAACAATATTAAAGGAAGGAGAGGCACCCAGGAGAGATGGTTTCCAAGTCCAAGATTAGGAAAATAGGGTGCCTGGCAGAGAGGTGAACAACAAGAGCCATAGGTTATGAGCATGGGTGAAAAATGAGAAAGCATGTTTTATAGACTCTATTTTAGGACAAAAAGGGTTGAGGGTAAACAAATTTAAGGCAATTACATATAGGAAGTTTAACATGAAGAAGTTTTCATGCAAGAAATTGAGACTGAGCATCAACTTTGGACTTCCAAATTAGATGACCAAGTTTATTCCACTTGGAGCAGAGGAAGGAGCAATGCCATTTCTTATTGAGATGGGGGGTGATGGTGATAGGAGGAAGATGTTGTTTATAGATGGCTCAAAGGGGGAAAGACTGGATTTTGCGAGTGTTAGACCATCACCAATCTCTCATAAAGTTTGCATGATAGTCCAAGGAAAGTAGATTATGGAGTTCCAAAGAAACCAACTATTGGATTTCAAGAATTGGTTGTTTATCATTGGTAGAGAGGTGGAACTAAGATTTAAGCAAAGGCCATGAATTCCATTGGAAAGTGGAAAGGTCCCATAAGTCATGAAACACTTGAATACCTTTTTTAAAAAGGCATTTACCTTTGAATCTATTGATGGTACCTAAAGGATGACCATTTTGTTGCACCAACCGATTCCACCAGATAGTGGAGTAAGGAAAATTTTTCCCATGGCTGAAGGATTGCTCAAACCATATCAATCAAATAGAATTAAAGGGAGTAGATCCATGGGTTTTGAAGAATTGAGTTAACAAGATCTTGTCTTTCCAACTAATAGAATCCCAAGAGTGCCCAACTAAAGCAGTTTGGATGCGAAATTTCACCAATTCTTTCCAAGGAGTATCTCCCTCCAAGGCTCTAATAATCCATTTAGTTTTTAGGAACCTTGCGTATACGGATCAATGATTCTTAATCCTCCTTTGTCTTTTAGTTGAATACAATGTTGCAAAGAAGAAACAAGTAGCCCTTTTTTTTGCTTCCCCATTTATCACATAATTTTTTTTTGATCAACTGAGTAAATTGATTATAATAGGTTTTGGAGGGAAACCAACATGAGGATATATAAACATGACTAGCAAGCAAGATTTTGTTAGCCACTTGGATACAACCAACCATAGATAGAAATCTATTGGTCCAATTCAAGAGCTTGATCTTGATCTTATTCAAAAACCAAGTCCACATGTCTTTGAGAGAGACTCCAATCCCAAAGGGGATGACCAAATATTTGATGATTGTGCCATGTTTTAGTTCTTTCCATTCCGAAGGAATCCAACTTGGTTGGAAGTTAGGACGAGACATAATAAATTCAGTCTTGTGCATAGCCAATTTGGACCTAGAAATGATACAAAATAGTTCTAAAATATCTAAGGTGTTGGTCACTTAATCGGCTTTGTTTTGGATAAAAATAATGCTATCATCCGCAAAGTGTGAGTTAAGGGTGGTGGCATTATTAGGCAAGGAAATTTCATCAATAAGTAGATTAGCCTTTGCATGATGGAATAAATAGCCGAGAGCATTAGTTGCAAGCACATAAAAGAAAGGGGCCAAAGGACAGCCTTGGTGAATAGATCTTTGAAGCAAGAATTGAGGAGAAAGAGTTCCATTAACAACTATTCTAGCATTGGAATCCATGAAAAGCATTTTAATGTGATTGCAAATTTGAGGACCGAATCCTAGCCATTGCACCATGTTAAGGATGAAGGGCCAACGAATGTGATCATAGGATTTATCAAAGTCCAACTTAACAATAAGGGCATCTTGGGTAGATTTTTGAGCCCATTCAATAGTTTCCCAGGCTAACATAAGTTTTTTAAGGATAAATCCTCCTCCTAAGAAACCTATTTGCTTTGGCCGCACTATCATTTGAGTGATGGGATTAATTATTCTAGCCTTGACACTTTAGCTATAATTTTATAGGAGGTATTAAAAGCAAATTAATCAGTCTCCAACCAACCATCGTATCCTCATCTTTGCCTTTAGGAATGAGTTTGATGAGACCTTGGTTAATGGTTGGTCCTAAGGTGCCAATTTCAATTCCTTCAAGATAAACATAGTAGAAGTCCTCACGAATATATGGCCACAAGGCACGATAGAACTCAACAGGGAGACCACCCATTCCTGGATTTTTTTAGTGGCCATGTTGAAAAGGGCCTCATCTATTTATTCCATAAAGAGAGGTCAATCAAGGAATTTAGTATATTTCGCATCAATTTTGCAAGGAATAACCCTAGCCACACTTTCCTCAACAATGGAAATTAAGGGGCCAGCTGTAGTTTCATCAATGAAAAATTGTTTATAGTAATTAAAAAAGGTTTGCATGATTTTTGAGTGGCTGGTCTCAGGGGTGCCGTCAACAGATTTAATGAATGAAATCTGCTCTTTTTTATGTTTATGCTTCAATTAATGGAAGAAAAATTTAGAGTCACGGTCACCATCCTTAATCCATTGAAGTCTAGCACGAAGCTGCACACCTTTTCCTTTGTAAACAACCAATTTTCTATGTAAATGTTCAGTATGGCTGACAGATTGTTGGAGAGAAAGGTCATGGGGGTTAGTAGCAAGAAGAGAGTGGTCACGCACTAGCTAGTTATTTAGAGATTTTTCACTTCTTTTATTTTTAGCAGCAGCTTTCCGACCATAATCACGAAGGAAAGAGACACATCGAGTGATAGTTCTTTCCCACCAATTGATCCATCTATCCTCTTAGGGTTTAGACTTAGCGTTCCAAGTGCCTAAAAGGCCATTAATGTAGTTCCACTGTTGGAGGTGAGATACATTAAGCTTGAATGAGAGATCATTGGGAAGAGGTGGAGACGCGGAAAAGGAAAGAGTGGTGAAGATGGGGAGGTGGTCTGAAAGGGTGGCAGCAAGGTCAAGGTGGATTAAAAGCCCCGACTTTGAAGGAACAATATTGCAATTGGGAGAAACATAAAATCTATCAAGGCGGCTCGTTTTTCTAAAAGGCCTTCCCGACAATTAGACCAATTGAACCAATGGGGCATATGATGGTTTTTTTTACCCAACAACGAGTCATGTACACCAAGAGAATTACGAGCAAGCATCCAGACATTGAATTCCGGTTGAGACAAGCGAACAGGGCTATCCCAGCTATGGTCAATGGGGTGTTCCACCATATTGAAGTCTCCCCCAAGCACCCAATCAACATCAGGGAGGTAAAAATGCAACCATTCCTAGAGAATAGTCCTTTCTGAGGGAGTGTTAGGGGCATAGATAGAACAAAATCCATAAAGGATGTCATGGATGATAACGGTAACCCAAATGCAACAATTATTAGGGTCAGTCCCAGAGGCTACCACATGTTTTTCAAGCCAACGGGCAAGACCAAGAACACATCTACAAACTTGGGTGCCATATATCTGTTAGCTATTTTTGTCCTTTATTGCTATATGTGGCATGAGTTTTGTAGAGGAAAAATAATAAATTAATCATTCATTTCTAATTTTTTTCTTTAGTTAATTGGGGTATGGGAGAACAAAAGAAAATGCAAAAAAACGTAAGTGCAAACAAAAGAGAAGAGGCATGGAAAAGCATAAGAATAAATTAAATTTTGTAAAGAACATGAAAATAGAACAAAATGAATGGTAGAGTGGGTATTATGGATTAGTGTGGATTAAGTGAGCATTAATTGTAAGATTGTTTTCTAGAGTAGGACTTAATAATGAAGAGGTTTAGTTCATATTTGGCATTATGATTATGTATATTAATTATATCTAGTATAGTTAAGTAAATGTTTCACAAATGCAATTTTAATAGGAATAATGATTGATAAATCGTTTGCATACATTGAATGGAGGAATTCAAATCAAATGATGAGCAAACAAGGAAACTATAAAGTAAATGATTATTGTAAAGTCTAAGCTATTATATGTTTCAAAACTCACATTAATTTGGGAAAAAAAAGGACAATATATTTGAAATTATTGAAAGACACAAAATATATATGTTAAAAAAAGTTATGTAACTAACTCTTATTGGAAGAAAACTTTTTTTCTAAAATTTAACCAACTTAACTTTTATTAAAAATTATTTTTTATTATTTTTGATAATTTTAAAACCCACAAAATATATATGATTAACCTACTAACCAATATATATATTAATGATTTTCTTTTCTTTTTTTGGATAATTTTAAAACCCACAAAATATATGATAAATAAAAGAGATTTTTTTTTAAATAGTTTTAAAACCCACAAAATATATATGGTAAAAAAATGTTATTTACTTATTAATATATGATTAAAAAATGTTAAAAATGTTGTAACTTACTAACTTATATTTGGAAGAGAACTTCCAAAATTTGACCTACTTTTAAATTTTATTAAAAGAGAACATTTGAAATATTATTTTTTTATAACTTTAAAGACCACAAAATTTATATATGATTTTATAAAAAGTGTTAATGTAACTTTTTATTGAAAGAAAACGTGTCAACCTTCATAAAATATATATATATATTTTAAATTTTTGACGCTATCTTTAGAATGGAAGTAAAAAATTTGATACATATATGGTAAAAAATGATTTTATAAAAAGTGTTAATGTAAAGTGTTAATATGCTTAAAGTTTTTGACACTATCTTTAAAATGGAAGTAAAAAATTTGGTACATATATGGTAAAATATATTTTATAAAAAGTGTTAATATAAAATGTTAATATAACTTTTATGAAAGAGAATTGTCGGTTGTCAGGCCTTCACAAAATATATATTTAAATTTTTGGACGCATTTTTAAATAAAAAGTCAAATAACTTGTTAGTTGTCACAAAATATATAAAATTTTGACGCTATCTTTAGAATGGAAGTAAAAAATTTGATACATATATGGTAAAAAATGATTTTATAAAAAGTGTTAATGTAAAGTGTTAATATGTTTAAAGTTTTTGACACTATCTTTAAAATGGAAGTAAAAAATTTGGTACATATATGGTAAAATATATTTTATAAAAAGTGTTAATATAAAATGTTAATATAACTTTTATTGAAAGAGAACTTGTCAGTTGTTGGTCTTCACAAAATATATATTTAAATTTTTGGACGCATTTTTAAATAAAAAGTCAAATAACTTGTTAGTTGTCAGCCTTCACAAAATATATATAGTTAAAATTTTTAGCGCATCATTTGGTGTATCTCAAAGAAACAAATGAAATCATTTATATGCATCTTTAAGATGGAGTAAAAAAAATTGGTACAATCTTTAAGATGGAAGTTTTTGGTCAATCTTAAGTCTTTGGTGCATCTTCAATAAGTCCTCTTAGTGAAATCCAAGACTATTTAGACTCGTGTAAGCTACTGAAAACCAAAATATCTTAATAGTAGAAAAAATGAATTTTGAAACAAAAGCAATTACACATTTTAATAGTAAAAACAACGAATCTGAAACAGATGCATATCTTTTAATAGTAAAAACAACGAATCTGAAACAGATGCATATCTTCATGATCTGCAAATGCATAGGCTTTGTAGTCTATAAATGGTAGAAACAAGTAACTATAATACTATCCTCATTAAAGGCAATTCATAATTGATCAATACTATTAAAAACAAAATATAAATCATTGGAAACTCCGTTATATCACCCAACTACAACCTCGAATCCCTACTGTGGGGAAGGCAACGAGGTTACTGACTTCCTAGCCAATGTAGGAATTGACTGATCTGAAGAATGAAAAGTCTTCAACTCAGTAACGGTAATTAATATACAGGCGTTAAAAGATACTCTAACTAGGCCATATGTTGGAAATCTCTCAGTTCGACAGACATTTTTGCAGTTGCCACTTCTTAAACAAGGTCCCTTAAAACTATGGCTTTGGGACTTGCACAGTCGTCCCCCTGCTGCCTCTATCCCTGCAAAACATGAATCAAATTAAGACAAATAAATGAATGTTCATAGAAATGAGCTTCCCAAAACAAATACATGAAATTCATATTATTGAATATAGAAGAACTTACCAGGGCTGTGAAAAACTAACAAAACCAGAAACACAATACTCAGGCTCCCTCTGCTCATTGCCATTTTCTGCTCTGTTGAGAAATGAGAAGAGAGGGTATTGCCGCCCTTATATAGAATAGATTATGTATTTGTGTATTGTACTTAGTGCTTCCACGTCCTGAAAGAAAGTTTATTCAAGGCACCTGTAAACAGGATAGAGCCATAAGAAGTGGTGTAAGCAGCTGGCACCGGCATTTCGTTCAGTTTATTCTTTTCAGTTGCCTCCTCAAAAACAAAAAAGTTTATCCCAGCAGATGTGTGGAATGATTATATATTATTATCGGAGGAATAGTTTTATCAGCAGTGAGTTGGGAGCATGATGCAGAGAGCTCCTCGCTGACCAGCAATAGGAATGCTGATCAATTTTTGAGATTAGTTCATTCAGTTTCGACTGTCGTTTTAGGTAGTTTAGATTGTGGGTTCAATTTCTAACTTATTCATGGTGTAGATAAGGGTCTATTGCACATGGTTCAATGTGTGTTTTGTGTCGTAATTGTGAGGAGAGTGTCTCTCATCTCTTCTTCCAATGTTCCTATGCTAGGGAGATTTGACATTTTTGGTGGAGGGTGTGGAATACGCCCTGTTGGCATGTTTCCTCGCTTGCTGAGTTTGTGGATTGGTGGGGAAGGGTCCCTGTTTCTACTTCCTTTCTTCAAGCTACTTGGGCTCTTGGCCCATCCTTTATTATCTGGAACCTTTGGTTGGAGGGGAATCGTTGGATTTTTCAGGATGTGATGTTGGTGCCCCCCCGCTTGTGGTGGAAAATTCTGCATTCTATGGGAGAAACTGTTGTGGCTAAGTGTGATCTGACTGCATCAGTGGTGCCTTGTGATGTTGGTTGTTGTAATTGTCTTCATCTTCCTCCTCCGCAACGTCAGCTCTTACGGAATAGATGTAGACATCCTACCCCAAAGGTGAATAGGGAGGGGAGATGGTCTCCACCTCAGGGAGTCTTAAAAATCAACATGGATGGCTCTTCTCGAGGAAACCCAGGTCATACTGGAATTGGTGGTGTTGGTCAGGATAGCTTTGGAGATGTTCAGTTTATCTTCTTTGTTTATAAGGGTCTTCATACTAATAATTTAATGGAGGCTCAGGCCATTTTATTAGCTCTCAAGCGTGAAAGTCAATTGGGATGGCGAAGGATCATATGTGAGTTTGATTCCCAGGTTGTGGTGAACTTGTTGAATAGGTGGAATTTAAAGAATGTTAGCTGGCATTTGGCTTTGATTGTTGATCAGATTCTTAACCTCTCTGTGTTTCTTTGGAGTTTTTTACTTTCACTCATATTCCTAGAGAATGGAATGATGTTGTTGATTGTTTGGCTAAATGGGCTTTTGATCTTATTCATGATTGAAATTTGGTGGACCAGGGTCAATTACCCCCAGATTTGTCTCAATAGTTGGATCATTTGGTGAAGCTTGATAGGGCTATGTAATGCCCCTGCTTTGTACTTCTTGTTTTAATAAAAAATTCACCCCTCCTTTATAATTACAAATATAAAATTGTTGTTGATGTCAATACAGACTATACCTCTATGATTGCTCCAAGATTAAATGATTCTATTTTGAGTATTTGAATTTAAAATTCATATATAAGAATGGTAAATAGTTAAGCTATTTTAAAATAAAAATACGTGTCTTTAATTGTTAAATCGCTTGATTTTAAAAAAAGACTTTTTATCTATTTCCATAGAGTTTATGGATTATCTCCCTTCAACATTGTGTAATAATAATTGTCCCAAGCATGTGTCTCACCTATTTCTTTAAGCCCGCCAACTTAGGAAATAGAGAAAAGTAAGTAAACATTGTTGTTGGTATTGGGATTGTTGCAGAATATGACATCCCAAATTATATTATTTAACAAATTTATACTTAGTAATAAGATAAATTATATAAAAATGTTTATGGTGTTGTTGTTGTGATTTAAAAAATAGTTTTTGTTTTTGTTATTGTTCGGATCACTCATTTTCTTTTGGATTGAAACTTTGAAAAGTTGTTTCTTTTGTTTAGCCCTCCAATACTTTGTGACTTGCCTACCTTTTCTTTTAGTTTTCAGTCCTTCACTAGTGTGCTTGGTGTTGTTTTTGCACACTCGATTTATCTTATGTCTTATTCTACAATAGGGTTTCTCACATGTGATCTCCTTTGGTCCATCCTATTATGACTTGTTATAACATGCCCAAGTTCTTTAAACTGAGATCTTTTCAATAAATTTTCTAAATCTTGTGCATTTTAATTCCAAGATTACATAATTAGAATTTAGAGTTTGTTCTTCAAATGCTTGGATGTGGATAATTTCATGAGTTTTTGTATTTGTGATTATCCTAGTTTTATCTAATTAGCCTTCTCTTGATCTAATTAAGTCCAAATGATCTTGGGATCCTTTGGTTAATTTTGTTCAAGCTAAGCTTGCAATTCAATGCTTTGTGTTCAGGGTTGCCAGTTTTCTTTTCAACATTTACTACTATTAGACCTACTCATTTGGATTTGATTTCCTTCAATGAGTTCTCCTAGATTCAAATTTTATTTGATATGTTTTATCCATATTAGTCTATGGTTATAGTCATTTGGGCTTTGTTAGGTCTCAAAATTACTGCTCCACTTCCTAGAACAAATTCTACTCATTAGGCTCGGGTTGTCATCATATGGATATTAAAATAATTAAATAACAAAATGGTGGAGGATTATAAGCTAACTCAACAAGAGTAGGTTATATCTTTTGTGCTTCAAGTTCAACTTAAAATCAAGAGGGTATTCCTAGGGGTATACTTGAATAGGTATAAAAATCACTTAAAATAAACAAAAATAATGTAAATGATAGATAAATCCAATCTGTCTAATTAGCCCCAAATATTGTCACTAGACTAAACAAATTAACTATTGTATAATCCTTATATAGTTGATAAGACACCTTGGAAACATGTGCAAGGTGGGGTGAGTTTCATAGTTCACAAACAATGGTTTTCTATGTTCTATGCCAACAACGATATCATGAATTCATAGACTGTAACTAGAATGAAAATAATTTTATGGTTTCTTGTTTATAATATGGGTGATTGGACATGTACAAGAGATCGATGCCTATTCCAAAGCCACATATTCAAAGTGAAAAAGAAGAAACAACACAGAAAAGATGATGAACTGTAAGTGACTTGTTTCTTGAAGCATCAAGATACATCAATTTTAACTTCATCTACTTAGTTATCCATCGATATATACTCAAAATCATATGCAAACCTGTAAAAGAGTCACCACACTAAGTGTGATGAAGTTAAAGCTTTGTCAAGCTCCTCTAATGGATGTTACATTCAAAGTAACAAATATGTTGAAGAAAATACATCAGAATTGATATATTCTCTGAGTTTGAATACATACAAATGAAGACATGAATCTAAAAATGATATTTACAATGTATATTTATCAGACTGAAATATTCCTTGCATTTTGATCACTGATTTGCACTTGATAGTTTGTTGAATACCCTTCTGAGCATGTGCTTGTAGCTCTCTGCTCTCCATGTACTCTCCAATAATCCAAATGATTACCAAAATTTCCCATAAGACAAGGCGATAAGGGAAAACCCTAAACTGAATTACCATAGTTGCATCAAAATCTACATGAAGGGTCAAATCCCTCCAAAATGGATGCTCCGAATCAACAATGGCCTCAACAATTGCTTTTGGTGGTTGGTCAAGCGACGTTGATCGCATAGGTAGCTGGGAAGATGGAGTAGCAACAATAATTGAGGTCACTGGAAATAAGATTTGCACGCCTAGAACATAGATCACACAATTGACCATCGATAAACTCATTTCCAACGAATTGACAGGTTCATGAACTAACAAACCTGCCAAACATCATCATCTTTCTTTCTTCCTTCTTCGACATAAATAAACCATCGTGAAAAACTTAATCAGTGAACCGTCAGGTTCGCAAACCAAGCAAATTGTCGAAAAAAAGTATGCCTCTCCATCTTTGTCATCACTCTTTTTCATTCTCCCATGCCATTTTTTGTTCAAAACTGAGCCCCTTATTGGCGAATCAGCAGTTTAACAAACCATAAAACTATCAAACACTCTCATGGAAAATACATCTGCATACATCGAAAAATCCCACAAAATAGGCTTCAATTAATGTGTAATTTGTTTTGTATTTGAGGAGGTTTCATGGTTGGGATTCCCTTGTTATAATTTCTCTTTTTCTAAATTTCCCTTCTAGATATGAAATACATTGTAATTCAATTGAGTTTGCTTTTGCACCTAGGTTTTCCTTATGTTTTTGATATTAGGGGAAAAGCAGATTTTGAAGGGATCTGCAACCCTTTACAACCAGAAAAGCCAGACTGCAAAAAAGGACAGCCTGCAGCCATCAAAAAGCCGGCTCCCAAGCCAAGAACATCATGTTTTACATTTAGAGTTAATTTTGTGGGAACGAAGCGTCATTTCTAGAGAAGGCCCGGATGCTTTTGATTTTTTACTCGTTACTATAATCCAACCTTCTTCCACTTGTGCTGCCTTTTCCTGCCAAGCCAGCACATCACAATCCTGGGTTTGATCATTTGCAGCCCTGGGCGAAACATCCTTGACCAGGTGTGCAGACTGGTTCTTATCCGAAGAGCAGGCTGAAAGAGAAATCGAAGCCCCTCCACCAGAAAAGGAAGACAGAGACTTAGACAGAGGTTCAAAGTGAGAGGAAGAATCAGCCCCTCCCGAAGGACAAGCCGAAGGAGCGGCTCCTAATTTCTGTGATTCAGAAGCAACCGCCTCTGAGAAACTCTTTTTTTCTTCAGATTTCTTCTCAATAGTATAATGATGTTGAGCAGCTCCAATCCACCAGTTTGCCTTTTTTATTTTTTTCTCAAAACCACAATGAGCAACAGCATGTCCAGTCTTAAAGCATCTTCTACAACGGAAAGGTAATCCCTCATAGTCCAGAGATTGAACCCAATTCCCCTTGGAGGATTCTAACAAAACCTCAATAGGCAATCCATTTGACACATCAATTTCCACAAGTATTCGGGCTAGGTTTTCCTTATGTTATCATTGGAATTTCCTCTAAATATCTTCGCCCCTGGATTACACCATGTGTTTATTGGTTTCTCTACCATTTCACCATGCCACTTGACCTATTCACTTGGATATTTAAATACTTCCCTAAGTTTGAATTGTATGATATTTCCAAGCATTTCTTTCATACCCTTCACCCCTACAAGATTATGAGAAATGGCACTAGCCCTATCTATATTATCTTGATCTAGTTTCAAGTTTGTGTTGAAACTAATCCCAAAACATAGTTTAAAATAAGATTTATTGAATTTGACTCATTTTAGTGTGATGGATATCAAGACCCATGAAGATATTAAAATAAATTTCATTTTTTGTTTGCATCTATATTGTTCTTGGAGCACCATGAGAACATTTAAAGTCACTCTTACCTCTAAGTTCTCCCAAAATCAAAGTGTAATTATATTCATCTAAACACATGCACAAATGTTTAGTTTAATGAATTAACTCTTATGTATGATGACATTATGTTATGCATACAAAGATTTAGTCAACAAACAAGAAATTGAGTATTTACTAGATGTACTCCCATGTTTTTCTTCCTTTGAAGAATATTTTGACATTGTTCAAGTTTTATTGCAAGATTTTTCACAAATGAAGACAAAATGAATAGCTCTACATCTAAAATGATTATGTTAATAAGGGTAGTGTCATGGACATTAATTTGTAGCTTAATAATGATAATTTTGAAGATTGTGTACATTCAAGCATTCAATGAAAAAGAAGGAACATATTTTATTACTTAATGACCTCCCATAATTTATTTCCCTTGAAAATGATGTTTCTAAACTTGTCTCTACTACAAGCACTTGGTCACATGGAGATGAAGTAGAATATTTTACATTCCTGAATGATTGTGCCAATTACAATGAGCTCATAGACATTGATTTATAGTTAGATGACCTTATTAGTGATGATGGTAGATACTTTTCAAATAAATAGAGTGTTAATGATGTGCTTCTTAAGTTTTCTTGTAGTGCTGATAAGTAAAAAATGTGGATCAACTCTTTGGTTTAGATACTTATTCCAATTTCAATACTTATGAACATCATAGTTTCATTTCTTCATTTTCTTTGGAGACAAATATGATTACATCTCAATGTGTGACTAATAATTTGAATGTTGGATCTTGATTTGATCCAACAAAGGAATGGATTAATTCTAAACTTTATTAAAATGGGATTCAAAAGAGATGAGTTGGAAACATCTATATTTTAAAGTGATCATAGTAATAGCTAACTAGATGTGGATTCTACTTTGTATTCAAATAAATGCATCAATGAAAGAAAAAAAAAAAAAAGTGTCTTGCTTAAAGAAGATAAGTTTATTATAATAAATGATGTGCCTCATGTCTTTCCTCTCTTTTATACTAAATAAAATGTAGATTTGGATTAGTTTCCTATTCTAAATAATTCTATTCTTGGAATTTATTTGCATGATGATGTAAATTCATTTTATTCCCTAAAATTAGAATTGAAAAAATACAATATGAGAATTATTTTGAGTTGATCAGTTGAGAATTAGGCCTAAAATCATGATTTTGGCTATGTAATGCCCCAAGCCAACACGCTCAGAATAAAACCTAATGGAACTTGACCTTTTTTAAAACAAAGGCCACAATGTCGACAATGCAAGAATGAAATGTCACACTTGCACAACAATGTGCACACAAGTGTTGTAACGAAGCAACGACAAGAACAACAAGATAACTTAACCATTGCATAATCAAGGTGACAACATTGGAAGACTAACCACTCATGGGGTAAATCCACCATGATGAACATATGAGAGAGAGAGAGGACAACACCTACACGACGATCGATTACTAAACCATGATCACGTTCTATTGCAATGTTCACCACACTAGGATATGATGAGGGAATCATCAACCTCCAATCCACACCCTACCACACTAAAGATCCTAGAAAAAAAAATACCAACCTTCACAAGAGGATTCCTAACCAAGAGTCACAACTAATCCACAACACCCCATGACCTATGAGGAATGTTGATGACATCAACAAGGCCAACCAAGAAGGATTATAACCTTCCCAAGACTTCACAAGACTAGGTACACAATCTACCTAACCTAGGTTTGATTACCAAACTTCGAAATAAGGCACACAAAATGAGGCAAGAGGAGCCACAAGTTCTCAACAAAAGTACATAATAACATTAAAACATCACTAGACCCTTGGGAACATGAGGAACAACTCCAATTTACATGGTTTCCCCATATGACGCTCCAAAACAAAGATACTTGACTAGGTTTTCAAGGGTTCCAAGTACTAAAAAAAATGGAACAAAAAGATACAAGGCACAAAAATTATTCATTGATGACATTAGGCTTAGAAATCTACTTGATAATTGTAGTTAAGAGGGTTAACATTCTATTTTTTTTATGGGAATTAGGTCACCCAAACACAAGATGATGCCACCCAAATAGAGATAAACAACATTTTGAACTTTAAGCCTGCAATACTAGACTACCCAAACATACCAAGCTGTCCAAACATGCAACTAGGCTTCCCAAACATACTAGGCCACCCAACTAGACTTAGAAACTTTTGATTGAGTTTGGATGCTCCTAACATAACCAAGCCACCCATTGGCAACACTAGGAAACCAAAACTCATAGAAAGACACTAATATTCATTTTAATCACCAATTGAAGAATTCCTTAGTTCATTTTAGCCTTTGCACATTATAGTATTGAAAATAATAAAGCAATTATGTTATGTTCCAACATTGAGAAACATAAATTAACTAATACTCTTCTTTTAGTACCAATGTTACATCCATCTCAAAGAGAGGTCCAACTACAACAAATTACATTTGAATAAGGAAGGAAACCATGAATAAGCATAGGCACCTTGCCACATAAAATTCATCTAAATCCACCATGATCCTTTGATCCCCAATAGTGGTTACTGTGCCAACTGACTTTATGAAATCAAAAGATTGACTCCCATTTTGCTAGGAGATATTCACATGGGCCACATTCACAACACTCACACCAAACACATGGGGATATGGTTTACACACACGCCATATAGAAATCATACACTCAAAATATTTATCATATATCAAAAAGTCATCCAAATCACATAATGGATCCAAGACAAGTCATGATTTGGTGTAATCATAAATGGAATAACACAATCCACATTGGACAAACTCACCAATGTCACATCACAAATCCGTATTGGGCCAATTCATCAATGCCTTACAAAGAATCATCCTTGGGAAAATTCACTGAGGGAATAACACATTGAATCCTCATTGGGAAAAATCACCAATGGAAAACAACACAAGCATATGGAAGGGAATACATCACCCTTCAAGAACTACTCAACTACACTAGGGTTAGATATTAGATAGCACTTGAGAGGAAATTTCATTACAAACACTCATATGGGGCTTAACATGAAATCAAGTATCATCTCTTATAAACAAGGGTAATTGATTTTACATGTCTTATTCTCCCTAAGTAGCTTGTCTTCCTCCATCGTCCTTAGCCTATACAAGCACTCAAGGCATGAGAGGGATATCCATTATCTTTGTTAATTAATTACCCATGTTTCATTATATTTCACTTCTAGTCCAAAAATCCCCACACCATGATTTCCTACGCACAACTTAGGACTAAGTTCATGTTGGGATCCATTCCCATAACTCTCTCTAGTAGTTACACTCTAATCTTATCACACCCTCCAACGAATGTGGCATGAAAAACAATGCACAAAATTCAATTTCATTAAAAATTCTAACAAGTTTCCACAAGCACTATTTCAATAATTCACAAAGGACACTCTTGTTAAACATTCAAATTCATCATATTTCATTTAAAATGTTCAAAATTTCTCATTTTTCAATACACTAAAAACCAATAAATTTTCTCAAAACCCCATTAAGACTTTCTTCAAAATTTATTTTTCCAATTTAAAAAATCAAAAGATACCCTTTTGCTCTAAGTACACCCAACAACACACTTTTCATATCAATTTCACTTTTCACACATTTCTAAAAAAAAAAAGGCATTATAATCCCATATTATTAAAAATTCTCAAAAAATCATAAAATAAAATAAATAGCATGGATTTTGCTCAAACGAAATACATTGGGAGGTTTTTACACTCCCTAATCCATCCATTTGAAATGAAAGAAAATAAGCAAGGAAGAAAAATTTAACAATTTAATTCAAAATATGATCAAATTTTAAATTAAGAATACCTCAACCACGCTAAACAAATGCATATGAAAACTCCCACATACACTCACCTTCCAGTTCTTATCCCAATGAATATGATCCCATCAAATTCCCCTTCAAAATGCATTCCCAATCAACAATTGATTTTTTTTACCACGAGAGGGTTTTCTACAATCTCCATTTCTTCCCAAAATAAAAATTACATAATGAAAATAAAACCCTTTTTCCTATTTACCCTTTTCACTTTCCAAATAAATCAAAATAAAATTCATTTTCTATATTCTTAATTCCCATTTTCATCAAAATCCCAAATAGACACATCAATCAAATTTTAAATAACATATATCATGTAAATTTATCATTTAAATCCATATAAGAATATTCATTTAAATTTATGGAATTAATAATTCAAATAAGATATTTAAATCAAATACAACCTGCATTTCCTAACCCAAGAAATTTTCACAATTTAATTAAACAATAGCTTAATTTGGTTTCTACTTTCATTCTATTTTTCCCCTTTCCCAAAATATAGAGAATATTTTAATAACCAACATAGGAAATCATTTATGGGAAAAATACAAAATTTGAACCATTAGTTAAATCAAACATTTACTGGTTGTTCATGACATAGACAAAATCTAGAATCACCTTCAATTTAAATTTGAGATCACATAAGGTCAAACATACATATATTGTACTCGATTCAAGTATGATTAGGGAATGGATAGCGATGCCCAATGTGAGATCTTTGAATTAACCACCATTGGGGAGTAACTCAAACCTTTGTAGCCAAGTTGAGAAATAAATAGGTACTTATAACAATTCAATGCACATCAAGGGTACTTGCTCAATGTATATATAACCGAAGCACAACATAATCACCCAACGAGGTCCAATAGCATAAAGCATAAATGACATCCATATATTTGTCATATAAAGCATTCCTTGAACATCAATAATTATGTCCACATTTAATCACAACATATATAATGCACATCACTAAATTGAAGCATAATTCAATAAACCAAGCATGTAAATATATAAAATTCCAACGACTGGCATGTTGGGGAACCTCATCCGAACATGCAGTGGTTCATGTGCACACCATTTAGAGCCATAATACAATCACCACAAAATCATGAGGAAATGATGAAGCTAAAACATTGATCTCACATTAACTAGCTATTGGTTTTAAAAAACACACAAGGCTAGAGGCAACATTACCTCACCTCAAGGTTCTCCAAGAGCATGCCTCACTTCCAATGATGACACTCCTCACTAGGTTCTCCCTTAGGTTCCACTTGGAAAGAATAAGGATTTCCTTAGCACACTAGCTTCTCAACATGAAACTAGGAACAAAATAAGGGCTATTAGATGCAAGCATCTAGGAAACTACCTCCAAAAAAAAATGAGGCTTGGCAACACCAACATTCACACCAATCCACCAAGGAAACAACTAACCACTAAGAATAAGAGAAAAACTCAAATTTTACACTATCACAATTCTCAACTATGACCCACCTAAGGTTAAAAAACCCAACAAGATCACAAAATAATGATCAAAAGGGAAAACAAAAACCACTATAGGGATCAAGCACTAAGAACTCTTACAAAAGAAAACATAAGATAGACAATTTCTCAAACTCGAATTGCATCTTCTTTTAGCCTTACGCTAGGAATACCTCTAAACTACCAAGGAGAACTCCTTAACCCACTAGGACAACCTCAAATGGAAAATTAACAAGGATATACATATATATAATATAATAAAATACACAATAATATGTGTTGAAGCAGTTACTAATGCACCTTCATACCCTATACTATGTCAAACATGAGTGTAGCTATGGAAGTCGCATCCCCATGACCAAATATGCATCTTCATGTTATCAAATAACATGGATTTTGGTGTGTAAGACACCTCAAAAACACTCAACCAATGAATTCCAAGGCTCTAGGAAAGATGGTTACAAGACCACAACAAGAAATGCCAAAACAAGCAACAACACACATAGTTCATGGACTAAATCACACCCAACCATCTACTAGAAACTAGATTCAAGCACAATGCAAACACGATTATCAACACATCCAATCTCACTTAGAGAACACAAAATTCCACAATCACTCTAAGACAAGGATTTGAATACACTTTTAACTCAATGCCAAGCACAAGGATATTCACTGATATTGAAGCCACACAAAGATAGAATACCCATATGCATAGAAGCATTTCACAAAAAAATTGAATACCACAAAACATCCACTTTCATTTCATTATTCTAATAAGAATTTTAATGCAATATGATTCTAATTAACACAAACACCAAGACTTAGCACATTATCTTCCATCTGATCCCTTGTACATTCTATTAGTGGTTCGTAATGAACATGATAGGAAACAAAACATAACATAAAATAGGACCAACAATTTCAACATTTAGACTAGCCACCACAAGGATAAAACAAATCCCAAGAGGGATAATGATCAATTCCAACATTAAATCATAAAATTCACACAATGAAACAATAAGTCAAGTGTGAACAAGGGCCACAAACTAGATATGAGGAAAAATTTGGTGACGAGACCTCTCATCAGAAAATTAAAAATTAAATGTCGACCCATAATCAACAATTGGAGAGTTCATCAATAACCAAAATAAAGCATCAAACTTGGAAAACATGATTACATGAATTGAGTGACTAATGTTATCCATATTTTTGGGAGTAAAAAGCTACATGAAACCTTGGGATTATAACATCTAAGGTGTGTTAGAGAGAGTATAATCAAACACTATTCACCCAATTCAATTAACTATGCCAATGGAAATTGCAATTTGTAAGAAAATGCACTTCATCAAGACATGATCACATTATGATACAGGAAGGCATATGCAAGTTTCACTATGACATCCACAAATTCTATCCATACAAGGGTAGGGCTTTACCCAAGCACCAATTTCACAAGGAATCTACAATTACAATGCAATGACACACACATTAGTCAATCATGCATCACTACCACATGCTAAAACAAAAGAAACATCCACATCATTCATGGGGAACATTATAATCGAGGCTCTAATCTAAACCAAAATAATGCTCCCAAAAGCATAATTTTATTTAAAAATTAAACATGTGCACCCCATGCAAGAGGGAAAAAAATGTTGATTACCCATCTAGGCTCTCACAATAATCCTAGGGACAACATGATTTTGGGACATAACTGATTGACCCAAATATTATATTATGACAATGTAACCTTTCATTCATTCACTAACATAATCACTTCACATATATGATGATACTCCAATAAGAATACAATGCACAATGCACCACAGGAAACATCACCATAAGAACACATTTTTACAATTCAGGCATATGACACACCACATTCACTTTCAATGCACTAGTCACATAATATAGTTTACAATGCTCAATCATGAGCCAAAAATTTAACACCTAATTTCAATCAAATGCATCCATATACACACATCCAAGGAGAACACGTAAGAATAAACAATACCACTTTGTAAGTAAATTTATAGTGTAGACACAATATTAACACAGTATTTACATGGAAAACTTGGTAAAAGTATACCAAGAAAAAAACCACGCCTAAAAATATTTCATATTTTATTTCTCAGGAAATTCGCTATTACAACAATCTTCTGAAAAGTTAAAAAAAATGTGACTTCAATAGAGTATAAGAAATCTGAGTTGTAGAGTCCTTGTCAAACACAACTTTCCAAAAATGGAAAGTGCGACTCATATAGCTACATGTTGAACATTTGGATAAATGACCAAAAATAGAGATCCAAAATAGCCAAAAAAAATTTGGATTTCATTTTTTGACTTTACATGTCTTATTATTCTCCCTAAGCGGCTTGTCTTCCTCCATCATCCTTAGCCTCTACGAGCACTCAAGGCATGAGAGGGATATCCATTATCTTGGTTAATTAATGTATAGGAGCGAATTTTCACCCCTTATGCAAATTCCCCTTTTGTACATCCTCACCTTAGAAAACCAAATCTGAAGTCAAAATTCCACATTAGTTGGCTGACTTCCTTTCACTTGGCATCTTTCCTCTGTGTCGGTAGAAGAATATTTGTTGGTGACTAGCGTGCGATGCACTTACGTCCTTGACGGATTCCTGCATCTGAAGTTGGTAGAAGCATTACACTTCCTATTGGGAACGATTTGTAATGTCCCTCTTCGACCAACTGACCCCGAAAATGGCAGATTATTCCCCTTTCTCCTTCAAATTCATCCTTTCTTCATTCAACTCATCTTTTTTTCAATCTCTTTTTGGAATTCTCAAGCATTCTTATCCTTCACTTCACTCTCAATAGTAATTCAACACTCCATTACAACAACAACAACACTCCATCAACTCTGTAAAGCAAGTGTGAAGTAAGCCATTGTAGCGTGGGCTTGAGGTTTTGTGAGACCTCCCTTCATCACAGTCGAGGCTATAGTGATTGTTCAAGTCTTCTTTCTCCTCCATTGGCTAGTGAGCTCTTGGTGGAGGTGGTAATGCTTTTCTCCTCTCCTTTATGATTTGGTTGAGTAGCTCTTTACTTTTTTGTAGTGTTATTTGCATTCCTTCCTTCTTTACTTCTTTATCGCATATTTCTCTATCATTGGTATTTGGCTATCCATGGAGGTGGAAACACCAAAATGGGGGTCTAAATGAGGCAAGCCCCTATATAGCCCCAACAAATTTCCCCTCTTTCTTGTGTGTAGGTGGATGTGCTTTTGGAGCTAGCTGGCGAGTTGACGCCTTGGTGATATTATCTTCATCATTTTAGCTCTCATCTATCTGCTTTATAATATCCACTTGTATTTCTTGTACATTATAATTATGTTTTTCTCATTTAGGAGTCATTAGCTAGGTTTTCCGCTTGTTTTCTAGTGGTTGATATTGTATTCTCTGTCCTCTGGTCGTACGGATGCCAGTGCACCTGAGAGACACTAGTGCACCACACTTTTATCCTTAGGAAAAGAGCTACCCGAGGTACAATATTGAATCCAAAAACTGATTTGTGTACCCTAAATTTGGATCTCGAGTCTATAGAGTGATTAAAGGGCATTATAGTCCTCATCATTCTCATCCCTCGCTGTAAAGAATCCCTTTAGGGTGAGGTAAGTTAGGGAAATTTCCCACTCTCAGCTCTCCATGACCTGGGGCCTTAAAACAGCTGGTCCCCCTCTCTTACATTTTGGTGAACCCGACATGAACCAACATCTGCTCATTCATTGGTGTTGAGGCTTTTCCCTTGTACCTTGTGATCATTGTGCACTGAGTGTTGTGAAGGTTTATGAGCATCACAACCTAGTCCACAACCTCTGGGTATATTGTTAGGAGAAGTGTGCGACACCTTTTGATGGAGAGGATGAAGGTCACTATTGGCTTCTCTACAGGCCTTTTTGCTGGATCCGTCATTGATCTTTCTGCATGATAGGAGCAGTTGTCGAGGGGTGAGGTAGGAATCTCTGATGAGATTGACCACGCCCCCACTCCTCCTATGTATCCTACACTATCATCAGTAGACGAGTATGAGACTATTCACATTCCTTCAAAATATATCTCTATCCTTAGCAAAGGACTAGGTGACTTGGAGAATCAGTTGGAAAAGGAACCAAAGATGCTTAGGGCTGCTAGGGTTATTAGCAAAATAAAATATATGGTTGGAAAAGATCGAACATGCATAGAACTCCTAGCTAGTCTCTCTAGTTTGACTGAAGCATGTGCTCCTCCAAAAAATCCTAACATTGTACAAGGGGCCACTTTCAAAGATCATGAGAGACAGCTAGGAATGTCGATGCCTCCCATGTTTGTGTACATGGCCAACGTAGTCCTCTCGATCAACATCCCTTCTACCTTCAAAAGATCTGAAACTATCAATGAAAATAGAGTACCCTTAGGGTTTAGCTTCACCCCTCCTGTCACCTCTAGTGGTGGAGGTTTTGGTGGGTTGAGCAGTGGGGAATTTGGTAGCGGTGGTGGTTTTGGTGATGGAAGTGGCGCTGGTGAAAGTGGTTCTGATGGAGGCCATGGTGGTGGCTTTGGAAGCGGAGGTGGCTCCGGTAGTGGTTCCGGTGGTGGTCACACTAGTGGTTCTAGAGGTGGCTCCGGTGGTGGTTCTGGGGGAGGTTCCTCTGGCCCTATGTCTTCTAATGACCCTATTTTGAACACTCTTCTTCAGAATATGGGTAAAATGCAAAGCCAGGAGGCGAGCCTCTCCCAAGCCTCTACCCATCCTATCTTTCAACCCTTTTTTTGACATAGACCATTATCGATGGCAATCATAAACACTCCCTTCCCACAAGGAATGGAGATTACCAAATTCAAAAAATATGGCAGCAAAGGGGACTCGTAAATGCATGTGTCTTCCTTCAACTCTCTATATACAAACTTCTTCCATCATGATGCATTGATGGAAAAATTATTCCCTTAATCTCTCAAGGATACAACACTCGAATGGTATTGTTCCTTGCATGAAAATTTCATCTTCTCATTTGATCAACTTGTAAATCAGTTTCTCCAATAATTCCAAGCCAACATCGGACTGAATATGGCCTTTTCGGATCTCATCCGATGCAAACAAGGTGATAACAAAAAAAAATTTACTGATTTTATAGCATGATATCAAGCACTCTTCTCACAAATCTCATATCCGCTAACTGATTCCGATGTGTAGAAGGTGTTCATAGGAAACTTGCAAAGACCTTGGTAGGAGAAATTTCCCTTATGAAATACCCTTCTTTCATGCATTTGTGCGCTGCATTATGAGAGTACCAACAAACAGTAGTTCAGTTCAAGGGATCCTCCTTGTGCTCCCATTTAGCAGGGAAGTCCATTGTATCAATCTCTGGGAAAGGTAAGGTTGTTGCGAATGTAGTAGCCACTACAAATGATGATGGTCTCAAACGTAACTAGAAGTACACAAAGTTAGTAGAATCTTATTCTTCAATATTGCAAAAGTTGTTAAAGGATAAGATCATAACCTTAGAGAACTTGAAACCTCTTAAGGAACCTTTCCCTAGTTGGTATGATCCAAATACCTTCTATCAATACCATCGAGTTAACAGAAATGATACCAAATGTTGTATGCACCTGCATCATGAGATACATGACCGCATTGAGGATAGTACTATTCATCTTGATGGAAGTAAACAAAATGCGAACAAATCAATGGCGAAAGTGAATAGTGAATTGCAACTATACATGGACCCATTTCCATCGCATTCTGCTAACATGATTATCGATACCTCTGATTCTATTGAACTCAGCCCGAGGCATATGTTAACATGGTCATTGTTACTTCTACTATGCAACCTGTGATTGACTCACCAGATGTGAAATTCACATTGCAGGATTTACCCTTAAACAACAAGCTCTCTCCCCTCTACATTCTCACTCGCGTCAATGGAAACATTATGATAAGGGTCTTAGTCAACCTCACAAGTCAAGTGAATGTCATTATAGAAGAGACATTGTTGCTTAATTGGTGATCTTCACAAAATTGTTGACCATAGCTCCACAAGAGCTTAGTGGAGGAGACCTTGTAGGGCCTTCTTCCTTAGCCCTTATTTTGAAAGGGTTGAAACTCCTCCTCTTAACATCCCACCACTGTAGGCCCGTCCTCCTTCCCCTTATAAATATCTAGATTGGGAAGCAAGCGACCTCTTGGTTGATCAGGTGTTAGGGGGAGGCCTCTTCTTAATCTTTAGATTAGGGGTGTGTGTGTTGTAATGTGTTCCCCCGTGATCGTGCTATGTGTTCCTAGATGACCCTCATGTCACCCTTTTTGGTGCTTGGATACAGGCGTGATTTTTGTGTCGTAAACCTTCTTCTATTTGTATCATCATTCTTCCATGTTTGTGATTGATTTTCAGTAAATTAGGGACAATACAAAGTGTTGGGGGCATTCAAGCCTCCCTTCCATGTTGACCCAATTTTTTATTTTTAATTTGTCTTCTCATGCATTTTTCACATGGTCTGATATAGTAGGGGGCTGATGATAGTTCATTTTATATACTATTATTATACTTATATATATATATATATTGAGCAACTCTGACCCCAAAATATCAGATCACCCTTGTTCCTTATGTTTATGTTTATTTCCCTTTTTTTCTCCTTTCTTATCTTTCTCTATTCTTTGCTTGAGTTGTCCCCCTCTTGTGTGACAATGCTTTTTCTATAACACTTTTATTTTCAAAAAATGTATTCATTGCCAACGAATCTTTTCTCAAGAATCTTTGCAAACTTTTTCAAGAATCGCATTTTCAACTTGGACCCCTAACAAAACATGTTTCCTTCATCATGGGTTCACAAAGAAAGAACTTGGGAACATTCCTTTGAGGTGGAAGCAACCTTTACCTTCCCCTTGTGAGGGGACATTTTTCTTCCTTTCAAATTCCTTGATGAAGTGAACATCTTTCAAAAGGATTCCTTGGTGTTGAATCAATTTGAGAAAAAATATCTCTTCTGCACTTTCAAATAGTGCATCCCTTGAGTGGACCCCTTTCTTCATGCCGGGTTTCTGAGGGACCCATTTGAAAGCTTTCAAACTTGTTGACAGTCTACGTGATTGTCCGCTTACTTGACTATGTGGCTGCTTTCAGACATGTTCTATTTACAGGTAAACATGTCGCTTTGCAGGTATGCCTGTAAAGCCTCTCTCTAACTGTTCAGAGTCTCCTTCCTTTGGGTTTCCTTCATGTGAGAGATCTTGGAGGACACCTTCCTTGCAGGTCTGCGGGCCTATAGGATGCTTTCTCTGAGCTTCCTCCATGTGAGAGATCTTGGGGGTCGCTCCCTTGCAGGTCTGAGGGTCTGTAAGGTGCTTTTTTTTCTAGGTTTCCTTCATGTGAGAGATCTTGGAGGACACCTTCCTTGCAAGTTTATAGGTCCATGAGGTGCTTAATTCTCGAGACTTCCTTCATGTGAGAGATCTTGGGGGTTGCCTCCTTGTAGATTTGCGGGCCTATAAGAAACTTTCATTCTACAACATCATAGTTATGTGGGGCTGTAGAGTCCTTTATCTGCCCTACGCTTTTGAGTTCACCAAATTGCAGTATGCTTCCTCGACAGTTTAGGTATACGTTTCTAACCCTACTACCTTTTCAATCTACATTACCGAAGCACTCATCAGTATTCCTAATCGCTAAAGTGGGGGAAAAATGTATAGGAGCGAATTTGCACCCCTTGTGCAAATTCCCCTTTCGTACATCCTCACCTTAGAAAACCAAATTTGAAGTCAAAATTTCACATCAGCTGGATGACTTCCTTCCACTTGGCATATTTTCTTTGTGTCGGAAGAAGAATATTTGACGGTGATGCATGCACGATGCACAAACATCTGTGTGGCGTGCTTACGCGCCTAATAGATTCCTGTGTCGAAGTTGGTAGAAGCTTTACACTTCCTATTGGGAATGATTTTTAACGTCCCTCTTCGACCAACCGACCCCAAAAATGGTAGATTCTTTCCTCTTCTCCTTTAAATTCATCCTTTCTTCATTCAACTCATCTTTTTTTAATTTCTTTTTGGCATTCTCAAGCATTCTTAGCCTTCACTTCACTCTCAACAACACTTCAACACTCTGTCAACTCCGTAAAGCAAGTGTGAAGCAAGCCATTGTAGCATGGGCTTGAGGTTTTATGAGACTTTCCTTCATCACAGTCGAGGCTATGGTGATTGTTCAAGCCTTCTTTCTCCTCCATTAGCTAGTGAGCTCTTGGTGGAGGTGGTAACGTTTCACTCCTCTCCTTTACAATTTGGTTGAGTAGCTCTTTACTTTTTTGTAGTGTTATTTGCATTCCTTCCTTCTTTACTTCTTTATTGCATATTTCTCTACTGTTGCTATATGGTTGTCCGTGGAGATGGAAACATTGAAATGGGGGTTTGACTGAGGTAGGCCCCTATATAGCCCCAACAAATTTCCCCTCTTTCTTGTGTGTAGGTGGATGTGCTTTTGGAGCTAGCTAGCAAGTTGGTGCCTTGGTGAGATTATCTTCGTCATTTTAGCTCTCATCTATCTGCTTTATCATATCCATTTGTATTTCTCATACTTTATAATTTTGTTTTGCTTATTTAGGAGTCATTAGCAAGGCTGTTAGCTTTTTTTCTGGTGGTTCATATTGTATTCTCTATCCTTTGGTCATACGGTTTCCAGTGTACCTGAGAGATGCAAGCATGCCACGTTGTTGTCCTAGAATCATGATTTTGTCCTCGGGTAGAGAGCTACCCAAGGTATACTATTGAATCTGAAAACTGGATCGCCTAGCCTAAATTTGGATCTTGAGTTTGCAAAGTGATTGAAAGGAATTACAGTCCTCATTATTCTTGTTCCTCGCTCGAAGCATCCCTTTAGAGTGAGGTAAGTTAGGGAAACCTCCCTCTCTCGACTCTTTGTGACCTGGGGCCTTGATGTGGTTGGTCCCCCTCTCTTACAATTTATTTCCCATATTTCATTAGATTTCACTTGTTAATCCAAAACTCCCCACACCATGATTTCCTATGCACAACTTAGGATCGGGTTCACGTTGGGATCCATTCCCATAACTCTCTCTAATAGTTACACTCTAGGCTCATCACATCCTCCAGTGAATGTGGTATGAAAAACAATGCACAAAATTCAATTTCATTAAAATTTTCTAACAAGCTTCCAAAATCACTATTTCAATAATTCACAAAGGACACTCTCGTTAAACATTCAAATTCATCATATTTCATTCAAAATGTAAATTTTCTCGTTTTCCAATTCACTAAAATCTAGGAAATTTTCTCAAAACCCCATTAAAACTTTCTTCAAAATCTAATTTTCCAATTTCAAAAATCAAAAGATACCCTTTTGCTCTAAATACACCCAACAACACACTTTTCACATCAATTTCAATTTTCATGCATTTCCCAAAAATTTAGGCATTATAATCCCATATTATTAAAAGTTCTTAAAAAATCATAAAATAAAATAAATAGCATGGCTTTTGCTCAAATGAAATACATTGGGAGGTTTTTACACTCCCTAATTCATCCTTTTGAAATGAAAGAAAATAAGCAAGGGAGAAAATTTTGACAATTTAATTCAAATTATGATCAAATTTTAAATTAAGAATACCTCAACAACGCTAAACAAATGCATATGTAAATTCCCACACACACTCCCCTTCCAGTTCTTATCCCAATGAATCTTATCCCATCAAATTCCTCTTCAAAATACATTCCCAATCAACAATTCATTTTTTTACCATAAGAGGGTTTTCTACTCTCTCCACTTCTTCCCAGAATAAAAATTACATAATGAAAATAAAACCCCTTTTTCCTATTTACCCTTTTTCAATTTCCAAATAAATCAAAATAAAATTCATTTTATATTTTCTTAATTCCCATTTTCCTC
The DNA here is from genome assembly GCA_007258455.2 of Sequoia sempervirens. Taxonomy (NCBI): domain Eukaryota; kingdom Viridiplantae; phylum Streptophyta; class Pinopsida; order Cupressales; family Cupressaceae; genus Sequoia; species Sequoia sempervirens. Next base: position 804,428,689 of record VDFB02271358.1, read on the forward strand.
AAAATCCCAAATATACACATGAATCAATTTTTAAATAACATTTATCATGTAAAACTATGATTTAAATCCATATAAGAAAATATCCATTTAAATTTATGGAATTAAGAATTCAAATAAGATATTTAAATCAAATACAACTTGCATTTCTTAACCCAAGGAATTTTCACTATTTAATTAAACAATAGCTTAATTTTTTTTCTCCTTTCATTCTATTCTTCCCCTTTCCCAAAATATAGAGAATATTTCGATAACCAACATAGGAAATCATTTAAATTCCTAACATTTCTTTTATGGGAAAATTCAAAATTTGAACCATTAGTTAAATCAAACATTTACTGTTTCTTCACGACATAGATAAAATCTAGAATCACCTTCAATTCGAATTTGAGATCACATAAGGTTAAACATACATATATTGTACTCGATTTGAGTATGATTGGGAATGGATAGTGAGGCCCAATGTGAGATATCTGAATTAACCACCATTGGGGAGTAACTCCGACCTTTATAGCCAAGTGGAGAAATAAACATGTACTTATAACTATTCGACACACATCAAGGGTACTTGCTCACAATATATAACGGAAGCACAACATAATCACCCAATGAGGTTCAATAGCATAAAGCATAAATAACATCCATATATTTGTCATATAAATCATTTATTGAACATCAATAATCATGTCCACATTTAATCACAACATATATAATGCACATCACTAAATTGAAGCATAATGATAAACCAAGCATGTAAATATATAAAATTCCAACAAGTGGCATGTTGGGGAACCTCATCTCAAACATGCAGTGGTTCATACAAACCATTTAGAGCCATAATACAATCACCACAAAAATAATGAGGAAATAATGAAGCTAAAACATCGATATCATATTAACAAGATGCAAATGGAAGGGGTACTACATCCTCCCCCACTAAAATTATCCTTACTCTTGGAAGTGGACAATCAAGGATAGGTACACCTAATACATGACCCTTCAAGCACATCGTAATCACAAGATCAATCCTCTAGACTCACCAAGTCTAGGCATCTATAGAACACCCAGAATACTGAGGAGGGGGGGTGAAAATTAGTATTATATTAAACCATTTGATCATAATCCAACGAATAATCAAACATATCTAACTGCAACTATGAATGCAAATATGAAAGAGATCACAAGACCACATAACACATGAACACCAAGAATTTTAATTGGAAAACCCAAAAATGGAAAAACCACGGTGAGGATTAGCATGCAATATATTATAACCAGTTATAAGACATTATAGGGGCTCACTACTAGGACTCACTATCCTTATCAGGCACACAACGGGAAATTGATACAAAAAAAAGTGGCTACACAACTAAAGTTTGAACTAATGAAAGGTGCACCTTCCTTGTGTTGAATTCAGTTCCTTTGAATCTCTGAATACAAAATACTGCTTTGTTTATAAGTCACTAAACATTCACAACAATTCTATCCTTATACTAATCTCACATATACAAATTTGAAAGTTCACACAATATCAGATCTTGCACACATCACATTACATTCTTACTTCCCTATGAAACTCAAAAATGTCTTACATATATACCAATTATGTTTGCATGCATCAATTAGGTTAGCCTAATTAGATGTAGCCCTATTTAATTCAAAATCACTTTGTCGGCTTTATGCTTGAAAAGAAAAAAATATTCGCTGTCAAATCAAATGTGTAATAATTGATTTAGGTTGGCACAGATCTAAAATATATCCCCTTAACATTTGCAATACATATTAATCTTCACAACACATATTCAAGTATAGGTCGGCCAAGTATTAGACCTAGTCACAAAATAAACCAACTGATCACACACCAACGATCAATATGATCAAAGAAACATGCACCATTTGGAATATATAGTTTACAAACATGTATAAACCATCTCCCAAAATTGTAGAATTTGAATCCAAACACTAGGGGAATGCAAGCCAGATTACACATACTCATTTACATTGTATAAAGCCAAAAATTGTATGTTGAACTTCTGTTACTTGTAACTTTCATCCTGTTCACCCAAAATTATTTAAATCTTGATCATAGATGTATTTAGTAGTCCTAAATAACATATTGTAACCTCATAATCCAGTCTTATAATACGAGAAATTTCAAACCAAATTATTAGATCAAGATGTTACCAAAACTATTTACTGGATCAGACAAAACTATCAACAAACAATGTTGGCACCAATGAAAACACATCCAAGGGCTTCTTCATTCTTCCAAAAATCTCCCCCTTTTTCATTGTTGGAAACATGTGTGAAAAATGAGTCTTTAGAATTCAAAGCATACATCACCAAAACTTTAGGCATCAAAACATTATCTCCCCCTATACCTTCATAAAATTTTTTACCCAATTCCATTTTTTTCTCAACTCTTCTCCCCATTTGGTATCAATGACAAAGGGTGTGTTGATGACACATAGACTGTATATATGTATAGGAAAGAAATTGAAATGTATTGACTCCCCCACAGGGAATTATCCCAAAATTTGATCAGAACATATGTACATAGATAAACTAAAAACAACTAAAAATAATGAAATGATATACAAGAAAAAAATGTTCATCCAGAGGAGGCACCTTCTAAATCTTATAGATTTTTTTGGAAGGTGGATTTCCCTTCATTCCAAATATTCTTAGCTATGGCAAGATAATTGTACATTGCTTCCAATTCAACTAATTTCTCCTCTCCTTCTTCCAGAGTACTTAGAACTGGATTTATCTTCTCAAGATTCTCTACATCAGCAAGGGCACTGGCATTGGATACCGAAATGTGCTTGGCCTTCACCAAGTCCCCAAGTTTTCCAAATCTCCTTATCATATCCTCTTTCTAACTTTGAAGAGTTAAAAATTTTCTTTGTAGATTTGTGATGGCAATCTGAGAGATGTAATCTCTGTCTTATGCCAAGTCAAAAGTATCAGAGGCATTAGATATTTGTGTCTCAATGGAGTCCATTAGGTCCTTAATTCCTTGAGTGGCATTTGACCACCTCATGCAATACAAGAACAATTTCTTGGCTTCATCTTCACATCCTTGCACATCCTTCAGAAATTCCTTTACCTTTTCATGTGCAAATGCACATCTTTCCTATAACTCAAGAAGTCTCTTCTCAACAAGCCTTGATTCCACTTCCTTCTTAGTCTTCTCTTTTAGACTAGAGGCATACTCTTTAAGAGAATCAACTAAAAACTTCAAATTTTCAATAGGTGTCAAAGAGTTGTCAATTGTGGCATTAGGGGGTAGCATTCTACAGAGACTTGATTGCATCATTGATCAGTTCAGTCCCCTTTTAATGAGTCTCAATGATATCCTTTCGTCTGGAGGCAAGACAAGTATCTCTGAGCTCCATCCTTTGAATAGGTGAGACATTATTCAGATCTACACAACCTTGATGTGATAGGAGCTAAATCAACTGATAAGGAATGGTTGGTTGGAACCCGATTTGTCATGTCAAAATACCTTTAAATGTATTACTAGAGGATTCTCTATATGACTTTGTTTGTTAGCTCCATTTTCTTTTGATGTACTTCATTCTTTCCAACAACTATTTCTTCTTCATTCTTCTCTTCCTCTTCTTCCTTGTCTTCTTTTCCAGAGATATCTTCCTTTTTATTTTCTCTATCTTCATCCTCCTTTTTCTCCTCATCATCTTCTTCTTTGTCTCCTTGTCCTTCTCCATTTTCATTTTCATTTTCATTTCCTATCTCCTCATTTTTGTTTGTCAGTATCATCATCAATATTCTTTTCCTTCTCTTTTTCTTGCTCTTGTCCTATACTCTATTCTTCATTGTTTGTACCGGTTGCATATTTAGTATCTTTTGGAGAGAATTTGTATCATCAACCACATTCCCTAAGACATCCAAATGTGGAGTCTCTTCTACAAAATAATCATTTGCTTCATCTACAACTTTTTTGAAAATGGGAAAATTAGTTATAGGAGGAATATTTTCCTCTGCATCAATAACTTTATCTTTACCAAGCTCCTTTACTTGAGTTGTACCGGATGATGAAGCAAAAATCATCCCAAATTTTTGTGCCATGTCTCTCATTGTATCCATAGTTTCTTGTTCCAACTTTTTTGTACTATCCTTTTCTCTATCCATAAGAATGGTAAATCTTTTCTTTACTCTGAACTGTTTAGTGTATACTTCCAACAAGGTATCCTTGTCATCCTCAGATAAAGAGGATCCAATCTCATTTAAGGCATCAGTTTTAATCTTGTTCTCAGCTTTAATAGCTTCATGTCTTCTTTTCATCAAAGCTTTCCACACAACATTAGTCACCTTCTTCTTCATGCTATCCATATTTGCATCTAGAATAATCATATATTGAATTATGACATCTATTATTGTTTTCTTATCTTCCTCATCTACTTCATCATACATTTTGGAAGTTGCTTCTAATAAACCATCATGATCTAACATATTATTAACAAAAGACTCTAACTTCATTGGTGAGCAAGCTCTTACCAAAGAAGTCTTAGACTTCTTCTCAGGATTTGAAGTGCCTTCCTCTATTTTCTTCTCCTTTTTCTTCTCGATATTTTTGTGAACATGTATAGTAGAAGCTTATTTCTCATTTTCTATCTTGTCTTCTTTAGAGGTATCCACAATATTGATTCAATGCTAGCCTCTTGTGAGGCACCTTCACCACTGGTGGAGACACTGCTTCTTCTTTCCCTTTTTAGCTATTCTTCTTCTTCCAAACTAAGTTCAATTTCCTCTTCTACAACATCACGTAGGTTTCATCCTCTTGATTCTTTTTGTTTCTTCCTCCTTCCATAGGTAGTAGGGGGCTCTATCAAAGGTACATTCTCCCTCTTTGAAGTCTAGGTGTTGGGTCTGGAGGTTTCTATTACATCTTTTGATATTAGAGCATTGGGATCCACCTTCTTTTATTTAACAATAGTTGTGGCAATAAGTTTTGGCAATGCAGAGCCAGGGGTGGAAGTTGTTCTTCCTAATCTTCATGGTTCAGAGGACTCACTAGTTGTACTAGCTACTTTGGCATCCCTTTTTGTAGCAATTTCTCTTAACCTCTCTACTTCACCTTTTTAAAGTCCATGCAACTCAAAGTATTGTTCTACCTTCTTGTTTACTCTTGGTTCTCGTAGGTGCAAAGGTCTCCAAGTGTACCTCAATTGATTTCTCTTCATATGTGACATGCCTTGGAAAAGAGAGGTCATCTAGGGCTCTTCAACAATAGTTCAATGTATCCCTCAACTTCTTATTCAAAAATCTCATAACCAAGAGGATCGATCCATATTGTTGTAGGTTCAATAGCCTCTATGATGTATTCATTAGTGGATACAAGGAAGTTTATTTCTTTTGCATACTTTTCCACTAGAATCTTTAGAATCCTTTCTCTGTCATGCATGTTATTTTAGAATATTGCGAAGAATGCAACTAATGCATTATTTTGAGTCTTGTAATAACCTATGTTGTGCAAATAATAAAAAATTGATGACCCACTAGTCTGCTCTTGTCGCATACAATGCCCTTCTGCCAGGTAGCTCCCTTAAAAAGTGAAATAGTAAACACACAATTAGGGTCCTAAATTTGAAAGCATACTTCTTTTCATTGGTTTGTTTTAGATTTTCCAAAACTTTTTGCCAGAGCAACTCACATAGGTCATAGTCCTTCCCATTCACCAACATATTATAGGAAACATAGATTGCAATTGTCGATACTGAGTTCTCCCTATTTCTAAAGTAAATTTTGTGACCAACCATGATTGCAACATACTTCACAAAAATATTAGTGATAGGTTTAGTTGTAAGTTCTCTTCTGTCAAATGTAGCACTAGTTAGTTGCATAACCACTTCATTCTTTATAGAATTTAGTCGGCATCACACATCCCTATCACTTCCTTAGAAATTAGTCCAGGCATGGTTGTCCATAAAAACTTGTCATGCATTCTTCTCAGGGATATCCTTACATTTTTTGCATCCAAATCACTACTAAAGTTAGGAAACCAATTCCAAATATCTAGATTTTTTCACACTATGTTTACATATTTTGGTTTGACCCAAAAATCATCTCCAATCAGCTCATTATACTATTGAGTTTTAAGTACTTGGTGATCATACTCATCCAATTTTTCATGTATATAGATTCTTTTGTCCTCAATGGGAAAAAACCTAATTGGAATCTTGGAAAATGCATTGTCGACGTCATTTTCAAAAACTTTCCATGAGTATCTCTCAAACTTTGGTCTAGGTTTCTCTGTGATATTAACTACAGTCGGTAGCCATTATAACTTCAATTCTATCTCAAATACTTATAAAATCACTTCATTTTCAAACCTAAAAAGCACAAATAGCTATAAATACCTCTTATGTGTACGATGAGATATAGGGTTTGAACCAATTTTCTTTGAATCGCCTTCAATTCACTCTTCTCTCTTTGAAATGTACAAAAGTGATTTAAAATGACTTATAATTTCACTTTATACATTATCGATTTTCCTTAACCTTCACATTTATTGAGCTTCAAGTTCCAAAAAGTTGTTAAACACTTCACTGATACATTGTAAACCCTAAAATGCTCTACATTTCTTCATATTTACATATTTTCTACCAGAATATTTTCTAGAAGCTTAATTATATCATCTTACACCATATATCTTTGTGTCACTGCTTGACACCTAATATTTCCAGAGGGTTGTTAGATTTCTCTATTATTGCTCCCCCTAATCCCATGCTTGGGTTTAGTTTTTCAAGAGAATTATCTGCACCATAGGGAGGTACAAATGTATTTGATTCATCATTGTTCTCAGGTTCCTCTTTCTTTTTCCAAATCTTCTCCATTTCCTTCTTGACTTCAGTAGGATCAAATTTCTTGACAGGTTCATTCCTCTATCTTGGATTAGTCTACCTTCCATTCTTGCCTCTACAAATCTTGAAATGTGTTCAAGTTTGTTGCAAATGTAGCATACAAATTTTTCTAACCAAAATGACTTCCAATTATTCTTGAGCTGCACTAGTTACCCTTGTGTCTGAATATATTGCATGTATAACAATAACCATTGAAAGATTTAAACATTCTACTAGTATTAAATCTATTCATCATCTGACTTCTACACTCAGTAGCTCTATGCCAAAATTTCTTGCATGTAAAAAATTTCCTAGAAAAGGATCCAATATTTTGATTCATTCTACTTCTACATTCTATAGCCTTATTTCCAAATTTATTGAATGAAAAAAAAATACCATTGAAAGATGGGTACCTTTGAGCATTTGGTTGTCTAATAGGAGGTCTTCCAACATTACTTCTTTGATTTTTGAATTGTCTACCATTGCCTTGAGTCTACTTTTGATTTTTAACCTTTTGGGGATCTGATTTTCCTTTTATATTTCTCCTTCTTCAAGTCCCAAACCACATTTATATTTAGATGGTTTCTATCCAACAATTAGTTCATCAAGCATTGTAGTACTTGTTTTGAATTTGTCATCATGAGCTCTTGCTTTCTCTAGATCTGATCTTAGGGATACCACTTCTTGTTCAAGTTTTGTAGATTCATCAGTCTTGCTTTGTACAATTGCATTCAGACAAACTCAATCGTCTTCTTTTATTCCACTTGCACTTTCATTCTGGTGATATCTTCATTGACTTCTCTATGTCTTTCTCTAAACTTCTTAATTTGTTCTCTCAAATTTTTGATACATTCATTTTCTTCCCCTAAGCTTTCTTTCAGACTTTTGTTTTCACCTTCAATTCTGTCAAGATCTTCAAGAGCAACCTTAAGTTATTTTTTGTCAAACATGCAGTCATCTTCTTCATATTCAATTGTAGAGATTTCTTCTGGAGGAATAAGACACCTTTTATCAGCCATGTGTTCAAAGTCTAAGATCTTCCTCAAGCTGTTAGGATTCTCAAAAGGAACTAGACTCTGATACCAATTGTTGAACAACCAGAATACTAAGAGGGGGGAGGGTTGAATCAATATTCTATTAAACCATTTGATCATAATCCAACCAATAATCAAAACATATGTAACTGTAGATATGAATGTAAACATGAAAGAGATCACAAGACCACATAACACATGAACACCAAGATTTTTATGTGTAAAACCCAAAAAGGGAAAAACCATAGTGAGGATTATCTCACAATATATTATAACCAGGTATAAGATATCACAGGGGCTCACTGCTAGGACTCATTATCCTTATCAAGCTCATAGCTAGAAATAGATACAAAACAAAGTGGCCACACAACCAAAGTGCGAAATGATGTAAGGTACACCTTCCTTGTGTTGAATTCAGTTCCTTTGAAGCTTTGAATACAAAATACTACTCTGCTTAGCAGTCGATCAACATTCACAACAATTATATACTTATACTAATCTCACACATACAAATTCGCAAGTTCACACAATATTAGTTATCACAAGCATCACATTACATTCTTACTTCCCTATGCAATTCAAAAATGTCCTACATATAACCCAATTATGTCTGCATACATCAATTAGGTTGGCCTAATTAGATGTCGCCCTATTTAATTCAAAATAATTTTTTTGGCTTCATGATTGAAACAAAAAACTTCTTCACACTCAAATCAAAGGTGCAATACTTGTTTTAGGTCGGCACAGATCTAAAATATATCCCCTTAACATCTGCAATATATATTAATCTTCATAGCACATATCCAAGTATTAGGTTGGCCAAGAATTAGACCTAGTCACAAAATAAACCAAATGATCACACACCAACGATCGATCTAATCAAATAAAAATGCACCATATGGAATATATAGTGTAAAGAAATTTATAAACCATCTCCCAAAATTGTAGAATCTGAATCCAAACACCGGAGGAATGTGAGCTAGATTACACATACTCATTTACACTATATAAAGCCAAAAAGTGTATGTTGAACTTTTGTTACTTGTAGATTTCAGCTTGTTCACCCAAAATCACTGAAATCTTGATCATAGATGTATTTAGTAGTCCTAAATAACATATTGTAACCTCATAGTCTGACCTTATAACACAAGAAATTCAGACCAAATTATCAGATCAAGATGTTACCAAAGCTATTTACCAGATCAGACAAAACTATTAACAAACAATGTTGGCATCAATGACAACACATCCAAGGGTTTCTTCTTCATTATTCCAAAAATATCCCCCTTTATCATTGATGGAAACATGTGCCAAAAATGAGTCTTCAGAATTCAAAGTATACATCACCAAAACTTTAGGCATCAAAACATTATCTCCCCCTCTACCTTCATCAAAACTTTTACCCAATTTCATTTTTTTCTCAACTCTTCTCCCCCTTTGACATCAAGGAAAAAGGGTGTGATGGTGACACATAGACTGTATATATGTATAGGAAAGAAACTAAAATGTATTGACTCCCCCTTAGGGAGTTATCCCAAAATTTGATCCAAACATATGTACACAGACAAACTAAAAACAACTAAAAATAATGAAATGATATACAAGAAAAAAAGTGTTCATCTAGAGGAGGCACCTTCTAATTCATCCAAAAAAATTTGGCAGGTGGATTTCCCTTCATTCTAAATCTTCTTAGTTGTGGAAAGAGATTTTTGCATGGTTTCCAATTCAACTAAGTTCTCCTATCCTTCTTTTAGAGTACTTGGAACCAGATTTATCTTCGCAAGCTTCTTTGCATTAGCAAGGGAACTAGATACCAGAATGTTCTCAGCCTTCACCAAGTCCCCAAGCTATCCAAATCTCCTTATTATATCATCTTTCTGCCTTTAAAGAGTAAATAATTTTCTTTGTAGATCCATGATGGAATTCTAAGAGATGTAATCTCTGTCTTGTGCTAGTTCAAAAGTATCAGAGGCATAAGATATTTGTGACTTGATGGAGTCCATTAGGTTCTTAATGCCTTGAGTGGTATCCAACCACTTCATACAATACAAGAACAATTTATTGGCTTAATCTTCACATACCTGCACATCCTTCAGACATTCATTTACCTTTTCATGTGTGGATGCACATCTGTCCTATAACTTAAGAAGTCTCTTCTTAGCAAGCCTTGATTCCACTTCCTTCTTAGTCTTCTCCTTTAAACCAGAGGAATACTCTTTAAGAGAATCAACTAAAAACATCAAATTTTCAATGGGTGTCAAAGAGTCATCAATTGTGGCACTAGGGGTAGTGTCCTATAGAGACGATTGCATCATTTATTAGTTCAATCCCCTTTTGATGAGTCTTAATGATCTCCTTTAATCTGGAGGCAAGAAAAGTATCTCTGAGCTCCATCCTCTGAATAGGTGAGATCTTATTCAGATCTACATAGCCTTGATGTGAAAGGAGCTGAATCAATTGAGGAGGAATGCCTGGTTGGAACCTTATCTGTCTTGTCAAAAGACCTTTAAATGCATTACTGGAGGATTCTCCGGATGAATTTGTTAGGTCCATTTCCTTTTGAGGTACGTCTTCATTCTTTCCAACCACTATTTCTTCTTTATTATTCTCTTCCTCTTCTTCCTTGACTTCTTTTCTAGAGGTATCTTCTTTTTTCCTTTCTTTATCTTTGTCCTCCTTTTTCTCCTCATCATCTTTTCTATTATCATCTCCTTTTTTGTCTCCTTATCCTTCTCCATTATTCTTTTCATTTCCTATATCCTCATTATGTTTGTCAATATCATCATCGACATTCTTTACCTTCTCTTTTTCTTGCTCTTGTCTTGTACTTTGTACTTCATTGTTTGTACCGGTGGCACCTTTAGTATCTTTCGGAGGAGCATTTGTATCATCAACCACATTCCCTAAGACATCCAAATGTGGAGTCTCTTCTGAAAAATAATCATTTGCTTCATCTTGTTGGTTGACATATTTATCACCTAACTCTATATTCTCACGCCCAAAAAAAGGTGACTAATGTAACCACAGTTGAATCAGTAATCATACAATTCACAAACTGATTCTTTTCTTATTTTAGAAGGTGGCAACTACCTTCGTTTGATGTTCAAGGAATAATCTTAAATTCTACTACTTTTAAGTAGAAAGAAAATAAAGGTGGGGGCTTTTAACTAGAAAGCTTTAAAGGTAATCAATAACTTCATAAAATAAAATTGAAAATACCTCACACTTGAATGAAATTAAATATCATCGTAGAACCCTTATTCATAGATAAATAGTACTATAGTGATGCAACAATTGAAATATCTATTATCCCAATTGTAGATAAAATGTTGGCAGAACATTCAACATAAGAAGAAAAAATTCATACATCATAATTCAAAGATTACACATGCACTAATTCAGCCATTGTCTTCTATATCAAAACAACAGATAGAAAAATATTTAGATAACAAAGTTTCTTCTAATGAGAAAATCAAAGTTTTCCCAAAAGATCCTAACCATACTAGCCGAATCCATATTTAAAGCATAAACAGATAGTCTTGGTAACGGTTTCTTGAAAGTAATTGCACCGAATAATTAAAAGAGTCTTAAACTTAAAGAGCCAAAATAAAGAAAGTATCATGAAATACTAAAATTAATTATGCATCATCTCCCGCCGCTTCAGCTTCCTCATCATCCCGATTTTTGACTTCCTGTTGTAATTGCTTCTCCCGCGCCTTCATCCTCCCTTTGTATTCCCTATACTTAGCAATAATTGCAAGCAATTCTTTCCTCCCTCAAGTAGCGGTAATTTGTAGTCAGGTTCTTACTTGTGTTAGAGCTACTTTAGTTTCATTCAATGTGTCAGATCTCCTACTCGGATCTGCTTTAAATAAGTGAGGTAAATCTACAATCTTTTGAGCGTTGGGAAATATTCCTTAGTCATGGTGGCAGGGTTAATCATCTCCTTGTTGAACATTTCTCTAAATTTCAGACAAACCTCTTTTGAGTCCAGAATTCTTTCATCAAATTCTTAGTTATCTCTACCTTCAAGTCATGACAATTTCCCTTTATCTCCACTAATATGTCCAGGTATCTCTCAAGTATTGTATAAATCTCCTTTACCAAAGTATCATAGATATTCAATTTCCATTGTAATGCATTGGGCCAGGAAGGATCTAATTCCTTTGGATCAACAACAATTTGTTCATTTACTAGTTTTATACGATCCATGGAAATTAATTCCTTAATCTCCTGTGAGAGCACATAAAGACTAGTCTAATCTTTTCGAATTTGTCGAAGCTCTTCCATCAACTCCTTCCTTTTGAAACCACTTGAGTGTAGAGAAGTATAGACTTACTAATTAAGAGAACAATTTCTTCAAGCATATTATCAATCCATTCACTAACATGTCTAGAATAGCCCAAACTCTTTCTAATTGATTGCATTGTGGACTCACCAATGATTCCTACTTGAGAACTTGAAGCTTCACCAAATATAGGAGGTACTATAGAAGAAATAAAGTTCTTCAAATCAAGAATCTGGGTTTGCAGTGCCACTTTTTCTTTCCTTTCCTCTTTTACCTGCTTGATCAAAGCATTACTTGAATACTTAGCATGATATATATCCCCTTCAAGTGTTTGGGGTCCCATATCAACATGTGGGATCTTATAATTAGTTACTGTTATCTCATTTTCATTCAGATCTTTTATGGGATCAACAATTTCCAGCACTTGATTACTAGAATTGGGAATAGTCAATAACCTTAACATCTTTTGAGCTTTCTTTGGTCTTGACGAAGTTTGGAGCAGCTTTGTAACTATATCCACTCCAACTTTTTCCATAGGAGTGTATTTCCTTTTCTTCTCTATTGCTTTCCTCGGCCAAACTGGAGAAGCTTCAATCAAGGAAAAATTCTTATTTTCTAGAGCAATTTCTTTAGTCTCACCAGGAGTAATAAGCATGTTTTCTACTGGGGAAGAGAGCACCTTGGAAAATGGAGGGAAAGTATTATCCCCAACAATATGCTCAAAAATAGCATCCAAATCCTCAGACACAGGCTTTGTTTGACTAACCTTCTTTTTGGGGGCAGGAGTTGAAGGACTGTCTTGCTCACACACAGAATTTAGCTTAACAACCTCCTTTGGTTTCTCCCCATCACCTCCAGACTGTGAATTTGCACTGGAAGATCTTGTAGCCATTCTCCCCAAGGACATTCCAACTCTAATTGTCTGAGAAGACCCTTGTTCATTTTTCTGAGAAGGCCTTGGTTCTTGAGGAGAACCTACCACTTGTCGCCATTTTCCTTCTAGCCAATCCTGAGTTCTCTTCATGACTGGGGCATCTTGTATATTCATATCCAATACTTCATTCTTATTCCAATCAACCTTGGGATGTGACTTATCAGATAACTTCTCATATTTGGGGTCAATGACGACCGAATCATCAATTGTGCCCTCAGGAATCTTGAAAGGTAGGCCAAAATCCTATATCTGTTCAAGGGTTAACCTCATGTAATCTCTCTTCAGGACTTCATTTTCATCAATACAATCTTCCCAGAAATCCTCAATAGTGGGTTGATGTTGATATGAACTTGCTCCATATAAATTCCACTTAACAAAACCCTTGTTGTCAAAATTAGCCCTCATGAACAAATGTGCAAGATTATATTCTGCAAGAAGGTCTTCAACACATTTGGCCATTTGATTATTCTTACAGGTGAAAGATAGAGTTGTCAATGGTAAAGGATATCCCCGTTTCCCCATATTCAAGTATTTCACATTCAAAACAACCATTTGTCTACAAACTTCCATAAATACTAGCAAATCTTCAAGATATCTAGGTAATTTTAGTGGGGCTTTTTCAAAACCACCTATCCTCAAATAGGAAAATCTATCAAAATGAATATAAAAACTTCCAAATTCTGACACCAAAGACATTGATTCATTAGAGAAATGCACTTCAAGATTCTCATCTAATTTCTTTATAACTTCCATTAAAAATGCATCATTAACAAGGGAAAAATCTCCCATCCTAACTTGCTTAGTAAACTATGGGTAACACTTATACACAGGCATGCCAGAAGTTGGGGGTATTTGTGGTTTCAATCCTAGCCAAAATAAACTCTGACTAGCTATAACATATGTTAAACAAGAACACAGACGAAAAGTAGCCATTTTCTAAAAAATTGATGAATTGTTCATTTAAATGGAAGCAAATTAACTTGGCCCAATTAATGTATATGTTATCATCACAGACATCCAAAATGAATTGACACATCCAATTTTTGAAAGACTCAATTTGTGCATTCCCAACAATACGATGCAACAGAGTAATAGCGTCCGCAATTTCTCCTTTGAAATGCATTCTTTTGAGTTTTGAGGGTAGCTGTGACTTACCTCTCTTTTATGATTTCAACCATCCTTTGGCTATATAATTATTGCAACAACTTTCATTGACTTTGAAGAATTTACTAGCTATTGCGATAGACATATCCTTCATGGGAGCTCGCTCAGGAATCCTTAGTGCATGAGAAATAGTTCCAGGAGAAATTCTGGCAACAACAGTTCCTTCCACAGCTTTGATTTCTTATTTCTCTGGAATGTATCTCCTTGCACATGCACCTATTAAGTCCACACTGAGGATGGCTTCTGGAAAACCTTCAGCATGAGCTAACCCACTTTCAAATAATTTTGCATCAACAATAGTATTTTTATCACTTTCAAGGCACGCCCAAAATTCTTCCAACTTAAAAGATCCCAGCTCTATGTCCCTCATGCTGAGCCAATGATTTTCGATTCCAGATTGCATGAGCTTACAGTACATTGAAAAACACTTGTACACCTAAAGAAATAATTGCAAAGGATATAGGTGCTATTGCAAGCTCAACCAAATAAATTTTCACCACCTTAAGCTGTGCAAATGATAGGATGTGCATTTGGTGATGAATTAATATAGTGGTTTATTTAAATCCTCAATAAAGAAAACCCTAAGATTTGTGTGCCTTGCAAAAATCCTTGATTAGACATCTCCAAGTTGTACTGTATGCCTCATTAAATGCATTGGAAGCACCACAAAACATGCGACACACAACTTATTACCTTGTCATAGAAAAATGGAACTTAACAACCTAAATTCAGGAGTTATGAAGCTATGGAAACCTCCGACTCCCCGACTTCAAAATGAACCGACTCACTTGACACCACTAAAGAAAAAATTGGGTTGTCGGGAAGTTAGGAAAAATAGAAACCCGATGACAAAGTCAAAACATATAGCGCCAACAACCTAGGTTTCAAAACTCATGCAATGCGCGACAAGAGGTTGGGAACTTAGAAGAACTAAAGACCGAGACTCAAATGAAGGCAAAAACCTTAGACTTAGGTGGAAAATAAAAGATTGAAAACCAAGGAAGATGAAAACTGAAAGGATATGATACATAATATGCCAACAGGTAACATTTTCTCCAAATGGGGACAAGGACTGATAAGACACAAAGAATACAGAAACATGGCATAAAGCCTTATTCATTGGGAAATGGAGAAAAAACCAAACAAGCCAGAACTAAACAAAACAAATAAAATCTATGTACAAGGACATACCAGATAGAACAATTATTCAAGAAGTTTCAAATCTTGCCCGTTATAGGCAAGAGGTAGAATAGTACCATCAGGATAAGCCAAATGGTAAGCATGATCACCAAAAAGTTGTTTGATCAGAAAAGGTCCTCTCCAGAGAGAATCAAACTTCTTATGTGCTCCTTTTACCTCCCTCCTTCTATCCTAGAGAAGAACTGAATCACCAACTGCAAAGTACCTTTGTCTCACTTTTTTATCAAAAACCTTTTTTACCATCTGTTGGTGCTTGGCAATCTTATCTACCACAACCTCTCTTTCTTCCTTAAGCTTTTTCAAATACATAATTCGCTTTTCCAAAGCGGTCTGAAACTGCTCATCTTCTATAACCTTTTGCAAATTGAGTGCAAAAACCTCTAATGGCGTAGGTAGGGTGCTATCGATGCCATATACTAATTGGAAAGGGGACATTTTGATGGCTCTTTTATAAGTAACTCTGTCAACCCACAGAGCATCATATAAATTTTTATGCCATCCCTTTTGGTTTTCATCAACTAACTTCTTGATAATGGAAATCAAGTTCTTATTACTTGACTTAGCCTACCCATTTCCTTGGGGGTAATAATTAGATGAGTGAGCAAGACTAATGCCATAATCATAGCAGAAAAGAGTGATTTCAGCAGAAGAAAAGGAGCTATCATTGTCAACAATGATTTTTCTAGGTACCCCAAATCTTACCAGAATATTCTCCTTCAAAAAATTACACACAACCTTAGTGGTAGTATGTTTCACTAGAATAGCTTCCACCCATTTAGTGAAATAATCTGCAAAAATCAATATGTGTGTGTCTTGCACTAGAACTCAGATTAATTGGCCCGCTAAAATCTAGCCCCCATTGTTGAAAGGGCTTATCAATTACTACATGCCTCAAAGGTAAGGCATCAAGCTATGGTCTACTAGTAAATTTTAAACATTTTTCACATTTTTATGCCCATTCATAAGCATCTTTGAACATACCTGGCCAATAAAATCTATGACGTAGAATTTTGAAGGTTGTTATAGAAGCAAAAAAATGTCCACCACATGCTTCATTGTGAAAGACTTCCAATAACCTCTTTTTTTGTTCCTTATCGACACATCTTAGGAAAGTCCCATCAACACCTTTTTTGTACAAATTCCCTTCCCAGGGAACATACTTGTTGGCTTTAAGTTTTAAATTCATCTTTTCTTTTGATGATAAATGCAATGGGCAATCACCATAGGTCAAATAATAAGAGATATCAGAAAACCACTCATCAGTTGTGCTTGTAAATAGTACTAGTGGAAAATCCTCTTCTTCAACTGATTTACTCTCAAAAATCATTTTGGCCAGTCCCTTTCCCCTCACTAGATTAGTGGGCTTAATATCTAGATCATATTCTTGGATCTGAGCTATTCAAGACCTCTTTTGTTGCACCCAACATCTTACTGAGTGATAATACTTTTTACAACAGTTTCAGGAACAAAAACAATAGTATGAGAATGAAGAATGTAAAACCTGAAAATCTTAAGTGCCTTGACCACAACATATGCATGTTTTTTTAGAGGAGAGTACTTAAGCTCATACTTTTTTAGAGGAGTACTCATGAAAGAGATAGGGGCCTCTATACCTTTCTCATTCTTTTGTAGAAAAATAGTTGACAAGGTGTGCTCAGAGGCATAACTGCATATGATGAAATATTTAGTAAAATCAAGATGGACTAAAGTAGGAGCATTTGCAATTGCAGTTTTAATGTCCACACAAGATTGTTTTCCTTCATTTCTCCATTTAAACATGGGGTGATCCTTCATCATATCAGAAATGGGCTTTGTCAGCTCAGCAAAATCAAGAACAAACCTCCTCAAAAAGTTCACCTGACCAAAGAAAGATCTGATACCATCCTTATTGGCAGGTAATCCCAATTGCATGATTGCTTTCACCCTTTCTGGATCTATCTCGATTCCATCCTTTGAGACAATATGACCTAAGAGTTTCCCCTCAGTTCCAACAAAAATGGACTTCTTAGGATTTAAAGAGATACCTTCCTCTCTACAGCGCTGCAATACCACTTCTAGATCATGGAAGTGATTAGCTCTCTTCTTAGAGAAAAATGTTAGATGATCCAAATAAATTACTAAAATTTTATTCCTTAGATCACCAAAAGATAAGTCCATAGCCCTTTGAAAAGTATCCCCTGCATTAATGAGACCGAATGGCATTCTATTGTAGGAAAAAACACTAATAGGCATAGTGAATGCAGTCTTATGTTGATCTTCTGGAGCCACTTCAACTTGATTATAGCCTGAGAAGCCATCAACATGGACATCATTTCAGAACCAACAATTGTTTGGAGAATATGATCCATTACTGGTAAAAGATAATTGTCCTTTAAAGATGCCTAATTTAAATTTATGAAATCAACACATATCCTTATTTCTCCATTCTTCTTTCTGATAGGGACTATATTGGCCACCCAAGTAGAGTGATGGATAGGGTAAATAATTCTAGCCTTGATAATTTTGTGAATTTCATTGAAGATAGCCTCTGCAACCTTAGGATTGTAAGTTCGTTGCTTCTGCCTATAATGCGTAAAACCAGGTTTCAATGGAATTTTATGCTGAAATTCTCCATTTTTGAATTTCTTCAAATCTGCATAACACCATGCAAAAACATCTCTATATCGTGTCAATATGGAAATCAATTTCTCTTTCTCTTCTTGAGAACAACACTTTCCAATACACACAATCTTGGGATCATCTTTTGTACCAATATTTTCCTTATCATACTTAGCAGATGTTTCAACAAAGACCTTTCCTTTTTGCTTCAAATATTGATCATGTCTATTGAACAAATGTTCAAGAGAAACTAAACCCTTCAAAATCTTATTAAATTTCAATTTAATAACTTTTTTCTACTTACCATCATGAGCAATAATGTCACCTTCTAAAACATCATTGTTTTCATCATTGTTTCCTTCAAACCAAATGTGGGCAAAGGCTTCAGCCTTCTCTAAAAACTCAATACTCTACCGATCATTATTGAACACCTACCAATGATTTACATTATTAGGAATACTAGGCCTATACACAATTTCAATTCTGTAGGACTCATCTTTGAAATTTGGATGCGGCAAAAGCAATGATGCTAAAACTGCTAAAGAATCAGCCCTAGCATTTTGTTCCCTAGGAACATATTCTATTGAAAAAGCATCAAAATCCTCTATACAATCCCAAACTTTGTTCCTATAATGCTTAAGTCGACCATTCTTCACAGTTTACATCTTCCTCACTTGCTTCATTACCAATTCTGCATCTCCCACGACCCTCAATTATTTGATACCTTTCTCTTTAGCTACACTTAGACCAAGCAACAAAGCTTCATACTCAGTCGTATTATTGGTATTAGCAAATTCCAATTTGAAATAAAAGGGAAATTTATAGCCATCAGGTGAAATCAAAACTACTCCAAGACCTGACCCAACACTGGCACAACTTCCATCAAATTCGAGTGTCCATAACTCGTTCACTAAATTGGAGCTGATAGAGTTTAAACTTTCATTTTGATCAGAAGTGCACATATAGGTTCTTGTTCCAGTTTCAACAAATAAAATATCTACCCTTGGATCACCGGACTTTAAGATAGTAAACTTGGCCTTAGGTTCAGGATTCAAACAAATTTTCTTCCCATCTAAAGGTATTAAGGCATGAGACCAATCCATCTAAATTTCTCCACCCAAATCTTTACAGAAACTCCTACTCAAAAGCATGCCATAGCTAGCAGGGATATCAACAACCAATATGGTTAATTTCAGCCTCTTTTTAGGAAAAGCAGCCAGGGTTACTTGAGCATCTTTAATTTGACCAATAATAGGAACTGGAGACCCATCCATGGAGTAACATTTTCCTTGGGAAGAGGTATAAGACAAACCCAGGGCTTTGGCTATTTGAGCAGGCATCACATTTTTAGAAGCTCCATAATCAATAATACAATTACTTAGCCTAAAACCAACAATATATAATGATATATAAAAAGGTTTTAGTTTTGAGAATGGGTTTTGAGAACTTGAAGGTTTATCTATGGTATTGGAACAAATATGATTCTTAAGATTGGCTTCACTATTACCAAAAATTTGGGCATTACATTGGGACGATGAAGGCTCTGGTTTAAAATATCTCACTAGCCTATCCAATTCAAAGGGATTGAGTCTTATGTATTCAACTTGTGAAATTTGAATCTTGGTATTTTTCAAGACTCAACTATATCAAATGAACTAGAGGAAAGAGGGACAAAAGATGAAGAAGATGGTACCTCAGTTTGTACAGTATTGGGAACATTTTTCTCTTGCTTCTTTTACCTTGTCAAAATGTATTTAGGAGCCGAAGATGAGCCAACAACCTAATCAACTTTAGCATGTTGAGCTCTAGTAAAAACAAAACAATTTGGATCATCGACTTTGACATATACATCTTCTCCTACTTTGGCCTCTGATACAAACTCAAATAAATTCATGTCAGAATCATTAGACGGGCTAGGCTCCTCCACATATGGTTCAATAGGACATTCATTAGCTGAAAGAATTTGCATAAATCTGATCATCTCAGGATACATAGCTTCATCATGATCTAAAATTAAATGGAAATTACAATGATTCCCCTTACTAGAGGAAGGACCTTCTATTGCTAGCCTTTGATTTGGAGCAGGAAATGAAAGCATTTTGTTAGGAGCTCCTTGATAATTCCTAGAAATATCTTGATAAGGTGTTTGTGTGGAACCCTTTGGCATTTGTCTCTTAAGAGTAATTATGTCATTGGCCATTCTTTGGATGACCAGATCAATAGAATTCACTAGTGAAGGCTTACCGGTTTGTAATTATTTTTTCCATTTTCCAGAGATAATCAAATCATCCTCTATTGATACAACCCTATTTTGTGCAACAACTAAATTAGCTACACCTTCCCTCTTAATAATGAAACTCAAATCTAGTGGAAGGGTGTTAATGAACATCACTTTCAATAATTCAATACCAGGCCTCATGTTTGTAGTAATTCTATTGTACAACTTATTAAACTTAGCCACAAAATCTCTCATTGACTCATGAACCTCCTTCATTGAACCCAATTGAGCAACCAAGACTTGATCATCTTCTACAAACTTAAATCTATTTTCAAATCTTGTTATAAATTCAACCCAATTGTTAATAGATCCATTGGAAAGGGAATAAAACTAGTCAGTAGCTGCATCTATCAAAGATTTTGCAAACAGTCTCATAGCAACATCCTCATGTTATACTGCAAGAATAGAAGAGGCAGCAAATAAAAATTTTATATGTTCATCAGGAGAAACTTTTCCATCCCCACAAAATTTGGGTATGATCTTTCCTGAACATTTGGGTAGGTCATGGAGCTATGCACCGGCTCCAAAGGTTAGGGGACCTATGATGGCCCCCCATGGGACTGTTTGTGCCATTACTAAACAAAAATTTTCTTGTGTAGGGAGGTTAGTACCACACAAAAGAAGTTCTTGGCAGGATATCTTTGGGACACTGGCTACACTAGGTTTAAGAGGAGGAGGAGATGATGGTCTACTGATAGACTTGACTTTTCGAGTGGGTGGAAAATATGAAAAATCAACATTTTCTAAAAATTCAAAATCTTTATCCACAAGCCCTTTTTTCTTATCACTCCTAGTATACCTTTTAGAATCCAGGTTTTGATGAGGAAATAATAGGCCAATGGAGTCGCCAACTTTGTTTACTGAGGGTTTTGTGGAGGGTTTTTCCTATTGTTTACCTGATTTCTAGGAGCCTGTGCGGGAGAAGCTCTTACTCTTCTAGTCAGAGGTGGTATATTTTCTACGAACACATTCTCCTGAGCATTCTAAAAATGCATTGCATTTTCTCTAATAATATCTCCAAGCTCCTCCTCTTCTTCTAATACTTCGTTAACTTTGTGATATTGATAGTCGGTTCTTCTTCGCTACCAAGCAAGTAATTTGAGACCAGTAACTATATCTTCTTGATCACCAACTAATCAATCTACGTTAGGTTGAAGGACAGGAGTATTACACCTCTAAAGAACCATTGATTTCATTCATAGAGCAACCCATTATACAACAATTATTTTTCCAAGTTATCCCCAGCGGAGTCGCCAAAAATTTGTTGGTTGACAGATTTATCACCTAACTCTATATTCTCATGCCCCAAAAAAGGTGACAAATGTAACCACAGTTGAATCAGTAATCATACAATTCATAGACCAATTCTCTTCTTATTTTAGAAGGTGGCAGCTACCTTCATTTGATGTTCAAGGAATAATCTTAAATTCTACTGCTTTTAACCAAAAAGCAAATAAAGGTGGGGATTTTAACCAGAAATATTTAAAGGTAATCAATAATTTCATAAAATAAAACTGAAAATACTTCACACTTGAATGAAATTAAATATCACTGCAAAACCCTTATTCACAGATAAATGGTACTATAGGTATGCAACAATTGAAATATCTATTATCCCAATCGTAGATAAAATGATGGAAGAACATTCAAAATAAGAACATATTTATATATCATAATTCAAAGATTACACATGTGCTAATTCCACCATTGTCTTCTATATCAAAATAACAGATAGCAAAATATTCAGATAACAGAGTTTCTTCTAATGAGAAAATAAAAGTTTTTCCAAAAGATCCTAAGTATACTAGCTGAATCCATATTTAAAGCATTAACAAATAGTCTTGGTAACAGTTTCTTGAAAGTAACCGCACTGAATAATTAAAAGAGTCTTAAACTTAAACAACCAAAATAAATAAAACATCATGAAATACTAAAATTAATTGTGCATCATCTCCTGCTGCTTCAACTTCTTCATCGTCCAAATTTTTGACAACTTCCTGTTGTAATTGCTTCTCCTACGCCTTCATCCTTCCTTTGTATTCCTTGTACTTAGCAATAATTGCAAGCAATTCTTTGCTCCCTGGAGTAGCGGTAACTTGTAGTCCAGTTCTCACTTGGGTTAGAGCTGCTTCAATTTCATTCAATGTGTTAGATCTCCTACTCGCCTCTGCTTTAAAGGAAGTGAGGTAAATCTGCAATCTACTAAGTGTTGGGAAAGATTCCTTAGTCATGGTGGCAGGATCAATCATCTCCTTGTTGAACATTTCTCTAAATTTCAGACAAACCTCTTTTGAGTCCAGAATTCTTTCATCAAATTCATCAATTATCTCTACCTTCAAGTCATGACAATTTCCCTTTATCTCCACTAATATGTCCAAGTATCTTTCAAGTACTGCAGAAATATCCTTTACCAAAGTATCATAGATATTCAATTTCCATTGTAATGCATTGGGCCATGAAGGATCTAATTCCTTTGGATCAACAACAATTTGTTCATTTACCAATTTTATATGATCCATGGAAATTAATTCCTTAATCTCCTCTGAGAGCACATAAAGACTAGTATGATCTTTTCGGATTTTCTGAAGCTCTACCATCAACTCCTTCCTTTTGTCAATCACTCGAGTGTATAGAAGTATAGACTTACTAATAAAGAGAACAGTTTCTTCAAGAATATTATCAATCCATTCACTAACATGTTTAGAATAGCCCAGACTCTTTCTAATTGATTTCATTGTGGACTCACCAATGATTCCTACTTGAGAACTTGAAGCTTCATCGGATATAGGAGGTACTATAGAAGAAATAAAGTTCTTCAAATCAAGAATTTGGGTTTGGAGTGCGAATTTTTCTTTCCTTTCCTCTTTTACCTACTTGATCAAAGCATTACCTGAATAGTTAGCATGATATATATCCCCTTCAAGTGTTTGGGGTTCCATATCAACATGTGTGATCTTATAATTAGTTACTGTTATCTCATTTTCATTCAGATCTTTTATGGGATCAACAATTTCCAGCACTTGATTACTAGAATTGGGAATAGTCAATATCCTTAACATCTTTTGAGCTTTCTTTGGTCTTGAAAAAGTTTGGAGAAGCTTTGTAACTATATCCAGTCCAACTGTTTCCGTAGGAGTGTATTTCCTTTTTTTCTCTACTGCTTTCCTCAACCAAAGTGGAGAAGCTTCAATCAAGGAAAAAAACTTATTTTCTAGAGCAATTTCTCTAGTCTCACTAGGAGTAATAAGTATGTTTTCTACTGGGAAAGAGAGCACCTCGAGAAATGGAGGGAAAGTATTATCATCAACAATATGCTTAAAAATAACATCCAAATTCTCAGACATGTTGGAAAAAAAAGGACAGACAACTGAGAGGGGGGGTGAATCAATTGTCACAAAATATTTAAACTTTTCAAACTTAACTTAATCTCAGATTTGATGAATGAACAATAAACCATGAACAATCAACACATCAAAAGCACATAGAACACCAATATTTTTATGTGGAAAACCTATTAGGGGAAAAACCACGGTGGATGTTAGTCCACAATATTATTCCTTGTTAAAAGTATAATGAAAAATAATGGGAATGCACATGCATTCAGGCACACTGCCTAGAGCTCATTGCTCAAATACAAGAGGGCTCACTTCCCAAGGAAGAGAAGTACGGATTAGATCTACAGGGTATGAAATGAGAAAATAGCTTCTACACAAGCTTGATTATAGTTCCAGTTAAACACAAAAAACATTCCTCACACTTCTCTCAAATTTTTTCACACTCTGCTCTACAATCAAATGAATAAATCAATGTCCGCACACTTTCTCTTTCTCTGGATTTCCTTCACACCACACACACACTAACTTCGCTCAAACAAACACTCTTATATATCCACAACATGAAATTACATCAACAACTTCGTTGGCCAAAAGTATAAAACAAGTTTACAATGTCAGCCCAAATTTACAAATAATTTTTTCATGCGAATCATACGCCATCAACTAATATTGTGATGTGACCCAAAACAATATCCTCGAGCATGCAAAACATTCAAATTTTAATCTTCAAGGATCTGTAACATGTGACAACCATCATGTCGGCCAAGAATATGAAAACCCAAACACTCACGAGAAAAATCTTCGACCATGAGTGCACCAATCAATGTGGATATACAAAAAAGATAGAGAATGATCTAGAAGCATCCACAAGCAACAAGAACTAACAGAGAAGCATCCACAGCAACAAAAATTCCTAGAATCACATAAACTTCAATTAGAAACCACAAAATACTGTCAGAACACAATTGTTCATAACACGATCAAATCTTCACGTGGACCTCTGAAACTTGCAATAGATGAACTAGATACTCTCAACAATAAACCCTTTAGACAACAACAACTGATCTTCAACATATAGAAAAAAACACCTTCATGACCTTCACTGTTCCACTGGCAACCTGCAACTTTTCCTTTTAACAATTTTCTCAATATCCTCGACATATATAGCCTTCATTGCAACAATGCTAATAGTGTTGACATCAATGACAACCAAATATCAACACCACAAATACAACATCCAACAATCTCCCCCTTTGACATTGATGGAAACACATGATGTTAAAAATACCTCCAACACAACTACACTTACTCCCCCTTAGGTTCTAACTCTTTTCCTCAATTTCTTTTCTCCCCCTTTGACATCAATGGAAAAGATAAGCATTAACTTCCTACATACAAGCTCTGAACCACATATCTGCACATATGACTACTCCCCCTAAGTAGCAGCCATGAAAACATCAATCCAGATCAGGAAATATCTATGAAGCACATAGATTGATGCAAGTAAATGCATCTTTAGTTCATATCAGGAGCGGTAATTACCCCTAGCATCCCTCTAAGATACTCAAAAGTATCCTTTTGCAATGGCTTGGTGAAAATGTTTGCAATCTATTCTTTGGTAGGCACATATTCTAGTCTAACTTCTTTCTCATTCACTTTCTCCCTCAAGAAGTGAAACTTGATTGATATATGCTTAGTCTTAGAGTGTAGCACTGGATTTTTGATATGTTTATTGCACTTGAGTTGTCACAGTATATGGAAATAGGTTCATCATATACTACTCTGATATCTTTCAGCATCTATTTCATCCCCATCACTTGAGTGTAGTTATTTGTAGCAACAATATACTCTGCCTCAACAATAGATAGAGAAATGGAATTCTTCTTTTTACTCAACCATGACACCAACTTCTTCCCTAGGAAGAAGGCACCACCACTAGTACTCTTCCTGTCATCTACATCTCCTGCCCAATCCGCATCATTATATGCATTCAAAGTAAGATCATCATCCTTAGGATACCAAAGCCCAAAGTCAACTGTCCCTTTCAGATATCTGAAGATTTTCTTTATAGTAGTCACATGAGATTCTTTTGGATCAACCTGAAATCTAGCAACTATAAATACAACATTCATAATGTCTGGTATGGTCTAAATTAAATAGAGTAATCCACCAATCATTGAAATTTATCGTGTTTGATTTACCTTAGGAGAATCATCATTCTGTGTTAACTTGCATCTGGTTACCATTGGAGTACACCAGGCTTTGAGTCATCCATGCCAAACTTCTTCAGCAACTCTCTCACATATTTAGATTGAGATATGAAAATTCCATTGTCTAACTGAGTAACTTGAAATCCTAGAAAGAACTTCATCTCTCCAATCATACTCACCTCAAATTCACTTTTCATTTCATCAGAAAACTTCATACATAGATTATCATCTCCTCCAAAAATAATGTCATAAAAAAGACTTCAATAATCAATTATTTATCATGATCCAACTTGAAATACAAGTTGTCAGCAGTACCTTTATTGAATCCAAGCTTTAGTAAATATTTATCCAGTCTAGCATACCAGGCTTTGGGGGCTTGCTTGATTCCATACAAAGATTTCTTCAATCGAAAAACCATGTCTTCCTTATCAGTCAGTTGGAATCCATCCGACTATTCAACATATACTTCTTCTAGCTCACCATTCAGAAAAGTTGAATTTACATCCATTTGATAGACTTTATAGTTCTATATGCAACATAAGCAAGAAATAGTCTAACAACTTCAATTCTAGCAACAGGGGCAAAGGTTTCTTCAAAATCAATACCTTCTATTTGAGAATACCCTTTACATACCAGTCTTGCTTTATTCTGGACCACTTCACCTTGTTCATTCAACTTGTTCCAAAAGACCCATTTAGTACCAATCACATTTTTATCTTTAGGTCTGGGAACAAGTATCCATGTATCATTCTTTTCAATATCCATCAACTCTTCCTTCATAGCTTCCATCCAGTGTTCATCATTGCAAGCTTCATTGACATCTTTAGGCTCAATCTTGGAAATCAGGCAATACTCTTTTGCAATCTTTCTTCTAGTTTGCACACCTTTATTCTTGTCTCCTATAATTTTATTTTTAGAATGATTTAACTTTACATACCTCAAAATTTTAGGATTCTCTCAAACTTCTAGTTCTTTTGTTCCTTCTTTTGCACTTGCACTTGTCTCTCCTTCCTAATTTTCTTGATTTATCATAATAAATTGAAATGATTTTACTAGAACATATGGAACAATTTGAAGTTGATTTTGTGTCTGAGCATTTTTCTCTTTGTTTGTATTGTCTTCCTGGTCATCTGAATCATATCCATTGTATTTGGATGATCTAGCAGAGTCCTCATCAACTCTAACATTTTCACTTTCAACCATTTTTCTCAATCTTCTGTTATAGCACCAGTAGGCCTTGCTTTTAGTAGAGTAACCTAGAAAGATTCCCTCATCACTTCTTGCATCAAACTTTCCTATGTCCTCATCTCTCTTAATATAACACTTGCTTCCAAAGATCTTGAAATATTTAACAGTAGGATTATAACCAAACCATAGTTCAAAAGGAGTCTTACCAGTATTACCATTGACATTTACCTGGTTTAAAGTGTACACAACAGTGCTTACAACTTCACTCTAATAGATGTTAGGCACATTTCCTTCTATCATCATTATTCTAGTAGCATCTAGAATTGTTTTGTTCTTCCTCTCTGCAACTCCATTTTGTTGAGGGGTTCGGGGAGCAGATAACTATCTTATGATTCCATGCTCTTCACAGAAATAATTGAACTCCCTAGAGGTGAACTCACCACCTCTATCTGACCTTAAGCATTTTATTTTTAGACCTTTCTCATTTTCTACCATAGCTTTGAAACTTTTGAACTTCTCCAATGCTTCACATTTTTCTCTTAATAAAGCAACCCATACCATCCTAGAGTAGTCATCAATAAGCAAAATAAAGTACCTTTCTCCATGAAGACTTCTGACTCTGGATGGACCACATAGATCAGTATGCACTAGCTCCAGTAATCCATTTGAATGATGTTTTTTTTCTGAAAAGAGACTCTAGTCTGTTTTCCCATCTGACATTCCTTGCAAATTGTGTTAGCAAGCTTCACTAGCTTAGGTAGATCTCTTACTGCTTGGGTGGAACTTACTTTGACAATGTTATCAAAATTCACATGACACAACCTCCTATGTCATAACTAGCTTTCATCTACTTGAGCAATTAAACAACTTTCACTAGCAACATTCAAGTGAAAAATATTACCTTTTGTCATTTTACCTGAAGCAATTACATTACTAGAAATTCCAAGTATCTTGCATCCTCAACCTTTGAACTAAAGATCATAGCCCTTGTCCACCATCTTTCCAACACTTAGCAAGTTGTGCTTCAAACCTTCAACATAAAGGACATCATCAATTTTATGCTTACTACCAAGACAAATAGATCCTCTGCCACGAATCACACCAGCATTGTTATCTCTGAATCTTACAACCCCACCATCATACTTCTCTAGACTTGCAAATTTTCTTTTGTCACCAATCATATGATGTGAGAATCCACTATCAATAACCCACTCATCCTTTTCTTCAATTTGGGTTGCAAGAGCTTTCTCAACTTTAGTAGATTCAGTAGCCACCAAACCATTTTCCTTGATAGCAAGGAACAACCATTCATCTTCATTTCCATTTTCTTTATCAGACTCTTCATCAGTCACTCCTTCTTCAGCATAGTAACATTTCTTTTGAAATCTAGATTTGTTAGGCTTAGTCCTAAGAACTCTTTCAGGACACCTTGATGCAGAATGACCTATTTTATTGCAAGAGAAACATTTAATAGGAAACATTCCTTTATACTTACCTTGTCCTCTACCTTCTTTCTTCATAATCAGTGCTTCCAACTCTTCCACCTCTCTTTCTTCATCTTCAAGTTGTTTCATTTCTTCCTCATACTTGAATGACTTTCTGGAGCACTCTCCCGTATCATATCTTTGCTTGTTTCTTTGGGATACAATAGCCTTAAATGCAGTTTCAGCCTTGGGAACAGATTCACCAAATTCACTCAACTCAAAAGCAGCAAGTTTAACAATCAGTGTATCTCTTGACATATTTGTTACTGATCTGAATTCTTCAATAGCATGAGCCTTTGCTTTGTAGGAGGGAGGAAATGATCTAAACACTTTAGCCACAATTTCTTCCTCTTCCAGGGTACCATTGGAACATCTAATACCCATCACTAGTTCATTTACTCTCTGCATAAAAGAAGAAATATTTTCATCTTCACCCATCTTCAATTTTTCATACTTTCCTTTCAAACTTTGTAGCTTAGCCATCTTCACATGTGCATCTCCTTCATACAAGGTTTCTAGCTTCATCCAAATCTCATGAGCTATCTTCAGACTTGACACATTTGTCATTTTTGAATCTGTTAGTGCACTCAACAAAGCTTCAATAGCCCTAACATTATTCTTAGCCTCTTTAATCTCATCAGTAGTGGAAGGACCATTCTGAGGAATAACATATGGATTCTTTGTAATCTTCCAAAAGGGTTCACCAATACACCTCAAATGACACTCCATCCTAGCTTTCCATAGTGAGTAGTTTGTTCCATCGAATCTAGGACTGTCCTTCTTGTATGATGCCATCTCAGATCACCTCAAGCTTTTAAAATTATTCAAAGGAACGTGCTTTAATACCAATTATTGGAAAAACAAGGACAAACAACTGAGAGGTGGGGGTGAATCAGTTGTCATAGAATATTTAAACTTTTCAAACATTACTTAACTTAATCTCAAATTTGATGAATGAACAATAAACCATGAACTATCAACAAATCATAAGCATAGAGAACACCAAGATTTTTATGTGGAAACCTTGTTAGGGGAAAAACCATGGTGGATGTTAGTCCACAATACTATACCCTGTTAAAAGTATAATGAAAAATAATAGGAATGCACATGCATTCAAGCACACTACCTAGAGCTCACTGCTCAAATACAAGAGGCCTCATTGCCTAAGGAAGAGAAATATAGATTAGATCCACAGGGTATGAACTGAGAAAATAGCTTCTACACAAGCCTGATTACAATTCCAGTTAAGCATAGAAAACCTTCTTCACACTCTACTCTACAATCGAATGAATAAATCAATGTTCACACACTTTCTCCTTCTTTGGCTTTCCTTCACACCACACACACTAAATTCGCTCAAACAAACACTCTTATATATCCGTAACATGAAATTACATAAACAACTTCGCCGACCAAAAGTCTAAAACAAGTTTACAATGACAACCCAAATTTACAAATAAATTATTAATGCGAATCATACACCATCAGCTAATATTATGATGTGACCCAAAACAATATCCTCAAGTGCGAAAAATATTCAAATTTTAATCTTCAAGGATCCACAACACATTACAACCATCATGTCGGCCAAGAACATGAAAACCCAAACACTTGCGAGAAAAATCTTCGACCACAAGCACAACGATCAACACGAGCATACAAAAAAGATAGAGAATGATCTAGAAGCATCCACAAGTGACAAGAACTAATAGAGAAGCATCTGCAGCAACAAAAATTCCCAGAATCACATAAAATTCAATTAGAAACCACATAAATACTATCAGAACACAATTGTTCATAACACGATCAAATCTTCACACATACCTCTGAAACTTCTGGTAGATGAACTAGATACTCTCAATAATAAACCCTTTAGACCACAACAAATGATCTTCAACATACATAAAAAAACACCTTCATGACACTAACTCATTTGATTGCAAAATTCAAATAAAATTTCTGACGAAAGATGTATAATTTGATGTATTGTCGAGTACTTGTGATATTTAATGTTTAATTTTTAATTTTTTTAAATTTTATCCTCGACGTTCGTTGAAATTTTGACGAACCTGAGTTTTCGTCGAAATTTTGATGAACATGCAAAATCAAATTGTGGCCGACATAAATAAAAGTGAGTTCGCTTATTTATTGCGACAGTGTTTTGCTATTCTTGCGAATTTGCTCTACGTGCGAATTTTCTATACTTGTGACAGTTTGTGGAGAACTAAGGACGATTTTCTTGGGAAAAATTAGAAAAAATTCAAGAAAATATCGCCAGGTTGACAATAGTCATTGTCTTTTTCCAGAATTCATTTGTGAAGTCAGATTTGTACTTCCAGGTTTGAAAAACATATTTTAAAGCAACATCTCATTAAATTTCATTTGTAGACTTATGCATTTTCAAATTTTCATTTCCAGATTTTGTTGTGCAAGTTTAATATTCTGATTTTAGGAGTCTAACGGTTGGAAATCATAGTAAAATCAAAATTTAATAAGTTTTGGAATTAGTATTTTAAAGTGTTTTTTGGGGTCATTAACTTCAGAATATCTTCTCTTTTGCAGGGGTGGTTGCATGCCGAATTTTTTTGGTGTAAAATATCAGAATTATTAGATTTTGTTACCTGTCTATGATTGAAAATTATTGAAGTGGGAGTTTGATATTTTTTGAAGATCTAAATTATCAAGCTTGGTAAAGAAAAATCATGTCAAATAATATTAGTCCAAAACAAAATGAAGAGACACTTGATAGATTGTGGGCTAGATTGAAAAGAAAGGGTGATGGGAAATGTTATTGTTCTTGCAATAATTGCAAGGGCTTAAAGACAAGAAGACTTTATGGTGTAGGGGAACCTATTTGATCACATGCCTCCATGAATCCATATTGAGTAATTTGTTCCATTTTTATGTTTTGAGATTTTAATAAGCCCAAGAGGCCACCTTTGTGGTGTTATAGGTCCTAGGATGTTGTTCATTTCTCATATATTGTAAAAATTGTCAAAAGTGCAAAATTAGGTAGATGAAATGTCATTAAGGTGTTTTGTCAACACACTAATCAAAAGGTGGTTGCAAATAGTTGGTTTGGGTTGAAAATTTATAAATAAACCCTCCAAAACTCGAATTGGGGGTTGGAGACATTATTTTTGAAGTTAAATGAATGGCAACCTCAAGTTTGGTATGCATTTTCTAATTTTTACATTGTTACCAGATTGAAGTTGTGATTTTTATAGCTTGGTATGGACTCAAATGATAGAGTATAATATATTGATGGAAAGATCTCTGTTTCTAGTTTCCAATTCTTTTTGTCTTAGTTAATTTTATCAAGTTTTGTGGAAGATATGATTATTTTGGTGAGACTGTCTTTTCTAACAATATTGTGCAGAATTTAAAGTCTATATTTTGGATCTAAAACCAATTGGATTTTGTTTACATGTGAATCTACTTTCATTTTCTTCAACTCTCATCAAAATTAATTAAGAATTGAATGAGTTATGAATATTTTTGTGAGGGCAGGTCTGAACCCTACCTAGGGTTTGCAATTTTGGGAAAAATACAATAACTTTCATTTCAACCGTTGGATCTTCATAATAATTTGAGGAAGAGTATATAACTATGTTTTCTTCAATCTCACCAGAGGGATTGGCTTCATTATTTGTTTTGTAGAAGTTATTAATGACTGTTCATGGAAATAAATTGTGGGCTGTCATATTTATGTTTCCAATGTGATATACAATGCCTAATAACATGTGTCATATAAAGATTGTTTTGGATTATTGTTGAAAGTTTGTGAGATGTGTTGTGAATCCTCATAGCTCTGCATCACTTTAAATCACAACAGCTAAGAAACATTGTAGGTAGCATGGTCATGTTGAAGGGGGGCATGATTATCATCCATTGGTAAGTTGTTCATTATATGTGTTTATATTGATTGAATTTGTTTATATCGTTTTAACATTATATATATATATATATAATCACTTGATCATGATCATGGTTTATTTGTGTCTATCATTATTATAAAGGTGGGGCACCCTAGGGAACATATGGATTATCAGGGCCCGGAGAATGTGGTTTTGCAAGAAGAGGCACATGGAGCTGTGAATATCGAAGATGAAGTTAATGATCCTATGGAAGAAGATGATCATGTGCCAGAAAACATAGTTGAAGATGATGGTACAAATACATTGATCCACGACACATTTAGTGGCACAATTGATCATGATGATTGAGATGACTTTGATGATGTTTATGATTTACTTGTACTTGAAAAGGCATACGAGCTCCTTTATGAAGGCTCCCAAACAACTCTTCTCTCTATTGTATTGTTGCTGGTGAACTTGAAGGTTATGAATGGTTTATCCAACATAGCAATCTCACGGATGTTAAGGTATGTCATATATGTCATCTTTTTTCATCTATTTTAATTGTTGTTAGTTCTTCACTAGTAAATAAAGGATGAAATATGTACCATTAATATTCTTTATATTAACAAATTATTTTTTGTTGTAGATTGATTGGTGAATTTTTGTTACCACCATCAAATATTTTACCTCGCTCATACCGAGGTTTATCTACCATAATGAAAGATATTGGAATGGAGTATCAAACAATAGATGCATGTTCCAATGATCATATTATATATCATAAACAACATGAATTTGCAATAGAATGCCCAGAATGTCATATCAGTAGATATCGAACATATCAACAAACAAAAAAGGTGCCTTGCAATGTTCTTCATTATATTCCCATTCTTCCACATATGAAACGATTATTTAGGTGCGAAAGCTTAGTGCAATTTATGGATTACCATGCATGGAATAGAAGTGGAGATGACATTCTTCGAATTCCTACGGATGGTTCTACATTTAGGGACATGGAAGAAAAATGGCCACACTTTAAAGAAGAACTTCGTAATCTCAGGCTTTCATTGGCAACAAACAGTGTCTATCCATTTGGAGAGCTGAGATCTATTAACTCGGTGTGGCCTATTTTTGTTATCAACAATAACATTCCTCCATGGATGTCAATAAAGAGGGAGCACATAATGTTGGCAATGATTGTTCCAGGTATTTTTTTACATCAATTTTTTTTAATGTAGTAGTATCTCATTTGTCTTATTTGTTGCATAATGACTTATATTTTTTTCATTTAATAGTCATGTACATTAATTTATATATTATTGCAGTAAAATGGTTATAATAATTATGTAATGTTTATGTTCATTCAACTAGGTAAGTACCAAATTAAAGATATGAATGTATATATTGAGCCTCTTATCGACGAGTTACTAAAGTTATGGAATATCATCACTATGTATGACGTCTCTAGACCAATATGACAAAAAAATTTCAATTCCATGCAATGCTTGTATGGACAATTCAGATGCCCCAGGGCTAACACATTTTTGTGGTATGTTATAACGTTCGACTGCACTTTAATGATATTTAATTTTATGAAGTAGATATCATGCATGTTTTTTAAATAATCTATTCATTATATATAATTATAAAAATTGACATATTTAATCCAATTATATATGATCTTGCAAGTCTTCAAACAAAGGGAAAATTTGCATGTCCTCTTTGTGGTCCAAAGATGAAATCTTGTCATTCAACAAGTTTAGGAAAGCAGGTGTTTGATGAGTATAGAAACTTCCTCCACAGAAATCATAAGTATCGAACAATAGAAAAACATATTTTCAATGGGAAAGAAGAGACTACATCAAAACCATGAAGAATTAAACCTCGCATATAGAAGTTGGAATATAATAGAATTAATCGTCAACGTTATACATCAGATCAAATTGTTTATCTATCATATATGATATGTTTGGAATTTATATTTTTATATTGTGTTGTGTTTACTCATGCTATAATTGACAATGATTGTCATTGTTAATTTGTTTAACTTATATGCTTCATGAAGGTCATCAAGGCATTAATGGTCAGCTTCCACAGGGACTGAAAAATTATCCCAGATAATTTAGTAGGTTGCCCTACTATGAGTAGTTACAAATTGTGCATTTGTTTGATACAATGCATATCAAAAAGAATATAACAGAAATGTTATGGAAAATATTGGATGGAAGACATGACAAAGAAAAAAAATTCAAAATTTGAAGTGACATTTAGGAAGCCAATCATGCAATAGAAAATGTAATTCAATTAAATAGCGATGGAGACCAAATTAATATAAGTGCCCTTGGTTATTAACAGAGTAACAAAGCAATGCTATAAAAGAAGTCATACAAAAAATTCAATTTCCCATACGATTTGCTACAAACATAAACATTATCATAACAAAGAAAGGTGAATTTGGGTCAGGGATGAAAATGCATAATTGGCATACCTTCATTAAGGCAATTATTCTGGTATATTATATATATATTTGTATACAACATGTACTTTTCAGTGTATTATGTTTACTACTTTTGGAGAAATAATGAAAAAAATATTTTATAATTGTTGTAGTACGTTCTACCTCTATCTCTCCCAGACAACTTCGACAATAATGTCAAACAAGTTATATATGATCTTGGAAAATACATGAGGTAAGTAGCGATATTTTTTTAATTCGTTGTATAGATCTTATAATTTCTATTTGTTTTACTTATTATGTAATATATTATATATTTTTGCTAAATCTCGTTAATATATTTGTGCTTTGAATCACTTGTAGATGGCTATCATCTAAAGAAATCCATAAACAAGATATAAATTATTGGAAGAGAAAAATTTCTCGTCTAATGTGTGAAATGCAAAAGTGTCTACTTTCAACATTTTTCAATGCACAAAAACACTACCTCATACACCAAGTTGAGGAGTTTAAATTGTGTGGATCTATACACACAAGGTCAATGTGGATGGTTGAGAGGAACTTGAAATTTTTGAAGGTTTTGGTTAGAAAAAGAGCACATCTTGAGGGTTCTATGGTGGAGGGATATATGGTATACCAGACCATGGTGTACAAAACTGAATATCTTCCTATGTTTGTAGCAAAGATCCTTGTAGATTGCATTTTGGAACCCAACTCCATTAACAAATTCGAAGGGGAGTACCTGATGGGGAAAGGTAGATTGAGGAAAGTGAGAGGTAATTATAAGATGGTCATGGAGATTAATTAGAATACATTTTACATTTGCTTTTTATGTATATTGTACTTATTTAATTATTAATCTTCAATATACATCAATTATAAATTAATGTCGTATACTGTGGTAATTAACTAATTATACGTCGTTTGTGAATTTCAATTTTTTTATATATAGTTGGTCAAGAGTGGGATGCACTACATTTGTACGCCACAAAAAATCTTGATTGGATGACGGTATGGATTGAACGATGTCAACAATCTGGTTGCGCGTTAACATGGGAAGGTGTGGCTTCATTGGTTAAATAAGCTCATCGTAATGGAGATTCCAATGTTACACCAAGGGAAATTGATTTAGCATATGGTTTAAGAGATAAACAGGTATGTATAAATATATTAATCACCCATATTATTTAATTATTTTCAATTATATTGATGTATATATATGTTGAAATTTTTTTCTTTGCATACATTCAGCCAAGAATAAATATGTTTATCAACTAATGATATTGTAATAATTTTTACATGTTTGACATATTGTCAGTGAAACACCACAAGGCTATGTGGTGCAATGGTCGTAAATTTTGAATCAAAAAGTTGGATGACACAAAGAAACTTGTGATTCTGGGATAACTGCAGTCTTTCAGGTGACTAATGTTTCATCTAGAAGCAACATACATCTAGAAGTCTCAAAACATCGATACTATGGGATTTTGGATGATATACTTGAGTGTGACTTTAAGTCCTTCAAATTAGTTATGTTCGTCATCCTATGGTACAGACTACGATTGAATGAAAATGATCCTAAGAGAACTGTTATTGAACATGATAATGGATTTAAAATGGTTAATACAAAGTCAATCGAGAGAGCTAGAAATGAGCCCTATATTCTTCCAAGCCAATGTGAGCAGGTACTTTACTCAGAGGTTCCAAGTAAACCGGGTTGGTCATTTGTTGTTAGACATGATCCAAGAGGAAGGTTAGTAAAGTATAATGTGGTGGAAGAAGAAGATACCAAAAAAATAGAAGATGTTGTAGATGGTGATCAGGATCAATAGTTAGTTGATGATGTGCCTGATGAAGATGTTGAAGATGAGGAACTAGATCATGATATAGGAGTTAATGTTCATGAAGATGATATCCGTGTGGATGATGACATTATCGAAACTGATATCAATGATGATGATGATGATATGACCAATCCTTACAATGTTGAATCTGGATCGGATGATAAAAACAAAGAGTTGGATGAAGAAGAAGATCAATGACATTGAAATGTATGAGTTATGCGATTGTATTATCTATTTGATATTAATTTCTTGATAGAATTATATTTGACTCATGTGGTTACATAATTAATTCATGATTTTTTTAATTTTTATGCCATTACATAATTAATTCACGATGTAATTTTTAATGTTTAATTTTAATTCATGATGTTACAACTATTGTAGCTCTCCTAGAAATTTCCATATGATCATAATGAAGTGTTTTGGGAAATTTCATGAAAGATGACACATTGATCGTAGTAGTGAAATAATTGCAAAGTTGTTTAGATTTTTTAGACCAATCACCCTTCGCAATGTCATTTTTAGGATCATCTCCAATTTGATTACTAGGAAACATAAGGTGGGATTTTATTGGCTTATCTTAGAGGAACATTGTGGCTTTGTGTAATGTGAGCAAATTTTGGATGGGGTAGTGGTGCAGGAGCACCTACAGCTCATATTCTATGCTTAATCATGTGATCATAATTAGGGAGGTCAATAGGCTGGTTTAGGAATTTCAAGA
The DNA here is from genome assembly GCA_007258455.2 of Sequoia sempervirens. NCBI lineage: Eukaryota > Viridiplantae > Streptophyta > Pinopsida > Cupressales > Cupressaceae > Sequoia > Sequoia sempervirens. The sequence continues at coordinate 804,466,142 of VDFB02271358.1, forward strand.
ATGTTTTATTGTGAATAAGTTCACCCAAGACCATTAGTCATGTTCTAGGTGAAGTTTTGAGTTATGAGTTTGAGTCTTGCACTAAAGAGTTTTGTAGCCTTTTTAAGGAAAATTGGAGAATTTACATGTAAAAGGGTGCAAGGTTAGTGTCATGTCAATAATAAGTATATTATCAAGCCACTAGCATGGTCTTAAAGGTGTCCTAGGAGTTTCAATACATTTGAAAGGACAAAAAATTAAAACATTTAAATAGTGATGTTAACAACCTTGAAATTAGTGTGTTTTATGTTTCATGTGATCATAAAAGATTACAAAGTCAGTTGTAGAGGTGGTTGTTCGGTGGTTAAGGTGTAAAGGCCTTTAAAAGGAATAAAGTGATCATTGTAAAGGTTGTTGATGGTTGAGGATTTAAAATACAAGCTCTTAACATTCAAAAATTTGTGTTTTTCTTCAAAAAAATTGTATTTTTCTTGTTTTGTAGCACTGTACAGTCACATACAACCATATTTTGACGTGAAATCAATTCCATATCATGAAAATATGTGTTAGCTTTGATTTGAATCTGATTTTAGGGTAACAAATAGGGCCAAATGATTTGAACCTTCTTCTCTTCAAGTGTTGCCAAACCTAGGTGGGTCTACCTTTGCGAACTGAGCATACTTAAGTGATGTGATTTTGTTTACAACAATCTATTCACAATGGAAATCTTATAGTGAACAGATATAATCCTAATAAAGTGTATGTGTAATATTAGAATATGTTTAGTTAACAGATGTAAAAAATAAAATGGATAAACTAAAAGATGAAATGCATGAGACTAGTGCCTTGTTGGGTGTATGGAGTCTAATGAAGATCTAGAAAAGTGTAATCTATGATGGAAATAATTCAAACTGTTTGGCACACAGATGTAGTTTATAAATTGTATAAACATGCAAGTAAATGACTGACAAACTCTACTTGAGATAGAATGACAATCCTAGTTATGTGATTCTTCTTATTGATCCAATTAATACTCTTCAGTTACTGTGATTGACTAGAAGGGTTTAATCTTTACTTGAAAGAACCAAATAATCACATCACACAAATACAACAAATGTGTATCGGTAAACTAAATATATGCTTGATATATCAATTTAAACAACAGAAAAGCATCAAAATGGAGACAACCAGCTAACTGTATAATTCCACAAACAACTGATACCAAGATTAAGCCACAAGTTCAGACATCTTCATTAACTTCATCGAAATTCATACATGCATTTGAGTCTTTTAAAGGAAAGTTTCATTGCAAACTATCTACTGTATCTTTATCCTATCCACCTATATATGTTTTACATTATGATAAAGATATAAATATATCAAAATTGTGAAAGGACGCGTCCTTTCAAAAATGTCTTTTGCTTAACAACAATAACAAACTAGAAATTATGCTCTATTAAGCCATAAATGAAAAAATGTAATTACTAAGTTCTTAATAATCCAGATGATATTTCTAAACTACTATGACTGACTTGACGAATTTAATCTTTACTTGAAAGAACCAAAAAATCACACCACACAGATGCAACAAACATGCATAGATAAACTGAACATATACTTGATATATCAATTTAAATAGCATAAAATTATCAACCCTAGAGACAACTTAATAATGTTTTCAATTAATCCAACAAACAACTGATACCAGAAATGCACCACAAAATCAAATAACTTCCATTGATTCCTTTAGAGTTTCAAACATGCATCGAAGTCTCTTGTGATGTGAACATCATTGAAAACTATCTATCATATATTTCTCCTATTCATCCTATGTCCTTTTGATATAAAAAAAAGATACTTATACATCAAATGCTTGAAAGGACACATCCTTTCAGAAATGTCTTTTGTTTAACAAAAACAAATTAAAACAAGTGATTAATCTCTATTTAGCTACAAGTGGATCTTTGATAAGTGATCCAAGTAGTCTTGACACTCATGTGTATCTACATCTCCTAACGCATTTCAAATTTTGATCTCTATTTTCACCATCTTCTCATTTTGTTCACATGCTTCATCCAACGTTGTATCTTTCTTAGTAGCCTTCTTCAAGATCTCCTACAATATTGATTCACATTCACCATTCCACCTAGTTGCTTCCTTCAATCTTCCTCCATCATCAAAGAATGCAGTGAATCCTTGTTTAGTAGCATCAATTAGTCCATGTGCATCCCCCTGTAATTCTTCAATAAAATCTATGTGTTTTCCTATAAGATGATTTGCAGTGTCGATTGCCATGCTATCAAGAGCATCCCTTTGGTTTATTTCCTGGAGATTCTCTTGGATCATGACATCTATCCTCTTATGCTCCTGTACTGCAGTAAAATTGTGTGAATGTGTTCCCCTGAGCTTAATCAACCAAGTCATTAGGCTAGCTTGTCTCTTTTTAATTACTGCTACAAGTGCATCATATTTCCCTTGAGAATAAGCACTTGATCATTCCCACTGATCCTTTGTCTGTGAACTTTCACCATGAGTTAACAGCTTAGTTGATCCCATTGTGACTCCCAGCATATCTTTCAGGCAGTCATTTTCTCTCAACATTCTCTCATTGTTCATCTTGTGCATTTATTTTTCTTTGATCAACATTTGTATCTGGGCCTTGTTTAGTTTTGCTATATTTATCCCAATTTATGTTGTTGCCACAAGCTCAACCTCTCCAATCTTCAGAGTCATAGCATGCCCAAATGATTTCTCAGTATCAATAACAACTGATTTTCTGTGAGGTGGATACAAGGCCCAAATCATTAATGACCCTTCATCTAGATTATATTTAAATTCTGCATATACTTATGTCACCCCCTCAGGGTTGAGCTTATGTGTGGCATTATTATTCTTTAGAAAACTGTCAAAAACCAATGCAAAAGTGAGATCCAACCCTGGAAAGATCATAACACCAACATCTTCTAAAATTTTCCTTCCTTTCTCAGGGGTCATACCCGCCATCTCTTTTTCCACACTCAATTTTAGATCATTTAATAACTTCTCCTCATTACTTGGTGTGATATTGTCAACTATTTCTCTTATTGCTTTTCCTTTCTATTTATACAAGAAATCCCTAAACTCTAGAGAATTTACAAATTCACTATCTGCCACAAATGATTTGTATTCCATTTGTCTTGTGTTTGTGTCTAGGATTTCTTCAGTACCCAATTCTCTAGCAGGGCATTTGTAGTCTTGGGTCCTCAATCTAGAAATCTTCTTGGGTGGGCTTTGTGGCATATCATCTCCAGATGCCTCCTCTCCAGAAGATAGCAATTCTATATCTTGCAGTCCTTGGTTATATTCTTCAACCACTCTTTCTGCTTCTTCTGCTTCTTCTTCTTCTAAGTTCTTGACCATATCATCAAACTAATAGGGTACATGATTACACCCTCCAAAGTTTATCTTTTGTTTAGCAAAATTAATGTATCCTTCTAGGTCAAATTCTTTCTTGGTGGTCCTTTTTTTCATGTTGTATTGCAATAACTTGTCAAGAATCGGATCATATCCTTCCTTTTCCAACACAGTAAAATCACCAAAGCATAGTGTATTAGGCATAAAAGCTTGCTTTCCAAAAGAGCTCAAGTTCATAACACTAGAAAAGTCCATTTTCCTGACAATTTCTAAATAGGAAATCCTATCTGGAACTTTTTTGGGCAGAATAAATGGGGTATCCTCAAATCCATACACTCTAATCATAGTAGCATCCTACAAACAGTACCAATCCCCCCAGTTGTGATTAATTGGCCCATTAAAATCCTTAGGTCTAAGAAACCTCTTTATTTCTTTAGACAAAGAATAGGCACACAAATGATTGTAGAATTTATACAATGGTTTTACAAAATATTCCTCAAAATGCACAAAATAGGAATTAGCAAACCTTTTATCCCAGATAGTAGTCCATAACTGAAAGAGCAATAACTTTCCTTTCTTGTTGAACTGTGAAACCCTTAGTTCCTCATGCCACATCCCTAACTCTTGTCCAAAATATAACACTATGTGCATTAATAGTGAATAAAACTTAAGATGTAAAATAGGGGCTCCATTCTTTATTGCCATCAATCCTGAATCAAGACCTTTGAAAATATATGAGGCATAGTCAAAAGGACTGGAGTTGTGACATTGAATATCTGCTGAAATCACCATGGGCACAATTGACATGTATTCAAGGACTTCCATTCCCAACACTTGACCTACCGAAAAATAGGTGTATCTCATATAGGGCACAAATAAGTCAACATGGAATGGGGGTCCATCACTATCTTCTAGTGCAACTAGTTTTCCACCCTATTTAGTTATGTGTAATGGTAGCCTCCAACCCTTATAAATTGTGTCTGTCCTATAGAATTCCTTCTCTAATTCTTCACATACAATTTTTTCATTACATACCCCTTCCAATTTGAAAACCTCACCTATTACATCTTCTGATACATGCACAAATGGTTTCCCGGATGGGTCACAGATGGCTTTAAGCTTTGAATTTTAATGGGTAGCTAACAACTTCACCAATTTTACATTAATGAACACATTAGGGCAAACAAGCTTCCCCAGGTTAAGATTCCATGGATTACATACTGGTTTGAAATGATTCCTTCAATGATAATGAAAATTGAACAACTCATAACCTCTTATTGAGGTCTAAATATCACCTATGTGCTTACATTTATCATCCAATTTATCTACTTTTTCCCTAAGCTGTGTAGAATGTTTAGATTTGGGTCTAGAGCCAGATAATTGATCAATAAGATCTTGATTTAATTTTCTCTCAGTGCCTTCTGGCTCAACTTCAGACTCAATTTTTTGTTTTTTTCCTTTAGGGTGACTACTTTCCCCATGTTTCCTACCCTTTAATTTTCCTGAGTTGGTAGCTTCCATTTTATCTTTTCAAAATTGCAAAATTTAGAGTACAAAGAACTTATTGTATTTCACTTGAAATATTTGCACTGAAAAAATATCCTGGCCCTTCATTTTTCCCCTTTACTTTCTCCGCTACCAATTCCACAACAATGTCTTTGATCAATTCCCTTCAATTCATGAAATTACTTATGCTTCGTGGCACCATTAATGTCTTAGCTTAAGCACGAGTGTAGAAATTTTTTGAATTTCTTGTTGTCACATCATGTGATTATATCGTCAAGACATTTCAAACCTTGGGCGATCCTTTTATTTTGGGCTTAACCAACATTCACTAATCCTCCTATTGATTGAAAATACATCACATCCTTTTCACCGATACATAATTTATCCATTTAGTTTATATAGATATCACCCAGAGTCACCCCGACAATTATTTTGATTCATTTGTATCTTTATTGGCAAGAGATCATGTATCGCTAAGATATTCTATAGTTTCCCTAACATTGTGAGTCTCCCTGATGATTGTTACTTTGATATCAAGAGACTGTGAACTATATCTTTCCAATGTGCATCCTTTTATGAAATTTTATCGGTATGACATTCCCGACCTCTTGCCGATATGATAGAAAATATAATGATTTATGAATCGGAGAGACCTACACCATCTCTTGTTGATATGGATTTGAACACGAGCATAGCTGATCTTCGAATTTACCCACTATCACATCAAATGTTCTATCAGCAAGACAATTCAAACTTTGGGAAATCCTTTTATTCAAGCTTGACTAACGTTCATTAAGCATTCTTTTGGTTGGGGAGACATTACGCCGATATCACATAATCTATCCATCTAATTCATATAAATGTAACCAAGAGTCACCCTGACGACTATCTTGATCTATTTGTGTCTTCATCGGCAAGACATGGCGTATTGCTAAGACATTAAGTAATTTTCCCGATGTTATAAGTCTCCCCGATGATTATTCCTTCGATCTCAAGTATGTCGCCAAGACTCCTGCCGATGTAATCTTATCAGTGTGACATAGTGGGTTGGGAGGACATTTTGAACTCATTCCGATAGTGTTTTTCTTGGCGATAGTATGTTTCTTTGTTTTGTTGGCAAGACAAGATGAGTGTTTCGCCGATGATATTTCATCAGTGAGACAAATGCACTCGGGCTAACTTAGGGATCTTACTTCGATGGCATTGGTCTGGCCGATACAACTCCTTGTGCTTTGATTGGTGAGACAAGATAGGTTTCTTGCCGATGGAACTTCATTGGTGAGACCTATATGCTCAGTATGACCTTTTCATTTCACCCCAATGGAACTTGTCTTGCCGACAAATCTCTTTATCAGTGAGACCATGGACTATGTCATCCCGATGTGTATCTTCTTATGTAATCCAATCGGTGTGACATTTATGTTCTTTTACCGATATGCTGAAAATGAGAATATAATGATTTATGAATCGGAGAGACCTACACAAATTCTTGCCAATATGGTTTATTTGAATACTAGATTTTGGAGGTTTTTCATGATATCAAATGGTCAAGAATGATGTGATCATATGTGACTATGATGGATTATACTCAAGATAAGGTTTTCTTTAGGGAATCAACGAGTGCAAAATCACTGTAAAATTTTAAAAAATTTACAGTTCCAATAGAGGCATAAAAATTTTTGCCCCAAGGTTTCATGGGCATATTATAATTTTAAAGACTAGTTTCTTTGTAAAATATGCCTAATCAACCTAATCAGCACAACCTAGAAAGGGTGATTTTGGTAATTTGGTCCAAAGGATTTATACTTTCCCTTGAAGTATGTTTAATAACTCCAAAATGGGTGTCTAAAACCATCAAGGTTTTCTCTAGTTTTTTGGGAAAGTTTTGAGTTATTGGGCAAAAACTAGGTTTGCACTGTTATAAGGATTCAAGGAGTCAAAGTGTGAAATTTGACTTCTGTTGTTTGTCAAGCTTTGAGAGTTGTTTGGATTGTTTAAATTGGTCATTCTAAACTTGTTGGAAGCCTCTAAAAGGCAGGTTGTAAAATTTATGATTAAATATATCTCTTAGAATCCTTTTTGTCCCAATTTGAAAATAATTCTATATTATAGAATACATTTTTTAAAATTTTAAGATGAAAATAGCAAGGAAAAATCAAACAAATATCTTTATGAGAGAAGTATATTGGCATCAAATTAAATATGATTTGTATTCCAATGTAAAAACTACAAAGAATGGAAACAATTCTTTCAACACATAAACTATTACGTAGTAGTCAATTAAAATGAAAAAGCTTACTCTATATTAGTTAGGATACACAACTAAGAAAATGATCTAAATAGTCTAATAATTTGACCATTAGCATATAGAAATTTCTATAGAGTTGTAGATCTCTTCCATTTCAAAAACACAAAATAATATTAGGTAGATAATCAAACATCTTTCATTTCTGCAGTGACTTATTTATCCTAGAGGAACTAAGTATATAGTATACAAAGAAAACCAACAAACCCACAACTACCCCTATTTTGAAGGAGTTTAGTTTTCTCCCCTTCCTGATCTCCCTAATATTGTCTAATTATTTTAAAGAGACCAAGGGTCATAACACAACTTTATTCAACCCACTAAATAGCTTGGTTAATGAAACTTGACAAAAGCAACAAAAAAATTGCTACATTTGGCATTTCATGTGGAATGAAGAGTGGTGACAATAATCTACCTTATAGTTTAATAAAACACTATTTTTATAAGAAGGCTTGACATTAGAAAGATAAGTGTTACTTATAGTTTAATAAAACACTATTATAGTTTTACCAACATATACTATTGTATTCTTGCATGGCTTCTTAGTTAATATATGGGGAGAGAGAAGATGAGAGAGATAGAGATATATGGGAAGAGAAAGAGAGATGGAGCTATATGGGAAGAGAAAGGAAGAGAGGTGGAGATAGAGAGTTGATGGATAGGGGGATAGGGAGGAGAGATGGTGAGAGATAGAGAGGGGATAGAGAGGGGAGGGAGAGAAAGGGATATAGATAGGTAGAGGAGGAGAGATAGAGAAGAGGGGGAGAGAGGGAGATAGGTTGAAGAGGAAGAGAGAGAAGAGATGGAGAGAGATAGGTAGAAAGGGAGAGAAAGAAGAGGGGAGAGAGAGAGAGATATAGAGAGGGAGAGATGGGGGAGAGGGAGAGATGCTCAATATATATAGAGGGAGAGGGAGAGACATAGAAAGGGGGTGATATAGAGAGATAGAGGGGATGGTGAAAGAGATAGAGATCGTGATAGAGGTAGAGAAAGATATGGATAGAAAGAGATAGAGAGGGAGTGAGATGGAGATAAAAATAGAAATAGAGATAGAGATATAGAGTAGGAGAGATGGAGGGAGATGGAGTGAATGAGAGAGAAAGGAGAGGGAGAGATAGATCAATAGATAGAGGGGGGAAGAGGGAGTGACATAGATAGTGGGAGATATAGAGAGATAGAGATTGATAGGGAGAGATATATCAATCACCCTCCCTATATCTCTATCTATTCATCCTTATCTCTTTATCTCTCTACCTCTCTCCATCTCTTTGTCTCCCTTTCTATTTGTATGTTTCTCATTATCTCCCTCTCTATATTTTTTTCCTTATATTTATCTTTGTCTCCTTAAGTGTGCAATGGGTACATTGAAGAGGTCATAAAGGAGAATTATCATATCTTTAATCAAATGGCATGCTACCTTGAGCATAGCTCCCCAAGGACACATGCCATCCTTGGATTGTTGATATGAAACAACCAATCAAAATTTAGTTTCTCTTTTCCCTCTCTCTATTTTCCATTGTATCTCTTATATTTCTCTCTCTTATGCTCTCTCTCTCTCTCTCGCTATCTATCTAAGTTCATCTCTTTCTCTCATTCTCTATCTTTTTAGTTTCTATCTCTCTTTGTATTAGCTAATAGGCTACATATATTGTGAGATTTGAGCTTGAAACAAATCTCATGCCTGGAAACCACTATTGTGTCATTGGAAAACAAGTTTCAACTGCCATTTAACGGTAAACCATCTGTAGTGTAATGGTAAAATCCTCTAAAATATCGGGTAAAAGCCTATATGTACTATTATATAATAATAAATATAATTATATTATATATAATTTAATCTAATATTACTATTATATTAAATATATATTATATTAATTATATTTTGTATTATATAAAAATATACTTATTATTAATTATTAATTATAATAATTTTATATGTATTTAATAATTTTGTTAAAGAATATAATATATAATTAGAATAAGTCGAATAATTATATTATTTATTATGTAAAATATAGCTAATATATACTTAACTATATTGTAGAATATTAAAACCTAGCTAAATGGTGCCATAATTTTCAATTTAATTAACATACTCTAAAACCTAACGAAACCAAGTTGTAGCTCATCAAATTGGAGAAGTGAAAGGTCAATACCAGCATCGAGGAAGAGTTTGGAGTGAAAACAAGGTCAATACCAGTGCCGAGGAAGAGTTTGGAGTTAAAAAGGGTCAATACCAGTGCTGGCGAATAGTTTGGAGGAGTTAAAACAAGGTCAATACCAGTGCCGAGGAAGAGTTTGGAGGAGTGAAAAAAAGGTCAATACCAGCACCAAGGATGAGGTTGAGGGAACTCATGGAAAATTGACGACCAAGGGACAATGAGTACTGTAAGTTTGGCACCCCCATTCTCTTTAACCTGCAATTTTCATGCCTAGTTTCCAAAGATCTTCTCATAAATTGGCACCCCCATTGTCGTAAAATGGTATAAGATAAGATAGAAAAAATAAAATAGCTTAGTCTTTCACATTTTTATCAACCAGCCTCAGGTCTTGGAAAAACTCCCATAATCTATCCACATCTTGGTTGAGGTCTAGGATTTCATCACACATAGCCTTCATCGCATGAGTATGAAGCAATTGTAGACTTAGCCCTCTCTACAAGCTTAGTGAATTTGACCACTTTATCTTTATTTTTCCTCCAATATTTATGTTTGTTCCTCCCCTTTCAATCATCTTGCACAACTTGAACTTATAGTTTCCTTTTCTTATTGATCCTTCATGTGCTCATGTCAATCTAGCTAATTGACCACGTAGTTACCCCCAACATCCTCCATGTTAAGCTTAATACCCCCCACCTCCTCCAAAAAGATTGACATTGTCATCATTCTGATCTAGAACTCATAATTAAGTCCCACTAACTTTTGAGGTTCAATTTGTTGGTGGGAACAAGTTATTCTTTTTTGTATGACCTACCTCAAATCTTATGTCCACAAAGTTGCTAAAAACATAAAACAATAAGAAAAACTTTGAAGGTACAAATAAAAAGGGTTTATTTCCTTTTGGCCTCCTCCACCTCTTATATTTCAACATAGTATGGAATTACGCTTACATAACATAAACTCAAACAAATGGAATTTTATAGGGGAAAAGGAGCCCAAGTATATGCTAGGCTAAGCTAGATCTAATGAATGGAAATAAAGGTAGACAATTCTTCTTTAATAACTCCACCACAAACATATGCAAGGAAAGGTCTCCTCCCTTATTGGTAGTGATAACCTCCTCCACACACAACCCTTAAAAAATATGAATAGAGGAATATAATCTTTGAAGAACTCAAAGTTGAATTTCTCCTACCTGATGCAATTAGTCATTTTATCCTTACGAACATTTATAGTGATTCCTAGAGGAACATAGACCAATTATTCATAATAGAAGAATTTGATCATACTTTTCCAATGATGGCATTATGAGAAAACCTTATGTTAAATGAATAATTCCTAGCTAAGTTATTTAAATAATGTCCAACCGTATAAGAGAAGACCACTTCTATGTGTACTTGGATACCATGGAGAAAGGGTCTTTGGGCTCTTTCATCAATCAAGGTATTGTTAAATTTTAACACCTAAAAGTGAGAATGAAGAATCTTTCCTAGGATGGTGGCCAATTATGCTTCTCAACACCTATATTACAAAATCTTTGTCAATATCATTGCCATCACAATTAAACCTATTGCTTTAGATATAGTCATATAGGTAAACAAATTGGCTTTCTTGATAGTAGATACATTCTAGACAATTCAATCCTTGCATTAGAGATTGTTGAATGGGCCTAACAAACTACTCATGATGCCCTTACTATTAAGTTAAAACTTTGACAAGGCGTATGATTGCATCAAATGTCCTTTCATTTATAAAAGGCTCAAATGGATTTATTTTTAACCCTAAATTATTATCACACATTCATCTCTTTGTTAATGAGTGATTGCACAATAGTGTGTCCCACTTGTGGGATGAGGCAAAAAAATAACCCCAAAATTTCAAAATTACAAAATACCAGTTGAATGAAGAACCTTCATTTGAAGGTGATGTTGTCATGACCTTTGAATGAAGAACCTTCATTCAAAAACGATGCCATGTCAAGAGTTTCAAATGAAGGTATTTTTTTATTTTAAATATTTCATGTCTAAAATGCTTTATAAAAGGAACCTTTGTATGAAGGACCTTCAAATGAAGACCTTAATTCAAAGGTCCTTCATTAGAAGATCCTTCATATGAAGGTTCCTTTAATGCCATCCCATTATAGCTCTTAGAGTTGTTAGAGATATTTTTGTTTTGAAGTAGAGATTGGACCATCAAATAGTGTCATCATGACTCTACCAAGATATCCATCAAATTGATAAACCCTGACTTAACAACCACAAATTCACAATAAAATTGCCCTTGTTAGCCCTAGGGCATCAATTCAATGCCAAGTTTCTTGCTTTAACAAACCCCTAAATTAAATCAACCTCTATCATACCATGTTGCACACCATTCCACCGAGTTACAGTTCCAAGACAGTGGGTGGATTGGTGGATGTCATTTCTATTTATCCCTCAAACCCTTACACAGGAAAAATAAGGCAATCCCTATATTTGATTGTTTTCTCCCACAAAAAAATGATTTAGAACTTCAAAACAAATGAAAATGAAAGGGAACACATATATTTATCTACACCAATGTTCTCAAAACATTTCAAGCTTGTACAGATCCATACAACACAAAAGAACTTCAGAAAAATAGTAAAAACATAGAAAATTGCTTCAAGAACGTGGTATTTGATATGAAATTTTGGTATCAACTCCTCCAACAATTGAAACAATTTCAATGGGATGGGAATACAATATGATAGAATTGGGATAATAAATGCATCTTTTGAAGCATCAAACCAATATGCAAAGATGAAAGAAAGTGCTAACCCCTCAAACTAAAAAAGTTTCTTTTAACTTTAAGTTTGTTGGGTAGCCAATTCTTTTAAGTTATCAAATCCTACCATCATACATAATCAAAATGTTGTTGCTTCAAATTACTATGAGCACTAACTTTCACTATTTGAAAATGTTGAAACCTTGTCATAGAGAGCTAGAACATTGATGCAACCACTCATCCTACCTTAAAACCTACCAAAAGTCTCCTAGCAATTAGACATAGGAAGATTTAAGATGACTTAAACAATTTTTATTGCCAAAGCATAAACTTATGATGACTTAACTATGCCTAGTACACACTCCCTCCCTATTAACCACTTAGAAATATGGAAATTAAATGTAAATTTGTTGCTATTTTTAGTCATGTAGGTGTCCAATAAACCACTTGGTGGTGTTTCCCTTCAAGTTTATTTACTTGAATGAAGAGAAAAAGTACTTTGATTACAATTAGAGAATACATTTGAGGCCTTCGTTGTGTAACTGGTGGACCATAGTCACATTTAACACTTGTTACAAAGTTTGGGAGTTAACAGTAGATTTGATTTGTGATGGACACATTTGGACGGTAGTAACAATAAATTGCAATCTATCAAGACTTGATTACCTTATAACCTGTCAAATTCTAGTGATGAAATGATAGACTAATCATAATGTCACCTTGGGATCACATCACCATGAAAGAACTTCATCCAACATCCTTATGAGTGTAGGTACCACCAAATAGGTATTTGTTAGATCTATCTTCATTGAGCGAGGGAAATTCAGGAAGAGAAGAGGAAAGCAAGACATGTAGTAGGTCTAAAAGAGGGAGATCAACTAGAGGTCAAAATATTAGAAGAAAATTTTGTAAACGCATGGAATTTTTTCTTACTAAAGGGGGGTCATGTTCTTATGATGATGAGAGCATATGCGACATCTAGGTGCCCTTGAGATACAAACATCTATCAAAACAATGGGTACCCAAGGAACTTCCTCCAATAAACACTAATTTTTGTGTCAACAAGAGGATATATCGCATAACACCATCGTCATTACATGGTTTGGGCCTATTTTGCATGGATGACATAAAGGTTTGTTACAAGAAAGTTACTAAATTGATGGAGTATGTTGGAACCTATTACAGTTACAAAGATTGGATGCAGTTGGTTCGATATACACGAAGTATGCATAGGTATGCACTGTCAACAAATTATATACAACTAAAAGATAAGGATCAAAATAAAGGAGTGGCTATGTACATTGACGGAAGGAAAAAAATATTAGGGAATATTGCAGGGTTTATAAATAGTACACGACCTGGATCAACAAATAAGCAACCCAATTGCATATTTGAGGCACATGAGGGAAATCGTGTATTCATATGTGTAATAAAATCAATAACTACAGGGGAAGAGTTGTTAATTGATTACAACTTGAATCACTTAGATACAAACGTAGTTACTATGGGGGTGGTATGTACTAGATACCATTTTACCCAGCCTCCAATTAATGACTCCAATATACCATTTTATTATTATATTTTTTTTCATAAGTCTATTGGTTTCATTTCTGTAATGTTTTTTTATATTTAATTTTTTTCACAGTGGGACATTGATCATACGGGGAAGGCTCTGGCCCAGAGCACAGATCACGATGCATCTTCAAGCACTTCTACCTGACAGGTTTAGCTCATTGTAATTGTACAAATTAGATACAAGCAAAATGTTTTATTATTATGTTTTTTTCATGAGTTTATTGGGTTAATTTTGATAATGTTTTTAATATTCTTGTTGCAGTCAACTGAGTAGGGAAAGGCACTAGCAGTAGAGGAGAGCATCCATAGGGAGGTGCAGTCACTATTATGTGATGATGACATCGCATATTCAACAAACCCTCTTGATATGATAAAGAAGACCCAAAAAAAATGCAATGAAGAAATCCTTCAGTTGTTATTCATAGTGCCTCAAATAGATGAGATAAGAGAGAGGGTTAAAATATTGACTGAGAGAGCACAAAACTTGCAAGTTGTCATGAGGTCTTTAATTATAACATAAGTTCATTCATGGTTTTATATTTTGTACTCTTTTATGTCACGAACTAAAATATGTGTTGTTTTTATAGGATTTTTTGCATCCTCAGGATGTTGTTGGCCATGATCAGGGTACTGCAGGTGCTGCCCAAGGAGTAGGGGTTGGTACAAGTTTCCATCATGATCTTCATGTGCATACATCACATCATCTAACCCCATCATTTGTGCCTATATTGTCGACTGAAACGTCGAAAACACATAGCATGTAGACATCTGATAGTGCACCCTTTGGCAGCGAACACATTCTAGAACATGTGTTAGGACATGTACTTAGGGATGCAGATGCCACTAGTACTGGTGATGTTTTAGCAACATTTCCTGGATCTTCTCATATTACTAGTACAGGAACATTTCCGGTCACATTTGTGGTGATCGAGGATTTTGTTCCCATAAAGATAGAGAAGGTCCTAGGTACTTTAAAATGTTTTAATTATTATTATATATAATCCAATTGAAATTTACTTATTGATCACTCTTTTTAGACTAATGATCCGATGATCATTTTGTAGGAAATGATGTTTTTTATAAACATCTAAGTGATATTACATTGGAGCTCTTCGGGCCCACCATACGTACACGGTGGAATGCCCAAAATCAAGATTTAAAAGATGAGCTCATTAACTGTTTATTTGTGTTGTTCGATGATAAAACATTCAACCAAACCAAGGTCCTTAAGAAAGTTGGTACCTATCTAAAGTATGTGAGGGACCAATATAGGTCACATTTAGAGAAGAACAAAAATTACAAGCATCCCCCCATGATTCCGGAGAGGGAGTGGAAGGACTTGGTGTCGGATGGAAAGGAGAAGGCTAAAAAGGAAAAAGGAAAGACACCACTAGGCCAAAAAAGGTATGTGATACTATCAACAATGTAATTATATACTTATTACTCTTTCTTTTTACATAATCTAACGCATTTCAAACATTTCATAGGCTGCCCAAGACATTGAAGGCAACAAAGGAAAGACTAGAAAACACAGGAAAAACAAACTTGGCTCTGGTGGTTATATGAAATTAGCCACATGAATTGTAAGTATTAATAAATGAAATATTGCATCCAAATAATAAATTGCAAATAATGTTGGTTTGATCACACCATAGAAGATAAAATCATGATCTTATGTAAAAATGCAGGGCTCTAAATTCAATGCCCATAGAAGAGGACCTGAAGATTGCCTTCCAACAAGGCTATGGAGCCATGGTTGAATGCCTAAGAGTCTTGACTGGGAAAACACAATCTTCCACTGCATCCAACACACAGGTAAATAAACTCAATAAAGTTTATTTAAAATTGAATACTTTTGCAATCTATTCAATATTAATTTCCACCATAAAGTAATTATGTTCCTATTTGTTTTAATCAGACGAGCAATGATAATACTGCACATGACATTGGAATGCAGCCTGGTGAGGGTGGAGCACAACCTGCAGATGAAGGTCATGGTGTGCATCCCGGTACTAGATGTATTCATGTGCGATACAAAATACAATATGGATTAATACAATTAAAAATCTTTAATTACAATTGGTGTAGTAATTAATGTAACCTTTCGTGTTTCAACTTTAGAGCATGTAGAGCTTGATCAACATGTTAAGCATGATCATGCTAGAGAAGATCAACAACATGATGTGGCCCCATCAGGTAAAGAGGACCACTCTAATGTTCTTTTAAACATATTTAATTGCAATTGGTGTATTAATTAATGTAACCTTTCGTGTTTCAACTCCAGATCAGGATTTAGAGGGTGTTCAACATGTTGAGCATGAGGCTATAAGACAAGATCAGGAACATGATGTGGCCCCATCAGGTAAAGAGAACCACTCTAATGTTCTTTTATTTAATGAAATACTTGTAACAATAATAATAAAACATATCAATTTAACATTTCTTTGTTATAGCAGGAGACCCCCCTTGCAATGATGTCCACGTCATGAGTACATGACTAGGCATACATTAAGATCACGATCAGAGGGCAGAACAACTGAATGGGAGACAAATGATTTAGAAAATGATAATCCACTTCAACTTTTTTTAGCTTCAAAAAAAAACAAAATAAAAGTGATTGTAATCATATTATGAAAACCATATTTTTGATAATATGTAAAAACTCAAAGAATGAATGAATGAATGTTATATGTTATTAATGGATGAATGAATGATTAATGTTATATGATTGATTATGGGGAATTAAGAGTGATGTGATGGTGGGGGGGGAGGGGCCAAATGAGCTTCCACCGTCACATGGTTAGCCCTGTTAAGTAGAGAATATTAAACTATTCTCGAAACAAAGAGAAGCTCAATAAGGTAATGCACTTTTCAATATAAGAAATGCATCGTTTGAAGCATCAAACCAATATGTAAAGATGAAAGAAAGTGCTAAATTTTCACAATCATGGCAAAAAATGATTCTTTATACCTTGATGCCTTCATTTTCCAAGCCAGTTTCTCCTGCTTTGCATAGCTCTGCCATGTTTGTGGATGTGATATGACTCCTACACAAAAAACATATACCAGTTTACGGCCTTCAATCCAACTACATCCAAGTATCTTTTTAATTCCTCTATCTTTCAACAATCTCTTTACTATTTGAACCTCATACAAATGTTTTAGATGAAGAACCCATTATTGTGAAATGTGCCTCTAGTTGAGTAAAGTGAATCCATGTTGTGCATCATAATTTGAAGTTGTTTCCATTCCAATGTTATGATTTTAGTTTTTTTGTATGGCTTTGTAAGAATACCACATTGTGTTGTGTGTGGATTTGGTTTCAAAGCTCCGTTTCTTTTGTTTTTAGTGGTGACATTACTCTAAAATTTGACTTTTGTGCATAACGGGTTAGTGGAAAATTTGATAGCTCTGAAGGGTTTCAAGGCTCGATTGAGATAGACACACGGATATTTGGATCTTGTTGTTGATGGGAGGCTTCCACTTAACCATGAAATTTTGTACCATCTGCAGGTATGCAAAAATTTCTCTACTTATATTCATTCAACTTACTGTAATATAATATCTGACAAAAATCTCCTTTTCATTATACTTAGATGGATTTTCATGCCCTGTTCCAAAGCACATGTTGTAGAATAGGCAAGAAGGATGCTGGCAAGGGTTAAGGAATTTGGCTTTACACCTTCCAATTGCATAGTTTACTTCATTCATCTAGCATATTGCCAATGTGTTTCACAATTGTTGGAATCATATCCTATAATTATAGAACTAGTAAAATTAAAATATGTAAGTTTCAAATATGGCATTACATATCTTCTATGAATTTTTGAAAGAAAATATCAAAATGGAGAAGTATTAACAAAATAATCTGCATAATTTCTAACAGATAAGGGACTTTTTTTGCAAAGTTATCTTGAATATATTTAAGACAAAAGTAACTTATAGAGATTGAAGCAGAATATCGGTAGCCAACACATCTTAGTAGTATCTCAATTCAAGAGAACTAGGTCCACTATCCATTAGCCAGTAAAACAAATAAAATAAATTCATAATATTATTCTATTCTAATAGGGTTGATTGGTTACTTGTTTCTTTTTTATTGTCAGGAAGTCATCAATATACACTTGGTTTTCTCGCCTTCTCTTGCCTCGTGGCCAGAGAGTTTCGACAGAATGCATCAAAGTAACCTTCAAGATTGACAATGGCAATGAGTACAAGGTAAATATAACTTAATGTTAATTGGGTATGATTTTATTTGTTCAAGACCAATTTAGATTCATTTTCTGCTCACAGTACTTTTATTTACATTTATGTTTTGCTAATATCCATTTTTCTTTACATTCATATTATTCTATACATATTGTGTTTACAATAATGTTTTCCTTAATTTAATCTAGGGGAGAGGACCCAGTAGCTGAGCATGTTTCAATAGTTGTGATAGTAGTGGTTCATATAATGCCCAATATTTTTATCAATATTGGACCAATAGTTGTGACTTTAAAGTTGTTAGTGTTGATGATGAATCATAGTATTTGCAAATTAGTTGCATTCAACTTAGATTTGTAGAATGTATAGAATGACATGAATTAATAACCTTGAAGTTTTTCTTGAACTGTATAGAATTATTGAAGCTTTGACCTATATATAATTTTTCATACTTCCCAATAATTGTATAATTCCACAAACAATTGATACCAAAGTCTAAGCCACAAATTCATATATGTTCATTAACTTCATCAAACTTCATGCATGCATCTAAGTCTTTTTGATGAAAAAACCATTATAGAAAAAAAAAACTATCTACAGTATTCTTTTTTCCTATTCGCCTCTCTCCTTTTGATATAAAAAAATGGCTACTTATACATCAAATGTTTGAAAGGAAATGTCCTTTCAGAAATGTATTATACATCAAATATCACCCAGAGTCACCCCGATAATTATTTTGATCTATTTGTATCTTCATCGGCAAGAGATCATGTATCACTAGGATATTCTGTAGTTTCCCCGACGTGGTGAGTCTCCCCGATGATTATTCTTTCAATCTCAAGTATGTCACCAAGAATCCTACCGATGTAATCTTATCAGCGTGACATGGTGGGTCGGTTAGACATTCAGATATTACTCCGATGGTATATGTCTTGCCGATATGCTTCCTTCATGCTTCATCGATGAGACAAGATGGGTATCTCGCTGATGAAACTTCATCGTTGAGACCACAGGCCAGTCCTCCTGATATATATTCTTAGGCAATTTTGATCACTATAACAATCTTGATCTTTCACCGATATGCCTACATTTGAACAAATAGTTTTTTTTTTTAAATTGCATTGTTTCGTCAAAATTTTGTTGAAAACAACTGACGAGCCTCCAGAAGCATTCGACGAAATTGCAATACGTTCGACGAAGCTTTCATCGTAATGACTTGCCTATTTTGTCACAATTTTGACAAACTTCTATTGTTGTTCTTTCGATCTCAAGTATGTCACCAAGACTCTTGCCGATGTAATTTTATCAGTGTGACATAGTGGGTTGGGTAGACATTCAGAACTTACTCCAATTGTATATGTCTTGCTGATATGCTTCCCTCATGCTTCATCAATGAGAAAAGATGAGTATCTCAACAATGAAACTTCATCACTAAGACCACGGGCTAGTCCTCCTGATATATCTTCTCAGGAAATTTTGATCATTGTAACAGTCTTGATCTTTCACCAATATTTGCAATACGTCCGATGAAACTTTCGTCGTAATGACTTTCCTATTTTGTCGCAATTTTGATGAAATTTTTTTGTTGTTCCAACGCTATCGCAAAGGCATGCCAACTTGTGTTCTATCTACTGTTCATCATTAGATCGACGATTGTTTCATCGCTATTCCAAAGAACACTAGATCCATTTTTCATGGTGGCAACCGATGAACCTGAGTCATGATTTCGATGTTTTAAAGCTAGTCAGAAAAGAGACAAAAATTATTTCGATGATTCGTTGGTATTTTGACAATAGGTTGTCGATATTTCAACAAAATTTTATCAGAAATTGGAGTCAAATACAGTTGTGTGACCTTCATTGTTCCACTGGCAACCTGCAACTCTTCCTTTTAACAATTTTCTCAATATCCTCGACATATACAACCTTCACTACAACAATGCTAATAATGTTGACATCAATGACAATCACATATCAACAACACAACCACAACATCCAACAAGACATAGGATTTGTTTGACTAACCTTCTTTTTGGGGGCAAGAGTTGAAGGATTGTCTTGCTCACATATGAACTTTAGCTTAACAACGTCCTCTGATTTCTCCCCATCACCTCTAGACTGTGAATTTGGACTAGAAGATCTTGTAGCTATTCTCCCCAAAGACATGTCAGCTGTAGTTGTATGAGAAGAACCTTTTTCATTTTTCTGAGAAGACCTTGGTTCTTGAGGAGAACCTACCACTTGTCGCCATTTTCCTTCCAGCCAATCCTGAGTTCTCTTCATGACTGGGGCAGACCGTATATTCATATCCAATACTTCATTCTCATTCCAGTCAACCTTGGGATGTGACTTATTAGATAACCTCTCATATTCAGGGTCAATGACCATCGAATCATCAACTATGCCCTCAGGAATCTTGAAAGGTAGGCCAAAATCTTGTATCTATTCAAGGGTTAACCTCATGTAATCTCTCTTCAGGAATTCATTTTCATTAGTACAATCTTCCTAGAAAACCTCAATAGCGGGCTGATGTTGATATGAACTTGCTCCATATAAATTCTGCTTAACAAAACCCTTGCTGTCAAAATTAGCCCTCATGAATAAATGTGGAAGATTATATTCTACAAGAAGGTCTTTAGCACATTTGGCCATTTTATTATTCTTATAGGTGAAAGATGGAGTTGTCAATGGGAAAGGATATCCCCGTTTCCCCATATTCAAGTATTTCACATTCACAACAGCCATTGTCTACAAACTTCTAGAAATAATAGCAAATATTTAGGATATCTGGGTAATTTTAGTGGGGTTTTTCAAAACCACCTATCCTCAAATAGGAAATTATGTCAAACTGAATATAAAAACTTCCAAATTCTAACACTAGATACATTGATTCATCAGAGAAACACACATCAGGATTCCCATCTAATTTCTTTACAACTTCCATTAAAAATGCATCATTAACAAGGGAAAAATCTCCCATCCCAGCCTGCTTAGTAAACTTTGGGTAACACTTATCCACAGGCATGCCAAAAGTTGGGGGTATCTGTGGTTTCAATCCCAGCCAAAATGACCTCTAACTAGCTATAACATATGTTAAACAAGAACACAAATAAAAAGTAGTCATTTTTTTGAAAATTGATCAATTGTTCATTTAAATGGAAGAAAATTAACTTGGCCCAATTAATGTATATGTTATCATCACAGACATCCAAAATGAATTGACACATCCAACTTTTGAAAGATTCAATTTGTGCATTCCCAACAATACAATGCAACAGAGCAATAACGTCCGCAATTACTCCTTTGAAATGCATTCTTTTGAGTTTTGAGGGTAGCTATGACTTACCTCTCTTTTATGATTTCAACCATCCTTTGGCTATAGAATTATTGCACCAACTTTCATTGACTTTGAAGAATTCACCAGTTGTTGCGACAGACATATCCTTCATTGGAGCTCACTCGAGAATCCTTAGTGTGTGAGAAATAGTTCTAGGAGAAATTATAGCAACAATAGTCCCATCCACAACTTTGATTTCTTGTTTCTCTGGAATGTGTCTCCTTGCACATGTACCTATTAAGTCCACACTGATGATGGCTTCTGGAAAACCTTCAGCGTGAGCTAACCCACTTTCTAATAATTTCACATCAACAATAGTCTTTTTATCACTTTCAAGGTGCACCCAAAATTCTTCCAACTTAAAAGATCCCAGCTTTGTGTCCCTCATGTTGAGCCAACGATTTTTGATTCGAGAATGCATGAGCTCGCAGTACATAGAAAAACACTTGTACGCTTGAAGAAATAATTGTAGAGGATAGAGGTGCTATTGCAAGCTCAACCAAATAAATTTTCACCACCTTAAGCTGTGCAAATGATAGGACATGCGTTTGGTGATGAATTAATATAGCGCTTTATTCAAATCCTCGATAAAGAAAACCCTAAGATTTTTGTACCTTGCAAAAATCCTTGATTAGACATATCCAAGTTCTATTGTATGCCTCATTAAATGCATTGGAAATGCCTTGAAACATGTGGGCACACAACTTATTACCTTGTCATAGAAAACTGGAACTTAAAAACCTAAAGTCGGGAGTTACGAAGTTATGGAAACCTCCGACTCCCTAACTTCAAAATGAACCGACTCACTTGACGCCACTAAAGAACAAATCGGGTTGTCGGGAAGTTAGGAAAAAAAGAAACCCGGCGACAAAGTTAAAAGATATAGCGCCAACAACTTAGGTTTCAAAACTCATGCAATGCATGACAAGAGGTTTGGAACTTAGAAGAACCCGCGACCGAGACTCAAATGAAGGAAAAAACCTTAGACTTAGGTGGAAAACAAAATATTGAAAACCAAGGAAGACAAAAAATGAAAGGATATGATACATAATATGCTGACAGGTAACACATCTACAACTTCTTTGAAAAGAGGAAAATTAGTTATAGGAGGAATATTTTCCTCTACATTAGTAACTTTATCTTTTCCAAGCTCCTTTATTTGAATTGTACCAAATGATGAAGCAACAATCATCCCAATTTTTTTTGCCATGTCTCTCACTATATCCATAGTTTCTTGTTTCAACTTTTTTGTACTATCCTTTTCTCTAGCTAAAATAATTGTAACTCTTTGCTTTACTCTAAACTATTTAGTGTATATTTCCAAAAAGGTAGTCTTGTCATCCTTAGATAAAGAACCATTTCGAAAAAGGACCAAAATTAGAGAGTCCAAAATAGCCAAAAAAAATTTGGATTTCTATTTTTGACTTTACGTGTCTTATTCTCCATAAGTAGCTTGTCTTCCTCCATCATCTTTAGCCTATATGAGCACTCAAGGCATGAGAGGGATATGCATTATCTTGGTTAATTAATTACCCATGTTTCATTAGATTTCACTTATTAATCCAAAACTCCCCACACTATGATTTCCTATGCACAACTTAGGACTAGGTTCACATTGGGATCCATTCCCATAACTCTCTCTAATACTTACACTCTAAGCTCATCGCATATTCCAACGAATGTGGCATGAAATACAATGCACAAAATTCAATTTCATTAAAATTTTCTAACAAGTTTCCACAAGAACCATTTCAATAATTCACAAAGGACACTCTCATTAAGCATTCAAATTCATCATATTTCATTCAAAATGTTCAAATTTTCTCATTTTTCAATACACTAAAAACTAGGAAATTTTCTCAAAACCCCATTAAAACTTTCTTCAAAATTTATTTTTCCAATTTCATAAATTAAAAGATATCGTTTTGCTGTAAATACACCCAACAACACACTTTTCGCATCAATTTCACTTTTCACACATCTGTCAAAAATTTAGGAATTATAATCCCATATCATTAAAAATTCTCAAAAAATCATAGCATGGATTTCACTCAAATGAAATACATTGGGAGGTTTTTACACTCCCTAATTCATCCTTTTGAAATAAAAGAAATTAAGCAAGGGAGAAAAAATTAACAATTTAATTCAAATTATGATCAAATTTTAAATTAAGAATGCCTCAAGCATGCTAAACAAATGCAAATAAAAACTCCCACACACACTCCCCTTCAAATTCTTATCCCAACGAATTTGATCCCATAAAATTCTTGTTCAGAGTACAATTCCAATCAACGATTCATTTTTTTAACCACGAGAGGGTTTTCTCCTCTCTCAATTTCTTCCGAAAATAAAAATTATATAATGAAAATAAAACCTCTTTTTCCTATTCACCCTTTTTCACTTTCCAAATAAATCAAAATAAAATTCATTTTCTATTTTCTTAATTCCCATTTTCCTCAAAATCCCAAATAGACACATCAATCAATTTTTAAATAACATATATCATGTAAATTTGTGATTTAAATCCATATAAGAATATATTCATTTAAATTTATCGAAGTTAAGAATACAAATAAAATATTTAAATAAAATAAAACCTACATTTCCTAACCCAAGGAATTTTCACAATTTAATTAAACAATATCTTAATTTTATTTCTACTTTCATTCTATTTTTCCCCTTTCCCAAAGCATGGAGAATATTTTAATAACCAACATAGAAAATCGTTTAAATTCCTAACATTTCTTTTACGAGATTGATACAAAATTTGAACCATTAGTTAAATTAGACATTTATTGGTTGTTCATGAAATAGTTGAAATCTAGAATCACCTTCAATTCAAATTTGAGATCACATAAAGTCAAACATACATATATTGTACTCAATTCAAGTATGATTAGGGAATGGATAGTGAGGCCCAATGTGAGATCTCTAAATTAACCACCGTTGGGGAGTAACTCAGACCTTTGTAGCCAAGTGGATAAATAAACATGTACTTATAATCATTCAACTTACATCAAGGGTACTTTCTCAATGCATATATAACCGAAGCACAACATAATCACCCAACAGGGTCCAATAGCATAAAGCATAAATAACATCCATATATTTGTCATATAAATCATTTCTTGAACATCAATAATCATGTCCATATTTAATCACAACATATATAATGCACATCACTAAATTGAAGCATAATGATAAACCAAGGATGTAAATATATAAAATTCTAAAAACTTGCATGTTGGGGAACATCATCTCGAACATGCAGTGGTTCATACACACCATTTAAAGCCATAATGTAAAATCGCCACAAAATCATGGGGAAATGATGAAGTTAAACATCAATCTCACATTAAAAAGATGCAAATGGAAGAGGCACTACATCCTCCCTCACTAAAATTAGGCTTCTCTTGGAAGCGTGGACAATCAAGGATAGGTACACCTAATACATAACCCTTTAAGCACATCATACTCACAAGATCAATCCTCTTGACTCTCACCAATTATAGGAATCAACACACACAACACATAACTCTAGAGGTGCACAAGCTAAGTGACCACTCACCACTAGGTGTGTAACCACCTTAGAGATCACCACACTACCTTCACTAGTTTCTACTACAACTGATGGAAAGAACCAACTATTGGGTCCAAAAAACACACAAAGATAGAGGCAACATTAACTCACCTCCATGCTCACCAAGAACATGCCTCACTTCCAACTATGGCACTCCTCATGAGGTTCTCCCTTAGGTTCCACTTGGAAAAAGAAAGGATTTCCTTAGCACACTAGCTTCTCAACATAAAACTAGGAACAACACAAGGGCTATTAGAGGCAAGCATCTAGGAAACTGCCTCCAAAAAAATGAGGCTTAGCAACCCCAACACTCACACCAATCCATCAAGGAAATAACTAACCACTAAGAATAGGAGTAAAACTCAAATTTTCCACTATCACAATGCTCAACTATGACCCACCTAAGGTTAAAAAACCCAAAAATATCATAAAATAATTATCAAAAGCCTAGAAGGGAAACCAAAAACCACTATAGGGATCAAGTACTAAGAACTCTCACAAAATAAAACACAAGATAGCTAATTCCTCAAACTAGAATTTCATCTTATTTTAGCCTTAAGCTAGGAATACCTCTAAACTACCAAGGAGAACTCCTTAACCCACTAGGACAACCTCAAATGGAAACTTAACAAGGATATATATATATATATAATATATATAATATAATACACAATAATATGTGTTGAAGAACTTACTAATGCACCTTCATACCCTATACTATGTCAAACATGAGTGTAGCTATGGAAGTCACATCCCCATGACCAAATATGTGTCTTCATGCTATCAAATAACATGGATTTTGGTGTGCAAGAAACCTCAAAAAACACTCAGCCAATGCCAAGGCACTAGGAAACATGGTTACAATACCACAACAATAAATGTCAAAACAAGAAAGAGCACACATAGTTGGTTGACTAAATCACACCCAACCATCTACTAGAAAATAGATTCAAGCACAATGCAAATGCGATTATCAGCACATCCAAATCACTTAGAGAACACAAAATTCCATAATCACTTTAATACAAGGATTTGAATACACTTTGAACTCAATGCCAAGCACAAGGATATTTTCCTACATTGAAGCCACTCAAATATAGAATTCCCATATGCATACACGCATTTCACAAAAAATTGAATACCACAAAACATCCACTTTCATTTCATCATTCAAACAATAATTTTAATGCCATATGATTCTAATTAACACAAACACCAAGACTTAGCATATTATCTTCCATATATTCCCTTGCACATTCTATTAGTGGTTTGTAATGTACATGATAGGGAATAAAACATAACATAGAATAGGACCAACAATTTCAACATTTAGACTAGCTACTACAAGGATAAGACAAATCCCAAGAGTGAAAATGATCAATTCCAACATTAAATCATAAAATGCACACAATGAAACAATAAGTCAAGTGTGGCCAAGGGCCACAAACTAGATATAACAATAAAATTGACTTCATATTCCAACAATCTCCCACTTGAAGTCAAATTTATCTCTTGTGAATAAATCCGCATACTGAAAGACCAATGCCAATGCTACCTATCTGTATCAAGTAACATACAAGCCTAGAGAATTTATGCACCAAATGAACTTCTCTCTACTAATAGGCTTCATCAAAATATATGTTGGGTTTACATCAGTGTGTATCTTGGCCAAAGATATTTTTCCTCCTTCCACCATGTCACATACAAAGTGATATTGAATATCAATATGCTTTGTTATGGCATGATATACTGAGTTCCTTGCTAAGTGTAAAGAACTTTGGCTATCATAATAAAACACCATGTTGTCCTACTTTACCTACAATTCACCAAAAATTATATGAAGCCAGATTGCCTCCTTAATAGCTTGTGTTGCTACCATATATTTAGCTTCAGTTGTAGACAATGTCACCACTATCTGTAACTTTGATACCCAACTAACAATACTTCCAACTAAGGAGAAAATGTAACGTGTAGTGGAATTTATCTTATTTCTATGTCCACCAAAATTTGTATCCCCATACCCATTAACCTGAAGACTACTCCCACCATAACAGATAGCAACATCAAAAGTTCCTCTCAAATACATGAGAATCCACTTCACAACCGTCAAATGCTCAAGACCTATATTTTCCATGTAACGACTAACTACTCCCACTACTTGTGTAATGTCTGGTTTGGTGCACACCATGGAAAACATAGGACTACCAACTTTTGATGAGTACGACACATGAGACATCTATTTCTTCTTTGCTTTTGTGCTAGGGTACTATTTTGAAGATAATTTAATATGAATAGGAAATGGAGTACTAACTGGTTATGCATTCTGCATATTGAAGCATTGTAGAAGCTTCTCCACATAATTTTTTTGTGGCAACCATATTTTCCTATTATGTTTATCTCTTTGTATCCTCATACCAAGAATCTGATTTGCTCTGCCTAAGTCCATCTCGAACTCCCTAGCAAGGTGATATTTCAAATGTATGATTTTATTCATGCTAGGACCTGTTACCAACATATCATCAACATACATAAGTAAAATAATAAAACTATCATCATCATTCCTATGAAAATAGGCACAACGATCAGTCTCACATTTGCTAAAACCTGAACTCATCATGAAGAAATCAAACTACTTGTATCAACACCTTCACGCCTGTTTTAAACCATACAATGATTTTCTCAGCCTACAAAAAGGATTCTCCTTGTCTCTTTCCTGAAAACCTTTTGGTTGCTACTTATAAATCTCCTCTGAGAGATTGCCATGCAAGAAGGTTTTTTGTACATCTAAATGTTCTAACTCCAAATCAAAAATAGAAACTAGAGCTAAAACAACTCTAATAGTACTTAACTGTACAACAGGTGAAAAAAAATCATCAAAATCAATACCATAATTTTTTGCATAACCTCTCCAAATTATCATTTATGTCCCTTTTCAATTTGAAGACCCACTTTTTCCTAATATATTTTCACCCCTTAGGCAATGGTACAAGCTACCATGTCTTGTTCTTATGAAGATCTTCCATCTCCTCTTCCATGGAAACTCTCCACTTGCTTGCACATTCAGATTAATAAGCTTCCTAATATGTGTTAGAAATATATGCCTCAATCTCACAGGTTGAAACCTCTAAGAGAGCCAAGTCAGTGTGACATGCTTTGAGTCTGGCCGAATAGCAGCTTTGGACCTTGTGGTTTGTACAGGTCTCCGAGACAATGTTTTAGTCATGCCGAAGAAGCCTATCACTATGACTTGTGTCAATCATTGTAACCCTTTGTCAAGTGGAGATCTTTGGCCGACAGGCCATTCTTATCATATATCAGGGAGACCCTTGGCTGAAAGGCTTGCTTCGGTGTGAAGTCCCAACGATAGCCAAAGTCCCGCCAACAGGGTGTTACACATAAAGTCATCGGAGTAACATATGGTGGCTCGGTAAGAAGTCTTACCGATATGGATTTCTTTCTGATAGCATTTAGTTTGAAGTCATTAGGGAAACTCTCGCCAGAAGGCTTGTTTCAGTATGATGTCACATCGAATATCGGAAGTCTCACTGACAGTGTTACATTTGGAGTCTTCGGTGTAACACAGAGGCTTCGCTAGGAACTCCTGGTGACAGTGGTATGTCTCACCGATGGTATTCACTTGGGGTCTCAGGGTAACGTGGAAGCCTCAGTAAGAAGTCTTGTCGAAGGTTGATTCTCTTTTCGATTGATGAACTCTTCGAAGTAACATAAAGAACTCGGTATGATCTCCCAATGAAAGTGATAAGTCTTGGCGATATCGAATGTTGATCTTGTGGCATCGTGGAGACACGGTTAGTGTCTCACCGACATGCCAACACTGGTTGAACTTCTTTGACCGATCGATGACCATCCTATGTGGCATATGTTGGACCAATCAAAGAAGTCAAAGGAGAACTGTTGGAAGTTAGTCTATTGCGACAGTTTTGTGAGGAAGTTCAACAGACAGGGACGACATGAATATACTCTAGATTTGCAAGTGATGTTTGGTTGGTTGGTTCGATCGATGGTTGGATGATTAGTTCAACGAATGGATGGTTGATAGACTATAAATGAATTGTTCGAAGTGTATCTATGTGAATTCTATTCTATGAAGACTGTAACTTGAATGTTTCCTGAATGCTACTATAAACTGACATCAAAAAGATAAGTCAGAACTCTGTTTGTAATCTTTGTTATTGTAATACAAAGTGACTTCTCTTGGTGTGGTGGGTTTTTCTCCCGTAAGGGTTTTCCCACGTAAATCTGGTGTTCATATGTGTGTGTTTAATTCTCTGTTTCTGTTATCTCTCTCAAGTGCATCTTAATTGGACTGTAATTGTAAATTTTAAAAGTGTCTCTGCATTCTTCCCTGAGGTTTTGACATTAGGAAAGTTGCTTCCAGACCTTAGCTTTCCTTACAAGTGGTATCAGAGCCTAGCTAGTTGTGTTATCCTTGTGGGTACGTTGGGTTTTTCGTGTCAATTCTATTCAGTGGGAGTCTTGTAGAAGTTTGTTATTTCTAATTATAGATTGAGATGGCTAGCACGTCAGGAAATATTGAAATAGAGAAATTCAATGGAAGCAATTTTGAGTTGTGGAAACTCAAAATGGAAGATCTTCTAGTTGATCATGATCTTTGGATTGTTGTGTTTGGAACTAAACCTACATGCATGAAGAAAGAAGATTGGGACCTTGCAGATAGAAAGTCTAAGGGGCTTATAAGGCTCTGTTTGACAGACTCCGTTCTTTTGAATGTGCATGAGGAGAAGACTGCATCTATTTATCAGGGGAAATCCTTGGTGAATAAACTATTCCTGAGGAAGAAGCTGTATTCTTTGAGAATGTAGGAGGGAGGATCTGTTGCTGATCATCTGAACACTTTTAACATGTTGATTGCATAGTTAACATCTGTTGGTGTGAAAATTGAAGAAGAGGATCGTTGTATGCTTCTATTGTGTTCTTTGCCAGACTCTTGGGATCGCCTAGTGATGGCTATTGGGAGTACAACATCCAGTTTCAAGATGGAAGATGTTGTTGGTTCTTTGCTATCAGAAGAGATGAGAAGGAAATATTCTGAGATGGTGAAGGAGGCCCTTGCTGTTACAGGAAGGTCAAAAGAAAAAGGCAAGAAGAAGGACAAGAAATCTAAATCAAAATCAGAAGGGAGATCAAAGTCTTCTGGCAAGAAGTCCAAGGTGAAGTGCTAGAATTGTGGGCAACCTGGTCATGTCCGAAAGGAATGCAAAGAGGAGAAAAAGAAGAAGAAGAAGAGATCTTCTGATAATGATTCTTCTCATAGTGATGCAGACGCCTTCATTGTAGCCTTGGCTACACAAGCATCAGATGATGTCTGGCTGATTGATTCTGGAGCATCTTTCCACATGACATCTCATAGAGATTGGTTCACGAAGTATGAAGAATATGATGGTGGGAAGGTGTATTTGGCAAGTGATTCAACTTTGGAAATAGTTGGTTTTGGAAGAGTCAAAATCCAATTCCCTAATGGCAGAGTGAAGGGGATCAAGGATGTTATGCATATACCAGGTCTGGCTCGAAATATACTGTCTGTCAATAAGCTGAATGATACTAGAGTGCAAGTCACGTTCTCTGGAAATGGCTGCAAGATGACTAGAGGCTCAATGGTGCTAGCAAGGGGTGCTTGTATTGGTACCTTGTACAAGCTAGATGCACATGCAGTTCAATGTAACAATGTCTCTGTAAAGTCACTGAAAGCTACTCATGGAGGAAAAGAGGGAAATGTTCCTAATTGTGTAAACTCTATAGAAGTTAAACTTCCAGCAGAAAAGACTATGCTCTAGAATCATAGGCTAGGCCACATTGGAGAGAAAGGTTTAAAAACCTTGGAGAATAAAAACCTGGTTGAGGGGCTTGATGATTGTAACTTTGAATTTGAATTCTGTGAACATTGTATATATGGATAACAACACCGTGTTTCTTTTTATTCCAGTCTTCATAAATCTTCTGGTTTGCTAGATTATATTCATTTTGATGTATTTGGTCCAATGAATGTTCCTTCTCTGTCTAAATCAAGATACTATGTGTCATTCATTGATGATTATTCGAGAAGAGAATTTGTTTATTTTTTGAGAAGTAAATCAGAAGTGTTCAGTCAGTTTAAGGAATTTAAAAACCTTGTAGAAAATCAGACTGGAAGAAAAATAAAATGCTTAAGGACTGATAATGGCAGTGAATTTTGTTTTGATGAATTCGAGAGGTACTGCAAAGACCATGGGATTAAAAGACATAAGACTACACCTTATACTCCACAACAAAATGGAGTTGTAGAAAGGTTTAATAGGACAGTGATGGAGAGAGCATGAAGTATGCTCAGTAGTGTTGGCTTGGAGGAGAAGTTCTGGGCTGAGGCTGTTGCTACTACAAGTTACTTGATAAATCATTCTCCAAATTTTGTGCTTGTTGAGAAAACACCTTTGGAAGCGTGGTCTGGTAAGAAGCCCTCTTTAAGACATATTCATGTTTTTGGCTGTGAGGCATATGCTCATGTGTCGTATGAGAAAAGATCTAAATTGGAGAACAAGGCTGCCAAATGTATTTTTATTAGCTATAGTGCTGGCATAAAAGGATACAAGCTTTGGAATCCTGATACGGAGAAGGTTCTGTACAACAGAAGTGTTATCTTTCATGAGTTGAAGCCTTCTACCTTGGATCTGCAGTCAGAGACAAATTTAGAAAACAAAAAGGATGTAGTTGAAGTTCCTCTGACACCAGATAGAGAGGAATTGGAAATTAAAAATGTACCTGAAACTGAGGAGAGCTCTAGTAGTTCTGAAAGTTCTGAAGAAGAAGAAGAAGAACCTCAGCCTCAGCAAGTGAGGAGGTCAACTCATGAAAGAAAGCAACCTGATAGGTATGGGTTCTCTTTGATAGATTCTACTTGTGCCTATGCTTTGATTTCTAGCACTAATGAGCCTAGGACTATAAAAGAGGCATTTAGAATGTTTGATTCAAACTCTTGGTTGGAAGCCATGAATGAAGAGATGGCATCATTAGAGAAAAATAATACCTAGAGTTTGGTGCCCTTGCCTGAAGGAAAAAAAGTTGTGGGCTACAAATGGGTATTTAAGAAGAAGATTGGTCTGGATGGCAGTGTGGAAAAGTACAAGGCAAGGTTGGTTGCGAAGGGTTATTCCTAGGTAGAGGGAATTGATTATGGGGAAAACTTTTCTCTTGTAGCAAAGCTGACATCTATCAAATTTATTTTGTCACTTGTAGCAACGTATGACTTAGAGATCAAATAGAGAGCCAAGTCGGTGTGACATGCTTTGAGTATGGCCGACTAGCAGCTTTGGACCTTGTGGTTTGTACAGGTCTCCGAGACAATGTTTTAGTCATGCCGAAGAAGCCTATCGCTGTGACTTGTGTCAGTCGTTGTAACCCTTTTCCAAGTGGAGATCTCTGTCCGATAGGCCATTCTTATTGTATATCAGGGAGACCCTTGGCCAAAAGGCTTGCTTTGGTGTGAAGTCCTAGTGATAGCCAAAGTCCCGCCAACAAGGTGTTACACATAGAGTCATCGGAGTAACATATGGTGGCTCGGTAAGAAGTCTTACCGATATGGATGTCTCACCGACAACATTTAGTTTGAAGTCATTGGGGAAACTCTCACTGGAAGGCTTGTTTCAGTATGATCTCACATCGAATATCGGAAGTCTCACTGACAGTGTTACATTTGGAGTATTTGGTGTAACACAGAGGCTTCACTAGGAACTCTTGGCGACAGTGGTATGTCTCACCGATGGTATTCACTTGAGGTCTTGGGGTAACGTGGAAGCCTCGATAAGAAGTCTTGTCGAAGGTTGATTCTCTTGCTGACTTATGAACTCTTCGGAATAACATAAAGAACTCGGTATGATCTCCCAACGAAAGCGATAAGTCTTGGCGATATCGAATGCTGATCTTGTGGCATCGGGGAGACACGGTTAGTGTCTCACTGACATGGCAACACTGGTTGACCTTCTTTGACCGATCGATGACCATTCTATGTGGCATGTGTTGGACCAATCAAAGAAGCCAAAGGAGAACTGTTGGAAGTTAGTCTGTTGCGACAATTCTGTGAGGAAGTTCAACAGACATGGATGACATGAATATACTCTAGATTTGTAGGTGATGTTCGGTTGGTTGGTTCGATCGATGGTTGGATGATTAGTTCAAAAAATGGATGGTTGATAGACTGTAAATGAATTGTTAGAAGTGTATTTGTGTGAATTCTATTTTGTGAAGACTGTAACTTGAATTTTTCCTGAATGCTGCTGTAAACTGACATTAGAAAAATAAGTCAGAACTCTATATGGAATCTTTGTTACTGTAATACAAAGTGACTTCTCTTGGTGTGGTGGGTTTTTCTCCCGTAAGGGTTTTCCCACGTAAATCTGGTGTTCATATGTGTGTGTTTAATTCTTTGTTTTTGTTATCTCTCTCAAGTGCATCTTAATTGGACTGTAATTGTAAATTTTAAAAGTGTCTCTGCATTCTTCCCTGAGGTTTTGACGTTAGGAAAGTTGCTTCCGTACCTTAGCTTTCCTTACAATATGAACTAGGTTCACCAACACCAATTAGTAATGCATAAGCAAAATTACAAGTAGGAGAGTACCTTTTAGGTGCTTTGGATACTCTAGTGGACCTCCTTACAAGGGGTAATATACCACCTTGTGGAATATTTGGTTGTTGTTCACCTTGCCAATTTTCATCTGGTACCTATAGATTATCATCATAACTTTCCACCTCAACTAGAAAAAATTCTTTACTTTGTTTTTCTTTACCTCTTTGCATTGATTTTTCATTAAAATAAGCATCTCGACTAACTATAACCTTGTGGGAAATAGTATCCCATATTCTATACCCCTTTGTACCTTCTACATAGCCAAGAAAAATACACTTTGTGGACTTCATATCCAACTTATTCCTATTCTCTTTAGGAATATGAGCATAAGCATCAAAACCAAATACACGAAGAAAAGTATAATCAATAAGCTTACCTATCCATACTTCTTATGGGATTTTATTATCAAGAGTTGTAGTGGGTAATCTATTGATCAAGAAATAGGTTGCAAAAATAGCCTCTGCCCAAAATTTCTACTCTAAACTAGCAGTGCTCAACATACATCTGGCTCACTCCACAATTGTACAGTTCATACATTCAGAAACACCATTTTGTTTTAGTGTCCTAGCAACCATCAATTTCCTTGCAATACCAAACTCACTGCAAAATTGGTTAAACTCTCCTAAACAAAGTTCTCCTCCATTATTTGTTCTCAAACATTTTATAGTCTTACCCTTCTGGTTCTCTACCAGAGCTTTAAACTTCTTAAAATAAGAAAACACTTCAAACTTCTTCTTGAGAAGATAAATCCATACCTTACAAGAATAATCATCTATAAATGAAACAAAATATGACGAACCCCCAATAGATGTAATAGGAGCTTCCCAAGTATCTAAATGAACTAATTCTAACACATCTCTACTTTTGGTAGTACTTCTAGAAAAACTCAGTCTATTATGTTTTCCAAACAAATAATATTCACAAAAATTTAAATCTTTACATTTGGCACTTGGGAGAATATTTCTATCTAGTAGTACCTTGAGACCATGTTCACTCATATGGCCTATCCATTAATTCTAGGGTGATATTGAGTTTGTTTCTACATCAGATGCCACTATAGCCTCTCCATTGCTAGTTTCCCCAACCAGCTTGTAGAGATTTCCAACCTTTTCTCCCTTTAGCACAACCAACACACCTTTTGTTACCTTGAGAAAACTATTTCTATGACTGAATCAGTAACCTTGTTCATCAAAAACTCCAAGAGACAATAGATTTTTCTTTAATCCTGGTACATGTCTAACATGTTGAATAGTCCTTAACATTCCATCAAAAATCTTGATTCTTATGTCACCTTCACCAATAGCTTCATAGGGGTTTTCATTTCCCATGTAAAATATACCTCCATCACATGACTTATAAGATGAAAACTAGTCTCCATGTGGAGTCATGTGAAAGGAGGCACCAGAATCAAGAATCCAAACATGAAGTAAAGAACCTCTCAGGTTATCAGTTAATACCTCTCCATCTTCCAATTTTGTTTGAACTTCTGCTATGATGGCCTTAGATGCCTACAAAGTAGAATTTTCTTTGCTTGCTTTTGGGAGCCTGGAATCCTTTTTGACATGTCCATTTTTGCCATAGTTCCAACATTTTACTCTTTTCTACCCCTTGGATTTGGACCTAGTTTTTCCATGCTTAGTATTTCCTCTTTCCTGAGTTTTGCCTCTTGCAATTAGGGCTTCATTAGAAGATGATCTATGAGATGTTTTCTACCTAGAATCTTCAAAAATTATAGCGAACACCACATTTTCAAATACCAATTTCACACTCGGAGCTGAGTTGCTAAGAGCCATAACCAGATGATCCCAAGTTTCAAGAAATGAGCACAATAAAATTGTTGCCTTATCTTCTTCAATTTTCACCCCCATTGAAGCCAACTTGCTTGTTAGTGTGTTGAAATCATTTAGATGATCGATGCAAGATGAATTGTCATGCATTCTCAAATTATACATCTACCTTTATAACAGAGTTTTATTTTTCAATGACTTTGTCTCATACAACTTTTCAAGCTTAGTCCTCAAGTCATGCATAGTTTTCTCCTCTGCAACATTGAATAGTACTGAATATGCTAGAGATAATTGCATTGTTTCTATAGCCATGTTATCCTTTTTAGTACATTCTGCATCACTCATGGTTGTAGGTTTTGATGCTACCCCTTTGAGAGCTATGGAACACCCATCCTTCACCAATAAAGCTTGAATCTTTAGCTTCCATAGAGAAAAATTAGACCCATCAAACTTTTTCACCTCAAATCTAGTAACTGTGCTTCCTATCATTGTTCACTTCTCAAAAAGACACAACTTCTACATAAAAGACCTTGCTTTGATACCAATTGTAAAAAAAATTATAGTGCAAAAATAGAGAAAAATAATAAGCACAATATTAACACAATATTTACGTGGAAAACTTAGTAAAATTATG
The DNA here is from genome assembly GCA_007258455.2 of Sequoia sempervirens. Lineage (NCBI taxonomy): Eukaryota > Viridiplantae > Streptophyta > Pinopsida > Cupressales > Cupressaceae > Sequoia > Sequoia sempervirens. Next base: position 804,501,985 of record VDFB02271358.1, read on the forward strand.
CTAGGAAAAAACCATGGGCAAAGATATTTCATAATTTATTTCTCAGGAAATTCATAATTACAACAATCTTCTGAAAAGTTACAAAAAATGTGACTTCAACAGAGTATAAGAAATTCGAGTTGTAGAGTCCTTGTTGAATGCAACTTTTGAAAAATAGAAAGTGCAACTCATACAACTACATGTCGAACATTTGGCAAAATGACCAAAAATAGAGATTCCAAAACAACAACAAAAAAAATTGGATTTCTATTTTCTATTTTACATGTCTTATTCTCCCTAAGTGGCTTGTCCCCCTCCATCATCCTTAGCCTATACAAACATTCTATGTCGACTATCCATCAATGTTGGAATAACAATAAAATTGACTCCATATTCCAACACATTTAAGGGTCACTACACATTCACACTAAGAAAGGATCAAGATATTGATATGGAAATCACACAAGAAATCACTTCTTGGCAACTCAAAGGTCTAACTAACCATCACAAGAAAGAATTTCTCAAACATTTCAAGCTAGGGAAAAATTACAATAGTGCACTTGCTATCAATAACACACTCACACATGCAAAGACCCAACCAAATCTCTCACACAACAAGAAACACACTAGGGGTATCTTCTCATCCTTGTCAAATGCATTCAAGCCTAGGAGGCACTATTCCTAAAACAAACTACATGGGTTGGTTCACACCGAACCCAACAAAATGAAACCTAAGGCACCCATGGAAGAAGCCAAACATTAACTCATTGAAACAATCACTTGTGTGATCACACACCAAGCACCAACAACCACATGGGAAAGAACATGAACTAGAGATCCCAGTGTTGAAAAATGGGCTCTAATACCAGATGTGGTGCCCAGCTAACATGTTCAAAATTAAACTTGACAAAACAACTTTTTTTTGAAACAAATGCCACAATGTTTATAATACAACATTGACATGTCACACTTGCACAAAAATATGCACACAAGTTTTGTAATGACACAATAATAAGAACAACAAGAAAAATTCACCATTGCATAAGAAAGGTGACAACAATAAGAGACTAACCACTCGTGAGTTATATCCACCATGATAAATATACAGGAGAGAGAGGGGACAACACCTACATGATGATTGGTTACTCACTACTATATTTGACTCTAATTTCTGATGAAAGTTTGTTGAAATATCGACAACCTATTGTCGGAATACCGATGAATCACTAAAATAATTTTCATCGCTTTCCCGACTAGCTTTAAAACATCAAAATCGCGACTCCACTTCGTTGGTTGTCGCCAAAAAAAAGGGATCTGGTGTTTGTCGGAATATCGACGAAAATTTTGTCGATCTAGCAATGAACAATATCTAGAACACAAGTGGCATGCCTTTTCCAAAGCGTCAGAACAACAACAAAATTTTGTCAAAATTGCAACAAAATAGGAAATTCATTACAACGAAAGTTTCGTCAAACATATTGCAAATTCATCAGACGCTTTTGGAGGTTCGTCGGTTGCTTTCGTCGAAATTTTGACGAAACAATGCAATTTAAAAAAAAAAAACTATTCATTCAAATGTAGGCATATCAATGAAAGATCAAGACTATTACAATGATCAAAATTGCCTAAGAAGATATATCATGAGGATTGGCCTCTGGTCTCAGTGATGAAGTTTCATTGGCGAGATACTCATCTTGTCTCATCGATGAAGCACAAGGGAAGCATATCGACAAGACATATACCATCAGAGTAAGTTTTGAATGTCTACCTGACCTGCTATGTCACACTGATAGGATTACATCGGCAGGAGTCTTGGCGACATACTTGAGATCGAAAGAATAATCATCAGGGAGACTCACCACATCAGGGAAACTGCAGAATATCCTAGCAATACATGATCTCTTGTCGATGAAGATACAAATGGATCAAAATAATTATTGGGCTGACTCTGGGCGATATTTGATGTATAAGACATTTTTGAAAGGACGTGTCCTTTCAAACATTTGATGTATAAGTATCCATTTTTTGATATCAAAAGGAGAGAGGCGAATAGGAAAAAAGAATATTGTAGATATTTTTTTTTTTGTAATGATGTTTTCATAAAAAAGACTCAAATGCATGCATGAAGTTTGATGAAGTTAATGAAGATATATGAATTTGTGGCTTAGTCTTTGGTATCAGTTGTCTATGGAATTATACAGTTATTTGATTGTCTCCATTTTGATGCTTTTCTATTGTTCAAATTGGTATATCAAGTATATATTAGTTTGTCATTACACATGTGTTGTATTTGTGTGATGTGATCATTTGGTTCTTTCAAGTAAAGATTAAATCCTTATAATCAATCATAGTAACTGGAAAGTATTAATTGGATTAGTAAGAAGAATCAAATAATTAGGGTTGTCATCCTGTCTCAAGTAGAGTTGTCAGCCATTTACTTGCACGTTTGTACAAGTTGCAAACTACATTTGTGTGCCGAAAAGTTTGAATTGTTGCCATTACAAATTACACTTTTCTAGATCTTCATTAGACTCTATATACCCAACGAGGCACTAGTCTTACATACTTCATTTAACTTCATCCATTTTATATTTTACATCTATTAACTAAACATATTAGGATTAGCCTTGATATTGCTTATACAATCTATACCATAATAAAGATTCAATTGTCCACTCCCACTTGCCATTGTGGATAAATTGCTTAAAAAATAAACACAAATCAAGTCTACTTCATTCATATAGGTATACCCGCCTAGGTCTAACAACACCTGAAGAGAAGAAAGTCTAAAGTATTTGACCTTGTATGTTACCCTGAAACGTACCAAGAATTTGGTAACCTCTTGAGGCATTTTTCCTATGTTTTCGAGAGCTAACAGATAGAACGCCTATTGGGAAGTATGAAAAATTATATATAGGTAAAATCTTCAATAATTCTACACAATTCAAGAAAAACTTCAAGGTTATTAATTCATGTCATTCTATACATTCTAAAAATCTAAGTTGAATGCAACTAATTTGCAAATACTACGAGTCATCATCAACACTAACAACTTTAAAGTCACAACTATTGGTCCAATATTGATAAAAATATTGGGCATTATATAAACCATTACTATCACAACTATTGAAACATGCTCAGCTACTGGGTCCTCTCCCCTAGATTAAATTAAGGAAAACATTATTGTAAACACAATATGTATAGACGAATATGAATGTAAAGGAAAATGGATATTAGCAAAACATAAATGTAAATAAAAGTACTGTGAGCAGAAAATGAATCTAAATTGGTCTTGAACAAATAAAATCATACCCAATTAACATTAAGTTATACTGACCTTGTACTCATTTCCATTGTCAATATTGAAGGTTACTTTGATGCCTTCTATAGAAACTCTCTGGCCACGAGGCAAGAGAAGGTGAGAAAACCAAGTGTATATTGATGACTTCCTGACAATCAAAAAGAAACAAGCAACCAATCAACCCTATTAGAACAGAATAATCTTATGAATTGATTTTTTTTGTTTTACTAGCTAATGGATAGTGGACCTAGTTCTCTTGAATTGAGATACTACTAAGATGTGTTGACTGGTGATTTTAGACTACTGATATTCTGCTTCAATCTCTATAAGTTACTTTTGTCTTAAATATATTCAAGATAACTCTGCAAAAAAATTCCCTGATCTATTAGAAATTATGCAGATTATTTTGTTAATACTTCTCCATTTTGATATTTTCTTTCAAAAATTCATAGAAAGATATGTAATTCCATATTTGAAACTTACATATTTTAATTTTACTAGTTCTATAATTATAGGATATGATTCCAACAATTGTGAAACGCATTGGCAATATGTTGGATGAATGAAGTAAACTATGCAATTGGCAGGTGTAAAGCCAAATTCCTTAACCCTTGCCAGCATCCTTCTTGCTTGTTCTAAAACATGTTCTTTGGAATAGGGCATGAAAATCCATCTAAGTATAATGGAAAGGAGATTTTTGTTAGATATTGTATTACAGTAAGTTGAATGAATGTAAGTAGAGAAATTTTTGCATACCTGCAGATGGTACAAAATTTCATGGTTAAGTGGAAGCCTCCCATCAACAACAAGATCCAAATATCCATGTATCTATCTCAATCAAGCCTCTAAATCCTTCAAAGCTATCAAATTTTCCACTAACTTGTTATGCACAAAAGTCAAATTTTAGAGTTATGTCACCACTAAAAACAAAAGAAACAAAGCTTTGAAACCAAATCCACACACAACACAATGTGGTATTCATACAAATCCATACAAACAAACTAAACTTAGAACATTGGAATGGAAACAACTTCAAATTATGATGTAGAGCATGGATTCACTTTACTCAACTAGAGGCACATTTCACAATAATGGGTTCTTCATCTAAAACATCTGTATAAGGTTCAAATAGTAAAGAGGTTGATGATAGATAGAGGAATTAAAAAGATACTTAGATGTAGTTGGATTGAAGGCCATAAAATGGTACTATTTTTTGTGTAGGATTCATATCACATCCACAAACATGGCAGAGCTATGCAAAGTAGGAGAAATTGGCTTGGAAAATGAAGGCATCAGGGTATAAAGAATCATTTTTCTTCCACCATAGTGAAAAGTTAGCACTTTCTTTCATCTTTGCATATTGGTTTGATGCTTCAAATGATGCATTTCTTATATTGAAAAGTGCATTACCTTATTGAGCTTCTCTTTGTTTTGAGAATAGTTTAATATTCTCTACTTAACAGGGCCAACCACGTGACAGTGGAAGCTCATTTGGCCCCTTCCCCCCCTCACATCACTCTCAATTCCCCATACCCGATCATATAACATTAATCATTCATTCATCCATTAATAACATATAACATTCATTCATTAACATATTCACATTCATTCATTCATCCATTAATAACATATAACATTCATTCATTAACATATGTCACTTTCTTTTTGTTTCTTTTTTGAAGCTAAAAAAAGTTGAAGTGGAGTATCATTTTCTAAATCATTTGTCCCCCCTTCAGTTGTTCTATCCTCTCCTCATGATCTTAATGTACACCTAGTCGTATACTCACGATGTGGATGTCGCTGCAAGGGGGGTTTGCTGCAATAACAAAGAAATGTTAAATTGATATGTTTTATTATTATTGTTACAAGTATTTCATTAATTAAAAGAACATTAGAGTGGTTCTCTTTACCTGATGAGGCCACATCATGCTCTTGGTCTTATCTTATAGCCTCATGCTCAACATGTTGAATACCCTCTAAATCCTGATTTGGAGTTGAAACACGAAAGGTTACATTAATTAATACACCAATTGCAATTAAATATGTTTAAAAGAACATTAGAGTGGTCCTCTTTACCTAATGGGGCCACATCATGTTCTTGATCTCTCTAGCCTAATCATGTTGATCATGCTCTACATGCTCTAAAGTTGAAACATGAAAGTTTACATTAATTAATACACCAATTGCAATTAAAGATGTTTAATTGTATTAATCCATACTGTGTTTTTGTATAGCACATGAATACATCCAGTACCAGGATGCACACCATGACCTTCATTTGCAGGTTGTGCTCCACCCTCACCAGGCTGCATTCCAATGTCATGTGCAGTATTATCATTGCTTTTCTGTTTAAAATAAATAGGCACATAATTACTTTATGGTGGAAATTAATATTGAATAGATTGCACAAGTATTCAATTTTAAATAAAATTTATTGAGTTTATTTACTTGTGTGTTGGATGCAGTGGAAGATTGTGTTTTCCTAGTCAAGACTCTCAGGCATTTAGCCACGACTACATACCCTTGCTGGAAGGCAATCTTCAGGTCCTCTTCTATGGGAACTCTATTGAATTTAAAGCCCTGCATTTTTGCATAAGATCATGATTTTTCCTTCTATGGTGTGATAAAACCAATTTTTTTTGCAATTTATTATTTGGATGCAATATTTCATTTATTGATACTTACAATTCATGCGGCTAATTTCATATAACCACCAGAGCCAAGTTTGTGCTACCCATGTTTTTCTAGTCTTGCCTTTGTTTCCTTTGATGTGTCAGGAAACCTATGAAAAGTTTGAAATATGTTAGATTATGTAAAAAGAAAGAGTAATCAATATATAATTACATTGTTGATAGTATCACATACCTTCCTTGTCCCGGTGGTGTCTTTCATTTTTTCTTTTCAGCCTTCTCCTTACCATTCGACACCAGGTCCTTCCACTCCCTCTCTGGAATCATGGGGGATGCTCGTACTTTTTGTTCTTCTCTAAATGTGACCTATATTGGTCCCTCACATACTTTAGATAGGTACCAGCTTTCTTATGGACCTTGGTTCGGTTGAATTTTTTATCACCGAACATCACAACTAAATTGTTAATGAGCTCATCTTTTAAATCTTGATTTTGGGCATTCCATCGTGTACGTATGGTGGGCCCGAAGAGCTCCAATGTAATATCACTTATATGTTTATAAAAAAAATCATTTCTTGCAAAATGATCATGGGGTCATTAGTATAAAAAGAGTGATCAATAAGTAAATTTCAATTGGATTATATATAATAATAATTAAAACATTTTAAAGTACCTGGGACCTTCTCTATCTTAATGGGAATGAAATCCTCAGTCACCACAAATGTGATCAGCAATGTTCTCGTACTAGTAATACAGGAAGATCCAGGAAATGCTACTAAAACATCACCAATACTAGTGGCCTCTGCATCCCCAGGTGCATTTCCTGACGCATGTTCTGGCATGTGTTCATTGCCAGAGGGTGCATTACTAGATGCTTGCATGCTATGTGTTGCCGACATTTTAGTCGATAATATAGGCACAAATGATCGGGTCAAATGATGTGATGTATACACAAGAAGATCAGGATGGACACTTGTACCAACCCCTACTCCTCGAGCAACACCTGCAGTACCCTAATCATGGCCAGCAACATCATGAGGATGCAAAAAATCTTGTAAAAACAACACATATTTTAGTTCATGACATGAAAGAGTACAAAATATAAAACTATGAATGAACTTATGTTATAATTAAAGACCTCATGACAACTTACTTGCAAGTTTTGTGCTCTCTCAGTCAATATTTTAACCCTCTCTCTTATCTCATCTGTTTGAGGCACTATGAGTAACAACTGAAAGATTTCTTCATTGCATTTTTTGGGTCTTCCTTATCATATCAAGATGGTTTGTTGAATATGTGATGTCATCATCACATAATAGTGACTGCACCTCCCTATGGATGCTCTCCTCTACTATTGGTGCCTTTCCCCGATCAGCCGACTGCAACAAGAATATTAAAAACATTATCGAAATTAACCCAATAAACTTATGAAAAAAAGTAATAATGAAACATTTTTCTCGTATCTAATTTTTCACAATTACAATGAGGTAAACCTGTTAGGTAGAAGCACCTAAAGATGCATCGCGATCTGTACTCTAGGCCAAAGCCTTCCCCGTATGATCAATGTCCCACTGTGACAAAAATTAAATATAAAATAACATTACTGAAATGAAACCAATAGACTTACGAAAAAAACATAACAATAAAATGGTATATTGGAGTCATTAATTGGAGGTTGGGTAAAATGGTATATAGTACATACCACCCCCATAGTAACTGTGTTTATATCTAAGCAATTCAAATTGTAATCGATTAGCAACTCTTCCCCTACAGTTATTGATTTTATCATACATACGAATACATGGTTTCCCTCGCACGCCTCGAATATGCAATTGGGTTGCTTATTTGTTGACCCAAGTCATGTACTATTTATAAACCCTATAATACTCCCTGATGCTTTAGGCCTTTAGTCAATGTACATAGCCACTCCTTTATTTTGATCATTATCTTTTAGTTGTATATAATTTGCTAACAGTGCATACCTACACATACTTCGTGTATATTGAACCAGCTGCATCCAATCTTTGTAACTGTAACAGGGTCTGACATACTCCATCAATTCAGTAACTTTGTCGTAACAGACCTTTATATCGTTCATGCAAAATAGGCCCAAACCATGTAATGACGATGGTGCTATACGATATATCCTCTCGTTGACACAAAAATCAGTGTTTATTGGAGGAAGTTCCTTGGGTACCCATTGTTCCCATAGATTTTTGTACCTCAAGGGAACCTCGATGTCACCTATGCTCTCATCATCATAAGAACATGATCCCCCTTTAGCAAGAAAAAATTCCATGTGTTTACGGAATTTTCTTCTAATCTTTTGACCTCTAGTTGATCTCCCTCTTTTATACCTACTACATGTCTTTCTTTCCTCTTCTCTTCATGAATTTCCCTCGCTCGAGGAAGATAGATCTGACAAATACCTATTTGGTGGTACTTGCACTCATAAGGATGTTGGATGAAGTTCTTTCATGGTGATGTGATCCCAAGGTGACATGATGATTAATCTATCATTTCATCACTAGAATTTGATAGGTTATAAGGTAATCAAGTCTTGATAGATTGCTAGTTATTGTTGCTACCGTCCAAATGTGTCAATCACAAATCAAATCTACTTAATGTTTTAACTCCCAAAATTTGTAACAAGTGTTAAATGTGACTGGTCCACCAGTTACACAACCAAGGCCTCAAATGTATTCTCTAATTTTAATCAAATGACTTTTTCTCTTCATTCAAGTAAATAAACTTGAATGGAAACACCACCAAGTGGTTTATTGGACACCTACATGACTAAAAATAGCAGCAAATTTACATTTAATTTCCATATGTCTAAGTGGTTAACGGGGAGGGAGTGTGTACTAGGCCTGGTTAAGTCATCATAAGTTTATGCTTTGGAAATAAAAATTGTTTAAGTCATCTTAAATCTTCCTATGTCTAATTGCTATGATACTTTTGGTATGTTTTAAGGTAGGATGAGTGGTTGCATCAATGTTCTAGTTCTCTATGACAAGGTTTCAACATCTTCAAATAGTGAAAGTTAATGCTCATAGTCATTTGAAACAACATTTTGATTATGTATGATGGTAGGATTTGATAACTTAAAAGAATTGGCTACCCAACAAACTTAAAGTTAAAAGAAACTTTTTTAGTTTAAGGGGTTAGCACTTTCTTTCATCTTTGCATATTGGTTTGATGCTTCAAATGATGAATTTATTATCCCACTTCTATCATATTGTATCCCCATCCCATTGCAATTTTTGCAATTGTTGGAGGAGTTGATACCAAAATTTCATATCAAATACCACGTTCTTGAAGCAATTTTCTGTGCTTTTACTATTTTTCTGAAGTTATTTTGTGTTGTATGTATCCGTACAAGCTTGAAATGCTCTGAGATAATTGGTGTACATAAATATATGTGTTCCCTTTCATTTGCATTTGTTTTGAAGTGCTAAATCACTATTTTGTGGGAGAAAACAAGAAAATATAGGGACTGCCCTATTTTGCCTGTGTAAGGGTTTGAGGGATAAATAGAAATGACATCCACCAATCCACCCACTGTCTTGGAACTGTAACTCGATGGATTGGTGTGAAACATGGTATGATAGAGGTTCATTGCGTTTAGATGTCTATTAAAGAAAGAAACTTGGCATTGAATTGATGCCCTAGGGCTGACAGGGGAAATTTTCTTGTGAATTTGTGGTTGTTAAGTCAGGGTTTATTAATTTGATGGATATCTTGGTAGAGTCATGGCGACACTATTTGATGGTCCAATCTCTACTTTGAAACAAAAATATCTCTAACAACTCTAAGAGATATAATGGGATGGAATTAAAGGAAACTTCATATGAAGGATCTTCTAATGAAGGACCTTTGAATTAAGGTCTTCATTTGAAGGTCCTTCATGCAAAGGTTCCTTTTATAAAACATTTTGGACATGAAATATTTAAAATAAAAAATACATTCATTTGAAAGTCTTGACATGGCATCATTTATGAATGAAGGTTCTTCATTCAACTGGTATTTTGTAATTTTGAAATTTTGGGATTATTTTTTTGCCTCATCCCACAAGTGGGAAACACTATTGTGCAATCACTCATTAACAAAGAGATGAATGTGTGATAATAATTTAGGGTTAAAAATAAATCCATTTGAGACTTTTATAAGTGAAAGGACATTTGATGCAATCATATGCCTTGTCAAAGTTTTAACTTAATAGTAAGGGCATCATGAGTAGTTTGTTGGGCCCATTCAATAATCTATGATGCAAGGATTGAATTGTCTAGAATGTATCTACTATCAAGAAATCCAATCTGTTTAATTGTGATGGAAATGATATTGACAAATATTTTGTAATCTGTGTTGAGAAGCATAATTGGCCACCATCCTAGGAAAGATTCTTCATTCTCACTTTTAGGTGTTAAAATTTAGCAGTACCTTGATTGATGAAAGAGTCGAAAGAGCCTTTCTCCATGGTATCCAAGTACACATAGTAGTTGTATTCTATTATACAATTGGACATGATTTAAATAACTTAGCTAGGAATTATTCATTTAACCTAAGGTTTTCTCATAATTCCATCATTGGAAAAGTATGATCAAAATCTTCTATTATCAAGAATTGGTCTATGTGCCTCTAGTAATCACTATGTTTGTATGGATAAAATTAATTGCATCAAATAGGAGAGAATCAACTTTGAGTTCTTCAAAGATAATATTCCTCTATTCATAATTTTTAATGGTTGTGTGTGGAGGAGGTTACCACTACCAAGAAGGGAGGAGACCTTTCCTTGCATATGTTTGTGGTGGAGGTATTAAAGAAGAATTGTATGCCTCTATTTCCATTCATTAGATCTAGCTTAGCCTAGCATATACTTGGGCTCCTTTTCCCCTATAAAATTCCATTTGTTTGAGTTTATGTTATGTAAGCGTAATTCCATGCTATGTTGAAATATAAGAGGTGGAGGAGGCTAAAAGGAAATAACCCCTTTTTAGTTGTACCTTCAAATGTTTTCTTATTGTTTTATGTTTTTAGCAACTTTGTGGACATAAGATTTGAGGTAGGTCGTACAACAAAGAATAACATGTTCCCACCAACAAATTGAACCTTGAAAGTTAGTGGGACTTAATTATGAGTTCTAGATGAGAATGATGACAATGTCAATCTTTTTGGAGGAGGTGGGAGGCATTATGCTTAATGTGGAGGATGTTGGGGGTAACTAGGTGGTCAACTAGCTAGACTAGCATGAGCACATGAAGGATCAATAAGAAAAGGAAAATATAAGTTCAAGTTGTGCAAGATGATTGAAAGGGGAGGGAAAAACATAAAGATTGGAGGAAAAATAAAGATAAAGTGGTCAAATTCACTAAGCTTGTAGAGAGGGCTAAGTCTACAATTGCTTCAGACTCATGCGATGAAGGCTATGTGTGATGAAATCCTAGACCTCAACCAAGATGTGGGTAGATTATGGGAGTTTTTCCAAGACCTGAGGCTGGTCGATAAAAATGTGAAAGATAACTATTTTATTTTTTATGTCTTATCTTATACCATTTTACGAGAATGGTGGTGCCAATGTACGAGAAGATCTTTGGAAACTAGGCATGAAAATTATAGGTTACAGAGAATGGGGGTGCCAAACTTACAATACTCATTGTCCCTTGGTCGTCGATTTTCCCTAAGTTCCCTCAACCTCCTCCTCGGTGTTGGTATTGACCTTGTTTTCACTCCAAACTCTTCCTCGGCGCTGGTATTGACCTTGTTTTAACTCCTCCAAACTCTTCGTCGACACTGGTATTGACCTTGTTTTAACTCCAAACTCTTCCTCCGTGGTATTGACCTTGTTTCCACTCCTCCAAACTCTTCCTCGGCTGGTATTGACCTTTCACTTCTCCAATTTGATAAGCAACAACTTTGGTTTCGTTAGGTTTTAGAGTATGTTAATTAAATTGAAAATTATGGCACCATTTAGCTAGGTTTTAATATTCTACAATATAGTTAAGTATATATTAGCTATATTTTACATAATAAATAATATAATTATTAGACTTATTATAATTATATATTATATTCTTTAACAAAATTATTAAATACATATAAAATTATTATAATTAATAATTAATAATAAGTATATTTTTATATAATACAAAATATAATTAATATAATATATATTTAATATAGTAGTAATATTAGATTAAATTATATATAATATAATTATATTTATTGTTATATAATAGTATATATAGGCTTTTACCTAATATTTTAGAGGATTTTACCATTACACTACAAATGGTTTACCATTAAATGGCAGTTGAAACTTGTTTTCCAATGACAATAGTGGTTTCGAGGAATGGGATTTGTTTCAAGCTCAAATCTCACAATTTCAATCTTTTTGGAGGAGGTGGGAGGTATTAAGCTTAACATGGAGGATGTTGGGGGTAACTACGTGGTCAATTAGCTAGATTGACATGAGCACATGAAGGATCAATAAGAAAAGGAAACTATAAGTTCAAGTTGTGCAAGATGATTGAAAGGGGAGGAACAAACATAAAGATTGGAGGAAAAATAAAGATAAAGTGGTCAAATTCACTAAGCTTGTAGAGAGGGCTAAGTCTACAATTGCTTCAGACTCATGCGATGAAGGCTATGTGTGATGAAATCCTAGACCTCAACCAAGATGTGGATAGATTATGGGAGTTTTTCCAAGACCTGAGGCTGGTTGATAAAAATGTGAAAGACTAAGCTATTTTATTTTTTCTATCTTATCTTATACCATTTTACGACAATGGGGGTGACAATTTATGAGAAGATCTTTGGAAACTAGGCATGAAAATTGCAGGTTAAAGAGAATGGGGGTGCCAAACTTACAGTACTCATTGTCCCTTGGTCGTCAATTTTCCATGAGTTCCCTCAATCTCATCCTTGGTGCTGGTATTGACCTTGTTTTCACTCCTCCAAACTCTTCCTCGGCGCTGGTATTGACCTTGTTTTAACTCCTCCAAACTATTCGTCGGCACTGGTATTGACCCTTTTTAACTCCAAACTCTTCCTCGGCACTGGTATTGACCTTGTTTTCACTCCAAACTCTTCCTCGATGCTGGTATTGACCTTTCACTTCTCCAATTTGATGAGCTACAACTTGGTTTCGTTAGGTTTTAGAGTATGTTAATTAAATTGAAAATTATGGCACCATTTAGCTAGGTTTTAATATTCTACAATATAGTTAAGTATATATTAGCTATATTTTACATAATAAATAATATAATTATTCGACTTATTCTAATTATATATTATATTCTTTAACAAAATTATTAAATACATATAAAATTATTATAATTAATAATTAATAATAAGTATATTTTTATATAATACAAAATATAATTAATATAATATATATTTAATATAATAGTAATATTAGATTAAATTATATATAATATAATTATATTTATTATTATATAATAGTACATATAGGCTTTTAGCCGATATTTTAGAGGATTTTACCATTACACTACAGATGGTTTACCGTTAAATGGTAGTTGAAACTTGTTTTCCAACGACACAATAGTGGTTTCCAGGCATGAGATTTGTTTCAAGCTCAAATCTCACAATATATGTAGCCTATTAGCTAATACAAAGAGAGATAGAAACTAAAAAGATAGAGAATGAGAGAAAGAGATGAACTTAGATAGATAGCGAGAGAGAGAGATAGAGAGAGAGAGAAATATAAGAGATACAATGGAAATAGAGAGAGGGAAAAGAGAAACTAAATTTTGATTGGTTGTTTCATATCAACAATCCAAGGATGGCATGTGTCCTTGGGGAGTTATGCTCAAGGTAGCATGCCATTTGATTAAAGATATGATAATTCTCCTTTATGACCTCTTCAATGTACCCATTGCACACTTAAGGAGACAAAGATAAATATAGGGAAGAAAATATAGAGAGAGAGGGAGATAATGAGAAACATACAAATAGAAAGGGAGACAAAGAGATGAGAGAGGTAGAGAGATAAAGAGATAAGGATGAATAGATAGAGATATAAGGAGGGTGATTGATATATCTCTCCCTATCGCTCTCTATATCTCTATATCTCCACTATCTATGTCACTCCCTCTTCCCCTCTATCTATTGAGCTATCTCTCCCTGTCCCCCCTTTCTCTCTCATTCCTCCATCTCTCCCTCCATCTCTCCTACTCTATATCTCTATCTCTATTTCTCTTTTTATCTCCCTCTCACTCCTCTCTCTATCTCTTTCTATCCATATCTTTCTCTACCTCTATCATGATCTCTCTATCTCTTTTCCATCCCCCTCTATCTCTCTATCACCCCCTTTCTATGTCTCTCCTCTCTATATATATATTGAGCTATCTCTCCCTCTCCCTATCTTCTTCTCTCTCCCTTTCTACATATCGCTCTCCCTCTCCCCCTCTTCTTTCTCTCCCTTTTCTACCTATATATCTCCCTCTCTTCAATATCTTCCTCTTCAACCTATCTCTCCCTCTCTTCTCTCTCTTCCTCTTTAACCTATCTCTGCCTCTTTCCCCCTCTTCTCGATCTCTCCTCCTCTACCTATCTATATCCATTTCTCTCCCTCCCCCTCTCTATCTCTCCCTCTCTATCTCTCACCAAAATCATAAAAATCACAAAAATCACCAAGTACAAGTCCTTTGGACCAAATCACCAAAATCACCCTTTCTAGGTTGTGCTGATTAGGCTAATTAGGCCTATTTTACAAAGCTACTAGCCTTTAAACTTATCATATTCCCATGAAGCCTTGGGGAATCAATTTTTATGCCTCTGTTGGAACTGTAAAATTTTTAAAATTTTATAGTGATTTTGCACTTGTTGATTCCCTAAAGAAAACCTCATCTTGAGTATAATCCATCAATGTCACATATGATCACATCATTCTTGACCATTTGATGTCATGAAAAACCTCCAAAATCTAGTATTCAAATAACCCATATCGGCAAGAATTTGTGCAAGTCTCTATGATTCATAAATCATTATATTCTCATTTTCAGCATATCGACGAAAGAACAAAAATGTCACACCGATTGGATTACATAAGAAGATACACATCGGGATGACACGGTCCATGGTCTCATTGATAAAGAGATTCGTCGACAAGACAAGTTCCATCGGGGTGAAATGAAAAGTTCATACCGAAAATATAGGTCTCACCGATGAAGTTCCATCAGCAAGAAACCTGTCTTGTCTCACCGATCAAAGCACAATGAGTTATATCGGCCAGACCAACACCATTGACATAAGATCCCTAAGTCAGCCCAAGTGAATTTGTCTCACCGATGAAATATCATCGGTGAAACACTCATCTTGTCTTGCTGACAAAACAAAGAAACATACTATCACCAAGACAAACAGTATCAGAATGAGTTCAAAATGTCCTTTCGAACCACTATGTCACACTGATAAGATTACATCAGCGGGAGTCTTGGCAACATACTTGAGATCGAAGGAATAATCATTGGGGAGACTTATAACATCGGGAAAATTACTAAATGTCTTAGCGATACACCATATCTTGACGATGAAGACACAAACAGATCAAGATAGTCGTCGGGCTGACTCTCGGCGACATTTATATGAATCAGATGGATAGATTATGTGATATCGGCATAATGTCTCCTTGACCAAAAGAATGTTTAATGAACGTTAGTCAAGCCTAAATAAAAGGATCGCCCAAAGTTTGAATTGTCTTGCTGATAGAAAATTTGATGTGATAGTGGGTAAATTCAAAGATCAACTACGCTCGTGTTCAAAGCTAGGACATTAATGGCAGTATTACTACCAAATGTGTTGATGATTTCCTGAATTAAGAAAAGTAATTGAAGGAAAATTTTGCAAAGTTAGCAGCAGAGGAACGAATGAAGGGCCAAAGGATCTTGCGGTCAAAGAATTCTAAATAAACTTGTAAGTTCCTTGCAATTAAATTTCTAGTTTTGTGATTCATAAAATGGAAAGCACTAGCTCAGGAAAAGAAAAAGGTAGGAAACAGAGTGAGAGTAATAAACCTAGAGGAAAAAAGAAAAAAATTGAAGTAGAGAAGGAATCGGGGGTAGCTGAGAGGAAGTTAAAATCTAGGACTTAATTGATCAATTTCTCGGCTTAGGACCTAAGGTCAGGTGATCTACACAACTTAGGGCAGAAGTGGAAAAGTTAGAGGATAAATGTAAACATATACAAGACATATGGACCTCAATTAGGGGATATGAGCTGTTTATTTTTCATTACCAACGAAGGAACTGATACGAACCAATGTGCAATCCTTGGAAGTTAAACCTAGGGAAACTAGTCTGCCCTAATGTACATGTAAATGTAGAATTTGTGAAGATGCTAGCTGCCTATTATAATGCAAAATGTAAAGCTATTTGTGATCCATCAGGAAAACCGTTTATACATGTATCTGAAGTTGCCATCTATGAGGTTTTTAACCTAGAGGGAGTGTGTGGTGAAAAAATTGCACCTAAACAACTGGAAAAGGAATTCTGGAGGATGGATACTTTGTACAAGGGTTGGAGGTTGCCACTACACAGGTCTAAGAAAGATGGTGTTTTAGTTCCACTGAATGACAGTGATGGTCCCCCGTTCCATGTTGATTTGTTTGAACCCTACATGAGGTACACATATTTTTTAGTGTGTCAAGTGCTGGGAATGGAGGCCCCTAAGCACATGTCAATTGTACCCATGGTAATTGCAGCGGACATCCAATGTCACAATTCAAGGTTTTTTTATTATGCTTCACACATCTTTAAAGTACTTGATTCAGGACTGATGGCAATAAAAAGTGGGGCTCCTATCTTGCACTTGGATGCTTATTCAATCCTAATGCATATGATACTTTATTATGGACAAGAATTGTAGATGTGGCCTGAAAAATTGAGGGTTGTACAATTTGATAAGGAAGGAAGGTTATTACCAGTACAACTCTGGACTGCCACCTAAGATTGCAGATTTGCTAATTCTTGTTATCTACAATTTGAAGAGTTTTTTGTGAAACCACTATATAGATTTTACAATCATCCTTGTGAATACTCATTTTCTGATGAATTAAAAAGGTTTTTAAGGCCTAAGGATTTCAATGGACCTGTCAACCACAATTGGGGAGACTGGTATTGTCTAGAAGATGTGACCATGATAAGAGTATATGGATTTGAAGATGCACCCTTCATTCTACCCAAGACAATGCCTGATAGGATTGCATATTTGGAGATTGTTAGGCAATTGGACTATTCAGATGTTATGAATCTAAGTTCTTTCGGAAAGCAGGCATTTATGCCTAGTACATTATGCTTCGGTGATTTCACTGTATTAGCAAGGGATAGATATGATATTGTTCTCAACAAATTGCTGCAATACAACATGAAGAAGGGTCCACCACAAAAAGGATTTGATCTAGAAGGGTATATTGATTTTTCCAAAAATAAAATGAACTTGGGAGGATACAATCACATACCCTATCTGTATGATGACTTGATCAGGAATTTGGAAGAAGAGGAAGCAAAAAAAGTTGTTGAAGAGTATAATAGGGGATTGCAAGATACAAAACTATTATCTTCTGATGAAGAGGCATTTGGTGATGGTAGGCCTAGTAGTACAATTGATAAAATTTCCAGATTGAGAACTCAAGACTACAAGTATGTTCCTAGGGAACCAGATGTTGAAGAGAGTGCAGATACTGGCACAAGGCAGATAGCATATAAATCATTTGTGGCTGATGATGAATTCATTAAAACCTAAGAATTTAAAACATTTTTGTACAAATTAAAAGGAAAATCAATAAGGGAAATAGTGGAGAATATTACACCAAGTAATGAGGAACAACTATTGAATAACTTAAAATCAAGTGTGGAAGAAGAAATGAAGAGCATGACCCCTGAGAAAGGAAGGAAATTATTAGAAGATACATGCATCATGATCTTTCCTGGGTTGGATTTGAACTCTGTTTTTGTTTTTGACAGTTTTTTGAAGAATAGTAATGCCACACATAAACTCACTCCTGAGGGGGTAACAGAGATTTATGCAGGATCTAAGTATAACCCAGATGAGGGATCACTTACGATATGGGCCATGTATCCTCCACACAAGAAATATGTTGTAATCGATACTAAAAAGGCTTTTCAAGGACATGTAATGACGTTAAAAGTTGGTGAGGTTGATCCAATAGCTACAACAAAAATTGGCATTAATGTGGCCAAATTAAATAAAGCCCAAATCTAGATGCTAATCAAGGAAAAAGAAATGTATAAGATGAATAACGAGAGACTACTTAGAGAAAATGATCACTTGAAGGACATAATGGGAATCACGATGGGATCCACAAAGCAATTGACTCATGGTGAAAGCTCTCAGTTAAGAGACCAGTGGGAAAAATAAAATGCGTACTCACAAGGTAAATGTGATGCACTCACTGCAATAATAAGGAAGAGGCAGACCAATTTAATGACTTGGTTGAGTAAGCTCTGGGGAACACATTCACACAATTTTACTATAGTACAATAACATAAGAGGATAGATGGCAATATCTGAGAGAAGTTCTAGGAAATAAACCAAAGGGGTGCTCCTAATAACATAGCTATTGATACTGCCAACAATTTTATGAAAAAACATAAAGACTTCTATTAGTGTAATTAATATTTAATTACACTTGCATAACTTTACTTAGGTAATATTTAATTCCTAGGTTTATTATTCTCATCCTTATATTGTTGAGCTATCTTGTTGCTCAAGATAATATTAGGGTTATGCATCTTTACTTTTATAAAGCAAATCATATCTTGTAATTATTGAATTCCTAAATAATAATATTTTGCACATCTTTTGCAAAGCTTTTCTTTTTATGTTTTTGTCTCTTGTGGAAGGTTTTTTCTAGTTTGAATTTTAGATCTTGGTTTCTAACATGGTATCAAAGCCTTCATTTGCAACCCCTTCTCATATTTTTTGAGAAAATCATTGCAGAGTTCGTTCGGGATTCCTTAAGGGTATCATGCCTTGAGTTTATTCATGCAGCATCTTGGATTAGATCGGGCTTCACCATTGGATTCAGAGCACTGGAAAAATTCAAGATTGGCTTTTATTTTGCATATTTTGGCCATCGCTTGCCAGATCCATGAGGGTTTCAAGCTGGGAGATTTTTTGCAAGTTCTGGAGGTAGTCAATTTTTTGGAGCAGTTTGAGCATAAACAGAGGTCACCATCACATTTATAGTGGCCAAAAACCCTAAAAATGCCTATCCTTTTGTTGATTTTGGTGCAGTTGATCTGAAAGGAAAAAAAATTGCCTGGGGGGCTGTACGACCTCCCCAGCACACTCCCCGAGGCGCGTTTTTCAAAAAAAATTCAAAAAAAATTTAAAATTTTTGAATTTTTTTTTGAATCGCCGGCACTTGCAATTCAAAAAGATTCGGCCACTGAAGTGCCACCCGGCGGCCACTAGGAGCGACGACCATCGGGTGGCACCACCATGTAACCACCACCGAGCTCCTCCGCCAACCCTTGAGGGCTTCTGAGTCTGTGGCCGTGGTCCTATGGAGAACCAGGCCTTCAACCCAGCCCCCACGAGCCCTTCTATAGCCACCCCTGGTCATATGGGGAACTGGGCGCTATGCGCCCAACCCTTGGCCAGCCTCCCAACATACCCCATGGTCCTATGGAGGACCAGGGGCTCCGCCCCAGCCCCCAGACTGCCAGCCCTTGGTAGCGCATAGGACTAGGGGCCAAAAATTTTTTAGCCCCCTAGGAGCCCTACAGGCCTTATTGGGCCTTTTGGAGCAACTTTCACTAAATTGGGTGTATTTTTGCATACGATGTCCATTTTTCACAAACGAGATACCATTGGAAAGCTGATTCCAATGCCAATCCAGTAGTAAAGGTTTTTTTACCATATTTTTCTCCATATTTATTTTTAAGGTCCTTGAACTCAGATGAAGTTTTTTTTCTTCAAAGGGCATATCTTTTGACTCGGTGATCCTTTTTTCACCATTCTTACGGCGTTGGAAAGTTGGTTCAGTCCTCTACAAAGATCTAAGGTCTATTTATATTTTATGTTTATGCATATTTAGAATGTTCTCCTTTTACAATCATTGGGTTATTGTACTAAATGAAATGAGATAAAGTTCCATGAGGGGGGTTTCTTGCATAATAATCTGATTAGAGTGTGCATGCACTTTGATCTCCATCTTCATCTTGATTTGTTGATAGCTCGCATGGGTTATCTGGTTTCTAATTTTCTTTTGGCCACATTTTTTGTCTTAGATTGACACATATAAGATTCACATCAATTCACACTTTAGTTGAGAGATTATGGTTATTGATCTGCATTGGTTCAGATCCTTCTCAGTTTGGGGGCCATGTTTTTATGGTTAATGTTCCAGAATATTTATGGTACTTTTTCCCATGAAATAGTTTTAGTCTCAGTTTGGCATTGGCATCGAGATACACAGTTTCTATATTTTGTCATCATTTCATCTACTATTGCTTCATAGATTCCAGGGTTGTTCCAGTTTGTGAGTTTTCCAGTGTTCTGTGGCATCGGGTCTGCTATCACATTATTATGATTCCATTTTTGGTTTGTTGTAGACAAAAGTATCTTTCCTTGCTTGTCGGATTGCAGTTCCAGTGTTACTCCACAGTGTTCTTCCAATGCTTCTTTACAGCAGTCATCTCAGTGTAGGGGGGTTTTGTCCCACTAGGTTTTCCTTCTCTACCTCATTATTGCATTTGTGGATGGGTACCTTATCAGGCCTTGTTGCCGGGACCCATTCATACTTTCTTGCATTCATCTTATTTTTTAGGTGCATGCTTTTTTAGTCTCCCTAAGTTGCACTTATGGGGGGTGTTAGTGTAATTAATATTTAATTACACTTGCATAACTTTACTTAGGTAATATTTAATTCCTAGGTTTATTATTCTCATCCTTATCTTGTTGAGCTATCTTGTTGCTCAAGATAAGATTAGGGTTATGCATCTTTGCTTTTATAAAGCAAATCA
Source organism: Sequoia sempervirens (assembly GCA_007258455.2). Lineage (NCBI taxonomy): Eukaryota > Viridiplantae > Streptophyta > Pinopsida > Cupressales > Cupressaceae > Sequoia > Sequoia sempervirens. The sequence goes on from VDFB02271358.1 coordinate 804,522,902, forward strand.
TATCTTGTAATTATTGAATTCCTAAATAATAATATTTTGCACATATTTTGCAAAGATTTGCTTTTTCTATTTTTCTCTCATGTGGAAGGCTTTTTCTGGTTTACATTTCAGATCTTGGTTTCTAACAACTTCCATGAAGAATTGCAAGGTGATGAGCAGGGGATGATCAATGTCACAAAAAAGGGAGTACCAATGCTATTAGAAGATGGAGGGGAACTAAAGGGAAAAGATAGATGGATCAAGGAATGCGAGATGATGATGCAAACAATTCTGGAGACAGCCACATGAAATGATTTAACAATGGGCGGGGTATGTGAATAGAACGAGAAGATGTTTGAAATGGAGATAGCCATAAGGAATACGCTGGAGGATGCTGATACACACGAGTAGCAAGATTACCTAGATTATCTGTCAAACATCCATTTATGGCTTAATAGAGCATAATTTCTAGTTTGTTATTGTTGTTAAGAAAAAGACATTTCTGAAAGGAGGTGTCCTTTCACAATTTTGATATATTTATATTTGTTTCATAATGTAAAACAGATATAGGAAGATAGGAGAAAGATACAGTAGATAGTTTGCAATGAAACTTTCCTTTAAAAGACTCAGATGCATGTATGAATTTTGATGAAGTTAATGAAGATGTCTAAACTTGTGGCTTAATCTTGGTATCAATTGTTTGTGGAATTATACAATTATCTGGTTGTCTCCATTTTGATTCTTTTCTATTGTTTAAATTGATATATCAAGCATATATTCAATTTACCAATACACATTTGTTGTATTTGTGTGATGTGATTATTTGGTTCTTTCAAGTAAAGATTAAACCCTTCTAGTCAATCACAGTAACTGAAGAGTATTAATTGGATCAATAAGAAGAATCACATAACTAGGATTGTCATTCTATCTCAAGTAGATTTTGTCAGTCATTTACTTGCACATTTATACAAGTTATAAACTACATCTATGTGCCAAACAGTTTGAATTATTTCCATCATAGATTACACTTTTCTAGATCTTCATTAGACTCCATACACCCAGCAAGGCACCGGTCTCATGCATTTCATCTTTTAGTTTATCCATTTTATTTTTTACATCTATTAACTGAACATATTCTAATATTACACATACACTTTATTATGATTATATTTTTTCATTGTAATATTTCCATTGTGAATAGATTGTTGTAAACAAAATCACATCACTCAAGTCTGCTTAGTTCGCAAAGGTAGACCCACCTAGGTTTGGCAGCACCTAAAGAGAAGAAGGTTCAAATCATTTGGCCTTGTTTGTTACCCTTAAACATATCAAGAGATTGGAAACCTCTTGAGGTATTCTTACCTACATTTTTGAGAGCTAACAGCCTCCAGACCTCCAAATCCACAAAAATATTCCACTTGTATGGCCAAATTCTTGCCAAACCCAAAAACCCTTGTTTTAGGCCAAAATCATGAGGGTTTATTGAATCTCCTACTTCCACAACCTTCCAGACCTCAAAACCAACTTAGACACAACCCGTTAGGTCTACACATGGATAAAAATTCAAAAAATTAGATCTCCCATACATATTTTGTTGAAACCTAGGCTTGAACCTCTCATTTTGCATGCTTTTCTTCACAAAACTCTTGAGGACAACAGCTATACCTTATTTATTTCTCATACTACACCCTATTCATGCATCCTACAATTACAACAGTATCCATGGGGCCTCTTATACAAGCTATATTAATCACAAAAAGTGTAAGCGCCCCTTTATATCATGTTTGGACTACAAAAACCTCAAAAATAGGGTAACCGAGTTGTATGCAAAGAAATGAAGCTTTCTAACTCAAATCAAAGTTAACAAATATTTTCATGACATGGAATTGATTTCACATCAAAATATGGTTGTATGTGACCGTACAGTGCTGCAAAACAGGAAAAATACAAAAAATTTGAAGAAAAACACAGATTTTTGAATGTCAAGAGCTTGTATTTTAAATCCTAAACCATCAAAAAATTTACAATGATCACTTTATGCCTTTTAAAGGCCTTTACACCTCAACCACTGAACAACCACCTCTACAACTGACTTTTTAATCTTTTATGATCACATGAAACATAAAACACACTAATTTCAAGGTTGTTAACATCACTATTGAAATGTTTTAATTTTTTGACCTTTCAAATGTATTGAAACTCCTAGGGCACCTCTAAGACCATGCTAGTGGCTTGATAATGGCCTTACTATTGACATGATGTACTAACCTTGCACCCTTTTACATGTAAATTCTCCAATTTTCCTTAAAAAGGCTACAAAACTCTTTAGTGCAAGACTCAAACTCATAACTCAAACATCACCTAGAACATGACTAATGGTCTTGAGTGACCTAATTCACAATAAAAATTTCTTAAAATGCCTAAACCAACCTATTGACCCCCCTAATTATCATCACATGATTAACCATAAAAGATGAGGTGTAGGTGCTCCTGCACCAGTACCCCATCCAAAATTTGCTCACATTACACAAAGCCACAATGTTCCTCCAAGATAAGCCAATCAAATCCCACCTTATGTGTCCTAGTAATCAAATTGGAGATGATCCTAAAAATGACATTACGAAGGGTGATTGGTCTAAAAAATCTAAACGACTTTGCAATTATTTCACTACTACAATCAATGTGTCATCTTTCATGAAATTTCCCTTGAAACACTATTCATTATGATCAACTGGAAATTTCTAGGAGAGCTACAATAGTTGTAACATCATGAATTAAAATTAAACATTTAAAAGTACATGAATTAATTATGTAATGACATAAAAATTTAAAACATCATTAATTAATAATGTAACTACATAAGTCAAATATAATTCTATCAAGAAATTAATATCAAATAGATAATACAATCGCATAACTCATACATTTCAATGTCATTGATATTCTTCTTTATCCAACTCTTTGTCTATATCATCCGATCCAGATTTGACATTGTAAGGATTGGTCATATCATCATCATCATTGATATCAGTTTTGATAATGTCATCATCCACACGGATATCATATTCATGAATATTAACTCCTACATCATCATGATCTAGTTCTTCATCTTCGACATCTTCTTCAGGCACATCATCAACTAACTATTGATCCCGATCATCATCTACATCATCTTCTTCCACCACATTATACTTTACCAGCCTTCCTCTTGGATCATGTCTAACAACAAATGGCCAACCCGGTTTACCTGGAACCTTTGAGTAAAATACCTTCTCACATTGGCTTGTAAGAACATAGGGCTCATTTCCAGCTCGTTCGATCTACCTTCTATTAACCATGGTAAATCCATTATCATGTTCAATAATAGTTCTCTTAGGATCATTTTCATTCAATCATAGCCTATACCATAGGATGATGAACATAACTAATTTGAAGGACTTAAAGTCACACTCAAGTATATCATCCAAAATCCCATAGTATCAATTTTCTGAGACTTCTAGATGTATGTTCCTTCTAGATGAAACATTAGTCACCTGAAAGACTATAGTTATCCCAGAATCACAAGTTTTCTTCGTGTCATCCAACTTTTTTATTTAAAATTTACGACCATTGCACCACATAGCCTTGTGGTGTTTCACCTGCAATATGTCAAACATGTAAAAATTATTGTAATGTTGTCGGTTGATAAACATATTTATTCTTGGTCGAATGTATGCAAAGAAAAAAATCTCAACATATATATACATCAATATAATTGAAAATAATTAAATAATATGGGTGATTAATATATTTATATGTAGTTGTTTATCTCTTAAACCATATGCTAAATCAATTTCCCTTGGTGTAACATTGGAATCTCCATTATGACGAGCTTCTTTAACCAATGAAGCTACACCTTCCCATGTTAATACGCGACCAGATTGTTGACATCGTTCAATCCATCCCATCATCCAATCAAGATTGTTTGCAACGTACAAATGTAGTGCATCCCACTCTCAATCAACTATATCAAAAAAAATTGAAATTCACAAACGACGTATAATTAGTTAATTACCACGGTATACAACCTTAATTTATAATTGATGTATATTGAAGATTAATAATTAAATAAGTACACTATACATAAAATCCAAATGTAAAATGTATTCTAATTAATCTCTATGACCATCTTATAATTACCTCACTTTCCCCATCAAGTACTCCCCTTTGAATTTGTTAATGGAGTTGGGATCCCAAATCCAATCTACATGGATCTTTGTTGCAAACTTAGGAAGATATTCAGTAATGTACACCATGGTCTGGTATACCATATATCCCTCCACCATAAAACCCTCAGGATGTTCTTTTTGTCTAACCAAAGCCTTTAAAAATTTCAAGTGCCTCTCAACCATCCACATTGGTCTTGTGTGTATAGGTCCATACAAGCATTGCATGGAATTGAAATTGTTTTTGTCCTATTGGCCTAGAGACATCATACATAGTGATGCCATTCCATAACTTTAGTAACTTGTCGATAAGAGGTTCGATATATACATTCATATCTTTAACTTGGTACTTACCTAGTTGAATGAACATAAACATTACATAATTATTATAACCTTTTTACTGCAATATATATAAATTAATGTACATAAATATTAAATGAAAAAAATATAAGTCATTATGCAACAAATAAGACAAATGCGATGCTACTACGTTACATGAAATTTAAGTAAAAAAATACCTGGAACAATCATTGCCAACATTATGTGCTCCCTCTTTATTGAAATCCATGGAGGAATGTTATTGTTGATAACAAAAATAGGCCATATTGAGTAAATAGATCTCAGCTCTCCAAATGGATTGACACCATCCGCTGTTAATGAAAGCCTGAGATTACGAGGTTCTTCTTTAAGGTGTGGCCATTTTTCCTCCATGTCCTTAAATGTAGAACCATCCACATGAATTCAAAGAATGTCATCTCCACTTCTATTCTGTGTATGGTAATCCATAAATTGTGCCTAGCTTTCGCACCTAAATAATCATTGCATACATGGAATAATGGGAATTTAACGAAGAACCTTGTGAGGCACCTTTTTTGTTAGTTTATCTATTTGATATCTACTGATATGACATTCTGGGCATTCTGTTGCAAATTCACGTTGTTTATGATATATAATATGATCATTGTGACATGCATCTATTGCTTGATACTCCATTCCAATATCTTTCATAATGCTAGATAAATCTCGGTATGAGCAAGGTAAAATATTTGATGGTGGTAAAAAAAATACACCAATCAATCTACAACAAAAAATAATTTGTTAATATAAAGAATATTAATGGTACATATTTCATCCTTTATTTACTAGTGATGAACTAACAATAATTAAAATAGATGAAAAAAGATGACATATATGACACACCTTAACATCCATGAGATTGCTATGTTGAATAAACCATTCATAACCTTCAAGTTCACCAACAACAATATAGTAGAGAGAAGAGTTGTTTGGGAGCCTTCATAAAGGGGCTCGTATGCTTTTTCAAGTACAAGAAATCATGAACATCATCAAAGTCATCTCGATCATCATGATCAGCTATGCCACTAAATGTGTCATGGATCAATGTATTTGTACCATCATCTTCAACTATGTTTTCTGGCGCATGATCATCTTCTTCCATAGGATCATTAACTTCATCTTCGATATTCACAACTCCATGTTCCTCCACTTGCAAAACCACATTCTCCGGGCCATGATAATCCATATCATGTGCCCTAGGGTGCCCCACCTTTATAATAATGATAGACACAAATAAACCATGATCATTATCAAGTGATTTTATATATATATAAAATGTTAAAACAATATAAACATTTACAAATTCAATCAATATAAACACATATAATGAACAACTTACCAATGGATGATAATCATGCCCCCTTCAACATGACCATGCTGCCTACAATGTTTCTCAGTTGTTGTGATTAAAAGTCTTCTCATCTTTAAGCCCTTGCAATTATTGCAAGGACAATAAAATTTCCCATCACCCTTTCTTTTCAATCTAGCCCAAAATCTATCAAGTGTCTCTTCATTTTTTTCTGGATCAATATTATCTAACATGATTTTTCTTTACCAAGCTTGAATATTTAGATCTTAAAAAAATATCAAACTCACACTCTAATAATTTTTAATCATAGATAGGTAACAAAATATAATAATTCTGATATTTTACACCAAATTTTTTTGGCATGCAACCACCCCTGCAAAATAGAAGATAGTTTGAAGTTAATGACCCCAAAAAACACTTTAAAATGCTAATTCTAAAACTTATTAAATTCTAATTTTACTATGATTTCCAACCATTAGACTCCTAAAATCAGAATATTGAAATTGCACAACAAAATCTGGAAATGAAATTCTGAAAATGCACAAGTCTAAAAATGAAATCTGATGAGATGTTGCTTTAAAATATGATTTTCAAACCTGGAAGTACAAATCTAACTTCACAAATGAATTCTAGAAAAAGACAATGACTACCCTCAACCTAGTGATAATAGCAAAACACTATCGCAATAAATAGTCAAACTCACTTTTATTTATATTGGCCATAATTTGATTTTGCATGTTCGTCAAAATTTCGATGCAAAATCTTCATTGAAATTTTGACGAAAACTCAAGTTCATCATAATTTCGAAGAACGTCGAGGATAAAATTAAAAAAATTGAAAATTACAAATTAAATATCACAAGTACCCGACAATACATCTAATTATACATCTTTCGTCAGAATTTTTTGTTGGATTTTGCAGTCAAATGAGTTAGTGACTAAACCATAATTTTGTTATCTCACAACACCTCACTAGGATAGGATGAGGGAATCATCAACCTCCAATCCACACCTTGACACACTAAAAAACCTAGAGCACCAAGTGATGGGTTTAGTTATTAGCCTATTTTTTGTTGTTTTTATTTATACTTTCAGACACTATTATCCAATCCTTTCTAAAAATACTCCTATGCTATGCTATCTTTTCATGTTTATTATACAACCTTGGACCTAAATCATTGTAATGGAAATATAGTTATGATATAGTAGAATTGCATGGTTTATATGTAAATATGCATGAAATGTGGTTGGGATTTTGTGTTTAATAATGGTATTTAGCTTTGTGTATATGTTTCATTGATTAACCTCTTGCAACTCAAGAAGGAACTGTAGCACACAACAATTGGAGTTGTAGCCTGCAACAAAAGGTAGACTTGGATAGCAAAACAGGGGAAGTTCCAGATCAAGTTGAATGCAATAACTATTGTGTGGAGAGACTTTATGGAGTTGGTCATGCATCATTATGACAAGTTAATAAAGTGCCAAAGAAGAAGAATTCTTTTGTTGATAGGATTTTGAATAATTGTTGTGTGTTTTACATGCAGTTCTATTTTATAGAGTTTCAGTTTTATTAGAACTCTTCTTTGTTTTCAATTATAGTTTGAGCAATTCAATCTTAACTATATGCTCTGATATCTAGGAGTTGTAGTTAATGATTGTAGTTAATTGTTTCTTAGAATAAACTCCCTTGTGCTTGTATATAGTCGGTGGTTGAGTTCTTAGACTAATTAGTTGATTTTAATATTGTGTTATCAATTTATTTTCAGTTTCAATTATCATCTATAGGCATGTTGATTATTCCAAATGACTTCATTGAGTACAATCTGTGAAGAATATTTTGTGTAATATTTTTTAATGCATAATAAATGAAGTTCAATTTCACATGGATGCATAGAATCTGATATTTAGATTTTGTTCTAGTTAAGTGAAGAAAACCACTTGAGCAGGTCACTCAAGGTAACTGTTCTTCACTACATTTATAGTTGTTTTGCCTCTATTAGTAGTTATTTCTTTTTATCATTGTTTCATAAATTACATGTAAAGCAAAATAGTTTCTCATACTTTTATTATTAGTAATGAATGTTCATGAGCATGCATCCATTTGGCTAATTTTTAGTGCTCTAGAGGTTAGAATAAGTTTAGTTACTAGTTTTGATCATTTTTGAGTTAGTGCAATAATTCTTTATTAAGCAGCAGTTTAGTTATAGGTTAAGCTATAGGCACCCGCAGCCATTAGCGCTAGTTTGTTTCTTTCACTGTTATGCAATTCTATAAGTTTCCAACAAGTAGAATACCTTAATTAGGATAACCTAGGTAGCCTCAAGTCTATGAAGACACATATAGTGCAACACCATCACAAGTTTAAGAACCTTGGTTGACAATTTAATGTAGTATTTGCAATGTTGAGTGGACTGTTCAGCTAGTAATACCTTTGAATTGTGTAGCTTTTACCAATTTTACAATATACTAGTTTAGACTATCAATTTTTTTTGTTGGTGCTATGGATGGTGCTATCTTCATAGACTTTTTTTTTCTGAGCTTTCATAGTTACATTTTGTGTTCGGCCTTAGGATTGTTAAGCTTTATTTCATCAACATACCAAAAAGTTACACTAACATTGTGTAGGACTGCTACTATACAAAGCCATATTTATTGTATGCAGAGGAAAAGAGATCCTTTGGGAAGATTCCTCCCCTCTACACACCAAGAATCCATAGCAAAAATTGGTGAATCCAATACTTAGAGAGAGTGTAATATTGAAGAAGAAATTTTCCTATCACCAACATCTACTACACCTATAGAGGGGACATACCAAACCATGGGTGATGCAGTGGATGATCCAGAATGTGCAACCTTTGAGTTTCCAATCACCAACCAAGAAAGGGCTACTATGATGAAGAATATCCCTCCTTCAACATTTCCAATCTTTTATGGGTTGGTGATTAAAGACCCAGATACATTTATGTTTGAATTTCATGTCCTATGCAGAAGTTATGACTATAAGTATAATGCTCATAAACTCAAAATATTCCCTACCACTTTAAAATATGCATCCCTAAGATGGTTTATGGGATTAGGCAAGGATGTTGTCCCTGATTGGGGCATGAAAACATTGTTCTTGGAGAAATTCCCCCAAGTTAGTATTTTTGAGAGGGGTCAATGAGGATTGTATGGATGCCCTCAATCTTATTGGGAAAGGGGATATCTCTCAAATACCATTTGAAGACATTTTCAAGGTTTGCAAAAATTATTCTAGGACCTTCACTAAGAGGCCAAGAGGAGAAAGGACATGCACTATTGGCAAATCATCTACTGGGGTTTCAAAGACAGAATTAAGCAATTTGTTGTCCAACATGAAGGAGTAAATTATCAGTCACTTGGCAACTCATTTGGACACTCTCCAAATCAAGAAGCAAGAGGAAGTTGAAGCAATGCTCATTGAATACTTCCTAAACTATAGGCAAAGGAAAGCAAATTGTAGATGCAAGAGGGTGGCTAGTATTCAACAAGACAAAACTGAGAGACCTAATTTTTAGCCACTTGAAGGAGAGGATGGATAGCTATTTTACATAGCTCAAAGAAGGCCATGGAAAAAATACAAGGTATGCCACAAGAACCTCTTAGCTTCAATTCATACTTTCCCATTGGGATTCATAATTTTTCTGCTTGGAATTCTTAGCCCTGGCTAGCTAATCAAAATCAATGGAAAAACCCTCAACAATGGCCACAACCTCAGAAAAATTGGAACAAGAACCAACCAAATCCTTGGTCACAAAAAAATTTCTAGGGTTCCAATTATATTCCCCAATGACCAACACAACATAACCAATGGTAGCCTCAATGGAAAAAAGGCCAGCAGTGGAAGCAACGAAACATGAATTATTAGTAGCCTATGCTTCCTCCTCAACCCCAAAAACAAGCCATTATGCCTCCATCAAATCCTACATCTTAGCTACCCAAACCACCACAAACACTTGCCCAACCTGCACCTAACCCTAACAACAAGCCTATCCAATAGGCTTATACTAACGAAGCTATGCAATACCCCACTTATGGGGTAGAGGTGAGTGATGTCCACCTCAGGTCAGGGAAACAACTTGCTAGACCTTCATCTCCTCAAATCACTAATATAAAGGATTGAAGCTTTAGATAAAACACCTTTGGAACCTGAGTCAAATCAAGTACACAAAACTACATCAAGTCCAAATCCTCATTTCCCTAAACACTTAGCCATTCAAAAGCATCACACACAAGTTGAGATAGACCTACTGGGTCAACATAGGGATGCCAATATTAAGATCCCTCTCATCCAAGCTATTAAGGACATTCCAATCTATACCAAGACAATCATGAACCTATGTCTTAAGAAACCGAGGAGAAAAAGGAAGGATCCTCAGATAGTTCATGTCTTAGGAAACCTTTCAGATATCATGTTAGAGAACATAACTATCCCTAAATATAGAGACCTTGGTATTATAGTAGTGAATGCTAAGATTAATGGAACCCTTATCAAGAATACTTTAATAGACTTGGGGGCAACAATCAATGTCATGAATAAAGAAACAATTCACTTACTTTAGTTAGCTAACCTTAGACCTATACAAACTATTCTACAGTTGGCTGATAGGTCAATAGTCAAGCCTGAAGGAATCATTGAAGATTTAGTTATTGCATTAGATTCCTAGGAATATCCTATTGATTTCATAGTTTTACATCCAAAGGTTAACCTTGTAGGATATCCACTCATCCTAAGTAGACCATGGTTAGCTACAATAGGTGCATTCATAGGTTGTAGGTGTGGAAATATGATAATATCTAATGGGACAGTGACCAAGAAATTGGTCCTGTATCCTCCAACCCAACCTTATGCTAATCTTGAGAAAACTATTTGGCCCACTTTGGATGAGGAAGATAATTATTCCCTACAAAATTTGATGACAATAGACACATCCCTTTATTAGATGATCAGGATGAAGATGAGCTAATTGCTCATATAATACATAATGGTTGTGGTAGGATCTTGTAGCAACATGACTGTCTCACATGCCTACAAGACCCCTCGCAAAGTATTATACCCACCAATTCCTCAGAAGAAATATCTCAGATCTTTCATTCCTTACTGCCACAATAGTGTGTACCAATCATTCCAAGTCTTGACCTCTCATCTGTGCAAGAATCATCCAAAGAATTAGAAGTCATGCCAAGAAAAATGCTAAACATAAATAGTGCATTGACTGAAGAGTAGCATAATTCCCTACAAATAGTGTTGCAGGCACACGTAGCAACATATGCATGGGACTACCATGATATGAAAGGAATAGATCCTAACTTATGTATGCATATGATCTATATCAATGATGGTTATAGACCCATTAGACAACCTCAAAAACTAATGAACCTTGCCTTGAGAGAAATAGTCAAAGTTGAACTTCATAAACTCCTTGATGCAAGATTCATTTATCCTATATCTAACAGTGAATGGGTCTCACCTTTGGTCATCATTCTCAAGAAAGGTGGAAAGTAGAGAAATTTGTGTAGATTATAGGGAACTGAACATGACCACTAGGAAGGACCACTTTCCATTTCCTTTTATAAACCAAGTTCTTGACTCTTTAGCTAGGAAGAAATATTTTTCATTGCTAGATGGTTTCAATAGTTACAATTACATAAAAAATGCTCCAAAGGATCAGGACAAGACACCATTCACTTGTCCTTGGGGTATTTATGCCTACTTTGTTTTTCCCTTTGGTTTATGCAATGCTCTAGCTACTTTTCAAAGGGTAGTGCTCAACATCTTTTCCGATTATGCTCATGACTATATGGAGATATATATGGATGACTTCACCACATATGGGGAAAATTATGAGGAAGCCCTTAGCAATCTGGAAAAGGTATTAAAGAGATGTAAAGAACACAAATTTTCCCTTAGTAATGATTTTTTTTTTATGATGATGACTCAGGGAATTGTTTTAGGGAATTTCATATTTAGTGTAGGGATTCATATTGATCTGCATAAGAAAGAAATTATTTTTACATTACCTATTCCATAGAAGCAAAGAGATATCTGAAGTTTCCTTGGCCATGCAAGCTACTACAAGAGGTTTATTAAATACTTCAATAATATTGTTGCACCATTGTTTGTTTTGCTAACTAAAGATTTTAATTGAAGAATAGAGTTCCAACATTCCTTTGAAGAGCTGAAGAAGGCCTTAACTCAAGCATCTATTTTAAGAGGACCAAATTGGACCTTACCCTTCCACATACATACTGATGCTTCAAATTTTTCTATTGGAGCATTTTTGGATCATAAAGAGGGTAACAAAGAGTAGGAAATTTACTACATTACCAAGAATCTTCAAGGAGTTGAGATGAATTATACTATTACAAAAAAGGAGATGCTAGCAGTAGTGTATGCCATCAAATAAATTCAAGCATTACATTACTGGTTATTTAGTTTTTGTTCATAAAAACCATACAAATATTAGATATTCAATGAAAAATCCTATAGTTGGGGGTCGATTAGTAAGATGGTTGCTCCTACAAGAGTTTGATATTACAATAGTGAAAAAACCTGGTAAAGCTAATGTAGTAGCATATTTCTTGTCAAGATTTCCAACACAATCAGCAGAAGGGGTAGTGGATGAATCATTTTAGATGAACACCTATTTTCTCTTAATATACATGTACCCTAGTATGCTAACATTACAAATTATTTAGTGACAAGGAAAATTCCACCACACTTTTCTCCAAGGGAAAAGAGATGGATGGCACATAAATGTTTTCCATACTCTTGGATATCTAGTTATCTATTTTATATTGGCCCTAACAACATCATGAGAAGGTGCATAAAGGAAGATGAAATCTTTCATATCATGAAGGCTTGCCATGATTAACCATGTGGGGGTCATTTTGTAGAAAAAAGAACAACATTCAAAATCCTCACAACTGGTTACTATTGGCCAACTCTACACAAGGATTTTGTCAAGTATACAAGGAGCTATGATAGGTTTCAAAGAATGGGTAAGCCAACAAGGAGTGATGAAAAGCCATTGAAATCTCAGTTAACACTAGATCCCTTTGCCAAATGGGATCTAAATTTGATTGGACCAATCTCACCTACTTCCAACAACGAGTACATTTTACTTTGCACTGACTATCTGACTAAGTGGGTAGAATTAAAGGAATTACTGTTTTCTAAAGATGGAAATGTGGCTAAATTCTTGAATGAAGACAATTTTACCAGGTATGGAGTACCTAGGGAAATAGTCATTGATCAGGGTCCATAGTTTACTTCAGACCTCATCATCAAACTGGTTGAAGAATACAAAATTAGGCACAAAAAGTCAACACCTTATCACCCTTAGGCCAATGGTTAGGTGGAGGTTAATAACATAGAAATTGAAACTATTCTCACCAAGACAGTGCAATTACATAGGAAATATTAGGCTGCTAGGTTACTAGAAGTAGTATGGGCATATAAAACAACCTGGAAAACAACAACAGGTTTCACACCCTATGAACTATTATATGGAAAAGCAACAGTCCTCCCAATTGAGTTTGAGTATAAAACATAAAGAACAATAGTAGATCTAGAAATGGACCTAACAACAACTCAAATAGAGAGGTTACACCATTTAAATTCTTTAGATGAAATTAGGATGGAGGCAATCCATCGCACTGAGATAGTATAGAAGTAAAGGAAAAAAGTGGCATGACCAATATATAAAAACAAAGGATTTTAATGTAGGGGACTGGGCCTTATTATATGATTTAAGGTACAAGGATTTGAAAGGGAAACTCCAATCTAGGTGGTTGGGACCTTATGAGATTGGCTAGGTCTTTCCTAGTGGAGCAGTGAAGTTGCACACTATAGATGTAGTAAGGTTTTCACTTCTGGTCAACGGCCACAGGCTGAAGCTTTATAATAAACCAGTATAAAGGGGGGATTTCATGCTCTCTCTTATTCAATAGTATGGTTCTCTTAGTGACCTAGATATAAGCTCTGAAACACAAAGTGATATCTCACTAGCACATGATATACCGAGTACTTTAGGTGACCCGGTGATTGAGCTACACAACTCAATCCCTGAGATCACTTAGGATTAATTTATTGTTCTACCTTACAAGCACACACAACATGGTTATAATTATGTTCATACTTTTTCTAGAGGGACCTGTCTAATATATACAACTATCAACATTCAGAAAGGGTCCTGTTGTAGTAGGAATATGTAGCATAATATCTGTCAACATTCGAATGAGACCTAATATTGAAGGTACCCATAGATCCATCTAGCAAGAAAAATTTCAAATCACTTGGCACCACATTAATTTTAGTGCATGCATTTTCATCTCAATCTTCTCACATACAGTATCCATCTTTTCACAATAAGTACTTGCAACACACTTCTTTTATTTCCTACTGCTAATTCAAATTTTGAAACATTTAAACTATCACATCACCAACTAATATCCATCTATTTCATTTCATTACCTTGTGTCAGCCACCTCACCATCCATTCACCTACAATAAATTTTGGTCATATAAAATCAAAATGCAAATGCATGCTACTCAGCTAACATGCACAACATTTCAATTAGCCACTTTGGACAAGTACGCAAGGAATACTATCATAATTACGATAGATTTCTTATCTCTTTTATTATGTCTTTCATATTAAATCAAGCACGTGATATATTCATAACATTAATTTCCATACTTTCTAATCATACCCTTTCCTATCATGAGTTGAAGTGAGGTCACTTCAAACCTTAAGTTGGGGGGAGGGTACAATTCAACCATTTTTTTCAATTTTCGCCACCTAAAATCAAATGCAACTAATAGATATGGCATGCAAAACCCTCCTAAACTTGCACCTACTTTTTGTTGATAATTTTAATTGCCAATTCCCTAATCCTAGATGAACTTGAGCTAAGTCGAACCCATAACCTATTTCTGAGCTCAATTGAGTTGATACCAAGAAGTGGAGTTGTAGTTACAGTGTAGTGGTAATGAAAGTGCATGAGGAAATAACAGAATAAGAGAAGGGTTTGAAGGTGGTGAAGTGAATTGAGCTAAATTTCAAGGTTACTAAATTTTCAAGGCAATTGAGTTGAATTTTCACAGTTAATGCATTGAGCAGAAGAAAAAGAGATTCATAATGGGATGTGATATTATCAGGAGAGAGATGTTGGCTCACAAGAAAATACTAGAAGATGTAATGGTCTTACCTATCTTCACAAGAGTCGGTTGGCTTGATTATTTCTTGAAACTAACAAAATTTGGCAATGATATAGCAAGAAGGTTTGCATCCACGTTGAAGCACAATGAACCAATGGTGAAATGGTTATCAGTGGATGAATTTGAAGCCACCATAGCACAAGTTTCTAATTTACCTAGAACTGGAGTAGAGTTTCCAGCTCACGCTGATGCAACGGCTGCCAGAGAGGAATTCTGTGAGTGAGGAGAGAATTTGTATTCATCATCACAAGGTACAAAGAGGCTCTCTCTTCCATGGTTTTGGGCTAATTGCGCTTCCTATTTCATTAGATATCTTACCTTTGATGATAGACAAAATCTTTTGTTTACTATACATTTTAAATTTCTTATTCACCCTCGCCACAATAGGCTGGTAAATGTGCCAAATTTCCTTTATAATATGTTGAAAAGAATGGAATTCGAGTATCAGAGAAAACAAAGTGAAACTACCTTATCACACCACACTTTGATTACCCTCTAAGTAAAAAGAAGATTGAGAATTTAGTACCCACAAGTAGACTGGGAAGATTTTAAGAAATGTGTAGATATTAATAGTTTACTAGAGGAACCTATAGTATTTGAGACTTTACAGGAACAAGCTAAACCTATAAGAGAAAGTTATCATGTCTCACCTATGGCTTCACCTACCCATATCCAAGGTGAGCATGAGGAGCATAATGTGCCAGAGTCTAGGTCACCATTAGTGGAAGAAAATATATCTTCTTCAAAACCACCAAAACCCAAGAGTAAAAGAGGTAGTACATCCACAACATCCACACCTTCTAAAACATAAAAGAAAAAAAAGGATGTTCAAAAGAAAAAGGATGTTGAGAAGGAGACACCTACACCTAGGTGTTCAGGCATATTAAAGAAACAATGTGTCATGAGGGGGAGTGTGGAAAAACCTAAAGGAGAGGAAAAGGGAAAAGAACAATAGGAGGAATATGTAATGATAGTAGAGATAGACTCTAAAGGGAAGTGAAATATCCATAGAAATGTACATACACCTGTGAAGAGGAAGAGATATGCGTCTACCACTTCTGATTCAAAATCAAAAGATGTGTTTGTTGCCAAGAAAGCACAAAAGAAAACCCTAGATAGTCCTACTTATGAAGACTATTATTTTCTAGGAGGAGGTAATGAGCAATTTATGGAAATAGAAGAAATGCATATAGAAGATAGAAATGTCAGGAAGGAGCTTCAAGAGTCCTTGAATAGAATTAAACATTTAGAAGAGTTAGTGTAGAGTTATGAAAAGAAAGACAAGGAAAGGGAAACAAAAATACAAGTGGAAGAAAAATTGCAAACATATGGCCATGGTACAAAACTAGATTTATAGGCACAATTGGCCATTACTAAGATAGGGGATGGTGAACTTGCAGTACCAAATGAGAGACCTTATCCCATAAGAACCCAAATTCACCATACAACCTTTTCACTTGGTTATCAGCTATGGAGGGTAATTGATGAGTTTGCACAAGAAAAATAAAAGTGGAAGAAAGAGAAAGAAACCTTGACTGGAGAACATACTAAGGTGCTAGAAGGGAAAGAGATTGAGCAAAGGAAATCAGTAGTCAGGGTAGAAGAAGTGGTAGATAAAGTTGCACAAATCATGAGATGCAGACCTCCAACAAGGACATATGATTTTTACAAGAAAATTTTCTAAGTTTTCAGTTTAGTAGGCTAATCAGTAAGGATGACCAAGAAATTTGAGTTTCTTAGTGTTTTTGTTGATTCTACACTTGAGGATTAGGATCAACTATGTGAATACTATTTGCACAACTATGTGGTGCCTGATGAAATAGAGCGAAATCCTCCAATGTTTGTAGGGGATCTCTAGGTAAGGAAACTAGCATCTTATTAAAGGAAAATTTAGGGGAGAAATAATGGAAGAATGTGAGGAGAGGAAGAAATCGGTTTCTCTCCCAATAAGGAAAGAATCTAAAGACCCTGATGCAGTTATAGATGAATGGTTGAAACTCCTGCTTCATAAAGGTGTAGGAAGAAAAATTATGAAACTAAGGATAGAGGATTACAAAAGAATGCAAACATTAGATGTGGGATTGGGTTAGCAATGTTATAGTTATATGGCGAGAAGATGGAACAGCTTGACACTAGAGTTGTAGAGAAAGGAACCTCATTCTATGTACAATTTTACCACCATGCTTGAGAGAGTACACAGATACTTGAAAATTGTTGCTGACATAGGAATTCGCTGGGTACCACTCACATTTCACCCACATATGCTACTCTATCCAGTTCCACATTGGACTAGGGAAAAGGGGGAGGAGTGTGAGAAAGTTGGTATCATTAGAATGATACAACTTGAAGCTTACAAAGGTTTCTACTTTAAAAAAATCAAGGGAGTTAATGCTATCATGTACCTCATGGAGATCACCCTACGATATACTATGTACCCCTAGTGTTTTTCTTGAGGACAAGCAAAGGTATAGTTGGGGAAATGATGGGTTCAATTATTAGCCTATTTTCGGTTGTTTTTATGCATACTTTCAGAAACTATTAGCCAATCCTTTCAAACAATACTCCTATGCTATGCTATCTTTTCATGTTTATTATACAACCTTGGACCTAAATCATAGTAATGGAAATGTAGTTATGATATAGTAGCATTGCATGGTTTATGTGTAAGTATGCATAAAATTTGGTTGAGATTATGTGTTTAATCATGGTAAATAGTAGTGTTATATGTTTTATTGATTAACCTCTTGCAGCTCAAGAAGGAATTGTAGCATGCAACAACTAGAGTTACAACTTGTAGCAAAAGGAAGACTTGGACAATGAAACAAGGGAAGTGCCAGATCAAGCTGAATGCAATAACTACTGCATGTAGACACTTGATGGAGTTGGTCGTGCATCATTATGACAAGTTAATAAAGTGTTGGAGAAGAAGAATTATTTTTTTGATAAGTTTTTGAATAACTACTTGTGTGTTTTACATGCAATTCTATTTTACAAAGTCTCATTTCTATTAGAACTCTTCTTTCTTTTCAGTTATATTTTGAACAATTCAATCTTAACTATATGCTCTAATATCTAGGAGTTGTAGTTAATGATTGTAGTTAGTTGTTTCTTAGAATAAACTCCCCTGTGCTTGTATATAGCCGGTGGTTGAGTTCTTAGACTAGTTAGTTGATTTTAGTATTTTTTTATTAGTTACTTTTTCAGTTTCAGTTATCATCTATAGACATGTTGATTATTCAGAATGACTTCATTGAGTACAATCTGTGAAGAAGATTTTTTGTAATCTTTTAATAAATTAAGTTCAATTTCACATGGATGCATAGAATCTGATATTTAGATTTGGTTCTAGTTAAGTGAAGATAGCCACTTGAGCAGGCCACTCAAGGTAACTGTTCTTCACAACATTTATAGCTATTTTTCTTCTATTAGTAGTTATTTCTCTTTATCATTGTTTCATAAATTGCATGTAAAGCATAATAGATTTTCATACTTTGATTATTAGTAATGAATGTTCGTGAGCATGCATGCATTTGGCTAATTTGTAGTACTCTGAAGGTTAGAATAAGTTTAGTTACTATTTTTTATCAATTTTGAGTTGGTATAGTAATTCTTTATTAAGCAACAGTTTAGTTACAAGTCAAGCTATAGGCACCCATAGCCATTAGTGCTAGTTTTTTCTTTCACTATTATGCAATTTTGTAAGTTTCCATCAAGTAGAATACCTTAATTAGGATAACCTAGGTAGCCTCAAGTCTCTAAAGGCACATATAGTGCAGCACCATCACAAGTTTACAAACCTTGGTTGACAATTTAATGCAGTCTCTAGAACCCACATTTTCCATTCTGACCTCTAGAACTCGCATTTTCCATTCTAAACTGATCAATGCTTAAAAATTCCTCCCATGAAATACTAGACACTTCTTGTAAAGATTTTTCTACTAACAATTTTACCAAATAGTGATGGGAAACAAAATTGTCCCTACCTTTTTGCATTTCAGCTGCCATGATTGCAAGAAGGTTGTACAACACATTGGGCACATTCATCCTTCTACCATGTATCATATGGTTTAGAAGCCTAAAATGCATAGAATGGAGGAATGATTGGTGACCTTCATAGGTAATGTATTTAATAATGTAGACAACAACTTGTTTCCACTTTTCTGGCAGAGAAGTTCTCCTTGTTCCTTGCTTATCTACAACAAGTGGAGGATCACTAGGCTCAGTGAATTTCACCCTAGCTAACCTTGCATCCATGGAAGTAGGTCAAGGATCTCCCTCAGTAGGAAAACCCATTACTTCAGCAATTATCTCCTCAATGGCTATAACTTCTAGCTCTTTTACCATTGCCTTACCATCAGAAAATGTTTGTGCAAATTCTAGAGCAATGTCCTCATTAAAATTGTCTAGTTTCAGAAAGTAGTCCAACCATCCACAATTTTTGAATTCGGTGAGAGAGAGTGCATCTTGCAGTATCACCTGATGAACTGTAGGTTCATTTTTGGTCAACTGACCTCTCATTGCTTCTACTCACAATTTGGAAAACACCTACAAAATTTTATTTCCTGCAATCCTTCTTTTGAAAACCCAATTTCTTTTGCTTTCAGCAACTCTTCTTTAGTGCTAACGCCAATGTCATATGACTCTTCAATTTACCTTTTTGGTGATGTTATGACTATGACTAAGGAAATAAAGAAAGCATAAATGAGGGGTATCATCAAAGAAAATGGCACATGTTCAATGTCATGTCATACATGTGAGCCATTATTTCAACTATATCATTTCAAATTTGCTCATTTTAAATTTTGTCATGTTGGTGCATGGATGACATGTATGACATGTGGACATGTGGGTTCACACTCCCCCCCAACCTAAATTAGAGCATGTGTATGCATAGGCTGGGATGTAATTATGATGTGACAGGGCAGAGTACAAATATGTGCTATGTGAAATATCAACATTAATATATAGTAATTAAACAAATTCATTTAAGATAACTAAGATATAGCAAGTTGTTACGCACGTACCTAAAAATTTGGAGTGTAGTTTGCAAAGAATGTGGAAGGAAGTATGGGTTTCTTTAAAAGTATAGTTGAGCTTATTAAATGAAGTGATGATGGAGTGAAGTGATGGTGGAGTTATGGAGGAGAGAGAAAGGATGGAGATGGATGGGCAGATGGATTTATTGATGGAGAAATTGACTCCCACAAAAGTGAAAATCTTTATTGTGATTGCATGCATACTTTGACTGGTTAGAAGGATGGACACTAGGTCCACTTCCTTCGGCTGCAGGAACTTCAAAGGTTTGGTGTTGAATAAATTGTTGCATGAATTCTTGTTTGGAAGCTGGTTTATGGTATAACCTGAGGCGGTGACCATTGACTAGGAGCTTGAATTTGATAGGGTCAATGGTTGTGAATTGAACAACACCATTGGAGAAGACTTTTGCAACTTCATATGGTCCCAACCACTTGGTTTCCAGTTTTCTTGTATTGTCTTGATACCTAGAATCATAAAGAAGTGCCAAGTCACTTGGATGGAACTTCTTTTCCTTTATGTATTTGTCATGCCATCTGATTCTTTGATTTTGCACCATCTCGGCATGATGAAGAGTTCACTTTATCATTTCATCCAAGGCATTCAATTGCATGATCTTGTCCTTCTGTGTCTTAGATATCTCCATCCCAAGGTCTAGTGTAGTTTGAAGAGTTTTACACTCAAAATATATAGGCATCATGGTTGTTTTTCCATACAATAATTCAAAAGGAGTGAAACCATTGGTTGTCTTCCAAGTGGTTATATAAGCCCAAATAGCTTTTGGAAACCTATTTTCCCAATATTTCCAATAAATAGCCACTATTTTGGTTAAAATAGCCTTTATTTCCCTATTTGTCACCTCAGACTGGTCATTGGCTTGAGGGTGATAAGGGTAGTTTCCTATGCCTTACATTATATTCATTGACCAATGTTGTAACAAGAGTTGATGTAAACTGAGCCCCTTAATCTATAACTATCTCCCTTGGAACTCCATAGTGTGTGAAGATTTCTTCATAGAGGAATTCTACAATTTTATTATCTCTGGAATGTTTCATAGCTTTAACCTCAACCCACTTGGTCACATAGTCAGTGCAAACCAAGATGTATGATTTTCCATTTGATGGTGGATTAATTGGACCGACAAAATCAAGTCCGCATAAATATCAAATGGTGTGATGACTACCTGAGGGTATAGAGGAATCTCATCAGATTTAGTTGGTTGGCCAATCCTCTAACATCTATCATACTTCCTAGTATACTTATCTGCATCCTTATGAAGTGTAGGCTAGTAATATCTTGTATTAAGAATCTTCATGGTTGTTCTCTTAGCTGCAAAGTTCCCTCCACAGGGTTAATTGTGACATGCATGTAGTATATCATAGGTTTCATCCTCTCTTACACATCTCCTCATCACATGATCTGATCTAGTGCAGAATAAACATTGTGTAATCCATGAGAATGGAAAAGTTTTCTCAATAAGAACCCTTCTCTCTTTTGGAGAGAAATGAGGAGGAACTCTCCCTATAACTAGATAATTAGCTATATTTGCATACCAAGGTGTGTGCACACTGATGGAAAACAAACGTTCATCAAGAAAGGAGTCATAAATGACTTGAGTGTCCTTTTATGTAGTCAATCTGGAGAGAAATTTTGCTACAACATTTTCCTTACCCAGTTTGTCAATAATGGTGATATCAAATTCCTGCATTAACAACAACCACCTTGCTAGCCTACCTAAAATTAAGAGCTTATTCATAGGGTATCTTATGGTTGCATGGCCTATATGGACAAAGATCTAATATCCTGTTATGTAATGCTCGAATTATTGAGAGCATAAATGACTGGCAACATCTCCCTCTCTATCATTGTATAGTTAAACTCATATCCTTGTAGGTTCTTGCTAACAAAGTAGATTGCATTCTCAATTGCTCCCTCTTTTTTCCCCAAGACAGCCCCTATAGCATAATCAGATGCATCTATGTGAATATGAAAAGGGAGTTCCCAATTAGGGCCTTTGAGCACAGGGGCATGGGTTAAGAATGTTTTCAAATTAGAGAATGCTTTATCACAATCATTTGTCCACTGGAACTCAACATCTTTAGTTAGAAGATTGTACGGTAGTGTTGCCATCTTATTGAAATATTTTATAAAGTGCCTATAGTATCCTACATGTCCCAAGAAACTTCTAACATATTTTTGCTTGGAAGGAATAGGAAGATTGGTAATCACCTCAATCTTGGTTGGGTCCACTTGAATTCCCTTCTAAGAGATATAATGGCCTAGGACTACTCCTTGCATCATCATAAAACATTTCTCACTGTTCAGGGACAAATTATGGTCCTCACATCTCTGTAAAACTTTCTTTAGGTTTTCTAATGCTTCTGCAAAATCAGCACCATAAGTAGTAAAATCATCCATGTAGATCTCAATACAATCATGTGAGATATTTTAAAATATACTAATAACTACTCTTTGAAAGGTTGCAGGTGCAATACATAAACCAAATGGAAATATTAAATAGGCATTAGTCCCCCAAGGATAGGTAAAATTTGTCTTCTCTTGATCGTCAGGTGCAATTTGTATCTGATATATAACCATTGAATCCATTTAGGAAAGAAAAATATTGCTTGCCTGCAAGTGAATCCAGTACTTGGTCTATGAAAGGAAAAGGAAAATGATTCTTCTTCATGGTAGATTTTAGTTCTCTATAGTCAACACAAACCCTCCATTTTCCTCCCTTTTTAGGCACAATTACCAATGGGGACACCCATTGGCTATCTGAGATAGGGTAGATAAATCCTACATCTAATAACTTTTGTAGTTCCCCTTTTACAATCTCCCTCAATGCAGGGTTGATTCTCCCCTATGGTTGCCTTACTGGCGTGTAGTCATGTCTAATGTACATCCTATGAGTACAAAGCTTGGGATCCAATCATTTCATGTCATGGTAATCCCATGCAAATGCATGTTGATGTGTCTTCAAAAAGTTTTTCAAGGACAACTATTGCTCTTGACTCAGCTTACTGTTAATATTCAAATGTTTCCCTTCTGAAACTTGTACTTGTGTGGTCAACTCAATCATGGTTGTTTCATTGATGCTTGGAATTTTAAGTTCATGTGGTAAAAATGTATGAAGCATATATGTTGCTGCAGGAAGTTTAGGTGTAGGAGCGGTTAGAAGTGTCTTTAATGGACCTGCAGGACCAGATTCATGAGTGGATAATTCTTCATGCACCTCACAATGGTTCTGAATTATATGAGATAATATTTCATCTTCTTCCTGAAGCTGCATAAAAGGACTTTTTCCTATCATCATGAGTTTTTCCACTGAATTGAATTTCTCGGCCTCTTCTCCAACATGTGACAATATGGGGTTATCCATATCATGGGATGGTTGAGCAAGAGGATAGAGAAAAATATTTTTAGTGCTTCTCCCATTAGAAATAGTCATGTCCCTTGACCAACATCCAATGTAAGCATCTATTGTAGCTAACCATGGCCTACCTAGAATAATGGTATACCCTCCCAATGTGGCTTTAGGGGAAAGAATCATGAAATATGTTGGGAAGTACTCCCAAAAGTCTAGAGTAACAACAAGGTCTTCTACTATACCATCTAGTTTGACAGTGGAACTATCAACAAGTTGCAGGACAGTAGTAGGTCTCATATTTACAAAATTCAATTGTTGCAAGACATCCTTAGTCATCACATTGATCATTGCTCATAAGTATATTAGAGAATTATTTACTTGGATTCCATTTATAATGACTTCTACCACAAGACTACCTAGGTCAGTGTATTTAGGAACAGTAACTTTCCCAAGCATGATATCTGCCAATTGTCCCATCACATGAACGGTAGTGGGGTCTTTCTTTTTCCTCCCTAGATTTTTGAGGCATGCTTCCTTGATTGCCTTGCTATATATGGGGACATCTTTTATAGCCTGGAACAAAGGTATCTTAACACATATGTGTTTCAACTGATCCAAAATATCAAAGGTTGTTTCTTCCTTCTCTTCATTTTGTTTAACAACTTCTAACCTTTGAGGAAATGGTGGGTCTTGATCAAACTATTAAATTGGTTCAAGATTCTTAGGCACACTTGATTGAGCAGGGATATTCTAATGCACCTCTTCTTCCATAGGAAGCTTGGTGATGATAGGAGTGGAAGGAGTTAGAAAATTGGTTCTTGAACACAGATGAATATCACTCACATTCACAAAATATGCAGGAAATTGATTAGGATTTGTAGAGTAGACTGACTGTTGTTGTGGTTTGTTATTTGGGTTAGGTGTGGGTTGAGTTGGTAACTAAGTAAGTCTACATGTGCTATAATTTGAGCTAGTAGGAGGAGGCATTATGGTAGGCTGCTGAGGCTGTGGAGGTGGTTGCATGTAACGAGTTGTCTGATTTGGCCATTGTTGTCCTCCCCTCCATTGGGATGTCTGTTGCTAGTTTCCTAAAGGTGGCTACCAATTCATCTAGAATTGTTGTCAATTCCCTTGGGGTTGCTGCCACTGGGGTGGAGATTTTTGGTAATTGGGTCAGGTGTTTGGAGGGTTGTTCCAAGGCTGAGGTGGATATCCTCCATAGTTGGGTGGGTATGGGGGTTTCCATTGATTACCAGATGCATAAGAATTGAAATAAGGTCCACTAAAACATAATGGATCTAGTAGCATACCTTGTCTTGGAGCCAATGGTCTTCTTTGTGCAATATAGAAAACTTGATCATCATCAACCTGAATTGGCCTGAATTCTGGTGGAATCTGCTTGCTATCAATGTTGGCTACCATTTTGCATCTACAGTCTTTCGTCTTTTTTCTACAATGAGGACAATATTCTTCCAACATTGCCTCTGCCTCTTGTTTCTTCTTTGCTTAAAGAGTGTCTAGCTAATTAGCCATATTGTTTATGATATCCTACTTCAAATCTTCCAACAAATGAGTAATTTCCATCATTGAGACTCTAGTAATGGAGGATTTACCCATAGAGGATTGGTAACCTCTTCCTTTCTTTAGAGCTTCCCTAGAATAATTCTGACATATATTCTTAATATCATCCCAGGGAACTTGGGTGATATCTTCTCCTCCCATTAGGTCTAGAGCATCAATGTAGCTCTCATTGATCCCTCTAAGGAAGAGAAACTTTTGAGACACTTCATTAAGTGCATGATGTGGAGATTTCTGCAGGGAAAAAAGGAATCTTGAAATATAGTCCTCCAAAATTTCATCTTCCTTCTATTGCATCTTGAAGATATCATCTCCTCTCATCACTTCCCCTATAGTATTCTTTATACTTCTCAAGAAACTTTATTTTCATATCATCCCAAGTCTCTACAGTATTCCTACCTAATCTCATAAACCATCTTAATTCAACTTCTTTCAAGGTGGTAGGAAATAATTTAAGCCTATGAGCATTAGTAGTATATTCATAGCTTCGGCAGAGGATATCAAAATCACACAAGAAAGTGTCAGGGTCTTCTATGACAAGCCCATAGAACTTAGGAAGAACTGAAGTAGGGATGTTCTTGAGATTATCAACTTCATTTTGATGAGTGATAGGAAATGGAAAAGATGGCTAGTTAGGTCTGTTTGTATTTGCATCAGCCATATCTGCTTGATAGAGTGCCAAAGCAAATGGATTCTCAATCAGGTTTTGGGAAGCTTGGTCTTCAAAGGAAGTTTCAGAACTAGTCAAATTGGGGAATGAATCAGCAAAAGGATGTGCCTCCTCTTCTTCTTCTTCTCTTGGCATATTTTGAAACTCAACTAGCTAGTTATCAAGATTAGGATCATTATGAAGGAATCTCCCATGAGAATTTCTTCTCCTGCCTCTATACATGCAGTATCAACTCAGTATTAGCCAACTCACACAAAGAATTGGTGAAAGAATAGCAGATCGTTACTTTTCTCAAATGATGGGTATTCTAGGAACATACTTCAAAGATACTAAAATAGAAAAGAAACTAAAAATGACTCCAAGAAACTTCCTAGTTTGACACCATCCCCAACAACAACGCTAAAAATGTTGGCCTCCTCTAATGGTTCAACAACTAAACCCTTAAAGCTATAACTTAGAGATTAGATATCTGCACTAAGTAGTTATTTTACTCATCATGAAGGTTTGTTTCATTGTCAACCTAAGGACGTGAACTTGAAATGGGTCAGCACTGTATGTGCACTAGGAATCAACTGTAGTCATTTGTATCCTACAACTAGAAAGGAAGCAATACTGAAAATAAAATGTTGGAAATAAATTAAGTACTGAGCATGAATTAACAACTAAACTAAGCATCAACAACTGAACTGGAAATGGATGACATAAATAGAAATCTTAGCAAATAGACAAGAAGTTACTTTGTTTTCCCTGGCTACAGGAACAGTCACAAAACAAAATTTCAATGGCTACAGGAATAGGCAACTACTGAGGCCAAAACTAATTACTAAATAGAAAAATAACTTTTAAACTAAATGGGTGGAATTCTCACCAAGTGGGCCCCCTTGAGTGAGTATTCCTTAAGCTAACTTAGATCCAGCAAATCAAAATATCATTTTATTCATTGAAAACATGATTACATCATATCAACAATATAACTATATTACTTGAAACTAAAAATGCAAGTACAATCTCAGAACATCCAACCTTATGAAAAGGGGCATCTAATCATTATTTATAGAGGGAAAATATGCTAATTAACCCTAACTAACTAGGTAGTCGACTCCAACAAAATAGGAGGATGCTATTTATTGAAAGCATAGAAAAGAGAGGGAGGAAGTTATGCATGCCCCAGATTTGGTCAAAGCAAACCTGCCTCAACAAGGATCCAGCACAACACTTCCTAGATTTTCTCAACTAATAAACATGATCATTTAAAAGGTTGTTACAACTTCCACACAAGCTAGGAATTTCCCTCCATTGGAAGTTTCCCTCCATTGAGAGTTTCCCTCCATTGACCTTTTTAATGACCATCTTTTTTATTTTCTTAGCACCAACTAGCTGGCGTGAACTTCTTCCACATTGAAAGCTTCATTTATATCTGCAACTTGATGTGAACCTACATAATGATATTAGTACACACAAAACAATTGCATATCCATAATTACCTTAAAGTAACATTCATTCAACCACATGTAAAATTAACATAGATAATTCACATAGCAGGTCAATATTATCAAGAGTCACAAGGATAAGTTCATGCCCAAGGTTCATAAATTTAGGGAAATAACATGGAGAGTATTAATAACTAGGTGCTAAAGTCCATAATAACAACATCAAATTGAGCCATTATTTAGACTCATCAGGAGATATATATATATATATATATATATATATATATATATATATATATATTTGTTATAGGATGACATGGGATGTAATCAATGTAATATCATGTTTAAATTGTAAATCTAGTGTATGTAGGATGTGTGTGATTGTGATGGATATGTATGTGAATGAAGGAGAAAAAAATAGTTATGGTAGATCTTTCCTGGTTTCATCTTGATCATATTTATGTGATAGAAGAAAAGTGAAGAAGTGTGCTTGAATATTTTCTAGAGGCAATGAGCCGAAGGAAAAACTTAATTATTATTGAAAGCAGTGAGCTAGTAGGTAGCTAAGAAGACATTTATAGAGGTTGCAAAGTAGAATTGCAATCATCAAACGGATTGAGCTTAAATGTTAGTTTCATACACTAGAAGGATTGTCATTTTGTCATAATTCTTGAGTGTGTGCTCAAATCAAGTTATAGCTTCCTTGGGAGTGACCCTAAAATTATAATCAAGGAGTTGTAGCTTCCTTGGGTTGTATCCCTAAAAAAAAGTTGTAAATGTTGTTCATATTGTGAGGTTGGATTAGGACAGTATCTCCTAGCAGCTTTTCTAATCGTGTTTTTTTCCATATGGGGTTTTCCATGTATATCTAGTGTTGTGTTGTGTTGTGCATTAACCTCATCTTTCATGTTCATGTTTATGCAGTAGAGTTAGAGTAATTTTTTGGTCAAGAAAGTGCAAAATTTGATAGAACACTGATTCACCCCCCTCTCAATATTTCAATGTGTTCAAAAGTTGGTATTAGAGCGTAGTTCCTTAGAATAAGTCTAACATATTCAAGAAGATCTGGGATGGCACAAGAATGGTTTCACAAGGAGCTTAGGTTTGATGGAACAAATTTCACTTTCTAGCAATTTAGGATGGAAACCTATTTGACCTTTAGGGTTTTGTGTTTGGAAATCAATCAAGGATGGTTATGTTGTTCCTGCTACTCCTCCAATTGATCTGATAGATATTAGGG
Organism: Sequoia sempervirens; assembly: GCA_007258455.2. Lineage (NCBI taxonomy): Eukaryota > Viridiplantae > Streptophyta > Pinopsida > Cupressales > Cupressaceae > Sequoia > Sequoia sempervirens. Next base: position 804,551,314 of record VDFB02271358.1, read on the forward strand.
CCTATGAGAATAATGGAAAGGCTAAGAATTCTATCTTGAGTGGACAAGAAAAATTTGAACTTGTAAAATTAATACACTACAAGTCAACAAAGTAGGTATAGGAAAAGCTCAGTGGCATCTATTAATGAGACATTAAAGTAAAACAAGCCAAGTTACAAATCTTCAGAGGCAAGTTTGAGAAATTGAAAATGTCAGAGGATGAAGATATTGTAGGATATTTTCTCTAGATAGATGAATTGATCAATGCAATCAGAGGACTTGGTGAAGAATTGGAAGAATCTATGGTAGTTAACAAGGTACTGATATCTCTTCCTAAATCTTATAGTCCTAAATTATATTCTATTCAAGAAGCCAAAGATTTAGATAAATTTTCAATGGATCAATTATATGGTTCCCTCACTACTTTTAAAATGAGAGAAGTTGACAAAGAAGATTCAAAGAAGGAAGCAGTTTTCAAAGCCAATAAGAAGGAAAAGTATGAAGCATCTCATCAGAGTAGTGACACTGATGAAGAATAAACAAACTTTGTAAGGAAGTTGAAAAGGGGTACCAGCAAGTATAGAGGTAAGCTACCCTTCAAATTATTTAAGTGTGGAGAGGTTGGTTATTTTACTTCTAGATGTCCCTTAAAGATTAATGAAAAGAGAAACAAGGATTCTAGAAGAAATAACTTTAAAAAGAGTCTCTACTCCAAGGAAGATTCCTGCTCTTCAAAGGATGTAGAATCTAGTGGTCCAGATAATGAGGATGAAATCTTGTCCATTATCGCTAAGAAGATTGAAGATGAAACCAAAGATTCAAGGGTTGTGAGGATTTTTTTCATGCAAGAGATGAGGTAAACTCCTAGGTGATTGAAAATGGTCGCTCCAACCACATGATAGGAGATAGAAGCAATTTTATCAAACTTGTGAAGTGGAATGGAGGCATAGTCAAGCATGGAGATGATACTTCAGTACAAATCTATGAAAAAGGTACAATAAGTATTAGTGGAAGGAACATGAAAAAAGATATTCTTTATGTTAAAGGTCTTAAGCACAATCTTCTTAGTGTGATTTGGATGTGCAAAAATGGATACATTCTCATATTCAATGAAAAAGGAAGTGAAATTAGAAAAGGAAAGTTTGGAAAATTGGTTGTAGAAGGATCTAGGACAAATGGTGACATATACAGTCTAAAGGATGTCAATGGGAAAATTTGTCTTCTAGGACAAGTGAATGTTGGCTTTGGCATAGGAGAATGGGACACATCAATTTTGACAATCTTGTGAAAATCATCTCATCACATGTAGTACGAGATATGCCTAATATAATCAAGTATGTAAGTATTTTGTGCAAGGAATGCTAGTTTGGAAAACATACAAGGATAAGTTTCAATTTGAAAGGGTACTCTTCCTCTAGACCATTGGAGTTGATTCCTAATAATTTGTGTGAACCTACCAAAATAAAGAGCCTTTTAGGAGAAAGGTGTTTCATGATCTTTATTGATGATTTCTGTAGGATGACATGGGTAACATTCTTAAAAGATAAATATGATGATTTTAGTAGATTCGATATCTTCAAATCCTAGGTTGAGAATGAAATGAATGCTAAAATAAAGTGTTTGAGGCTTGATTGAGGTGAGTTCACATAAAATAAGTTTAGTTATTTTTGTGAAGAACTTAGAATAAAGAGGCATCTATCTTATGCTAGAAATCCTCAACAGAATGGGATTGTGGAAAGAAAGAATAGGATTATTCAAGAGATGGAAAGGACTATGTTGAAGGAAGAAAATATGTCTGATGTTTATTGGAAAGAGGAAGTTCATACTGCAATCTATATTCTAAATAGAGGATTGTTAAGGGTGAATAGCACTAAGACACCTTATGAGTTATGACATAGAAGACCAACAATTGTTAGGTATTTTAGAGTCTTTGGAAGAAAATGTTACATCAAAAGAGATGAAGATATTTTGGGAAAGTTTGATTCAAGAGCTAATATAGGTATTTTTCTTGGATATTCAACTCAGAGTAAAGCATACAATGCTACAACAATAGTATGGGAAAGACAATTGAAAGTACAAATTTTAAGGTTGATGAGGATATACATTAGAATATGTATAAAATTGAGGACTGCATATCTGATACATCTCCTTGCTCAGAAGAAGAATAATAAGTTGAAGAAAAAGGAGAAACAATAGAAAACCATAGTAAGACTCATGTCAAGTATTTTCAAAGGAATCATCTAAAAGATCAGATTATTGGAGATAAGACTGAAGGAGTGTTGACCAAAAATGGTATTGTAAAGACAAATGCTACAACAATATATTATGATTTTTTTTTTTTGATAAAGATGTCGAATATTGCTTCTTACTATGCCATGAAACCAACATCTTTATTAAAAAGAAAGCACCACCACTGGTACTCCTATCATCAACACAACTAGCCCAATCAACATCAATGTATGCACTCAAATCAAAGTCAATAAGGAATAAGTTGAATGAAGAAGGAGAAGTTGTAAGAAATAAAGAAAGATTGGTATGTAAAGGCTATTCATAGGTAGAAGGATTTGATTTTGATGAAACTTTTTCTTCAATAGCAAGAATGCAAGTAATCAAAATGTTCCTTTCCTTTTCAGCCCATAAAGACTTTAAAGTATATCAAATGTATTTCAAATCATCTTTTCTGAATGGAGATTTGGAAAAATTCTATATAGAGCATCCTAATAATTTTTGGTTATCAAAAGAACCAAACATGGTGTGCAAACTCAAAAAGACATTGGATGGTCTCAAATAATCCCTAGGGATTGGTATACAAGGTTGGACAAGTACTTTCTTCAACAAGGTTTTAAGAAAGGTACAACAAATAGTAATGTTTACTTCAAGATTGAGGATGAAATAATTTTGATAGTTGTTGTATATGTTGATGATATAATCTTTGGTGGAAATGATGAAATGTGCAAGAAGTTTATAGAGGAAATGTAGAATGAATTTGAAATTTCTACGATAGGTGAGTTATCCTTCTTTCTTGGTCTTCAAATTGCTCAGCAAGATGATGGCATCTTTATTTCTTAAGCAAAGTATTTCAAACAAATGTTGAAGAAGTTTGGTATGGAAGATTACAAACCTATGAGTACCTATAATAACTAGTTGTCATTTGATTAAAGATGATGAGTCACCCTTGGCAGATTAGACTCTATAGAGATCTATTATTGGAAGCCTCTTGTATTTAATTGCTTCAAGACCTGATATTATTCATGAGGTATGTTTGGTTACAAGAATTCAAGCTAATCTTAAAGAAACTTGTGTGAAGGAAGTCAAGAGAATCTTTAGATATTTGAAGAGCACTTTGGATTATGGATTATGGTATCTAAAAGGTAATGAATTTGATCTGAGTGCATACACTAATGTTGATTGGGTTGGTTGTGTTGATGATAGAAGGAGTACTAGTTGTGGTGCTTTCTTTTTAAGAAACATGTTGGATTAATGGCATAGTAAGAAGCAAGATTTAGTGTCTTTATCCACATCAGAAGCATAATATATTGTTGTAGCATCTTGTTGTACTCAAGTGTTGTGGATGAAGCAAATATTGAAGGACATCAAGATAAAGTATGATGAGCCCATTCCTATTCTATGTGATAACACATGTGTTATTAATATTTCAAAGAATCCAATGATGCATTCTAGAATCAAGCACATATCAATTAGGTATCATTTTATGAGAGAGAAGGTTCTAGATAAAGAAGTGAAGCTAGAGTATGTATCCACAAAGGATCAGGTTGCAATTATTTTCAAAAAGGAACTTGCAAAGTAAATATTTTAATATCTCTTACAAAAGTTAGGGGTAATTGCCCCCTCTTCTTCTTGCTAGATGCATAGTAGGTGCATTTGTCTAGGGGGATTAATTCAAGTCATATCCTTATTCTTAGATTGATGGGGGACACCTCTCAGGGGTCACAAGTAGTGGTTTTTTCTAATAGGAGAGATTGTGCACCAAAGGGGGAGATGAATTCCTTTTACCCTTTGTCCTTGATGTCAAAGGGGAGAGAATGTACACATTATATTGGTGTTTCCATCAATTCCAAAGGGGGAGATTGTTGCAATTTGGTTGTCATTAATGTCAAAAAATTTATGGAGGGCATTGTAGTTTATTTGATTAATTGCCAAAGTCTTTCAGAAATGCTTCATATTTCTCCACTGATGTTGTTTTTCTCCTACTCTTTGGAGGAAAACCTCATGTTGTGTCAAGGAATGTGTCATCCAACTTTCAAGTCTTTTGGGTTATCAAAAAGATGTTTTAAGAGTGGTAGGTTGAAGAATATTTTGATTTTATAAAGATGTTCTCATAGGTGAATAGTTTGGCTATGCATATCTCCACATTTGCAGATATGGTTGTGTAGATTAGAAGATAAGTTCATTGAGATGTGAAGTGTTATATCTAAAGTTTCATGTCAATATTCCTTTTGGAGAGAAAGTTGGAAGTGATAGTATAACAAAATGTGTTGGTTGAAGATTGGTTTCAATGTTTGTTGGATTTTTCTAGCTTGTTGTTGCATGAAGTTGTGAAACGGATGCAAGAGTATGTTTTTGAGTATCCTGTGATGCTTGTTGATACTCTACGATGTGGTTTTTGACTTCTTTGGAATTGTTAGTGGTTCAAAATGATGTTTTGTTGGCTTATGCTTTTGTTGAGGCTAACTAAGGTATGTTGATGGTGTGTGCCACAAACTCAGGATTGTATAGAGCTTAAGGAGTGTTTTAAGGTGTTGTATGGGTCATGCCGACTCATCTAGGAGAAGCAAAAATAATGTTTTATCTTTTTGTGTTTTTCCAATGGATGTGAAGGTTGACATGATACAAGTTTCATAGTTTCATGTTTGTGGCCAACCTAAATTATATTTGAAAAGTGTGTAGATGATGTTTATAGAAAGATCAAAGGTGTGAAGACAATTTGGGACTAGGATAAGCGTGTGTTGGAATTTGCAAGGCGTGTTCCTCTTCCTGGTGTTGCATGTAGACTTTTGGGTCTTTCCCTCTACATGTTTCATGTTGATTGTTTTATACTTGGCTGACTTGGAGATATAATATTTTTGTTGTTATAGGCCGACATGGGATGTAATCAATGTAATATCATGTATAAATTGTAAACCTATTCTATCTAGGAAGTGTGTGATTGTGATGGATATGTAAGTGAATAAAGGAGAAAAATGAAGTTGTGGCTGATTCTGCCTAGTTTCATATCGATCATAGATCTATGAAAAAAGGAAAGTGAAGAAGTGTGCTTCATTGTTTTTTGGAGGTAGTGAGTCAAAGGAAAGAATTCTTATCTGTTGAAAGCAATGAGCCAGTAGGAATTTGATAAGAAATTTGTAGAGGTTACAAAGTAGAATTACAATCATCAAAAGGATTGAGCTTAATTGTTAGTTTCAAACAGTGGAAGGATTTTCATTATATAATCATTCCTAAGTGTGTGCTTAGATCAGGGAGTTGTAGCTTCCTTGGGAGTGACCCTACAACTGTAATAAGGGATTTGTAGCTTCCTTTGGTTGTCTCCCTAAAATTCTATTGTAAATATTGTTCATCTTGTGAGGCTAGATTAGGATAGTAGCTCCTAGAAATTTTCCTCACTGTGTTTTTTACCTTATGGGGTTTTCAATGTATATCTAGTGTTGTGTTGTTTTGTGCATTAACTTCATCTTTCATTTTCATGTTTATGTCATAGAGTCAAAGTATTTTTTTGGTTCAAAAGGTGTGAAATTTGATAGAATAATGACTCACCCCCCCTCTTAGTATTTCGGTGTGTTCAACAATTGGTATTAGAGCCTGATTCCCTAGAAGAAGTCTAACTACTTGACAAAAATCTATGATGGCACAAGAAGGGTCTCACAAGGTGCCTAGGTTCGATGGAACAATTTTTTCTATATGGTGATTCAGGATGGAAACCTATCTAACCTCTTTAGGGTTTGGTGTTTAGTAGTAAGTCAATGATGGTTATGTTGTTCCTGCTACTCCTCCAACTGATTCGATAGATATTAAGGCCTATGAGAACAATGGAAAGGCTAAGAATGTTATCTTGAGTGGACTAGCAGACTCTGAAATTGTAAAAGTAATGCATTTTAAGTTAGCAAAGGAGGTATGGTAAAAGCTTAGTAGCATCTATGAAGGAGACATTAAAGTAAAAAAAGGCCAACTTGTAGATCTTCAAAGGCAAGTTTGAGAGCTTGAAAATTTTAGAGGATGAAGATATTGTAGGATTTTTGCTCTAGATAGATGAAGTGTTCAATGTAATCAGAGGACTTGGTGAAGAATTGGAAGAATCTGTGGTAGTTAAAAGGGTATTGAGATCTCTTCCTAAAGCTTATAGTCCTAAAGTATCTTCTATTGAGGAAGCCAGAGATTTAGATAAATTTTTAATGAATCAATTATATTGTTCCCTCACTACTTTTGAAATGAGAGAATTTGATAAAGACTATTCAAAGAAGGAAGTATATTTCAAAGCTAGTAAGAAGGAGAAGTATGAAGCATCTCATAAGAGAAGTGACATTGATGAAGAAGAAACAAACTTTTTAAGGAAGTTTAAGAGGGGTACCAACAAGTATAAAGGTAAGCTACCCTTCAAATGCTTTAAGTGAGGAGAGGTTGGTCATTTTGCTTCTAAATGTCCCTTAAAAGATTCTAAAAAGAGAAATAAGGACTCTAGAAGAAATAAATTTAAAAAGAGTCTCTACTCCAAGGAATATTCTTGCTCTTCAAAGGATGAGGAATCCAATGGTCTGGATAATGAGGATGAAATCTTGTTCATGGTTGCTAAGAAGAATGAAGATGAAACCAAAGATTCAATGGTTGTGAGGACTACTTTTCATGCAAGAGATGAGGTAAAATATTGGGTGATTGGCAGTGTTTGTTCCAACCACATAGGAGATAGGAGCAAGTTTATCAAGCTTGTAAAGTGGAATGAAGGCATAGTCAAGCTTGAAGATGATACTTTAGTATAGATATGTGGATACACTCATATTCAATGAAAGAGGAAGTGAAATAAAAAAAGGAAACTTTGGAAAATTGGTTATAGAAGGATTGAAGACAAATGGTGACATATACAGTGTAAAGGATGTCAATGGGATAATTTTTCTTTTGAGACAAGTGAATGTTGGCTTTGGCATAGGAGAATGGGACACATCAATTTTGAAAATTTTGTGAAGATCATCTCACCACGTGTAGTAAGAGATATTCCTAAGATAATCAACCCTATAAGTACTTTGTGCAAGGAATGTCGGTTTGGAAAACAAACAAGGATAAGTTTCAAGTCTAAAGAGTACTCCTCCTTTAGACTATTAGAGTTGATTCATATTGATTTGTGTGGATCTACCAGAACAAAGATTCTTCTAGGAGAAAGGTATTTCATGTTCTTTATTGATGATTTCTATAGGATGACATGGGTAACATTCTTAAAAGATAAATTTGAAGCTTTTAGTAGATTCAAGATATTCAAATCAAAGGTTGAAAATGAAATGAATGTTAAATAAAGTGTTTGAGGTCTGATAGAGGAGGTGAGTTCACATCAAATAAGTTTAATGATTTTTGTGAAGAACTTGGAATAAAGAGGCATCTATCTTCTACAAGAACTCCTCAATAGAATGGGGTTGTGGAAAGAAAGAATAGATCTATTCAAGAGATGACAAGGACTATGTTGAAGGAAGAAAATATGCCTGATGTTTATTGGGAAGAGGTAGTTCATACTGCAATATATATTCTCAATAGAGGATTGTTAAGGTTGAACAACACTAAGACCCCTTATGATTTATGGCATGGAAGGCCTACAATTGTCAAGTATTTTAGAGTCTTTGGAAGCAAATGTTACATTGGAATATATGAAGATGTTTTGGGAAAGTTAGATTCAAGATTTGATGAGCGTATTTTTATTGGATATTCAACTCAGAGTAAAGCATACAAGTGCTACAATAAAAAGATTGGGAAAGATAGTTGAATGCACAATTTTTTAAGGTTGATGAATATTTACATCAGAATATGTATGAAATTGAGGACTGCAGATCTGGTGCACCTCCCTGATCAAAAGAAGTTGAAGAAAAAGAAAAATTAGTAGAAGAGCATAGTAAGACTCCTACCAAGTATGTTAAAAGGAATCATTTAGAAGATCATATTATTGGAGATAATAATGAAAGAGTGTTGATTAGGAGAAGGCTTGTAAAGAAAAATGAACAAATAAACTTTTGTTAAATATTAAAGATAAAAACAAAAAAAATTGTTGATGCTAGAAGGATGAATGATGGATACAAGAAATGGAAGAAGAATTGAATCAAATTGAGAAGAATCAGACTTAAGAATTGGTTCCAAGGCCTGTAGACAAGAATGTGATAGAAAAAAAAGGTGGTTTTTCAGGAATAAGTTGAATGAAGAAGTCCACAAGTTGTAAGAAACAAATAAATACCGGTATGTAAAGGCTATTCACATGTAGAAGGAATTGATTTTGATGAAATGTTTTCTCTAATGGTAAGAATGGAAGCAATCAAAATGTTTCTTGCTTTTTCATCCCATAAGGATTTCAAATTATATCAGATGGATGCCAAATCATCTTTTCTGAATGGAGATTTGGAAGAAGTCTATATAGAGCAACCTGATGCATTATGGTTATCAAAAGACCCAAACATGGTGTGCAGACTCAAAAAGGAATTATATGGTTTCAAACAAGCTCCTAGGTCTTGGTATGTAACTTGCTTCAACAAGGTTTCAATAAAGGTACCATAGATTGTAATCATTACTTCAAGATTGTGGATGAAAGAATTTTGATAGTTGTTGTATATGTTGATGATATAATCTTTGGTGTAAATGATGAAATGTGCAAGAAGTTTTCTGAAGAAATACGAAAGGAATTTGAAATGTCTATGATAGGTGAGTTATCCTTCTTTCTTGGTCTTCAAATTGCTCAACTACACAATTGTTTCTTTATTTCTCAAGCGAAGTATTTCAAATAGATGTTGAACAATTTTGGCATGGAAGTTTGCAAACCTGTGAGTACTCCTATAATAACTGATTTTCATTTGAGAAAAGATGATGAGTTTCCCCTGGTTGGTCAGACTCTATATAAATCTATGATTGGAATCCTCTTGTATTTAACTACTTCAAGACTTGATATTATGCATGTGGTATGTTTGGTTACAATATTTCAAGCTAATCCTAAAGAAACTCATGTGAAGGCAGTCAAGAGAATCTTTATTTGAAGAGCACTCTAGATTATTGATTATGGTATCTAAAAGGTAATGAATTTGATCTAAGTGCATACACTGATGTTGATTGGGCTAGTTGTGTTGATAATAAAAGGAGTACCTGTGGTGGTGCTTTTTGTTTAGGAAACATGTCGGTTTCATGGAATATTAAGAAGAAAGATTCATTATCTTTATCAACAACAAAATAAAATTATATTTTTTTAGCATCTTGTTGTACTTAAGTGTTGTGGATGAATAAAATATTGAAGGATATCAAGATAAAGTATGATGAACCCATTCCTATTCAGTGTGATAACATAAGTTCTATCAATATTTCAAAGAATCCAATGATGCATTCTAGAACCAAGAACATATCAATCATCACTTTCTAAGAGAGAAATTTGTGGATAAAGAAGTGAAGTTGGAGTGTGTATCTACAAAGGATTAGGTTGTAGACATTTTCACAAAAATCACTTGCAAAGGAAATTATATTTGAATAGCTCCGACATAAGTTAGGGTTAATTCCCCCTCCTTCTTGCTAAATGCATAGTTGTTGCATCTATCCAAGAGTAGTAATTCAAGTCATATATTTATTCCTAGACTAATGGGGGCCACCTCTCAGGGGGAGCAGGTAGTGGTCGTTACTAATAGAAGGAGAGATTGTGCACCAATGGGGCAGAGAAAGTCCTTTTTCCCTTTGTCCTTGATTTCAAAGGGGAGATAATGTACACATTAGATTGGTTTTTCCATCAATGCCAAAGGGGGAGATTGTTGTTGTTTAGTTGACATTGATGTCAAAAGTTCTATGGAGGGTGTTGCAATTTGATGGATTGATTGCCAGAGTCTCTAAGAAATGATTCAAATTTCTCCATTGATGTTTTTTTGCTCATATGGTTTGGAGGACAACCTCATGTTGTTTCAAGGAATGTGTGATGCAAGTTTCAAGTTTTTTGGGTAATTGGAAAGATGTTTTGAGAGTGACAGCTTGAAGATTGTGTTGATTTTATAAGGATGTTCTCAGAGGTGAACATTTTGCCTATGCATATCTTCGCATTTGCAGATATGGTTGTGTAGATCAGAAGTTAAGTTCATTGAGATGTGAAGGTGTTATATCCAAAGTTTCATGTCAATATTCCTTCCACAAAGAAAGTTGGAAGTGAAAGTATCAGACTATGTTGACTGAAGATCAGTTTTAATGTCTATTAGGTTGCATTAGCTTGTTGTTGCATGAAGTTGTAAATGGAATTCATGAGTATGTTATTGAGTATCATGTGATTCTTGTTGATACTCCACAATGTGGTTTCTAAAATTTTTGGTACTGTCAATGGTCCAAAATGAAGTTTTGTTGGCTTATGCTTTTGTTGAGGCCGACTAAGTTATTTTGATGGTGCACCAAAAATTCAAGATTGGGTGAAGCTTAAGGAGTGTTTAAAGGTGTTGTATGGGTCATGTCGACTCATTTAGGAGAAGCGCAAATAATATTTTATCTTTTTGTGTGCCACAAATAGATGTGAAGGCTGACATGATATAAGTTTCATAGTTTTGAGTTTATGGTCAACCTAACTTGTATTTGAAAAGAATGCAGATGATTTTTATAGAAAGATCAAAATTGTGAAGATAGTTTGAGACTATGTTAGGTGTGTGTTGGAATCTATAAGGAATGTTCCTCTTCCTGGTGTTACGTGTAGACTTTTGGGTCTTGCCCTCTACACATTTCATGTTCATTGTTTTATCCTTGGCCGACTTGGAGATATAATATTTTTGTTGTTATAAATTGACATGGGATGTAATCAATGTAATATAATGTATAAATTGCAAACCTAGTTTACCTAGGATGAGTGTGATTGTGATGGATGTCTAAATGATTGAAGGAGAAAAAATAAAAATAAGTTGTGGTAGATCTTGTCCAGTTTCATATTGATCATATATCTATGAAAGAAGGAAAGTGAAGAAGTGTGCTTGATTGTTTGTAGGTGGCAATGAGCCAAAGGAAGAACTTATTAATTGCTAAAAGAAGTGAGGTAGTAGGTAGTTGAGAAGAAATTTGTAGAGGTTGCAAAGAAGAATTACAATGATCAAAAGGATTGAACTTAATTTTTAGTTTCAAACAGTGGAAGGACTGTCATTTTGTAATCATTCATGAGTGCGTGCTAAAATTAGGGAGTTGAGGCTTCCTTGGGAGTGACCCTAAGAATTTAATCAGGGAGTTGTAGCTTCCTTGGGTTACATAGCCCCAAAACAAAGTTGCAAATGTTGTTCATCTTGTGAGGTTGGATTAGGATAGCAGTTCCTAATAGATTTGCTCACTATGGCTTTTCCCTTATGGGGTTTTCCACATATATTTGGTGTTGTGTTGTGTTGTGCATTAACTTCATCTTTCATGTTCATGTTTATGTTGTAGAGTTAGAGTATCTATTTGGTCTAGAAAGTGTGAAATTTGATAGAATATCGATTCACCCCCCCTCTCATTATTATGGTGTGTTCAACAAAAAACACATATACAAGTTTGTGGGAAGGGTTATATTGACATGGATGATGAATAATTCAACGATTTTCTTTGTGTGTCTTCATTTTCAACCAATATCTTCACTATTTATCAAATCACACATAGTGGAACAGGAAAGAGTGTTGAGTTCACACCAAATTTTATCATAATCTAAGATTTACATAGTAGAGATATAGTTGTAGTTGTAAAGGTTGATCACCAATATTATGTCTATATCTCACATTTTCTCCTACTATTCCTTTGGTTGATGGTCACATTTAGGCATCTAGTGTGGAGACTTTTGAGGATATTTAGTATGGTTATTTGAATCTTAGTATTGTGTCATCTACTGAGGTTCTAGAGACATGATAATATTCCATCTCCTTCATCTACTGTTACATTTTATGATGCTTGTGTTGCCATAGTTTTTGCTTCATGTGATTCAATGAAATAGGATATTTATTTTCTTCCAAAAATATCTTATGATAGAATAGCATTATTCTCTCATAGTTGATCTCTCTTGTGCTTTCATAAAGTTCCTAGATCTTGGGTGGCTATAATCTTTAGCCAAATCTTGCATGGTGTAGAGTATTCTATGCCAACTTTTACATACTTCAATTTCATAAGTTCCTTCTACATTTAAGGGGATAATATGTGGTTTATAGATCTCTTCTTCTACCAAAAATGATTTAAATATCAATTTTTAGGGGAACAGTGTCATTGAACAAGTCTTCAATATATTATTTAAGCTCATCATATTACCAACCAAAGAGTACCCCATTAAATTTTCATAACAATGCAATCAATAAGTACTTCTCTACAAGATTTAATATATTACTAATGTAAAATAATTTGGGTGTAGCATCAATTCCAAATTTAAATTCTACTTCTTAAACTAGTTTAATTTTTACCTTACAATAATCTAGACAATCAAATATCCTTTCTAAATAAATTATACTTATTGGAATAGTATTACTTTTTAGCTATATTGTTTCATTCACAAACAATGTAATTTTTCCATATTCTTCTTAAATTGGTTTAATTTTTACCTTACAACAATAATCACCATCAAATATCTTTTCTAAATCAATTAAACCTCTTGGGATAGTATTATTTTTATCTATATTTCCTTGTTCTTAGATAATGTCAATTTTTCATCTTCCATTTCCATCATGTGTTGATAGTCAACTAGTTGGTCCTCAAACTCATTCATGCTATTCATAAATCTAAAAAAATTACCAACCAATTGTGTACATTTTATGTTGTAGTGGTTCTTGTAAGAACATACATGTTATAGTTGCAACATGGGAGGCCAACTGTATATCAAATCTAGATGTTCCAATTGCCAAATAAATAGTTGTGGCATTTTTTATCTTTTGATCCAATAAATTCCAAGCACCAACAATAACTCAAGACAATCCTAGTATCTTAGAATATATTGAGTCTCTTAACTTTCATCACATACCTACCTCTCACATAAGAGAAGGCCTATTTTAAATTACCTATAATCTTGAAAAATCTAAGATTATAATCTTGTACAATATTCAAACCCAATATGAGAGGTTCATAATCTATAAAAAAAAATTAGTGCAATGAAGTGATTTTGAAAGAGAATTTGAAAATTTTCCCACTAGGTGAAAATAGAATAACACCAACACGTGAACTACCTTTAGAGAATGTATCATAAAAGAACATAGTTAAAAAAACTCTTCATTACTAATAGGGTCAATTTAAGGGATATAATCACTTGTGAAATAGTTCTAATCATTGTAATATCCAATAAATTGATCAAGGCCCACCTCCAAATATAGTACATTATTTGTAGCCTTATCATGTTATTCAATAGTATGCATCATTTTATTATCTTAATGTAAATTGAATTATTTGTTGTGTAAAGGGATAGTGGCATATTATTAATTCATCTAAATACCATTTCGAATTTATCCTACCTAGTTTATAGACAAGAACATACCCCACTTAGTAGGGAAATTGACAATAATAATATCCATTAAGAAAGACTTTCCTAGGAATGCAAGAAGTTGAACCTCTACATTCTTGATGAAACCTATAACATTCACCTCTCAAGATTATATAGTTAACAAATGATTTGGAAACTTATATCTACCCAACGCATTCATAACTTCAAGAAGTGTCAAATTACTATATCCTCCATAAACCAACATACAATTATGTACTAACCTCCTATTTATCATCAAAGAGGTATAGAAGGAATCAATATTTAATTAATTATATATTAAGGAGGTCCTTAGGTAAAATTTAAATATATCATATATATTTTTTAGAATTAAGATTATTAGGAACACAAAAGGAATTATTAAAATTCTCTATGGTAGTAACATAGGCTAGCACTCTCTCCTTGTATTCAAGAATCCTAAGGATTCACCTATAGGACTAGAAATCCTAACTCGAATCATGACATGAGCTGGTGTAGGAGCACCTAAGGAACAACAAGCAGTTTCTTAGGTAAAGAAGAAACCTAGAGGGTTAATTTTTGTTTTGTTGTCATAAGGTCATGTAGACCATTTAGTGTTGAGCTTAGAGGTGTTTTTGATCTTTGGGAAAGAGGTTGTCAAGAGTTCAATAAGTTTAGAGGCTCATTTTGCTAAATGGTAAAAAGTTGCCAAAGATTGAAAAACATAGTGGGTTTTATAAATTTTTCCATTAAGTCATCTAAAGGCTCGACCCAAGAAGCTCAACTATTTTTGGAACCTATTTAAGGGATGACTCGACCCTGGAGCAGGGTTGGAAGATTTAGTGTTTTGGTGAAAACTTGTAAAATTGATGGAAACAGCGTTCTAAGAGGCAGTTTTCTGATTTTTGCATCCAAATTGTGCTTTGATGGAGTAAACCTACTGTTATTTTGTTTGTAGAATGTAGTGTGAATATTTTGCAAGCTTAGTGTGTCATCCATTTGTCTTTGTAAATCGTTTTCATCTTTTACTTGTAAATAGTTTGTTTTCTATCTTTTTCTGGCCTGAATCAGGTAGTTTTGAGAGAATGGAGTCCTAGAGCACTTTCCCACTGTACAAATTGTACGGCCCTTTGGGAATAGTGACTAGGCTCCCTTAGTGTAAATATAATAGCTTGTATGGCTTGTGTGAGTTCAGGAGCTGCTAGCATTGTCTTGCCCTAAGTGAGCCAGGCAGGGTCCGACTAGGGAAGACTAGGAGAAAAAGACATATAACTTGTAGGGGTGCTTAGATCTTGGTGAAATTATTTTTGGAGTATTTTGTTGAAGGTCTTGGCAAGGCCTGGTGATCCGAAGGAGACTCCACCAAACCATTTGGAGTGTAAAACCTTTGACAGTCTGAAAACAATCTGGAGAAGCTTGCAAACCCTAGTCTTGGCTTATTTTGTGAATGAGCAGTGTACGGCCTATACAGGCTCAAAACCCCAAGAATCTTTAAGGTGTGGGGAAGGGAAACACAAACCCCAAAGGAGGAACCCTAGTAATTTGGAGGATTTAGGGGAAAATTGCACTTTTCTCTATTGAGAGGCCTAATTGGGGCTCTAGGCCTGTAGCCTTTTCTAACCCTAGGAAGGGATTTTGTGAAAGCGATGGTTAATTGGAGTTTTGTGATGAGACAAGAACCCTAGATTGATTACCTTGAAGCAATTACAACATTTACACACCCCTGCAAGAATCAAATTGGATGTTGAGAGGATTTGGCCTTTAGGGAAGAATAAGGGTCAACGGTGAGATGGTGGCAAGGCACCAAGATTTGCTTGGTAGTATGGAGGAATGTTGATAGAGGGGTTGGCTAGTAATACTAGGGGTGCCTATGCCTATGATAGGACCTAAAGGTTATGGTGAAGGAGTCACCTAGAAGTTCTTGAGAACAAAGACCTAAGCATGGGACCCTATCAGATTGGTATCAGAGCAAGTTAAAGATTTGGGAAAGAATCTTGTATGTCTGAGGTTGAGTCTAGTGATTCTTCCATCATGGTGAAAAATGTAGAACTGGCCAAGATGGTTGAAGAGCAGGAAGAAGACAATAAACAATTGAGGGAAAGAATAGCCCAACTTGAGCAAGCAATGAGGAGTGCACAGTTTGAGGGAAGAATACCAAAGGAAGAAGAGGTTGCAGAGGAAGATAAGACCCCTGAACCTTACCCTATTTTGAAGGAGGAGCCTTTCTTGAAGGCATCGAAAGCTTTGAGTGGGAAAGCACTTGAAGGCATACCACTTTTTAGTGGAAAGATGGAAGCTGATCTAGTTATGGATTGGATAGAAGGCATGGAAAATCATTTTGAATGTGATGGAGTCACTGAAGCACAAAAGATAAAGGTGGCCAAGTCAAGACTAAGAGGATCTTCCTTGACATGGAGGAAGTTCATTCAGACAAAGAGGGAAAAAGAATGCAAACAACCCATATCAACTTGGAAAGGAATGGTTGCCAAGGTGAAAGAAGCCTACATGCCATATGACTATGAGATTCAATTGCATAAGAAGAGGCAAAGCTTAAGGAAAAAGGACCAAGATGTGAACACTTATACTGAAGAGTTTCAAAAACTTTGTATGAGGTCCAATGTTACAGAGGATGAAAGTCTTAAGGTAGCTAGATACCTTAACGGTTTGAAATGGAACATCCAAGAGGAGATGGCTCTTTTGAGTCCTAAGACAGTACATCAATGTTACCAATTGGATATCAAGATTGAGGAAAGGAACAAGAGGAAGCAAGATCAGACTTCTAAGGGCAAAGGCAAAGGAAAAGATCAAAGAGATCAAAGAGGACAGTGTGGTGGCTACCAAGGTAGAGGCAATGACCAAAGAAATCATGGAGAATCTAAACTCACTAAGCATGGAGGAGAAACATCTTCCAGAGGTGGATTTAACAAAGGAAGAGGACCTCAAGGAGGTTCAAATAGAGGAAGAGGAGCAGGCAGGAGCAATTCTTATTTTGCAAACATGAAGTGTTACCATTGTAATCAAATAGGTCATCCTACTTATAAGTTCTCGGAGAAAGCATCTTCATCAAGCAATGAAAAGAGAGTGGCTTATGCACAAGAGGACACCATGAGTCCTAAGGCATCTAAGGTCAGTCATATAGAATCCGAAGTAGGAGAGAATCTGATGTTTAACAGAGTCCTGATCAGACAACCGGTTAGGGAAGAACCTAAACAAAGAAGATCTCTTTTTAGAGTAAGGTGCAAGATACTTGGAAAAGTATGCAAGGTCATAGTAGATTTAGGTTCAACAGACAATATAATCTTAGAGGAGGTAGTAGCAAAACTGAAATTGGAGAAGGTACCCCACACTAACCCCTACAAGGTCACATGGTTGAACAAAGGGCAGAGTGTTTTGGTGAATGAGCAAGTAACGGTGGAGTTTTCCATTGGAGGATATAAGGACAAGTTAGTTTGTGATGTATTACCCATGGATGCATGCCATCTACTACTGGGCAGACCATGGAAATATGAAAAAAGTGTTATTTATGATGGGAAAGAGAATACCATTTCATTCAAAAAGGATGGAAGGACCTTCAAGCTGCAGTCACTGTCAGAAGAAGATGAAGGAAATTCAAAGACACCAAACATCATGTTGAGCAGTGGTAAAGAGTTCCTTAAGAACCTACATCAAGGGGATGAAGGATATGTGGTTGTGATACAACCTAAAGAGGAAGCTAAGGCTGAAAAGACAGTCCTACCAGAATCAGTCCAAAAGTTGGTTGATAGGTACAAGAGTATAGTCAGTGATGGTACACCTGCAACTCTACCACCAAAGAGAGCCATAAGTCATCAAATTGATTTCATACCTGGAGCCTCATTACCTAACAAAGCAACATACAAACTCACACCAGATCAGAATTTGGAGGTAGCTAGGAAAGTGGAAGAATTATTGGATCAAGGATTGATTCAAAAGAGCATCAACCCATGTGTAGTACTAGTGGTTTTAGCAACCAAGAAAGGAGGTAAGTGGAGGTTATGCACTGATTCTAGGGCAATAAATAGGATCACCATTAGGTATAGGTTTCCTATTCCTAGAATTGAAGACTTGATGGATTGTCTTGGAGGTGCTTAGTTCTTCACAAATTTGGATCTCAAGAGTGGATACCATCAGATGAGAATTAAGGATGGTGATGAGTGGAAGACAACTTTTAAGACAAATGATGGGTTATATGAGTGGAGAGTGATGCCATTTGGTCTCTCTAATGCCCCTAGCACATTCATGAGGCTCATGAATGAAGTGCTCAAGGATTTTACAGGGATATTTGTGGTAGTGTATCTTGATGACATCCTCATATACAACAAGACAACATAAGAGCATTTGAAACATGTGGAGCAAGTACTTAGAAGGTTGCAAGAAGAGAAATTGTCAATCAACCTAGAGAAATGTGAGTTCTTCAAGCAAGAGCTTGTCTATTTGGGTTTTGTAGTATCCAAAGGCTCATTAAAGATGGATCCAAGCAAGGTGGAAGCCATCCTAAACTAGCCTACACCAACCACAGGGACAGAGGTAAGGAGTTTTCATGGATTGGCTCAATTCTATAGAAAATTCATAAGGAACTTTAGTGGCATATGTGCACCAGTTCTAGACACAATCAAGGGTGGTTTGAAAACTAAGTTTGTGTGGACACAAGAAGCTGAGAAAGGGTTTGAGAAACTGAAACAAGAAGTGGCAACTCAACCAATTCTCTTATTACCTAGCTTTGACAAGTTGTTCACTGTTGAATGTGATGCAAGTGGAGTGGCAGTAGGAGGAGTGCTAAGTCAAGAGGGCAGGCCTATAGCCTTCTTTAGTGATAAGCTAAATGAAGCAAAGAATAAATATTCAACCTATGACTTGGAACTTTATGCTTTGGTTCAGTCACTTAGGAAATGGAGGCAATACCTTCTACCCAAGGAGTTTGTGGTTTTTACTGACAATCAGGCACTTAGTTTTATCAACACTCAAGAGAAGTTGAGTAATAGGCATTTGAAATGGATGGAATACATCCAAGCTTTTACTTTTACCATCAAACACAAGAAAGGAAAAATGAACAAGGTGGCAAATGCATTAAGCAGAAGGTTGTTGACAGTGCAAGAGATACAACACAAGAGCATTGGCATAGAGAGTTTCAAGGATCTATATGGGGAAGATGAAGACTTTTCAGAGGCCTATACGGTATGTTCTAACTTTGAGAACCATTTCCATAGTCAATACTCAAAGTATACTTTGCAAAGTGGGTTGTTGTTTAAGGGAAACCAGTTATGTGTTCCAAGAGGGTCAATGAGGGAAAATTTGATTCAGGAAAAACATAATGGCAGTATTAGTGGGAATTTTGGCATCAATAAGACCTTAGAGCTAGTCCAAAGGTTCTATTACTGGCCTAAGTTGGCAAGAGATGTTAGAAAATATGTGGAACAGTGTGTTGTGTGCATGAAAGCTAAGGGAGGAGCTAGCAATGCTGGTTTATATCAACCCTTGCCCATTCCTAACAGACCATGGGAGTGTGTGAGCATGGATTTTGTGGTAGGCCTTCCTAAGACCAAGACTGGTTTTGACAGTGTTTATGTTGTGGTAGACAGATTTAGCAAGATGAGTCATTTTATTCCCTGCAAAACTACTCATGATGCCAGCTACATAGCTCATCTTTTCTTCAAGGAAGTTGTTAGGATCCATGGGCTACCTTTGAGCATTGTTTCTGACAGAGATGTGAAGTTCATGAGTCATTTTTGGAAGACTCTATGGAGTAGATTGGGTACCAACCTGTCTTTTGGGCCAGCTTACCATCCTCGGACCGATGGTCAAATAGAGGTGGTTAACAGGGTGCTTGGTAATCTTTTAAGGTGCCTAACTAAGGAATATGGATAGACATGGGATATGGTTATCTCCCAAGCTGAGTATGCTTATAATGACAGTGTCAACTGGACCACAGGGAAAAGTCCATTTGAGGTTGTGTATGGGATGCACCCAAGAGGGATATGTGAGCTCAGAGACCTTGGAACTATGGAACAAAGAAGTGGACATGTAGAAGACTTTAGTCAGACCATGAAGGAGATTCAGGAGCAGGTCAAGAGGACAGTCACTGAGGCTACACAAAAAGTGAAGGAGAAGGCAGATATGTCAAGGAAAGATGTGCAATTTCAAGTAGGGGACTATGTTATGGTCCACCTTAACAAATCAAGGTTGCAAAATGGAATGTCAACCAAGTTGCAGATGAAGAGAGTAGGTCCCTGCAAGATATTGGCCAAGTATGGCAAGAATGCATACAAGGTGGAGTTACCTACCGATCTAGGCATCTCACCAGTTTTCAACATTGTTGATTTGATCAAGTATAAGGGAATAGTCAGTGATGAGGTTCAAAATAGTTAGGAGATCTTCAAGGACATCAGTAATGTACCCCTACCTAATCAAGAGAAGCCTTAGGTAGAGCAGATCTTGGAGTCAAGAGTGCAAAAGTCTACAAGGAACAAGGTGTACATGGAGCACCTTATCAAGTGGAAGAACAAGCATGAATCAGAAGCTACATGGGTACAAGAAGATCAGTTTAAGAATCTTGTCATTGACCTATCATTGATATCTCCTTCCAATCCTTAGTGTTTGAGCTGAGAGGGGGAGAATGGTGCAGGAGCACCTAAGGAACAACAGGCAGTTTCTTAGGTAAAGAAGAAACCTAGAGGGTTAATTTTTGTTTTGTTGTCATAAGGTCATGTAGACCATTTAGTGTTGAGCTTAGAGGTGTTTTTGATCTTTGGGAAAGAGGTTGTCAAGAGTTCAATAAGTTTAGAGGCTCATTTTGCTAAATGGTAAAAAGTTGCCAAAGATTGAAAAACACAGTGGGTTTTATAACTTTTGCCATTAGGTCATCTAAAGGCTCGACCCAAGAAGCTCAACTATTTTTGGAACCTATTTAAGGGATGACTTGACCCTGGAGTAGGGTTGGAAGATTTAGTGTTTTGGTGAAAACTTGTAAAATTGATGGAAACAGCGTTCTAAGAGGCAGTTTTCTGATTTTTGCATCCAAATTGTGCTTTGATGGAGTAAACCTACTGTTATTTTGTTTGTAGAATGTAGTGTGAATATTTTTCAAGCTTAGTGTGCCATCCATTTGTCTTTGTAAATTGTTTTCATCTTTTATTTGTAAATAGTTTGTTTTTTTCTTTTTCTGGCCTGAATCAGGCAGTTTTGAGAGAATGGAGTCCTAGAGCACTTTCCCACTGTACAAATTGTACGGCCCTTTGGGAATAGTGACTAGGCTCCCTTAGTGTAAATATGATAGCTTGTAGGGCTTGTGTGAGTTCAGGAGCTGCTAGCATTGTCTTGCCCTAGGCGAGCCAGGCAGGGTCCGGCTAGGGAAGACCAGGAGTAAAAGACATATAACTTGCAGGGGTGCTTAGATCTTGGAGAAATTATTTTTGGAGAATTTTGTTGAAGGTCTTGGAAAGGCCTGGTGATCTAGAGGAGGCTCCACCAAACCATTTGGAGTGAGAAACCTTTGACAGTCTGAAAATAGTCTGGAGAAGCTTGCAAACCCTAGTTTTTGGCTTATTTTGTGAATGAGCAGTGTACGGCCTATAGGCTCAAAACCCCAAGAATCTTTAAGGTGTGGGGAAGGGAAACACAAACCCCAAAGGAGGAACCCTACTCGTTTGGAGGATTTAGGGAAAAATTGCACTTTTCTCTGTTGAGAGGCCTAATTGGGGCTCTAGGCTTGTAGCCTTTTCTAACCCTAGGAAGGGATTTTGTGAAAGCGATGGTTAATTGGAGTTTTGTGATGAGACAAGAACCCTAGATTGATTACCTTGAAGCAATTACAACATTTACACACCCCTGAAAGAATCAAGTTGGATGTTGAGAGGATTTGGCCTTTAGGGAAGAATAAGGGTCAATGGTGAGATAGTGGCAAGGCACCAAGATTTGCTTGGTAGTATGGAGGAATGTTGATAGAGGGGTTGGCTAGTAATACCAGGGGTGCCTATACCTATGATAGGACCTAAAGGTTATGGTGAAGGAGTCACCTAGAATTTCTTGAGAACAAAGACCTGAGCATGGGACTGTGAGAGTCTCATCCAACCCTACCCTATCATGAGCCATGTCTACATGGTTATAATTAGGAAAAAGGTGTTGAATATGATATAGTAACATCATATGCAGTGGGGAGAAATTAAATAATTCATTTGAAGAAAAAAATCCTACCTTTGATTTTATTAGCCTTGTCCAAAACTTCATTGTACTCTCTATACAGTAATCTTTGAGATTACTCATGTATTCTATTTAGGTCATCTAATTTTTTATCTTCCACATTATTCATTAACATCACAATCCTATTGACCTTTACCACATACCCCTTCTAGGTTATTGCCTCTCTAACAAGAACTATTCTCTTTTGGATCACCTTCCCTATAGCATCACCATCTGTGAAATCTTGTTTTGAATTTTATTTTAACTTTTATACCTTTTTGGTATGTGTATTAGGCCCAAAAATACCACACACATTATCTTTAGGTTGCACATACCATATTTTCAACTACCAATCATTATGCACTTGCACAATTCTAGCATTTGAAAGGGACTTATTATCTTCATATTATGGCCTATTTCTTGTCTAGTATTAGTGCATTAGTTCCTTAAGATGTTGAAAATTATGTGCCAACAAGTCATAGTGGTTCATATTTCTATCATATTTATATTATAAGGCTTCATCATCATCATCATCATCTTGAGTCATATATTCATCTTGATGATCTTCAAGGTCCTATTTAAATGTGTCCAACTAGTTAATATCATCCTCATAATATTGGGGGCCTCCACCATCTATGGGGAATTCATTATCCTTTAACACTAAAAGTGCAAATATATGTTAGGGTTAGAAGGAAAATATCTAACAATTAAATGCAGATTTAATTAATAAACAAAGAAACTAAAACACACACAGAATAAATCATAACACAGAGAATTTAACATGGTTCACCCAATTCGGGCTACATCCACCAAACCGCAGCCATCCAATACTTTTATTATCCAGTGCAAAAAACCTATTACAATTTTGCGAATAATCGCGTTTTTCATCATGCTATAACACCCATTCGAACCCCTTTTTAACAAGATTAGAAGCTTCCAGATCTTAGGTTCTACAAAATCGGATTTTTCTTTTTTTGTTGATTTTTCCCTTTTTCAGTGATGATGCGAAAAAGTAGGAAGAAAATTTTTCTTGGGGGCTACCGCCCCTGAACCCCCGCCCAGGGCCCAGCCCAGCCCCAGACCCCAACAAGGATACATGTCGGGGTGTACAGTATACCATGGGCTATACAGTATAGCATGATCAATCACCACAAACCAACAATCTCCCACTTGGAGACTGATCAAGCTCCACATCAACACAATCTCCCACTTGGAGACTGATCCTGAACAACACTGCTGCAATTACAACTCCCACTGGAAATAAGTACCTCAGACCCTATTGCTCTGTTATACTTGAATTCAACCTTGAAGGCCAACTAAAGCTGAAGAGGAGCTTAAATTCTCCCTTGTCACTGCATTCATAAACATATCTGTTGGATTGACATCTATATGTATCTTGTCTAGCTTGACCTGTCCATCCTCCAACACCAACCGAATGAAATGATATCTCAACTGTATGTGTTTTGTTTTTGAATGCAAGGCAGAATTCTTTGCAAGATGTATAGCACTCTGGCTGTCTATAAACAAGCAATTTCCAACCTGTTGTTTGCCCAACTCATCCATGAAAATTTGTAGCCATATCATCTCCTTTGCCGCCTCTGTTGCAACAACATACTCTGCCTCTGTGGTGGATAAAGCAACCACCTTTTGCAATTGAGAAATCCAACTCACTGCTATCCCACCAACTATAAATACATAACCTGTGGTACTACACTTGGTATCTATATCCCCTGCCAAATCTGAGTCAACATAGCCTTGTAAATCAGTATTAGAGCCCCCAAAACATAAACATTTATTGGATGTACCTCTCAAGTACCTGAGAATCCATTTTACCGCATTCCAATGCTCAACTCTGGGATGAATCAAATACCTGCTAACAACTCCTACAACATGTGCAATATCTAGTCTCGTGCATACCATGGCATACATTAAACTACCTATAGTTGAAGCATATGGTACCATGGACATTTTTTCTTCCTCCTCTTGTGTCTTTGGACACATATCCTTAGTCAATTTGACATGACTAGGCAAAGGTGTGCTGACAGCTTTTGCATTCTCCATATGAAATCTCTACAACATTTTTTCAACATAATTAGCCTGAGATAAAAACAATTTTCTATTTTTCCTATCTCTACAAATTTTCATACCAAGGATTTGCTTTGCTGCCCCCAAATCCTTCATAGAAAATGATTTTGCTAACTGTTGTTTTAGCTCACTTATGTGATCCATGTTAGACCCTGCTACAAGCATGTCATCAACATATAAACATAAAATAAAGTAGTTGTCATTATCCAACCTCTTAAAATAAACACAATGGTCAGAATTACACCCGTTGTAGCCTTGCTCAGCCATAAAACTACCAAATTTTAAGTACCATTGTCGAGGTGCTTGCTTCAAGCCATATAAACTTTTCTTCAATTTGCACACTAGTTTCTCCTTACCTTTGACCTCAAATCCTTGTGGCTGGTCCATATATATTTCCTCTTCCAAATCACCATGGAGAAAGGTTGTTTTAACATCAAGCTGTTCTAAATGCAAATCTTCAACAACCACAATACTTAAAACAATACGACTAGAAGTCATTTTAACAACTGGAGAAAAAATTTCATCAAACTCAATACCTTTTCTATGCAAATCCCTTTACAACTAATCTGGCTTTAAATCTCTTCTTACCTCCATCCTCCTCTTTCACCTATAAACCCATTTGTTTGGTAAAGCCTTTTTACCTGCAGACAACTTGCATAATTCCAAAGTCTGATTTTTTAGCAAGGAGTCCATTTCTTCTTCCCATTCCATGCTCCCACTAAACCTTGGTATCCACCTGCATAGCTTCATCATAATATTATGGTTCACTAGCATCAGTTAACAAAATAGTATACAAAGAGGGAGAGAATATTTTCTGAGGTCTACTTATCCTTGAAGATCGTCTAACAAGAGTTTGTGGTATTTGTTTTGTTGTGCCCAGATGAGGAACCACAAAACATCATTGTTTGGAATATCATCCAACATTGCATAATCATTTTCTTTCTTCTCATGCCAGCAACAGATCTTTGTACAAAACTTTCTCATTGAATATGACATCCCTACTTCTCACAATTTTTTGATTTTCAAAATCCCAAAACCTATAACCAAATTCATCAATGCCATATCGAACAAATATACATTTCTTTGATTTTGCATCAAGCTTGGTTCTATTTTCAGAATCTACATGTGCAAATGCTTCACAACCGAAGGTTTTGAGAAAAGAATAACTCACCTTCTTACCTTTCCATGCTTCCTCTGGAATACCACAACCCAAAGGATTAGAGGGACCTCTATTAATTAAATAGACAGCAGTTTTACAGTCTCTCCCATTTTTAAAGGCAAACCCAGCATGCAATCTCAACTCCGTGCACGCTCCATTATTGTTCTATTCATGCGCTCAACCACTCCATTTTCCTGTGGAGTCCTTGGAACCTTTTTCTGCCTACGAATATCATTAGAGGAACAATAATCTTCAAACTCTTTGCTACAATACTCACCACCATTATCAGATCTGACATTTTAGCTTTTACCCGTCTCATTTTCAACCAAACTTCTCCATTTTTAAAGTTTCAAATACATCAGATTTCTGCCTAAGGAAATAAATCCATACCTTCCTAGTTGCATCATCAATGAATGTAACATAATACAGAGAGCCACCAAGAGAAGATACCTGAGCTGGTCCCCATACATCCGTATGCACAAGCTCCAATTTCATCTTTTCTTTTGCTTCCCATCCTTGAGAAAACTTACTCTCTTTTGTTTTCCATACACACAACTTTCACAGAAATCCATATTAACACATTTTAGACTTGGTAAAACATTATTTGAATGAAGTAATTTCATACCTTTTGCACTCATATGCCCAAGTCTATTATGCCACAGTGTTGATTTAGAGTCCATAGCAACTGCATGATCTTCTACTTGCTAAACTGCAGTAACTATTCCTGAACATTGACCTTTTTCTATAACAATTAAAGTAGAAGGAACAGTATGACCTGCACAAAGATATAAGGTGCCTACTTTCACACCTTTTGCTACCACTAAGGCACCCTTTGTGACCTTCCAATTTTTATCACTAAATGTAACAACACAACCTTCATCATCTAGTTGACCTGCTGAAATTAAATTTTTGCTTAACTTTGGAACATGCCTTACCTCACATAGTAGCCAATGATTCCCATTCTACAACTTAATCTTGATTCTTCCCTTTTCAACAATCTGACAGGGTTCGTTATCTCCTAAATAAACCATCCCAAAATCCCCTTGGACATAATCAAGAAAATAAATTATATGGGGGGTAGCATGAAATGAAGCCCCTGAATCTAACACCTAAGAATCATTAGCATTATCAAGGGAAAGAATCAAAGCATCCTCATTAGATTTATTACTTACCACATTTTCCTCTTTACTTCCTTCCTTTTTGTCTCCTTCTTTATTTTTCTGAGACTAACAATCTTTCTTCAAATGACCCGGCTTACCACAGTACCAACAATCCCTCTTGTCTCTAGATTGGGACCTTTTGTCCTTTGATTTTCCTCGTGACTTCCCATGATTTCCAAAATTGTTTCCTCTCTCCTTTGTTCTGCCCCTGCTTTTTGCATTCAAAACACTGCCTGATGTGGATGTTCCACCTGAGCTTTTCCTACGAATTTCCTTGCTCAAAATAACACGAACAACATCATCAAATTTCAATGTATTCGAACTAGAAACAAAATTGCTAACAGCCATTACCAAGCTATTTCAGCTTTCAGGCAAAGAACACAGAATCAAAAGAGCCCTAAATTCTTCATCAAAGTTTACTTTTACATAAGTTAATTGACTGGTGACCATATTAAACTTATTTAAATGATCAATAACTGACCCACCTTCTACCATTTTCATATTAAATAAACCCTTCATAAGAAATACCTTATTCGAAGCAGAAGGCTTTTCATATAACTTTTCCTAGGTTTCCATCAACTCTTGAGTTGTCTTTGTTGTTGTAATATTGAACGCCACCGATTATGCCAGGCATAAACGAATAATACCAAAAGCCTTTCTATCCAAAATTTCTCAGTCCTCATCAGACATTGCTATGGGTTTCTTGGTTTTCCCTTCTAATGGCCACCATAAATCCTTCTAATAGAGATAGCCCTCCATCTGCATCTTCCATAACTGATAGTTCTGCCCATTAAACTTCTCAACCTTCTTACCCTCATCTTCCATTACTCCCACTCAACCGTGAGACCTTCCTATAGACAATAATCGAAAGACAACCCGCTATGATACCACTTGTTAGGGTTAGAAAGGAAGATATCTAACAATTAAATACAGATTTAACTAATAAATAGAGAAACTAAAACACACACAAAATAAATCATAACATAGAGAATTTAACGTGGTTCACCCAATCCGGGCTACATCCACCAAACCGCAACCATCCAATACTTTTATTATCCAGTGCAAAAAACCTATTACAATATTGTGAATAATCACGTTTTTCATCATGTTGTAACACCCATCTGAACCCCTTTTTAACAAGCTTAGAAGCTTCCAGATTTTAGGTTCTACAAAATCGTATTTTTCTTTTTTTGTTGATTTTTCCATTTTTCGGTGATGACGCGAAAAAGTAGGATACATGCCGGGGTGTACAGTATACCATGGGCTATACAATATAGCATGATCAGTCACCACAAACCAACAATATAAACTTTATATGATCATGTGGTAGGAAAAATATCTCACATCATAACATATCCTCTTGAAAATTCCATGTCCTTTTATCAATGGATTAGGGGGAATCATGTCAAAATGTATGGAATTCCCTTGCTTCTAAATCATTATCCTATTAATTTTTGGTAGAATTTTTACCAATCTATATCATAGGATATATTGGGTAACCTCTTACCCTCATTGAAATATGGTGTACTAGCATTACCAAGGAGTTGAGCTTTCTCATTTCTCTCCACCCTATATGAAAGATCCTTCATTATTTTTATTTACTTATCCAACTTATTCGTAGTAGAAATGGACCTACTTTAAATACCTCTATCTAGTGGTAACACCTTCACATATGCTCTCCTAATAGGCTTGCCTAATTCGTACATTGTTTCTTAATATTGATTGTAGTAGCCTAAGCCTCTCATACTATTTGTGGGTATTTTTTCCTCAATCAATATCCAATCTTAGAATCAAATACACCATAATACAAGACCAAAAATTATATTAATTCATTTGGTATCAAATTCAAAGAAACCTTTTTCATAATTAGGATGAATCTAATATTAAAATAAACTATTCCTTTATTTACTCCTTTCTTTATTGTAGCTAGTGCATGGATTACAAATTTTGGGTCAACCCTATTCCCATACTATATTCCAAAAACCCACAAGAAATATTCCTATGAATCTATACTAATATCCAAAAAAATTAGTACCACTTATTTTTCTTTCTTCCAAGGATGAAACTGTAACAAGTATGTTGTTGGTGTTTTCATTGATGTCAACAGTTGTTGTTGGTCATTAATGCCAATAGTATGGAGATGGTTGGTTTTATCAATGTATGTGTTGTAGTTTGATAAAGAAGGTGTTGGGTGATGTCATTAGTGTTTTCATTGATGTCTTGATGGATAAGAGTTACAACTACAGTAAGTTCACTTGGTTTCCAAGTGCTTTTGAGAAAATTTGAATAAAAGAGTGTGCAGTGTGACAAAGGTGTGTTCAATGTTGAGCTTTGCATTTCTTCATGGTTTAAGACATGCTTGTGCAATTTGGATATGATGATCAGAGGTGTTCAAAGGTTCTATATCTACAATTTTAGGTTCTAGATCGTACATCAGTGAAAGTTGTGTTTGACAATTTGTCTGTTTGTGTAGAAGGTTATCTGGGAGAAATGAGATTACTTCGCATTTCTTCGTACTAAGGTTTCTTGCCTTGCAGATTTGGGAACATGCTTAAATTGTATATAGCTTACTTCCCTTGAGGTTTCAGGTGTTGAGGTGTTCCACAAGGTTGGTTAGTAAGTTGTGTTCTATGGCAGTATGTCTAGTTGCACAAAATGTCGGTGTTCTTTGTTTCAAGTGGTTGTGGAAGAGTTGTAGAATATTTTGATGATGCTAGAATATTATGAGATGTTGTGTGGATGTTGTGAACTTTTGTTGTGTGGTCCACATGTTGTGAAGAAGTGTGCATGTGGTCGCTTGTAGTGTTAATTTAGGTTTTGTTGACTTGGCATGCTAGCGCTATTTGCAGAGGTACCTCATGGATTGTAAATGTGTTGAGTAGGATGGTGGCGTATATTTGGGTTCTAGTTAACCCTTGGAATGGTTGTCCTTCACTTCTTTCCACCATAGAGGTGTTTGGTACTAGCCTATTTTGGTGTAAGGTGGTAAATATTTTTATTGAAATTTGTTAAGGTCATTGTAGGAGTCTACATCCATGAGGTATTTGTGGAAATATAAATCATTCACAATCCACTTATTGGCTTTCAAACATCAACATGAAAACACTTACACACATGTTGAAGCAACACTATGAGTGGATTATCTAATTTAAGTGGAGAAGGATCACTTCCTCTTTATGATGGACCTATACATGCACATCCTCTTATGTTATTAATGTTTTAAATGACCACACTGTTGGAAAAACAAGGACAAACAACTGAGAGGGGGGGTGAATTAGTTGTCACAGAATATTTAAACTTTTCAAACTTAACTTAACTTGATTTCATATTTGATGAATGAATAATAAACAATAGACAATCAACACATCAGAAACACAAAGAACACCAAGATTTTTACGTGGAAACCCTGTTAGGGGAAAAACCACAGTGGATGTCAATCCATAATATTATACCCTGTTAAAAGTATAATGAAGAATAATGGGAATGCACATGCATTCAGGCACTCTGCCTAGAGCTCACTGCTCAAATACAAGAGAGCTCACTGCCCAAAGAATACACACTGTCTTACAACAATTTAGATTAGATCCACAGGGTATTAAATGAGAAAATAGCTTCTAAAAAATCCTAATTACAGTTTCGGTTAAGCACATAAACACTCCACACTTCGCTCAAACTTCTTCACACTCTACTCTGCAATCAAATGATTAGATCACTATTCGCACATTTTCTCTTTCTTTGACACTTCTTCGCTTCATAACTTTGCACAAACAACTGCTCTTATATATCTGCAACATGGAATTACATCAACAACTTTTTCAACTAAAATAAAATATAAAACATATACACAATGTTGGCCCAAATTTACAGGTAAATTTTTAATGTGAATCAAACACCGTCAGTCACAACATAATGAAGACTTAAAACAATATCCTCGAGCATGCCAAACATTCAAATTGTAATCTCCAAGGATCCACAACACATTACAACCACCATGTCAGCCAAGAACATAAAAACCCGAACACACAAGAGAAAAATTACCGACCACAAGCACACCGATCAACGCGAACATGCAACAAAAATAGAGAATGATCTAGAAACATCCACAAGCATCATGAATCATTAGATAATCATTTGCAGCAACTGAAATTACTAGAATCACATCTGTAGACACCCAAATTTGATCACGCCCATATGATCAAATCTACCTCTTTATTCATCAATTATGTCAATATTAATTTATTTAATTAATATTACACTTCCCACATAAGACTCTTAAAGTATTTAATTTAATAATTAAACACTTTATCTAGTGCCTTTCTCCTCTCTAAATTAAATAAATACACCAATTTATTTAATTTAGTCATTCTAATCTTTTGAATCAAAACTAATTTAAAATTATTCTTTTCTCCCTCCTTGTCACATCCTCCATAATCCATCTCTAATTTGAATTAATTTAATTAATTCATATTTAGGGTGTCCATCCTCTTAATCAAGGATTAATGTCACATCCTCCTACATTTCCCACTTGTCTCTAATCTTCCATTAATTATCATAATCAAGTATTTGCACAACTTTAATCAAAGTCATTAGCCACTTTTGGCACCACTTTTTAGTCAATCTCTCCATTTTCCTTTCTGGGCATTGACCCTCTTTCCTATGTGAATTTTTAATTCACTTTTATTCATCCTAGGTTTGTCTCCTCCCCATGTGAATTTTAATTCACATTTTATCTTTCCAAGGCTTCTAGAATATTTGACTTGTCACCTCATACACATGTGACCAATTCCCACCTTTTTGGAGACCCTCTCTTATCCATTAGATTCTCCTATGAATGTGAATTTTTAATTCATATTTATTTCCCCAACCACTTTCTCTTTTCTCATGGAGATTTTTGAGAAATTCCAAAATTCTTCAAATGTCATTTTCACTCCCACTTGGGAACAAGAAGTCCCTTTTTTTGAAGAAATCTTCTCACTCCCCAAGGTACTTGGAAGGTACTTGTCCTTCCTCCACATCATGTGCCTCCCTTCCACATCATCTACACATCATCTCACCCTTAGCCATCTCATAATCCACATGTCAAGATGTGAGGGCTTGTGAGTCCTCAACTCACCTTAGCCCTTCATCTTGGCCTTGTTGGATAAATCCCAACCATTGAATTCTTTAGAGAATTCAAGTTTCTCTATAAATACCCCATCCTCTAAGGCATTTAACACTTAGCTATTTTGCAACTAAATGCTACCATTTTGTGCACTCATCTAGCCTTCAATTTCATTCACTTGCATTTACATCCAAGCATATAGTTAAGCCTTGCATTTATCCATAACAAGAGCCATCAAAGATCATACAAATCAATCCAAATCAAGGGCCAACCAAGGAGTTTCAGCTGCGAAAAGGGAGGTATATCTATTTGTCTTCATTTAACACTTTCCTATTTGCATTTACAAATTTTTTAGGCTAATCTTGAGGTGTTTCCTTATGTTTTTCCATTGCATTTACTTGCTTAGAATAGGTTAAACATTTTGATATCACAATATCAACTTCAATCAGGAACACTAACTGAAGCCACAAAAAAACTGTCAAAACACAACTGTTCATAACACGATTAAATCTTCACACAGACCTCTGAAACTTTCAGTGGATAAACTAGATACACTCAACAATAAACCCTTTAGTCCACAATGATTTATCATCAACGTACTGAGCAAGAAACCTTCATGATCTTCATTGTTCCACTGTCAACCTACAACTCTTTCTTTAACAATTTTCTCAATATCCTCAACATATACAGCCTACAATACATCCATGCTAATAGTGTTGACATCAATGACAACCACATATAAGCAACACAACCAAAACATCCAACAATATCCCCCTTTGGCATTGATGGCAACACATGATGTGAAAAACACTATCAACACAACTCTCAATCAACACTTACTCCCCCTTAGATTCTGACTCTTCTCCTCATGTTGTTCTTCACATTGCTCTTCTCCCCCTTTGACATCAATGGCAAAGATAAGAATTATCTTTCCACATACAAGCTTTGAACTACATATTTGCACATCTAACTACTCCCCCTGAGTAGCAGCCATAGAAACATCAATCCAGATCATAATATAGCTATGAAGCATCCCTTTGAGGTACTCAAAAGTATCCTTTGGCAGCTTGGTGAAAATTTTTGCAATCTGTTATTTGGTAGGAACATACTCCAGCCTGACTTCTTTCTCACTCACTTTCTCCCTCAAGAAGTGAAAATTGATTGATATATGCTTGGTCTTAGAGTGTAGCACCAGATTCTTTGATATGTTTATTGCACTCGAGTTGTCACAGTATATGGTAATAGGCTCATCATATACTACTCTGATATCTTTCAGCATCTATTTCATCCACAACACTTGAGTACAATTATTTGCAGCAGCAATATACTCTGCCTCAACAGTAGATAGGGATATGGAATTTTTCTTTTTACTCAACCAAGACACCAGCTTCTTCCCTAGGAAGAACGAACCACCACTAGTGCTTACAACTTCTCTCCAATAGATGTGAGGCACATTTCCTTCCAACATCATTGTTCTAGCAGCGTCTAGAATTGTTATGTTCTTTCTCTCTACAACTCCATTTTTTTGAGGGGTTCTAGGAGCAGATAGTTGTCTTTTGATTCCATGCTCTTCACAAAAAGAATTGAACTCCCAGGAGGTGAACTTACCACCTCTATCTAACCTTAGGTATTTGATCTTCAGACCTGTCTCATTCTATGCCATAGCTTTGAAACTTTTGAACTTCTTTAATGCTTCACATTTTTCTCTTAAGAAAGCAACATGTATCATCCTAGAGTAATCATCAATAAGCAGCATAAAGTACCTTTCTCCTTGTAGACTTCTGATTCTTGAGGGACCGCACAGATCAGTATGCACTAGCTCTAGTACTCCATTATAATGACATTGTTTGCTCCATAAAGAAACTCTAGTTTATTTTCCCATCTGACATTCCTTGCATATTGTGTTAATATGCTTCACTAACCTAGGTAGATCTCTTCCTGGTTGAGTGGAGCTTACCTTGACAATGTTATCAAAATTCACATGACACAGCCTCCTATGCCATAACCGCTGGATTTTATCTACTTGAGAAATTAAACAACTTTCATTAGCAACACTCAGGTGAAAAAAATTACCTCTTGTCTGTGTACCTGAAGCAATTACATTTCTAGAGCTTCCAAGTATCTTGCATCTTCCATCTTTGAACTAAAGATTGTAACCCTTGTCCACCATCTGTTCAACACTCAGTAGGTTATGCTTCAAGCCATCAACATAAAGGACATCATCAGTGTTATTTTTACCACCAAGACAAATAGATCCTCTGCCATGAATCATACCAGCATTGTTATCTCTGAATCTTACAACCCCACTGTCATATTTCTCTAGACTTACAAATTTTCTTTTGTCACCAGTCATATGATGTGAGCATCCACTATCAATAACCCACTCATCACTTTCTTCAATTTGGATTGCAAGAGCTTTCTCAACTTTAGAAGATTCAATAGCCACCCGACCATTTTCCTTGATAGCAATGAAAACCCATTCATCTTCATCTCTATTTTCTATATCAGATTCTTCATTAGTCACACCTTCTTCAGCATAATAGCATTTCTTTTGAAATCTAGGTTTGTTAAGCTTAGACCTAGGAACTCTTTCAGGACACCTTGAAGCAAAATGACCTATTTTACTGCAAGAGAAACATTTAATAAGCAACTTTCCTTTATACTTACCATGCCCTCTACCTTCTTTCTTCACAATCAGTGCTTCCAAAAATTCTACCTCTCTTTCTTCATCTTCAATTTGTTTCATCTCTTCCTCATACTTGAATGTATTTCTAGAACTCTCTCCCGGATCATATCTTTGCTTGTTTCTTTTGGATATAGAGGCCTTAGATGCAAATTCAGTCTTGGGGGAAGAATCGCCAAATTCACTCAACTCAAAGGCAACAAGTTTACCAATTAGCATATCTCTTGTCACATTTGTTACTGTTCTGAGCTCTTCAATAGCATGAGCCTTTGATTTGAGGCAATGATCTGAGCACTTTAGCTACAATTTCTTATTCATCCAGGGTACCACCGACACATCTAATACCCATCACAAGTTCATATACTCTTTGCATAAAAGATGAAATATTTTCATCTTCACCCATCTTCAAAGTCTCATACTTGTCTTTCAAAATTTGTAGCTTAGCGATCTTCACAAGTGCATCTCCTTCATACAAAGTCTCCAGCTTCTTCTAGATCTCATGAGCTGTCTTCAGATCCATCACATTTGTCATTTCTGAATCCGTCAGAGCACTCAACAAAGCTTCAATAGCCCTGATGTTAATCTTAGCCTCTTTAATCTCATCAGGAGTGGAAGGACCATTATGAGGAATAACGTATCTATTCTGTGTAATCTTCGAGAAGGGTTCACCAATACACCTCAAATGACACTCCATTCTAGCTTTCCACAGAGAGTAGTTTGTTCCATCGAATCTAGGACTGTCCTTCTTGTATGATGCCATCTCGGATCACCTCAAGCTTTTAAACTTCTTCAGAGGAACCTGCTCTGATACAAATTGTTGGAAAAACAAGGACAAACAATTGAGAGGGGGGTGAATCAGTTGTCACAGAATATTTAAAATTTTCAAATTTAACTTAACTTGGTCTTAGATCTGATGAATGAACAATAAACCACAAACAATAAACACATCAAAAATAGAGAGAACACCAAGATTTTTACATGGAAACCCTGTTAGGGGAAAAACCATGGTGGATGTCAATCCACAATATTATACCCTATTAAAAGTATAATGAAGAATAATGGGAATGCACGTACGTTCAAGCACACTACCTAGAGCTCACTACTCGAATACAAGAGCGCTCACTGCCCAAAGAAGACACACTATCTTACAACAATTTAGATTAGATCCGCAGGGTATGAACTAAGAAAATAGCTTCTACAAAAGCTTGATTATAGTTTCAGTTAAGCACAAAAACACTCCTTCACACTTCACTCAAACTTCTTCACACTCTGCTCTGCAATCAAATGATTAGATCACTATTCACACACTTGCTCTTTCTTTGGCACTTCTTCACTTCATAACTTCGCACAAACAATCACTCTTATATATCTGCAACATGGAATTACATCAACAACTTCGTCAGCCAAAATAAAATATAAAACATATACACAATGTTGGCCCAAATTTACAAGTAAATTTTCAATGTGAATCAAACACTGTTGGCCACAACATAATGAAGACTTAAAAAAATATCCTCGAGTGCGCCAAACATTCAAATTTTAATCTCCAAGGATCCACAACACGTTACAACCACCATGTCATCCAAGAACATAAAAACCCGAACACACAAGAGAAAAATCACTGACCACGAGCACACCGATCAACACAGACGTGCAACAAAGATAGAGCATGATCTAGAAGCATCCACAAGCATCACGAATCATCAGAGAAGCATCCACAACAACTGAAATTACTAGAATCACATCAACTTCAATCAGGAATACTAACTAAAGCCACATAAAAAAATTTAGAACACAATTGTTCATAACACGATTAAATCTTCACGTGGACCTCTGAAACTTTCGGTGGATAAAATAGATACACTAAAATATAAACCCTTTAGTCCACAATGACTGATCGTCAATGTACTGAGAAAGACACCTTCATGACCTTCATTGTTCCACTGTCAACCTGCAACTCTTTCTTTAACAATTTTCTCAATATCCTCGACATATACAGCCTACAATACATCAATGCTAATAGTGTTGACATCAATGAAAACCACATATCAGCAACACAACCACAACATCCAACACACACATTCACCCATTCTTTTGCATAAAAATAATTCTGTTGCATTTGGGTTGTCATTGATGTCAAAATTTATATGAAGAGTGTTGCATTCTGGTTGTTTGGTTGCCAAAGTCTGAGAAATGCTCTGCATTTCTCCATTGATGATGTTTTTCTCATGTGATCTAGAGGATAACTTTATGTTGTGTCAAGGCATATGTGATCCACATTTCAAATCATTTGAGTTATCAAAATGTTTTTTTTGAGAGTGGTAGATTGAAGACTGTTTTGATTCTATGAGGATGTTCTTAGAGGTGTAAAATTTGGCTCTGTATATCTCCGCATTTGAAGATATGGTTGTGTGGGTTAGAATTTAAGTTCATTGAGATGTGAAGGTGTTATATCCAAATTTTCATGTCAATAATCCTTCCACAGAGAAAGTTAGAAGTGACAGAGTACGAAACTGTGTTGTCTAAAGACTATTTTTAATGTATGTTGGCTTGTGCCAAGTTGTTATTGCATGAAATTATGAAAGTGATGTATGAGAGTGTTCTTGAATATCATGTGATTCTTGTCAATGTTTTACAAAGTGGCTTTTGGCTTCTTCATTACAGGTTGTGGTCTGGAATAAATGTTTTGTTGGCTTATGCTTTTGTTGAGGCTAACTAAGGTATGTTGATGGTGTGCACCACAAGTTCAAGATTGAGCTGAGCTTAAGGAATGATTGAAGGTGTTGTATGGGTCATGTCAACTCATCTAGGAGAAACGCAAATAATTTTTTTATCATTATTATGTGCCACCGATGGATGTGAAGGCCGATATGCTACATGTTACATGTTTTCTTGTTTATGGCTGACCTAATTTATATTTACAAAGCGTATGGATGATGTTTATAGAAGATCAATGTTGTGCAGACTATTTTTGGACTAGGTTAAGCACATGTTGGGATTTATAAGGAATTTTCCTCTTCTTGGTGTTGCATGTAGTCTTTTGGGTCTTTCCCTCTACATGTTTCATGTTTGTTTTATCCCTGGCCAACTTACAAATGTAATATATTTATTGTTGTAAGCCAACATGTGAAATGTAATCAATGTAATATCATGTATAAATTCCAAACCTAGTTGATCTAGGGTGTAGTATGGTGATGATTGTGTAAGTGAGTAAAAGTGAAATAATAGTTATGGTAGATCCTATTTTGCTTCATTTTGATCATATCCCTGTGATAGAAGGTATGCAAAGAAGATTGCGTAATTGTTTGCTGGAGGCAGTGAGCCAAAGGCAATAACTTCTTATTTGTTGAAAATAGTAGGCTAGTAGGCAATTGAGAAGACATTTGGAGAGTCTACAAAGTAGAATTGCAATCATCAAAAGAGAGTGAGCTCAATTTTTAGTTTTAGATAGTGGAAGGACTATCATTCTATAATCATTCTTGAGTGTGTGCTTAGATAAGGGAGTTGTAGCTTCGTTGGGTGTAACCCTAAAACTATAATTAGGGAGTTGTAACTTAGGTTGTAGCCCTAAAATAACGTTGTAAATGTTGTTCATTTTCTAAGGTTGGATTAGGATAGTAGCTCCTAGAAACTCTCACCATGGTTTACCCCTGTGGGGTTTTCCACATATATCTAGTGTTGTGTTGTGCATGTCTTCCTCTTTCATGTTCTTGTTTATGTAGTAGAGTTTAAAGTATTTGTTTGTTTCGAAAGGTTTGGGATTTGATAGAATAATGATTCACCCCCCCTCTCAATATTTCAGTGTGTTCAACAATTGGTATCAGTTCCAAGTTCCTTAGAAGAAGTCCAACAACTTGAGGAAGATCTAGGATGGCACACAAAGGATCTCATAAGGCACCTAGAATTGATGGAACAAATTTTGCTTTCTAGAATTTTAGGATGGAAATTTATTTGACCTCTTTAGGGTTTGGTGTTTGGAAATCAGTCAAGGATGGTTATATTGTCCCTGCTACTCCTCCAACTGATCCAAAAAAAGATTAAGGCCTATGAGAACAATGGAAAGGATAAGAATGCTATCTTGAGTAGGCTAGAAAACTCTGAACTTGTAAAAGTAATGCACTACAAGTCAACAAAGGAGGTCTAGGAAAATCTTAGTGGCATCTATGAAGGAGACATTAAAGTAAAACAAGCCAAGTTGTAGATCAACAGAAGAAAGTTTGAGAACCTGAAAATGTCAGATGATGATGATATTGTAGGATATTTGCTCTGAGTAGATGATGTTGTCAATGCAATCAGAGGACTTGGTGAAGAAATGGAAGAACTGATGGTGGTTAAAAAGGTACTGAGCTCTCTTCCTAAA
The DNA here is from genome assembly GCA_007258455.2 of Sequoia sempervirens. Lineage (NCBI taxonomy): Eukaryota > Viridiplantae > Streptophyta > Pinopsida > Cupressales > Cupressaceae > Sequoia > Sequoia sempervirens. The sequence continues at coordinate 804,589,667 of VDFB02271358.1, forward strand.
GCTTATAATCCTAAAGTGTCTTCTATTAAGGAAGCTAGATATTTAGATAAGTTTTTAATGGATCAATTATCTGGTGCTCTCTCTGCCTATGAAGTGAGAGATTTTGACAAAGAAGCTCCAAAGAAGGAAGCAACTTTCAAAGCCAATAAGAAGAAGTATGAAGCATTTAATCAGAGTAGTGACGCTAATGAAGAAGAAGCAAAATTTGAAAGGAAGTTGAAGAGGGGTACCAGAAAGTATGAGGGTAAGATACCTTTCAAATGTTTTAAGTGTGGAGAGATTGGTAATTTTGCTTTTAATTGTCCCTTAAAATATTCTAAAAAGAGAAACAAAGGTTCTAGAAGAAATAAGTTTAAAAGAGTCTCTACTCCAAGGAAGATTCCTTCTCTTCAAAGGATGAGGAATCTAGTGGTCTAGATAATGAGGAAGAAATATTGTTCATGGCTACTAAGAAGTGTGAAGATGAAACTAAAGGTTCAATGGTTGTGTGGAATTTTTTTTATGCAAAAGATGAGGCAAAATATTGGGTGATTGACATTGGTTGTTCCAACCAAATGACAGGGGAAAGGGGAAATTTTATCAAGCTTGTGAAGTAGAATGGAGGAATATTCAAGCTTGGAGATGATATTTTAGTAAAGATCTATGGAAAAGGTACAATAAGTATTGATGGAAAGCACAAGATAGAAGATCTTCCTTATGTTAAAGGTTTAAAGCACAATATTCTTAGTGTGATTCAAATGTGCAACAAAGGATACAATCTCATATTCAATAAAAGAGGATGTGAAATCAAAAAAGGAAAATTTGGAGAATTGGTGGTAGAAGGATCTAGGACTAATGGTGACATATACAGTCTAAAGGATGTCAATGGGAGAAGTCATCTTTTGGGACAAACAAGTGAATATTGGATTTGGCATAGGAGAATGGAAAACATCAATTTTGAAAACCTTGTGAAGATTAGTTCATCACTTGTGGAAAGAGATATGCCCAAGATAGCCAAGCCTATAAGTACTTTGTGCAAGGAATGTTAGTTTGGAAAGAAGACAAGGATAATATTCAAGTCTAACGAGTATTCTTCTTCTAGACTATTGGAGTTGATTCATAATAATTTGTGAAAACCTACCAAAACAAAGAGTCTTCAAGGAGAAAGGTATTTCATGCTTTTTATTGATGATTTCCCTAGGATGACATGAAGCTTTTAGTAGATTCGAGATTTTCAAATCAATGTTTGAGAATGAAGTGAATGCTAAAATAAAGTGTTTGAGGTCTAATAGAGGAGGTGAGTTCACATCAAATGAGTTGAATGATTTTTGTGAAGAACATGGAATAAAGAGGCATCTATCTTCTAATAGAACTCCTTAGCAGAATGGGGAAGTGGAAAGAAATAATAGGACTGTTCAAGAGATGGAAAGGACTATATTGAAGGAAGAAAATATGCCTGATGTGTCCAACTTTGGATAGATTGTAAAAGAGGGCAAGTTGATAAGTTGGGAAACTCTGAAAGATGATTTTGATTTGCCTCAATCACAAAAAAGAACCTTTGAAACAATAAAAAAAAAACTGAAAATACCTACTGCTAACATGTTGGATGATAATAATTTGATGCTGGATTGAAAGTGGCTGAAAAATTAAAAAATTGCAAGTATAAAGGCTAAAGAAATTTATGTGCTTCTGAGTAGCAATCCAAACCTCGCAGAAGAGCTGAACCAAAAGTGGAATTTGAACCTAAATTGTAAACAATGGAACCAAATTTTCAAGCATAACTGGAACAATATATTGGAACCCAAAAAAGTAGCATTTAGATGGTTACTTCTAATGCAAAGGCTGCCAAATGTGAGCAGCAATAAGAACCCTCTCATCTGCAGGATCTGTAAAAAATTTAATTCCATTATGCATATTTTTTTTATTGTTTCTTTTCAAAATAAAATTGGAATATCTTCAAAATAGATATGTTAAAAGATGAGCAAGTTAAAGAGGGAAGAAAATTAGATATTATTATGGGAAAAATGCATGGTCTTGATAAAACTAATAACCTGTTGTGGCTGATCTTATCAACTAAAATCTATGGTTTATTTGGAAAGCAAGGAATAAAGAAATCTACCAAGGTTGTAGAAGAGATCTTACTAAGTTTTTGAGAAAACTCACACTCCACACTGTTTACATGCAAGTATCTATAACCATCTAGGTGTCCAAAGAAAAACTCAAAAAGTTGATGGAGGAAGGAAAGGTAGAGATCAACAAGCAAGAAGTGGAATTTGCAAAACAATGGTTGTATCACAGAGAGAAATACAACCCTTAGAAGTGTGGCTACCTAAACAACAAATCCCAAGATCCTAGTAGAGTTGTTGACAAAAAAGAGAGGAAGAATAGGAGGGACTTATCTTTTGCTTAAAGTGTTATATTCACAAATGTAATGTTATTTCTTTTGTATGCATGTAGAATATAAAGGTGAAGACACCTATAGAAACTTGCTGATTTGAAAATGGACTGAAGTGATAGTCCCTTTTGTAACAGATTGAATTACTAACACTAGCACCCTAGATGTTGGTATACACTTCTATATCTTCTAACTATAATGAATACAAAAAAAAATGCCTGATGTTTATTGGAAAGAGGCATTTCATACTGTGGTCTATATTCTCAATAGAGGATTATTAAGGGTGAATAGAAATAAGACCCGATACGAGTTATGGTATGGAAGACTAGTAAATGTTAGGTATTTTATAATCTTTGGAAGAAAATGTTACATCAGAAGAGATAAGAAATTTTGGGGGAGTTTGATTCAAGAGATTATGAAGGTATTTTTCTTGGATATTCAACTCACAGTAAAGCATACAGGTGCTACAACATAAGACTGGGAAAGATAGTTGAAAGTACAAATATTAAGGTTGATGAAGATTTACATCAGAATATGTATGAAATTGAGGATTGTGGATCTGATGCACCTCCCTACCTAGAAGAAGAATACGAAGAAGAAAAAGAATCAGTAGAAAAGGACAGTAAGACTCCTGCCAAGTATGTTCAAAATAATCATTCAGAAGATCAGATTATTGGAGATAAGAGTGAAGGAGTATGGACCATGAGAAGGCTTGCAAGGACTAATGAACAAGTAGACTTTTGTTGATGCTAGCAACGATGAAGGATGGATACAAGCAATGGAAGAAGATTTAAATTAGATAGCGGAGAATCAAACTTAAGAATTGGTTCCAAGGCCTGCAGACAAGAATGTGATAGGAAAAAAGTGGTTATTCAGGAATAAGTTGAATGAAGAAGGAGAATTTGTAAGAAACAAAGCAATATTGGTATGTAAAGGCTATTCACAGACCTAGAAGGAATTAACTTTGAGGAGATATTTTCTCTGATAGCAAGAATGGAAGCAATCAAAATGTTTATTTCCTTTTCAACCCATAATGACTTCAAAGTATATTAAATGGATGTCAAATTAGCTTTCTTGAATGGAGATTTGGAAGAATTCTACATAGAGCAGCCTAATGGACTCCGGTTATCAAAAGACCCAAACATGGTGTGCAAACTCAAAAAGGCATTGTATGGTCTCAAACAAGCTCCTAGGGCTTGGTATGCAAGGTTGGCCAAGTACTTGCTTCAACAAGATTTCAAGAAAGGTATCACAAATACTAATCTTTACTTCAAGATTGAGGATGAAAGAATTTTGATAGTTGTTGTATATGTTGATGATATAATCTTTGGTGGAAATGATAAAATGTTCAAGAATTTTTTTGAAGAAATGTAGAAGGAATTTGAAATGTCTATGGTAGGTGAGTTATCCTTCTTTCTTGGTCTTCAAATTGCTCAGCTAGATGATAGTATATTTATTTCTCAAGCAAAGTATGTCAAAGAGATGTTGAAGAAGTTTGGTATGAAAGATTGCAAACTTGTGAGTACTCCTATGGTAACTAGTTTTCATGATCAAAGATGATGAGTCTCCCTTGGCTAATCAAATTATATATAGATCTATGATTGGAAGCCTATTCTACTTAATTGCTTCAAGACCTGATATTATGCATGTGGTATGTTTGGTTGCAAGATTTCAAGCTAATCCTAAAGAAACCCATGTGAAGGTAGTCAAAAGAATCTTTAGATATTTGAAGAGCACTCTAGATTATGGATTATGGTATCCAAAAGGTAATGTCTTTGATTTGAGTGCATACACTGATGTTGATTGGGCTAGTTATATGGATGATAGGAGTACCAGTCGTGGTGCTTTCTTTTTAGCAAATAGGTTGGTTTCATGGAATATTAAGAAGCAAGATTCATTATCTTTATCAATATCAGAAGCAACTTGTATATTACTACAACATCAAGTGTTGTACTCAAGTGTTGTAGATGAAGCAAACATTAAAGGATATCAAGATAAAGTATGATGAGCCCATTCCTATTCTATGTGATAATATAAGTGCTATCAATATTTCAAAGAATCCATTGATGCATTCTAGAACCAAGCACATATCAATTAGGTATCACTTTCTGAGAGAAAAGGTTGCAGACAAAGAAGTGAAGTTGGAGTATGTGTCTACAAAGGATTAGGTTGTACACATTTTCACAAAGGCACTTTCAAAGGATACATTTGAATATCTTAGACATAATTAGGGGTAATTTCCCCTCCTTCTTCTTGCTAGATGCATAGTTGGTGCATTTGTCCAGGGGGGATAATTCAAGTCATATCTTTATTCCTAGACTGATGGGGGATACCTCTCAAGAAGAGTAGGTAGTGGTTATTGCTGATAGGGGGAGCAAGTAGTGGTTGTTGTTGATAGGGGGATCCTGTATGTTGTTTGAAGAGGGAGAGAAAATTTTGTTTGCCCTTTACCATTGATGTCAAAGGGGGGGAGACTGTGCAAAAAAAGGGGAGAGTCTATTGGTTTTTCCATCAATGAGAAAGGGGGAGATTGTTGTAGTTTGGTTGTCATTGATGTCAAAAGTTCTATGAAGAGTGTTGTAGCCTAGTTGTTTGGTTGTTAGAGTATTTGAGAAATGCTTTGCATTTATCCATTGATGATGTTTTTCTCCCATGGCTTGGAGGATAGTTTTTTGTTGTGTCAAGGAATGTGTGATCCATGTTTCAAATCATTTGAGTTATCGAAAAGGCATTTTTGAGAGTGGCAGATTCAAGTCTATGTTAATTCTATGAGGATGTTCTCAGAGTTGTAAAGGTTGGCTCTACATATCTTCACATTTGAAGATATGTTTGTGCGGGTCAAAAGTTAAGTTCATTGATATGTGAAGGTGCTATATCCAATTTTTCATGTCAATAATCCTTTTGTAAAGAAAGTTAGAAGTGACAGAGCACCAAACTATGTTGTCTCGAGATTGGTTTCAATGTCTATTGGCTTGTGCCAACTTGTTGCTCCATGAAGTTGTCAAAGGGATGTATGAGAGTATTCTTGAATAACATGTGATGCTTGTTGATATTTTCCAAAGTGGTTTCTAGATTCTTTGGTATAGTTTGTGGTCTGGAATGAATGTTTTTTTGGTTTGTGCTTTTATTGAGGCCAACTAAGGTATGTTGATGGTGTGCACCACAAGTTCAAGATTAATTGAAGCTTAAGGAATGATTGGAGGTGTTGTATGGGTCATTTCGACTCGTCTAGGAGAAATGCAAATAATGTTTTATCATTCTTGTGTACCTCCAATGGATGTGAAGGCTGACATGCTACATGTTACATGATTTCTTGTTTATGGCCAACCTAATTCGTATTTGCAAAGCTTGTGGATGATGTTTATAGAAGATCAAAGTTGCGAAGACTATTTTGGGATCAGGTTAAGCACATGTTGGGATCCACAAGACATTTTCCTCTTCTTGGTGTTGCATGTAGTCTTTTGGGTCTTTCCCTCTACACCTTTCATATTGTTTGTTTTATCCTTGGCAGACTTACAAATGTATTATTTTTGTTGTTGTGGGTCAAAAATGTGAAATGTAATCAATGAATATTAGGTATAAATTGTAAACCTAGTTTATCAAAGTTGTAGTATGGCGATGATTATGTAAGTGACTAAAAGACAGAGTAGTTGTGGTAGATCCTTTCTGACTTCATTTTGATCATATCCCTATTATAGAAGGCATGTGAAGAAGTGTGCTTAATTATTTTTTGGAGGTAGTGAACCGAAGGCAATAACTTCTTAATTGTTGAAAGCAGTGGGCTAGTAGGCAATTGAAAAGACATTTGGAGAGTATGCAAAGCAATAATGCAATCATCAAAAGAAAGTGAGTTTAATTTTTAGTTTCAGATAGTGGAAGTATTGGCATTATGTAATCATTCCTAAGTGTGTGCTCAGATCAGGGAGTTGTAGCTTCCTTGGTTGTAACCCTAAAACTGTAATCATGGAGTTGTGCAACTTCCTTAGGTTGTAGCCCTAAAATAAAGTTGTAAATGTTATTCATTTTGTGAGGTTGGATTAGGACAATAGCTCCTAGCAATTTTTCTCACCATGGGGTTTTCCATGTATATTTGGTGTTGTGTTGTGTACTATCAAACATCTTTCACATTCTTGTTTATGCGGTAGAGTTTAAAGTATCTGTTTGTTCTAGAAGGTTTGTGATTTAATAGAATATTGATTCACCCCCTCTTAGTATTCTAGTGTGTTCAACGTAATCATGTCACCTTTACTACTCAACACCTATAGCTAGTCACACCCACATTGACATTAGAATCTTTATGATTCTCATCAAGACTACAAGAAAGTGGAGTTTTCCAAATTCACTCCAATATGGATTAACTAGTGGTACACAACACCAAACTCATGTCACACCAAGAAATAAAATTTATGAAACATTACTTTGACTGGAATCTTAGAAGTTAATGTTCAATAAAATTTTATGCTAAACACACATTAAAATTGGCATCATCATAACACTAGTAAAATTCATTGAATTTTTCATGTTCTACTATACGTATCTTTCTACAATCTATACTCACATACAAGAATTTTCTACACATTCCTCAACAATGCAACACAAGTTTATCTTTACCTTGTCCTTTCAACATTTGAGTATACAGTTCCACACCCATTAGAATTTGTAGACATCCACAACAAGAGAATCAATTCAACATCAATCACAGTAGCACACCTAGGAACTTTGAATATCTATCATTACTAAGTATGTTTTCTCTTCAAGAAGGGTGAATGATCATAATCTATATATGTGCAAATTTGTTTCATAGTTCTTAACTAGATATCAAACTCTTTGGTGCATCATATTTAGGTAACTCATTAGTAGATAGAAAAACCATTAATTGGACATCACCATACACCTTAGGTTGACTTGCACCATTTGGCTAGTGTTTACATAGTTAATTGTGCCCCATTTTTATGTCCTCACCTCCTAGTACATCAGAACACAATGGAAGACCATAACTCCTCAAAAAAGATAAATGATTTGAACATAACTACATGGACTTGTTCATTAGATCATCATAAAAAAATTATATATTCTTTAGGTGCACAACAAAAAATAATGGGGACCACCTTTACTTAAGATAAAGTGTATGATTTGAGCACAAACATCCACATAAAAGAATTAACAACACTACTCTCTTTGCATTTCTTGTGAAGTTGTGTGTGCTAGCTTCTAGTGCATAGTTGTCTTGCACATAGATGTATGTCTAGTAATACTAATTTGCACCCAACTACACAAGTATTAGCCTTCTAATTTCTACATTCAACACTTAGGAGATCTTTGGGTGCAAGCCTCTACAACTTCATCAAATCATCTTTAGTTAGGCTTCAAGCATTATGCTTCACACCTTCACATTGTATGCTACACACACATGCTCTACCTTTGCAACCTTGGATTGAATCATATGTGTGCACGACACATAGATCATCAACATCCATATGTTATGCATCCATATATGTGACACATGGAAAGCCCTACACCTTAAGAATTGGATCCATAAAAGTATGACACTTTCAACCATATGCATCTAACATGTGGTAGTGCCCTACACCATATGTAATTTACAATATATGGGTTTTGCGTGAAGAAAAATCCTATGATCCACATGTCATGTGACCATATGTGTTGGAAACATGTCAACATAGGTGTGGCTATCTATTGTTGGCCTCAATTGTAAATACTAGCATTGTCAACTTTGTATGGAAAAATCCCTTCAAAGCATAGCCTTTAGCACATCTAACTAGTATCTTTGCACTCCAATGTAGTGAGTCTAGCACTCCAACCTAACTTTCTCACATTAGCATGCCCTACACACCTAATGTTCTACTCAACACAATCTATGCAAATCAAAAGAGATGTTTCATTCTCTTTTTTCATGAGAATTCTTATTCTTTGCCTTCTCTATATTTGTCCCTCTTTATATATGAATAAAAGTAACAATTCTACTAGTATCATGTTGTATAAATGTGTTATGGTTTTTTGCATCTTGTTTAACAAGTTCAATTGTGCATTTTGCAATTCATAATACTAAGTAAATGATCCACATCATTTAGATAGGGTGTGAACCGTTCTTTGATTATTCTATTGGACTTGAATCAAATCAATACCCATCAAAGCCAGCATCATGCATGCAATAATTTGGAATAAATCTTTATGTGCTATAATTAGATGAAAATACAAGGTCAATTATACCATGAACTCTTCATCTCCATCTACACCAACTTCCAAACAATTAGATGTAATGACAAGGATAACTATTATTCTAAAATAACTGTTAGATAATAATGAATCCTCTCGTGTTTGTTGTAACTACCTAGAAGCCAAAACAATAGCTATAAGCAATTAAGTCACATACAAAGGAACCAAACAAAATCGTCAAAATCTAACATACCATTTAGGATCTTAGTGTGTGCAAAGTTAGGGTGGGTAACTTTTGATACCTCTCCCCTAAACAACAATGAAAATTATAGATAATAATTATCTTAAGTCAACGAATTGTCAAATATAAAATTGTTATATTTAGAAAAACTATACTAACATTTAAAAAACCATGTCAACAAATTTATCTTATTATTACTCAAAATTGATGATAAAACATTAAAAAATTGATTCTAATTAATTAATATTATTTGTTTAAATAAAAACATTAAATTAACATATACAATAAAACACTACCCAATAAAATATATTAATAAATAAATAAAAATACTAGTCACGAGAGTTCCTTGCCAACCTTTCTTATTTGCTATCTACCTATTGACAACCTTACTTATAATAGCTTATTCCCTATTTTCTATGCCCCCATTCGCACGTTTCTTATAGCCTTGCTTTCTTTCTCAAATTTACTGCTAAAATATATACGTACGAATGCTTTGGCTCTATTCAAAACTTAACAACCATTTCTCATCTTAATTTTTAATCTACCAAACTCTGGTTTCTCATTCATATACGTACTTACCAGCATTGAATGCAAGTTATATAACAACACTGAGGTTAAGAAAGATGAAGGAAAGTAAGGAATTCAGTGCCCCACTTTAGAGGTAACCATGATGTTATCTATTTCTAGCTAAAACTGGTCAGCAATGAGCAATATACTTACTGTAAATGCCTTATTGTTTTTCTAATAACATCTCCCAAGATGCCATACATACAATATCAAGTACATTCTATCGAATTATTCTTTCACATGAAACCTTCAAATCATATAAACATATTGGATTTAACTGGATTCTACTGAAACATTCTATTAATATGAAATCTAAAGTTTATATACCCATATAAGATGTCATCCATTATACTGAGACAATATCAATTCCATCCTGCACGAGCACTCTTTCACACTAGATACAATATAAATAAATAAATGAAGGTTATAACACAGTGAGTTAATCAACACATCTACGAAAAGAAAATCATTCTGTAGTCCATGCAAATGGTTTAAAAAGCGATCCAAGTAACATAAAACAATTATATCAATAGTAGCTATGCTTTTGTTGTTTCTCTGGACTTATCATGAAAATAACATATGTTTACACTTAAATAATCAATATTGGATAAAATATGTGTATTGTTATTTGTAAAACTAATATAGGTATAGTGAATATATTAAAAAAATATGACATTTAACGTAGGTATATAATATTAAAGTTAATAATATGGATATGTTGGGTTTGATTATCATATGTGTTTATAATCAAATGATAATTACATAACATATTGTTACCAATTTTATAAAAAAATTGTGCAAAGCATACAATCTTTTAGTTGGGTTTAACCATCACGTATATTTAGAGTCAAATGATAATATAGTATAAATTATTTAATATAAAATTTGCATAACTATTAAAAACAAAATTGAAACATGCAATCTAATATAAATCTGCATAACTATAAAAAAAATGAAACATACAATTTATAAATGTGCATGACCATAAAAACCATGTGCAAAGCATACAATTTATAGAATATGGTCTTCTAATTGGATTTAACCATCACATATATTTATAGTCTAATATACATATGCATGACTATAAAAATATATATTTTGAAGCATACAATTTATAAATTATAATCTTCTAATTGAACTTAACCATCACATATATTTATAGTCAAATGATAATTACACAATGATAAATTTGCATAGCTATTAAAAAATATGTGAGAAGCATACAGTGTTAACTATCTAATATATAAATCTGTATGACTATAAAAAAAATATTGAAAGTAAATAATTATAAATTACAATCTTCTAATTGAATTTAACTATCAGATATCTTTATAGTCAAATAATAATTGTACAGTACAATGTTAACTGTCTAATATAAATCTACATGATTATAAAAATATATATAGAAATACAATCTATAAATTAAAATCTTCTAATTGAATTTAAACATCACATATTTATAATCCAATTCTAATTTTACAATAAATTATTGTCTGTCTAATCTAAATCTGTATAATCAGAAAAAGTGCAAGAAACAAATAAAATATAAATTAAAACCTCCTAAAAATAAAAATAAAACAATATACTATTACCATTTTAAACAGGTTTACACTCAATATACATTTAAACTGAATGATAGAAATCTCGTCTTAATCTAAGTAGCCTCCATAATCATCTAAGAACATGAAGATTATATCTGATACTTTTGACCTGTAAACCTACGTAACATTTGAAACTGAACATATAAATGTCACTTTAATCTGAATAGCCTCCATAATCATCTAAAAACATTAAAGACTAAATCTAATATTTTTTAACCTGTGAATTTAAGTAGCATTTAAACTGGATGATATAAATCTAATCTTAATTTAAATAGTCTTCATGGTCGCCTAAAAACATAAAAAGACTCGATCTAAAACAGATATAACCAGATGAAAATATTATAACACCAGAGAATAAGTGTGACTCTATACATTACAAATAACTACATTGTTATCTGTAATTTAGGTTTTAGGAAACCTCTAACAGTCTCTATACTTTGAGATTATAAAGACATGACTGGGAAGCTTGCAAATAGCTTGGCAATATATATGACTTTTGGTATTTTAATAATTATTAGTTTTTATATGAATTTAGTTTGTTTAAAGATTAAAATTTTTAAATTTTAATTTAATAAATTAATTGATCATTTTCAAATTTTAGAAATTCTAACATTAATTTTTTATTTATTTTTATAAAGTAACTTTTAATTTTCTTATGTTTAATCTTCATTAATATTTAATAATGTTTATTACTAACTATTCAATAATAATGTAATTAAGAGTTAAAAGTAAATTACAAAACTATAATAAGAATCTAAAATTAAAGGGTTATAAAAAAATAATTTTATTAAATTAATAAAAACATATAAATAAAATTTAAGGGAGAAGTATATTTTAATATTTTGATTTATAATCAAAATTCATATAAGAAAAGATGATCTTTTGTTACATTTGATCTTTTTATTTTTAGTTGTCTTAATCTTCAATCTTATAAAGAAAACGATATAATTCATTTCTTATAAGTTACAAAATTATATGTACATGGTTGAATTCTTTTTTACTTCTTGAATAAAAAAGATGAATATAGCTTCTCTATCCTTGTATCTATTTGAATTTTTTATTAAAAGAAAAAGATTCTCATTAATGTAAATGATGTATTTTTTTTCCCTGACATGAATGGAGAGGCTTCTCTAATTTGTCTATATCTTGACCTACAACAATGATCATTTCTTCTCTACTTACAAGTCATTCAAAATCATTTGTTGGAGAATATGATTAACCTTCTAATCTTAAATTTTGATTAGGGGTAAAAGGTTTTAACTTTATCTCATATAAAAACCTGAATCTAGTATTAGATTGTTTTAAAAATATTTCAAAGGCAGATTTTAAATTCTATGAAAGAAAAAGAAATTTTCTCTTCTCAACCTTGTCAAAAAATTTGAGTTGCTTAAAAGGTGACCATCATTTTTCTAACTAATTATAAGTTTTAGATGATAAGAGAAGAGACAATTGAATCCTTCTCCATTGTTATTTTTTTGTTAGGTTCTTTTACTACTCATAGTCATTAAATACTTTTATAATTTTGTGATCTACAAACTTAAAAAGAAATCAAGAGTATCAATCTTTCACCTACCTCTCTTTTTGGCTTTGGTATTGATGGTATTTTCTTCAAGTTCAAGCTCTATCTACCTTTCTTCTTCTTTGTCTTCAAGTTGATGATCCACACTTCTTTCTATAATAATTCCTTATTAATGAATCAACTCTACAACATCCAATCTTTTCTTTCGAAACTCTCACAAATATCTGAAACATTTACACCAATATCTTATTATCATTCTCTTTTGCCTACATGAAACACATATTATTCTATTAATCAATTTATAAATTCTTAATTAAACTCCAATTTTATTCTTATACTACACAACAAAATCAAATATATCTTGAAAAAGGCTTTAAATTGAAGATTGAAGTTCAAACAGCATTCCAATAATTTGAATGATATTCAAATTTCCAATCCAAAATACAAAACAAAAGCATGGTCTATTTCTCATTCTCGCTCACCTACTTCAATTTTGAATCCCTCTTGTCAGTGAGAAGATCTATAAAATGCATCAGTTGGAGAAGCTGTCATCATATTGGTTTCCCTGAGAATGACTTATCATTCATCAATTTACGTGTCATTAGTTGAATGTGACTGTCTATTCAATCATGCTACACGTCGCGTGTCTAGGAAGGAAAAAGAGTGAAGCATACAAACAAGTAACTGTAACTGCAAGATCTTGAGCTATACAATGACCAAAAAGGAGAAAAACAAATTCAATCATGCTATACGTCGCGTGTCTAGGAAGAAAGAAGAGTGAAGCATACAAACGACTGCCTGCACAACTGCAAAAGCTTGAGCTATACAATGGCCAAAAAGAAACAAAAACAGCTTCATAACCACCTGGGGTCGAAGAAATGACCTAATTGGAATACATGATTTACGTTTCAGACTTTAATGGAAGTAAACATATAAAAAAGCAAAAGCAAATTGCATATAAAGAATCGAAAACTATGCAAGAAAACAAAACAAAAGCCAACAGAATTCCAAATTAAAAAGCAAAAAAAGGTTGGCACATTTGCATCAATATTCCCAATACCACCTATAAAATATATTAAAACTTATAAGTGCATGGATTTGACCTGTCCTAAAGGAAGAAAGATCATCTTAAATCTCAAAATAATTATATATGTGTACGTCAATATACTATCACAATGCACTAACTCTCCTTAACCCCACAAAAATGGAGGAAATATAATAAACTGGGAGGAATAAAAACCAGCATAAATACATAAAGAGAAAGAACGAGGAAGATAAAGGAGATTGAGTGCCCCATTTTACAGGTTAACTTGGATATTTCTAGCCATGAGACATTAAATAGGAAATTGAATGGTCTACACATTGGCAACAAATTTAATACCTGTGTAAGGCATGTTTGTAACTGCTGACAGAATCTAATCCATGTTACTGCAAGACAACAGAAACTATATATCCTCCTGAGACATTCTGTTACATAGAAAACAACACAAGTTAAGACAAGCTGGAACAATAATATAATTCAGTACAATGTTTCATGTTTTTGGAAGCGAATAAAAGCAAAGTTAAGTTACCCTCTGAGTAATTCAGTAATCATTTCTACAGTTGGTCTGAAAAGATAACAGCTCAATAAAGACACCACATTTATCAGATGCTCTACTCAGATCACATCAAGACATTCTCTTGCATTGAATACAAGAAAGATAACAGAATGAAGCTTTAAAATAAGTTCTAAACACCATGAGCTTGGAGGAAGCAAATCAAATCAAATTATCAATTGAAACCAGTCTGCAAAACTATCTTGGTCTGAAAATGATATACATATTCGCTCCTTAGAAAAAAATAATGTTATAAGACATGTTATGAGAGGATTCCAAAACTGCATGCTGAGAGAGGAGGCATGCACATTTGCACTCAGTCAGTTGCTTTCAAGTATCTCTGCAAAAACACCATGGTTTGGTGTTTTGGCAAGGATTCAAACTTAACAAGTACTTGCTCTCTAATTCCAATCACACAGCTAGATTACATAATATATATCTTCAATCTTATTATCAATATTATTGGTTAGTTCATCTATTGCTATAATAGCCTTAAATACATGATACTTTGGAAGATCCATGTAAAGATATGATGTGATGGGAAGTTTGAATTCAATAGTCTACATACAACTAACTAACCAGAGCCAAGTTGTACGTAATCTGGACTGTTGTTGATGGTAGTAGTAATTAAAATGTAATGAGAGAAACCAGAGAAAGCGGTGGAACCGTAGTGAGGTCATCAATCAATGCCAAGATGAGACTGAGAAAAGAGGAGTATTCTGCCATCCTAAGAAGAAGCAATTGTTGAGTGCCTGCAACTGATATCCTTCTGAAGGGTAATGAAGTCTGAGAAGAAGCCTGGCCTGTGATACAGCAAATTCACTGAGAGGAATGCTGGTGAAGCCACAATCATTCATGACCTGAGCCCAACTCTCGAATCTCTGGTGCCTGCTATCGCTAATAACAGTGTTAACGATCTCCCTTCCCAGCCAAATTTCCTCTACGCTGAACCGCTCTCTACTGTTAGGAGGCAGCGTGGCCTCAAGAGACTCAAAAATGGAAGAATAATGAGCAAACATTTCAGAGAACCGGTGCACAAAGTCTGCCTGGTTGCTGTCCATTTCCTTCTCTGCAACAGTCACAACTCTTGGCTCCAACCCCTTAATCTGCAGTAGCAGCGACCTCAATCTGTTATAACCATTGCCATCTAACAGTCTGTGGAGATGAAAGGCACAATTCACAGCCAGAGCCTCGCCAGGCGCACAAATTATGCTGCTACCGAGTTGTTCTGTAGAAGGAAGCGAAACGAACTCGAATGGAAGACCGAGCGTCTGTGCAAACCGGTGAAGGCGGCGCCCGGTCTTGTTGAGGCTGTGCAATTCGGGCCCGGCGGCGGTGATTTTCATGAGGCTGGGCGCTCCGCCCGGTCGCTCTGCCAGCGCCTGCATAAAAGGCGGCCACTGGACGCCCTGCATGATGTTCAGGTCAACAATATGGATGGGACCCTCGTGGTCATTAATGGCCTCCAAGATGGCCTGGTTGGCCGTCAGGTGGGCGAACCGGACGAATGGCGTGACCTGGTTGAGGGCCAGATAGGCCGACTCCACGTCCGCGGCTGCTTCCGCCGGGTCGCCAAATATTGAAGTTATGTGCATTCGTGCACAGAGTGCGCGGACGAACTGGCACGCCAGGCGCTCCGTGGCGTCGCCGCGGGTGCACGCTCGGGCAGAGAGAAGCGACACCAGACGGGCGGCGCGGTTGCGGTCGCACTGCGCGACGGCTTCACCAGCTTCTATCAGCAGTTGAGAAATGGGCGGCGGCGGTGGCGGCGGGAGTGGAGTGGGTTGTGTTCGGGTTGGAAAGACATTTGTTTCGGGAGTGGGCTGCTCTTCCTCTTCGTCCTCGTGGGAATCAGAGGAGGCCAGCATTTCATTGAAAGAGGCAGCAGAACAGCAGAGCAGATTGAAAAAGCTGTAGGCGCCGGTCTTTTTCTCAGTTTCCTCCGGTTCTTGGTTTTCTTGATTTTCTTGATTTTGCCTCTGGCGTTGCATCTGGACCTGTGCTCGAGTCTCCGCAATGGAGGCACCAAACTACTGCGGCAGCCCTTAATAATAATAGTGTTATCCGCTTTGACAACTGAGGACAACATGATCTGAGATAAACAGCCCTGCCTGCCCGGCCTGCCCTGCCCTCCTCTGCTCTGCCAAGCACCAGTACTGCTTACAACCGCCCAGAAGCAATCAGCAATCAGCAATAATAATAATAATAATAATGCGCTTTCTCAGAAGAAGATCCTGCTCGAAACAACACCCTTCTTTCTTCTTCTTCCCACCTTTATTATTATTACGACGGCCGTGCTGTCCATCCCCAAAATATTCCCCTCACGCAATCACCCCATGCCTATCCAGCCTTGAAAAAAATCTGTGCAGAAATAGTAGCTCTATCCCTTGTAACCACAAAAACACACACCATCAGTTACGCCTTAACACACTGTTGTGTTGTCGCATATGAGCAGCACAATTTGTGGCCAATCTTTTCGGGATGACTTCTTGTCAGCACTAAGTTGCAGCACAAACGCAACCCCCTGGCCCATCTGTACAACACACCCATTCCATTGCATTCATATATTCATTTAGTATATCCTCTGACCGTGCGCCACACGGTATGTAACATGTACATACATATAGATAGATATAATTATATATATGTGTATATATCTACCTCTTACCCGTCTCTATCCATCGATCAAAACACACAATACACTATAGCCCTTCCAGTTCTATTTCAATTCCAGCTGTTGTTGTGCAGCAGCATCCATTCTCTCAGCATCTTGTACAGCATTTTGCCAAACAAGTAGAATATAAATCATTTTGATCGACAAGTCAGGGGATTTGGTCGCACAGGAATAACTGTACCCTGAAATTCCTGTTCCTCCTGCAAAACAATTTCACCGAATTGTCCAAATCCAAACGTTATGTCTTCCCTTGCTTGTGTGAATCTCAATACTCCAACTATCCTTCTCCCACAATTTATTTCTGATTTGACAACCAACAATCAGATTTCTCTTATACTCAATCAAACCAACAAAACTTTTTTTTGATTCCAATCAACCCATAACCATAATACACTTACTTAGTCCCCTATATATATCTATTTCAAAACCATTGATAACCCTCTTATACCTTAATCCATCATCGCCTGTTTTGTTGATGGATTTCTACACCCAAAAGCTGTTTTGTTCTTCCTTGATCCCTTGCTTGTGTCTGTTGTCCTCTGCCTGAAAAGTAAAACATGCAGGCCCAACATGGTGGAGAAAGAGTGTCATGGAGAGAAAGGCAAAACAAAGTGGAGGTCAGCAAGGCAGAGTCATGCGTGCATCCAAAGGAAGAATCCTCACAGCCATTAAAAAAGAAAAAACACCCAAATCAATAGATTGACGTTGCACTTGAAGTGGGGCACCTCCCTCATCAACTCCACATCTCCACAGTTATACCCTTCCATTAAAAACCACCCACTACAAATCCATTTACTCCCTGTACTACAAAACCCAAATCATCACATACAACAACTTCCAACCTAAAACAAAAGACTCCACCAAAATACAAATAAAGAAAAAGCCTTGACCATGTAAAGCATCTTCACTCCTCCAACGAACTCAATCTTAGACCCCCAAAAAAAATCTTGCAACACAATACTAACGTCATTACTTTACAATAATATTATCATACCTACTACTTAAAATATGATATGCTTCTCCTACTATGGATGACAATAATGATTCTTATTAAAACCAGAGGCCCCACATTTTGGACTCCCATTCTTCTTTCCTCCTTTCCGGATCTTGTCTTCCTTCTTTCTGATTTTATTCCTTAAAGATATATATTTAATGATAAGGTTAAGTAGAAATGTCGGAAGATTCTTTGTTGTCAAGTAACCACAGCATTTCTCAGGCCTTTTAAATCCTTTTTCTTCTCATCCATCAGTAACAACCACCATGGCTTATATGCAAAGTTATTGAATAATATTAGTCTCCACCTTTTTTCTCATCATCATCATATAACTATCATTTTAATCATTTCTTCTTTCTCTGCACTCTTCCACCATTAACAAGAAGCTTTTCCTACTCCTATATCATGATTTGATTATTAACCTGTTCAGAAAAAACTATCAAAGATTCTTCACTCTGAATTTTTGTTAACAGTTTGTATGGATATGAATTGTGGGATGTATCTAAAGCATCCAATGATTACGGTCTATTTATCCATCAATCAATGTTGAATGATTTAAGCCCATTGGCCTCTTCCTTGATTGCAATCTCTTTTTTTAATTAATGGGGGCACTCTTCTTTGATCAAAACAATTATTTTAATCATATTTACATTTATAAAAATCGTAAACAAAACTTTTGTTAGGTCTTCTTATCAAGTCAATTTGGTAAGAAATGTAAAGGAAAGAGATACGGTGGTAAGATATGGTGTGATTCTCCATTGGTTGGGTGCAACAAACATAAGATTTAATAAACATCATAAAATAAAATAAAGAATTATCCATCAAATTCCCCTTTTTTAAAAAGTACCTGAGCGTGCACAATGTTTTGTATAAATCTTTTTTCATTAAAGTAGTGTTCTTATAAATCGTCATGCACAGTAATGTTTTTATAAATCGTCATGCATGGAAATTTCCTATATATTCTAGAAAAGAACCATTTCATATATAAAAACAAAATATTTGATCAGACTACCACAACCAAGATGCCAAAATTGACATTATGAATAAATTAATTTTAAAAAAGTGGTTCGTGATTTGTTAGAGAAGTTGAATGGTACAATTTTTTTTTATCAAAGAACAAGTCTTATTAAATGCAAAGTTTATGACTTTTTAATGGAATGAGACTGAGATGATATTCTCGATGGCATCGATGGAATGGGTACCCTCAATCATTGGCTCTTGGCTAAAAGAGGTCATTTGTGCTCCCAATACGAAAAAGTTGCGAAAACAATCAATCAAAAGTTCAATATGTAATGTTTTAATGAAGAAAATATATTCTCTAAAATTTTATTTGTGATAATGAAAGTAAAATGTAATAGATAACAATTAAAAATAACCTCACCCATTTAAGGATAAATAGTCAAAAGAAAGCGCAAGACATAGTTAAGATGACAAGTGCCGAGAGGGAGAAGGTAAAATTAATTTTTTGATGTAGCTTCAAAATTAAACTTTTTGTTAAGATTTAAATTTTTGACATTATATATAAATTAATTTTAAAAAAGTGGCTCGTGATTTGTTATTGAAGTTGAATGGTTCATTTTTTTATTATTATCAAGGATAAAGTCTTATTAAGTGCAAAGTTCGCGACTTTTTAAAGGGATGAGATCAAGATGATGTTTTAGACAACATTGGTAGAATGGGTACCCTCAATCATTGACTCTTGGTTAAAAGAGGTCATTTGTGCTCCTAATACCAAAAATTACAAAAATAATCAATGAAAAGTTCAATATATAATATTTTAATTAAGATAATATATGCTCTAAGATTTTGTTTGTGACAACGAAAGTAAAATGTAATTTTATGTTCCTAATGAAAGAATAAACACTATAAAATCAACTAAGGAAAGATGATAAGAAGAAAAAGGGAATATCTCCTATCTTGGAACTCAATCTAACATTGACAAAATTTACTTGATTCATAGCTCCTTTGTTCATTTAGGCCTCATTTTAGCCATCACATATGATTGATATGAGAAATCTTTGCATGGTTCTCCAATTGTCAAATTTTCCTAAGTGTTGTGCTTCATCGCCCCTCATTTTCCCCTTAGGTGCTAGAGGATATAGAGATCCAAAACGTTTCTAAGTGTGGAGCTACGTTAGCCTTTTCATAAGTTTACTAACTTCCCAAAATACTAACAAATACTATATCTTTCATCTATCACACTTTTCAAAGGTTTTAAAATGTTTTGAAGTGTCAAATGAAGTTGCACTTAACTAAGAAAATTCTAAGTATGTGACATTTTTTTATAATTTTCTAGTATTTCTACAAAGTTACAAACTTTTAGTGGAGGAAATTTCTTATGAGTCTAATATCTAGTTCAAATGTCTAATTTTTCTTAAAAGTTCCACAAGGTCAAAAACATCTTGGAAGTCTTTAATCCTACATGCACTTAAAATGAAAAATCATTAACCGATACTTTAGGAGTTGAAATGTTAGTTTTAACGCATCCCATGATTTAGTGGTTTAACGAGGGAACATCCATAGTGAGTTTGAAGGGTTTCACATTAAAAGAATAATGTTGTGCATACCCACATCTTACAGATATGCAATATTGTCTTCATCAAATCAATAAAGGCTATATATGCAATAGGTCCGTCCTTAGTCTAGAGACAACTTTTGAGACCAAGTGTATATTGGATACTATTACAATTATTATAGTTTATTTATATTTTTAGTTGTGATTAAATATAATTGTTAAATATTACCAAAAAATACCCTCCTAGGTCTAGTTGGTCTTGAAGTGAAAGAGAGAATAACCACTTAGAAATTGTCCTATCATCACTCGCTTTTTGTTGATGAGTTGATCTATTCACCCTCTAAGAATAAAATTTCCTTGTCCTTGAAGTGGTTGATCCCTCTAGAAGTGTGAGAAGCAATTTGGGACCTAATAAAATGGTGTCATTACCAAGAAGAGTTTAACATTAAAAATATATTAAAGGCCATGGTATTGTATTAATTTTTTGTAGTTATACACATTTGATAATTTGATAGCCTATCGACTTATATGCCAACAATTTCACTCTATCAGGGATAATAAGTTTTTAGTTGATAATCAAATACGTTTGTTGAAGAAGGAATGTTTGTCCCTTATAGAGTGAAGAGTGAAAAGTGAAAACTTTATTCAAGGTCAAATTTAAATTCAACTAGTGAATCCAAGAAATAAAAAATAGAAAGAAAAGGTCATTCAGTGGATCTATAAGAGTGTGAGGACATGACAACACATGCAATAAAATAGTTTTCTACATGAAAATGTAATGTAGAAGTTATGTCTATTGTATCTCTTCCTCAAAATAATGATGTTTGTACTTCAAGTAAAATTAGTATTCTTACAAATTTGAAAGATCAATTTCCATATCCTTTAGATGATCCAAGTGATGAAATGGTTAGAACCAATAGGAGAAATAGTATGCATGAATTTGGTATCCCTAACAATGAAGTAAATAGGTGTGGAGGAAATAGAAACTTGCATCTTATGACCCAAATCCCCAAGATATAAACATACCCAATCCTTTAAATAAAAGAATGACAAGAGTGATTTTGCATCCTAATTGCCTACATCCTCTCATATTAGTAATGAGAAGGACCCTAAACTTTATGATGCTAATATAACTATAAATTGGAACAATAAATCCAAGCATCAAGAGAAATGTTGCAATCTCAAGTAGTCCAACAAGGGTATAGAAATAGAAATCATGTCCTTCATTTTCTTGATCTATCACAACATCGCCAACATGAGTAGTAGTATAAAAATTACATTAGGAATAAATTTAAAAAGAATTCTCAAATATTTTCTCCATTTAGATGACCTCTAGGAGTTTGACGATATACATATTTGAAACAATATGGAAGATGTCAAGATTCTAAGGTACAGTGTAGCTATAGGAGAAGAGAACCTATGGCACTTCATCAACATCACATATGAGTGCATGAAACCATAAACACTAAGAGAAACATGATAGAATTTGGAAAGCATATCAAAAGTTTGGATGCCAAGATCTCACAACTAACTAGAGGAAATGCTAATAAACCTATCTCTATTGAAAAAAAATTGGCTAGGTTGATGGTTGTAGTTGATGATATATAATATGAGGTAATGAGTAAAAATAAGGGTTTACCACCTCACAATGATACAACTTATTTTAATGAAGGTCAAATATTGTATATACCTTATTATACTAATTGGTCCAAGAGGATGCAAAAAATTGATAGAAATGATTCCCAAGAAATATAATTTCAAGCATCAAGGCAAGGAAACTCCTAACCCTTCATGAAGGGATAATGTGCATTTCAAAGAAACCTCATTACGGTGTGAAAGTTTTATTCCACATGATCCATTCAATCATGCAATTGCAATATCAAAAACTAAATATGAAGAATTATAAAATAAGGGAAGTTCTACAAACTATTATGGGGATGAGATTGATCAATTTGATACTTTGAACTTATGAATCCATGTAGGAATATATTTAATATATTGAGCGTGAGGAAATTAACCAAATCCTCTAATATGATAATGGTGCAAACCCAAAATGATATGAGTTTCCCACTCATGGTTTTGAGAACTTGAGGGAGAATAAAGGTAAGAATATAAAGGGAGTATACCACAAGCTAAAAAAATTAAAGCCCTCATAGATGTAAAAGTAAGGCATGTCTAGAATGGGTATCAATTGAGAAACATGTAAATTCCCACAAGAGATAAGGTTGTCAATATTCCATGTAGGGCTAATATAGGCATTGAAAAAGAAAAATAAAGGGGAAAACATTAGACTAAGAATGACAATGATGCAAGGAAGGTTATGCAAAAAAGGAAAATTTTGATACAACAATAAGTATCCAAGAAGAAACATGTATGTAATCCTCAAAACCATGTTATACCCTCATGTGTTACATCAATTCAAAATGGGATGGAACTAAAAACTTTAAAGCACAACAAACTCAACCTCAACAAATCAAAGGAAAATGAATACAGACAAAAGAAGAAAGAGATAAGAGATAAGTTTATTTCCTCTTAAGGTCTAGTCATGCATTTTATTCCTAATTCTAATTATTTAAGTATTCCAAGTGATGTATAGTTACTCAATTTTACAATCTTATTGTTATGGCTCAAGTCACAAATTATATTAGAGTTTCAATACCAATAGGGGAAATCCTTAGAATTCTCAAACATTGACAAAGGGTTATGTCCTACTTCACTACTATAAAAGAGGTAGGTTAGTTTTTTGTTATTATCATTTAGGATTCATTCCACCCATCACATATAGCTCATTATGAGAAATTTTTGCATGGGTCTCCATTTGTTAAATTTTCCTGAGTGTTGCCCTTCATCACCCCTCATTTTCCCCTTAGACCTTGCTAGAGTTTATAGAGATCCAAAAAGTTTCTAAGTGTGGAGCTATGTCAAACTTTTCATAATTTTACTAACTTCACAAAACATTAACAAATACTATATCTTTCAACTATCACACTTTTCAAAGGTTTTAAAACTTTTTGAAGTGCCAAAATAAAAGTGTTAAAGGTTGTCAAGGTTCACTCTAAGACCAAAGTGCCAACATAGACCCACTTAACTTTAATGTAAATGAGTTCACAAAATCACTAACTTGTCGACATGGTTCTAATTAAAATTAAATCAATGACAAGTTTTTCCAAGGTACCAAAGGAATTTGCAATTATCTAAAAAAAATCTAAGTATGTGGCATTTTTGGTCATTTTCTAGCATTGCTACAAAGTTATATACTTTTAGTGGACATTTAGATATTTCTTATGAGTCCAATATCTAGTTCCAATTTCCAAATTTTCTTAAGTTCCACAAGGTCTAAAACTTCCTTAATTCCTTCCATTTCCCTTATTTTCCATTGTTTGTAGAATTTTGATGGTAAAATAGACATTTATCTCCCTTCCAATCCTTATATCTACTATCATATCACTTCCTAACATTCTCCTGGATTCCCTTTCTATGTTCCCCATTTACTCTTTTTGCAAGAACCCACTAGACTTCTAGACCTCCCTTCCTTTCCTGCAAACCCATAATTTCTCATATTTTCCCCTTTGCAAACTTTCCAAGTGGATCTATATATTTTCCCCCTTCACTTATCTAGACTTATCTCATCATGTTCAACATTTTTTTCTCGCACTATATCCAAATCTCCTTGCAAAATTCTCACCCACCTCTAGACATTTTGACCTTGTTCAAATATCCTATTTTAATATCCACTTTCACATCAATTTTTTGTAAAATGCTCATTATTCCTTTTTCCATTAATTTCTTTTTGTTTTAATTTAAAGTTGACATTTGGACATCTAGTTTCCCACTTGGATATAATTTCTTAATTTCTAGCCCCACATAATTCTACTGTATTTTCTCCTGTGCTTTTAATTCACTCATTTCATTGATTCGGGTGATCCCACAATAGTGGGTTACACTTTTTGGCCAAACTTGACATTGAACTGAATTTTTTTAACTAAATATTTACTTTCGGACACCTATAGTTGCTAAACCATGGGGAATTTGAAGATGATGCAAACTAGTGATTTGTGACATTTTTTCTGTAGATTCTAAATATATATTTTTTAAAAAATTTGGAATCAAATTGCATTTCTTTTTCCATCTCCTTTGAAAACTATTTTTTAATAGTAAACACCATTTTTAAAGAGTTTCATGTACTTGCCTACACAACCTTTTTTCTATGAAGGATAAAATTCTATTTTTTTCGAAATTAGATTCGTAACTACGATATCTAGTGCATGCAATTGGTTTCATAGTGTTTTATTGAGTTATTTTTTCTTAATTAAGTTTTGAAGTCAAACCAGTTACAATTTAGACATAGGTTTACTTACTAACACAATTTTTTTTGTATGTATCAATTTTTATTTTTTTGTTGGATCAAGGACATCAATATCAAGTGCATAGATATTTTTTAGAATATATTTTTGATAATTTTCTATTTTTTCACATGTGTAGAACATAGAGCTTGATTTTTGGTGAAAAACCTATGTTTAATTAAACTTTAAAAAAATGCATAATAAGACCAAAATATATTAAAATTATATTTGATGGATAGCTCGTTTTGAGGACTACCATCATCCAGTTAGGTCTGTGAAGTTGATTCCATTTTCATCTTCAACCCAAGCTTGGAAAGGCAAAATTTTGCAGAAAATTGCTAGAAGAGGGGGAGAAGGGCAAAAAAGGGGGGTTTGAGCGAACCCCCTTGGACCCCTTCGAGAGAAGGGGGGCTCACTCGAACCCCCCTTTTCTTGCCATTTCCTATTGATTTCATTTAAAAAACCCGTCAAACGGGGTTGCATCACAAAGGGGTTCGCTGGAAGGGGGGATTCGAGTGAACCCCTTTTTGGGTTCGCTCAAACCCCCCTATTCGAGCGAACCCCTAAAAGCTAAAAAAAAATTCTTGGGAGCGTTTTTGCAATTTTTCTTCATGAAGGGAATTTTAACCCACTATTGTGGGATCACCTATTTTTTAGGATGGAAAGTTGTTTTTGGAATTTATTTCAAATTTCTAGTTCTAATATCTTATTTTGTAATAAAATTTTGCATCTCCCTTTCTCACCTCTTGTTCCTTAATGGATCTTCCTAGACCTTTCATTAATTCCCTAGTTGACTCTTGCAACTACCCAATTGATCTTTCTCATCTAGAAAGAATTATGCATCCCCAAGTGAGTGAAAATCCAAGTTCAAAATCAATGATGTATGATGAAGAATGACATGATACCATTAATTTGATTGTTTATTTCTTGATGGAGATTATTTTCTTCCCAACTCTAGGCTACCATTCTAGAGGATTTCAAGGGATTTCCACTTATTTCACATGACACATTAATGAGATCCAATTCTTAGCCAAATCCCACAAGGATTTAGCATGAAAAAATAGAGTTGTATAAATATGAGTTCATTTGATAGATGTAACGGTTGGTAGTTTCTCCATTTCAATTTTTTAATTCAAGCATTACACAAAGTCCAACGTTTCAACTCCTGAACGTCCAATATCCAATCAAGAAATATATTTTGTAAGGCACAAAGAGGTAATTCATTTGTAGAAAATATCTATAACTAAATTCATCCTTGGTAATTTATTAAATTTTAGGAAACTTGTATGTGATGAATTGTGATAGCATTTTAGCTTAGGGTTTGCCAAATTTGTTGACCTATGATTGTAATAAGAATTTTATAAGTGTCACAACACTATAATTCATTACATATATTATTTGTAATGGTATCTTACATAGTGCATATGAATTTCTAGAGTTTGGAGATGAATTATTTTAAGTATGTCCATTTTCTTGATATTATATATATATATATATATATATATATATATATATATATATATATAATTGAATATGTTCTTTGTGGTGAACAATGATTGTATAACCCATTGAATAAGCATGGATCTTGAAAGTGTTTAACTTTAAATGCAATAAAAATAAAAAGCATCACTATCCAATAGTTTAGGGATATTAATGTTAGTTTTTATACATCCCATAATTTTTTTATTTAACTAGGGAACATCTACAATAAATTTGAAGAATTTCACATTAAGAGAATCATGTCATACATAACATACCCACATCTTGCAATTATGCAATTTTATCTTCATCAGATCAATAGAGCTCACATATGCAATAGGTTAGTCCTTGGTCTTGTGACAACTTTTGGGACCAAGTTTATATTGGATACTACTACAATTATTTTAGTTTGTCTATTTTTAGTTGTGACTAAATATAATTGTTGAATATTACTCCTAGAAATACCCTCCCTAGTCTAGTTGATCTTGAGGTGAAGGAGAGAATATCCACTTAGAATTTTTCCTATCATCACTCACTTTTTTTGATGAGTTGATCTATTCACCCTCTAAGAATGGACTTTCCTTGTTCTTGAAGTGGATTGATCCCTCTAGAAGTGTGAGAATTAATTTGTGACCCAATAGAATGGCTGCATTACCAAGAGTTTACATTAAAAAATATATTGAAGGCCTGGTATTGTATTCAAGTTTTGTAGTTGCAAGTATTTAGATAATTTTATAGCCTATCAAATTATGCCAACAATTTTACACTACTAGGGATAATAAGTTCTTGGTTGATAATCAAATACCTTTGTTGAAGAATGAAAGTTTGTCTCTTCTAGAGTGAAGAGTGGAAAATTTGTTCAAGGTCAAATCTATATTCAAATTTTGAATCAAAAAAATCAAAAATAGAAAGAAGAGGTCATTCAATGGATCCCCGAGGGTGTGAGAAAATGAAAACACATGCAATAAAATAGTTTGCTACATGAAAATTCAATTTTAAGGTATGTCCACTGGACCTCTTCCTCAAAATAATGATATTTTTACTTCAAGTAAAATTAGCATTCTTACATATTTGCTTTATAAATTTCCTTATCCTTCACATGATTCAGGTGATGAAATGTTTAGAACTAATAAGAGAAATAGTGGGCATGAATTTGGTATTCCTAGCAATGAACTAAATAGGTGTGGAGGAAATAGAAGTTCATCTTTTGGTCACCCAAATTCCCAAGATATAAACATGCCCAATCCTTGAAACATAAGAATGATAAAAGTGGGTTTGCATCCTAACTCACCTACATCCTCCCATATTAATCATGAGAAATACCCTACATTTTATGATTCTAATATAACTATATAATCTAAAATTGAGCATAGGAAAATAAAAATTGATCTTGAAGTGAAGGAGAGAATAACCACTTATAAATTCACCTATCATCACTCACTTTTTGTTGATGAGTTGATCTGTTCACCCTCCAAGAGTGACATTTCGTTGTTCTTGAAGTGGATTGATCCCTCTAGAAGTGTGAGAAGAAATTTGTAACCCAATAGAATGGTTTCATTACCAAGAAGAGTTTACATTAAAAAAATATATTGAAGGCCCTAGTATTGTATTAAAGTTTTGTAGTTGCAAGTATTTGGATAATTTGATAGCCTATCAACTTATGTTGATAATTTTACACTACCAGGGATAATAAGTTCTTGGTTGATAATCAAAGACCTTTGTTGAAGAAGGAAAGTTTGTATCTTCTAGAGTAAAGAGTGGAAAATTTGTTCAAGGTCAAATCTAAATTCAAATTTTGAATAAAAAAAAAAAAAAAAAAGAAAGAAGAGGTCATTTAGTGGATCCCCAAGAGTGTGAGGACATGACAACACATGCAATAAAATATTTTGGTACATGAAAATTCAATTTTGAAGATATGTCCACTAGAACTCTTCCTAAAAATAATGATATTTTTACTTCAAGTCAAATTAGCATTCTTACATATTTGAAAGATCAATTTCCTTATCCTTCAGATGATTCGAGTGAGGAAATGTTTAGAACTAATTGGAGAAATATTAGGAATGAATTTGGTATTCCTAGCAATGAATTAAATAGTTGTGGAGGAAATAGAAGTGCATCTTATGACCCAAATTCCCTAGATATAAACATGCCCAATCATTCAAACATAAGAATGACAAGAGTGGGTTTGCATCCTAACTCACCTACATCCTCCCATATTAATCATGAGAAAGACCCTACATTTTATGATGCTAATATAACTATAATCTATAATTGAGCATAGGGAAATATAAATTGATGAGAAGATAAATTTGATTGATCATGTTAGATAATTTGACTAAGAACTCCAAGTATCAAGAGAAGTGTTGGGTGCTCATGTAGTCCAAAAAGGGTAAAGAAATAGAAATCGCGTCCTTCATGTTCTTGATTTATTACAACATTTACATGGCCAACAATATAATAATTATATTAGGAATGAATTTAGAAGCAATGATTAAAAACACTCCATTTAGATGACCTCTAGGAGTTGAAAGATATACATAGTTGAAACAAGATGGAAGATGCCAAGATTATGAGGTACAATATATCTATAGGAGAAGGGAACTAATGACACTTCACCAAAACCATAGATGGTTATGAATCAAGGATGATGATGTGATGATGAATTTTTATGCAATCCCTTGAAGAAAGGGTAAAAGAGTGGTGTAGGAGCCTCCAAGATAATAGTATTTAGTCATGGGTTGATTTCATGAGATTTTTTATATTAAATCATTGAGATAGGATAGATCTCATATTTGATATATATGAATTCATAACCATAAATAAATGTATAAA
Source organism: Sequoia sempervirens (assembly GCA_007258455.2). NCBI lineage: Eukaryota > Viridiplantae > Streptophyta > Pinopsida > Cupressales > Cupressaceae > Sequoia > Sequoia sempervirens. Next base: position 804,618,578 of record VDFB02271358.1, read on the forward strand.
TAAAAGGGTGGCTAATTTTAACAATACATTCAATATGTCCATTAGGTTCAAGTATTGCCAAATCTAAAATTGAATGAATCCATATTCTTGGTACTCTATTGTTCCTTTGATGCCAAAATTGGATACTAACTTCAAGACAAAAATATATAAACATTGAGGGAGTCATACATTAAAACCATAAAAATTAAGAAAAATATGATAGTTTGAAAACCATATCAAAAGGGTGGATGTCAAGTTCTCACAACTAAGTAGAGGACATGCTAATAAGCCTCTGAATATTAAAAAAAATGGCTAGATGGATGGTTGTAGATAATGATCTATCATATAAGGTAGTTAATAATGATAAGGGTTTTCCACCTCACAATGCTACAACTGATTTTATTAAGGTCAAAATTATTGTATAATACACCTTATAATATTAACTCGTTCAAGAGGATGCAAACAAATAATACAAAAATAATTCACAAGAAATGTAATTTGAAGCATCAAGGCAAGGAAACTCTTAACCCTTTGTGAATGGATAATGTGCATATCCAAGTAACCTCATTATGGTGTGAAATTTATAGTCTTCCATATGATCCATTGAATCGTGTGGATGTGGTATCAACACACAAAGATGAAGAGATCCAAAATAAGGAAGGTGCTACAAAATATTATGGGATGAGATTGATCAATTTGATAGTTTTGAGTATGACTCCATGGAGGAATATATTTAATATATTGAGTATGATGAAACATTTAACCAAATCCTCTATTATGATCATGGTGTAAACTCAAAATGGTATCAATTTCCCACTCATGATTTTGAGCACTTGAGGGAGCTCAGAGGTAAGAATAAAAAGGGACTATACCACTAGGTAAAGAAATTATAGCCCTCACAAATATAATAGTAAGGAATGTCTATAGTGGGTATCAAATGAGAAACTTGTAAGTGCCCACAAGAGAAAAGGTTTCCAATATTCCATATAGGGTTGATGTAGGAATTGAAAAGGAAAAATAAAAGGGTAAAACATCATACTAAGAATGACATTGATCTAAGGAAGATTATGGAGAAAAAGGAAATTTTTGATACAACAATAAGTATCCAAGAATACACATGTGTCTAATCCTCAAAACCATGTTATACCATCATATGTTACATCTATTCCAAATGGGATAGACCTAAATAATAAAGCACAAAAAATTCAACCCTAACAAATCAAAGGAAAATGAATACAAAGAAAAGAAGAAAGAGGTAAGAGGTAAGTATATTTCCTATTGTGGTCTAGTCATGCATTTTATTCCTAATTCTAATTATTTAACCATTCTGAATGATGCATAGTTACTCAATTACAAGCTTATTGATATGTCTCAAGTTATGAATTAAATTATAATTTCATTACCAATAGGGGAAATCCTTAGAATTCCCAAACATTGAAAAATGATTATGTCCCACTTCACTACTACAAAAGAGGTAGGTCAATATGTTTCCCTTACAAATTTTGTAACAAATGAAAAGCTTAACAGAGAAACTATTATTTTTTATCAAGAAAATTCCCTAACTAATAGCCAAATCAATGTTGACCCTTTTTGTACCATATTTTTTTATTATGGATGGTTGGTCCACAACTGCATGTTGGACTATAGAGCTTCAATTAATGTCATGCATCTTTAGGTTATGAATAATTTAGGTTTAAATGTGTCCAAGTCTTATGGAAATATATTTTCCATGGATTCCACAGAAGTAAATTTTGTGTAAATTGTGAACATCATGGAGGTCCAACTAGCTACATACCAAAATAAGTATTTTTCAATTGGTATTATCATTATTGATTATCCAAACAAAAATAGTATGCTATTATCCAAAAAGTGGGATGCCTCAATAGGGGGTAGTATACAAATTAAATTTTCATATATGCTACAATCCATTACACAAAGAAGACGTAAAGCTATACAAAGAGAATAAAATGTTTCACATTATTGAGGATTACTATAAAGCCACCAATGAAGTATTATATATTGGTGGTGTCCCTAACCACTTAATTGAGTATTGTGATGAGAAGATCATGAAGGTGTTAAGCCTCCCGTGTGATCTACCCATTCTAAACATAAATTATTTGTTGACTAAGTTCTTCAATGGTGCATGTTTAAAAGATGGTTTTTTGGGAAAATATGTCTCAACCTTGCAATTACATAAGGTACTATTGATACATGAGCACGAGCGGGCATGGGGTACCACCCCATGAGGGATCTGGGGGGATCATCCCCCTGATGGGGGGTTTGAGGATTGCACACCCAGGAAACAGCTCGAGGGCAGTTCCCTCGAAAGGAATTTTTTATGTATATTCTATTATTGTGAATCTAGATCATTCATCACTAGGTCTTAGATTTGGTGGTTGATATTTTGTTGTCTTGAATTTCCCTAGAAGACAACCCTATTTTATGAAGGAATTATATTACAGCTATGTGTTGTGATGTATTTTGAGAGTCTAGTAGCAGTCGTGATGCCTCTAGATCTCTAGTTGGTGATACTCCTATGAGAATCTTGCTCTACAAGTATATTGTAATCTTTGTGATTTTTGAATAATATATTGGGTGGTTTTTGTAGTGGGGGTTTTTTCTCCCGAAATGGTTTTCCCCACATAAATCATTGTGTTGTGTTATGCATGATATTTATGTTTATTTTTGTTTAATTTTTTGTAACTATTGTAAAGATCTATAAATTTTTGCATTATCCTCCTCTCAATATTAGTGTAGGAAGTTGTTAGTCTACCTTAGCTTCCTTACATGTGGTATTAGAGCCTAATCACCTTTGGTTTTAGTCATGGGTTTTTGGGTTTTTTGAACTAATCCATATTTGAGTGAGAGCTTGTGCAAAAGATACTTTGTGATCTTGTTGCAAGAATTTTTAGATGGAAAGTTCATCAAGGAGAATAGAGGTGGATAAATTTTCTAGAAATAATTTTGAAATGTGGAAGTTGAAGATGGATGATCTGTTGATAGATCGAGATCTGTGGGATGTTATTGATGAGAAGGTTTCAAGGCCTGCAAATCCTACTTTGGCTGCTCAATATGATATTATGGATCATAAATCCAAGGGTCTAATTAGATTGTGCTTGGAAGAATTTGTTTTAATCAATGTCCATGAAGATACCTCTACATAAGAACTATGGAAGAATTTTGGTGAGATCTTTCAAGAAAAATATTTAGTGAACAAGATTTTCTTGAGGAAGAAATTATATTCCTTGAGAATGGAAGAGGTTGGAAGAATTATAGACCACCTAGAAGCATTCAATATGTTGGAGGCTTAATTGGCATCAATTGGTGTCAAAATGGATGAGGAGGAGAAATTTCAGATATTGCTTTGTTCTTTGCCTAATTCATGGGATTCTCTTGTTATGGCTATTGGGAGTATTTCTCTTATATTGAAGACTGAAGATGTGGGTTTTTTTATTTCTAAAGATATGAGGAGGAAGGTATCCATTAGTTCTAAGGATGCCCTAAATGTTCATGGAATACCTAAGGAAAAAGGCAAGTAGAATGAGAAGTGTGATACATCCAATTCCAAGGGGAGATCCAAATCTCCTATAAATTCCAAATATATTTTTTGGAATGGTGGCAAGCCTAGACATATTCGTAAGGACTACAAAGAAAAAAGAAGTAGAAAAAGAAGAAATTTGATTAGAATTATGAGTCTGAGAAGGAAGATGGTGATGCATTCATTGTAGCTTTAGCAACTTGTGTAGTTAATGATGCATGGTTAATTGACTTGGGTACATCTTTCCATATGACCTTTAATAGAGATTATCTTTTTGAATATGAATAATTTTATGGAGGTAAGGTGTACTTAGGTGATGATTATTATTTAAATATTTTTGGTTTTGGTAAAGTTAGAATCAAGTTTCTTGATGGTAGAATAAAAAGGATTAATGGTGTGTTGCATATATCCCTAGATTAGCACATAATTTGTTATCTATGAGGAAACTAATAAATGCAGGTATGCAAGTAGTATTTTTGATGTAGGATGCAATATGGTTAGAGGTGTTATGGTGATTACTAGAGGTGTCAGATATGGCGCATTGTATAATCTCAATGCATGCACTATTGAGTGCAATAGTACTTCTATGAAAATAAAGTTCATGGAAGAAGTGAAGGTTTCATCTTCAATAGATGATCATGACTTCTGGGTACCCAAGGGTGCTTTTTCTTTTGAATCAAAGTTACCTACAAAGAAAACTATGTTATGGCACTAGAGACTTGGCCACATTGGAGAAAAGGGTATAAGGACCTTGAAAAATAAAAAACTTTTTGAAGGGCTATTTGATTGTAATTTTGAATTTGATTTTTGTGAGCATTGAATTTATGAAAAATAAAATTGCATTTAGTTTTACTCGAGTTCTCATAAATCTTGTAGTGTATTGGATCTTATTCATTCTAATGTGTTTGGTCCTATAGATGTTCCTTTAATTGGTAAATCCACATATTATGTTTCATTTATTGATGATTATAGTAGAAGGACATGTGTATACTTTCTAAAGAGTAAATATGAACTTTTCAATTGATTTAAAGAATTTAAAGCAATGGTTGAGTTGTAGACTGGAAAGAAAATAAAATGTTTAAAGATTGATAATAGTGGTGAATTTTTCTCTAATGATTTTGATAGATTCTATAAAGATTTTGGTATTCATGGATAAAATACAACTCCATATTCTCCACAAAAAAATGGAGTTGCATAAAGAATGAACATGACACTGATGGACAAGGCTAGAAGTATGTTGAGTGGTGCTAGTCTATAACAAAGGTTTTTGGCTGAAGCTATTACCACTACTTGTTACATGATTAACACATCTCCTACATAATATCTTGTTGATAAGATGCCTATAGAGACATGGTTGGGTCACAATATTTCATTAAGATATCTTAGAGTTTTTGGTTTCAAGGCATATGCACATGTGCCAAAGGAGAAGCAAATAAAGTTAGAGAACAAGGCTATGAAATATACCTTCATTGGATATAGTTATGGTGTGAAAGGATACAAGCTTTGTGATCCTATTGCACAAAAGGTTGTATATAGTAGAAGTCTTAGTTTCAGAGAAACTAAGCCTTATTTTGTTACAATGCAACTAGGACAATGTAAACATGAAGATGTGATTCAATTTCCTTCTACGCCTAAAAAATTTGAATCAAGGCCCATGGATAGACAAGAAGTTTAGGAGAGCTCATCTAGCTCGAAATCTTCAAAAGAGGAGGAAGAACCTCCAACTCAACTTATTCATAGGTATACAAGGAATAGACAACCACTTGAAAGGTATTCACCTGGTGATTAGAAATGTATTTTTTATTTGAATACTAACATCCAGATGAACCTAAATCAACTGAAGATTCATTAGGTATGAATGATGCAGAATCCTAGAATATTTCTATGGATGAAGAAATGATAACTTTGAAAAAGAATGATACATGGGATCTTGTACCATTGCATAACGGATGAAAAATTGTTGGTTGCAAATGGGTGTTCAAGAAGAAGATTGGTTCAAATGGAGGTATTGAGAAGTACAAAGCAAGGTTGGTTTCCAAAAGTTACTCTCAAGTTGAGGGTGTTGATTACGGTGAGATATTTTCTCCTGTTGCAAAAATGACATCCATTAGATTTTTTCTTTCTATAGTTGTTGCTTATGATTTAGAGGTTGAGAAAATGGATGTGAAAAATGATTTCCTTCATGGTGACTTGGAGAAGGATATTTATATGGCACAGCTAGAGCATTACATGGTGAAAGTTAAAAGTAATTTGGTTTGCAAATTGAAGAAATCCTTGTATAGCCTAAAACAGATTCCTAGGATGTGGTACCTGAAATTTGATACATATGTGTTGAGTTTGGGATTTGAGTGTTCTAAATAAAATCATTGTGTTTATTATAAATTTTATGGTGATCGTTTCTTTTTATTGCATTATTTGTTGATGATATGTTATTAATTAGTAAAGGGAAAGGTATGGTTTTAGAACTAAAATCTTAACTTACTACTAAATTTGAAATGAAAGACCTTGGTGTAGCTAGACACATTCTTGGGATGAAAATTAAAAGAGATAGAGTGAACAAAAAGCTATGGCTTGGCAAAAGTAAGTATGTCAATTCACTTTTACAGAGGTTTAATATGCAGGATTGTAGACCATTGTGTGTTCCTATTTCAACTAGAACAAAGTTATCTATTTCAGATTGTCCAACATCCCCATCAGAGATGGAAGACATCAGCAGTGTGCCTTTCCAGAGTGAAGTTAGAAGTTTGATGTATCTATGGTTTGTACTAGACCAGACATTTCCCAAGCAGTGGGATTTCTTTCCAAATATATGTCTAATCTTGGTAGAGTTTATTGGGATGTAGTTAAAAGAGTCTTCAGATATTTGTGTAGTACCTTAGAGTATTCTTTATGTTATCATAGTAATATTACTGAAGATTAGATTTCCCTTGATATTCATGGTTATGTGGATTTATATTGGGCAGGTGATGTTGATAGCAGACGATCCACTAGTGTTTATGTGTTTACTTTATTTGGTGGTGCAATTAGTTGGATGAGTAAGCAATAGGTTGTGGTTTCTTTCTCCACTACTGAAGTTGAGTATATGGCAGCTACTCATGCTTGTAAAGAGTCCATTTGGCTTAAGAGAATGTGTTCAAACATTAGAATAAAACAAGGTGCAATGATAATTTATTGTGATAGTCAGAGTATGATATGTCTAGCTAAGAACCTGACATTTCATGCCAAGACCAAGCACATTGAATTATAGTATCATTTTGTTAGAGATATGGTCGAAGATGGCGAGGTGAATTTGGTTAAGGTAGAGAGTTTGATGAATGTTGTTGATTCTTTAACTAAGCATGTGAGCATAGAGAAGCTCAAATGGTGTTTAGATACTATGGGCCTTTTGGACCTTATAAATTAAGAGATGGTGTTTATACACCCTCTCATTGCTCTTGCAAGGTGTTTGACAAGTGGGAGATATATTTGGAAAATGTGTCTCAACCTTGCAATTACATAAGGTATTGTTAACACGTGAGCATAGGGGTACAAAGGAGGGTACCCCCTTGAGGGGTATGAGGGGATCATACCCCCAATGGAGGGCTTTGGGGGCCATGCATCCCAACAGGCACTTGGGGGCAACAACCCTGAAAGGAAAATTTTATGTATATTTTATTATTATAAATCTGGACCATTCATTATTAGGTCTCAGATCTGACGGTTGATATTTTTTTGGCTTGACTTTCCCTAGAAGACAACCCTATTTTATGAGGGTGTTGTATTATGGTTGTGTATTGTGATGTATTATGAGAGTTTGATAGTGGTCGCATTGTCTCTAGATCTCTAGTTGGTGATACTCTTGTGAGAAGCTTGCTCTGCAAGTATATTATAATCATTGTGATTTCTGAATAATATATTGGGTGGATTTTAGAGTGTGGGGTTTTTCTCCCTAAAGGGTTTTCCCCATGTAAATCACTATGTTGTGGTGTGTATGATATTTATGTTTATTTTTGTTTAAGTTTTTATAACTTTTGTAAAGATCTGTAAAGTTTTGCATTATCCTCCTCTCAAGATTAGTGTAGGAAGTTGTTCCTCTACCTTAGCTTCCTTGTAGGTTCAAGAGTAGGGGTTTTTCTTGTCTTTCCTAATGGTGACTCTTTCAAATATGCATTCAAGTTAGCATTCCAACACATTAATAACATTGTAAAGTATGAATCTCTCATGCTAATAATGAATATTTACATAAGCATGAATTTAAATACTTGAGGATTCTTGGAGATTCATAACTTATTGCATTGAAGATGAAGAATAGATATGTTGCAGAGGATGATAGGTTAAAAATATACATGAATAATATTAGGGATGCTATTGAATTATTTGATGTGGTTGGTCTTGAATGGGTTGATAGGTTAGATATTGTTGTTGTTGATGATTTAGCTATTAAGGCATCCAATTTTTTTAATAACTAGTGCCTTCTCATTGGAAATCAAGTGCTAAAATCCTTACTAGGACAAGAATACTAGATAATGTCCATAGTTAGTATTTAATGACATTTACCAAATTATATATAGATCCTTAAATTACATGGATGAATTTGATATTTGATAACCAACTAATTGATTGGAAACATATGGTGGAGGTGGAGGATGTAAGGAAATGTTATTGAGTAATGAAATTATGTAGTTAAGAACCAACATAATTCCAAAAAGACTAGTTGATTCAGGAAGAATGTATGATAGTATAGATTGTGACAAGAGTAAAAGTAAGCCTATTGATGAAGATAACATTGAAAGTATAAATATAAGGACTAAAGTAGCTTTCAAAATAATTTATATTTGTAAGAAGTTGAAGGAAATAGAAAGAAATTATTTACTATGCTACTAAAGACATTTCAAAAGTGTTTTGCATGGTCCTATGATGAACTCAAAGCATATAGGGAAGACTTGATTCAACATATTATTTTACTCCATTGTGATACTAATCTATTTAGGAAAAAAAACAAATACTAATCAATGCTACACTATATCCATAAATGCAAAAGGAGTTGAAGGATTTGAAATAGGGAGGTAGCATTAAGCTTATCCAACATTGAATGGATATCAAAGCTTGTCCCTATTGGGAAGAATATTGGAGATATAAGACTACATGTGGATTTTAGAAACCTAAACATAAAGTATTTTAAGGAAAATTATCCACTCCCAAGTATGGATAAACCATTTTAGAATATAACTAGATTATATTTGAGGTATATGATAGATTGATTCTCTAGATATAACTAGGTGGTGGCCAAGGATTTTGAGCAATAAAAAACTATATTTACTACTCATTAAAGCACATATGCCTATGTGATAATATTGTTGCAAGTATGAAAGTGTTGTCATTGAGATCAACTAGTCAACAGGTTGTTGTCATTGATGTCATGTATGTTGGTTATTGGTTGTATATGTCAAGGATATTGAGAAAATTGTAATAAAGAAAGGTTACAGGAATTCAATGTTTGCTTTGGTTTTTCTCCAAGATTTGTTGCTATGCTAGTGAGGATCTGAGGTATTGTTCATGAGTTTTGGAAATTTCTATATCTAGATTTTTGGTTTCTAGATCATTGTACAGTGCGAGTTATGTTCACCAGTTATGAACCGTGCTTTTCTATATATGTGGTTGAGGTTTTGGAGATATGTAGTTTCTCCAAATTTCTTCTTGTTCGGGTTTTATGACTTGAAGTTCTCAGGATAAGTTGATGAGGTCATGTTTAAGTGAAATTTATTGACTAAAAAGATTGGATCATGTTAAAGTTGAGTGTGCTTAATTGATTTATGTGTTTTACATTGGTATTGGCCGACCTTGTGTTTAACACTAATTACAAAGTTCATGGAAGTGTGTTGAGGCATGTTGGGACTTATTTAGGTCCTCATTAAGCATTTGTTTTAGTCACTCACATTCCAATTCCATCATAGAATGCTTTGGCACTAACCTAGTTTGAATTTGTAAATACAAATGGTGTGTGGCCAACTTTGGATGAGTTTTAAAGTTGAAGATGGTATAAATATAAGTCGAGAAGTTTGAGAAAGGTGTGGATGAATGAAATAGATTGATAGATGTTAAATGGTGTGTGTGTGTGTGATGCGAGTTTGAGTAGATCAATGCGAAATTCAAGTGGCGAGTTTTGGGAGGTAGTGAGCTGAAGGTGTACTCTATCATTCAAGCATGTTTGGAAGTGTGTGAGCAAATTGTGGTGGAAATTTCCATTGCATTGAGATTTTTTTCTCTCTGTAACAAATATCTTCTATCTTCTTTTGTAATTATGTGGCAATGAGCCTTCCGGGTGATTAACCCTTACTAGAAAGTGAGTCTTGTTCTAGACAATGAGTCATGTTTTGGTAGTGAGATTTTCTGGAAATGAGCCTTTGTATTTAGTTTTGATATTCTCTATATTGTGAGCTAATCCTCGCCGTGGTTCTTCCCTTATTGGGTTTTCCACGTAAATATGGTGTTATTATGTGTATGATTTTTTCTTCTTTCAATTTCTTCTTTTCCACTTAATGATTAATCACATTAGCAAAGTAAAGGGTTTGTGAATGGTAATTGATCTGATCTCTGGTAAAAGTTTTAAAGGTTAAATTTTCTACAACCAATTCGCCCCCCCTCTTAGTTGTCTTGTTCAACAAATACCATTTAGGATTTAAAAATATAGGTTATTCTTCTCATATGGATATGGATGTTTTCTTTGTAGGCCTCATTTATGAAATCATGGTGGTTTAGCAAGATGATCTATTACCTTACTCCAAGGGTAGAAAAGATCATTGCACTTGGAGCTAATCTTCAAAAGATGCCTTGATTATGGGATTTTCTTAAGTGTATATTTTCATGTAAGAATCCTTGAAGTTCTTGGGGAATATTGTAGAAAAATATAGAGTAAGGATAGACCTAGAGAAGGTGTTTGACCTCATTCCTAGGCCCAAAACAGTTAAGGGTGTTTAATCATTATTTAGGAAAATCAACTTTGTTAGGAGGCTCATTTCTAACATTTTTGAGAAGACCAAAGCTATCTCCAATATTTTAAGAAAATAGCAACCAATCACATGGAGTTATGAACCAACTAAATAATTTATGAAGATTAAAGAAGCTCTTAAAGAAGCACTACTCTTGGTAAGTCTAGACTATTCTAAGCCCTTCCAACTCATTTTATTTTCCTCCTTTTATACTATTTTTTTTGTGTTGCTCCAAATGAACAAGGATTGATATGGGAAACCTATTTCATTTTTAAGTGTCTTTACAAGTGTTGTATTGAAGTACTCAATTTTGAAGAAAAATTGTATGCCCTTGTCAAATCTACAAATAATTATAGGCCATATATAATAGGTGCAAACAATATTACATATGTGCCACATATAGTATTACATGATATATTTATTTAAAAAGAAGCATTAGGTAAAGTATTTACATGGTGTAATGTTGTAAAATTGCACCTTGGGGGAATTTCACATTTGCGCATTTGACCCTCGCATTTATTGTGCCTAGTTGCATTTATGACAAGAAACTTATGGGTTAAAATTTCACAATTTCAACTTCATGAGGACCAATGATGAAGCGACAATAGTTTTCCACCTCGTTTCTTGAAAAATGATGAGTTGGACGCCTACAGGATGTGTAGACGTCTACGTGACACACTAGCATCCCTACATTTTTTTGAGTTAAATGAGGGAATCTTAGAATATTTGACTTGTGAAACTTGTCCCTGTAGTCAAATTCTAAGAGTAACTATTCCTCATGCCCATGCAACAACAAAAAACTCATTCTTTCATTTTCATTTTGTAGGTTCTTGCATTCTAACACTTCATTCTCTTGCTCTTCTCTTCTCAATCTTGCTTCTATGAAAAAGCTCTACTAGACTGAGGTCCCTCCAATAGCCTAATCCCTCTTGCAAGCACTCAACAATGTGTCTATCAAACCAAGAGGGAGCCAAAGACTATTGGTAATGCTCTCTTTCTTCTTGTCTATTTGTGGATAGATCATTTATTGCATCTTTATCTTGTTATTAAGGTTATCCTCCTTGAGCAAGGTTTGCTTTTATCACCTTGTGTATATTTAATTTTTGTCTATTTCTCCCTTTCTATGTGGCTATCTATGGAGGTGGGAACACCAAAACGAGGGTTTTATTACAACAAGCCCCAAAGTAGCCCCAACATTTTCTCCCGTTCGTATTGTGTGTAGGTTGTCTATGTGAAGCTTGGAGAAAGGTTTCAAACATAAGACCTCTTATAAGTGGGTTCTCTACCTTCCTCGTGTATTTTTAGCTCTTCTTTCCATCTTTCAATTTAGTTAGATAAACAAACCTCGAATCTGAGCTAGTTAATAGGTCCTTAGTATTTCTATCTAGAGGTTTAGTGCCTCGTTCATACAAGACACTAGCACACCTCTAGGACTTTAGTGCATCACACTAGCATCCCGCTCCCATACTATCTTCCTTTAGTCAAGAGTTGCTCCTTTCATGATACAAATCTCAGTATCCTACTCTTTCAGCCCCTAAAGTAGTCTATTTGACTATTTTTGATATTTTTCCTTCAAACTATTCTTTACAATTTCTTCCTTCTACCTTCTAGTTTAATTAATTGTAAAAATTGAGGTAGTTTAGGGTAGTTCATTCCATGGGATTCTCTTGGAAAGCAAGAGACTCATGAGTAGCGAATCCCCCTACTCTACATTTTTGGTGAACCTGACATGAACATGTTGGATATTTTTCTGCAATGTTTTAATTTCTATGATAATTATTTCTCTAAGGAATATTTTGATATGCTATATGATGTCCTGGATGATTTCTTAGAGGCACCCTCTCCTATTTATAGATCTTCTGAACAAACTTCTACTTCCTCTTCGCAAGTTGAGAAGTCAGTGAACGTTGTTGTAGTCTCCATAGCTCCTTCAAAGCCTAAGAGACTCATCATTTACTTGACTCCAATTATCCCTTCTCCTAAGAGGATTCATTTTGTTCGTAGGGTTCCATATTCTAGTGACCCGATGGATTTGTATACAAGATTCTTAAGATCTACAAATTCTTCTTTTTATAATGTCCTAGGGCACACATATAATACTAAAAGAAATCAGCAGAACTTGAATCATCAACCTTGTATTCGTACCTCTCAATATACTCTTGTTCCTACATATTTACTACCTTCTCAACCAAGTCTTCCTTCAACACCTAAACTAACGATTAAAGCACCCAATGATTATGATCTTGTTGAGCAACTTTGAGTTACTCCGACTAAGATCTCACTTTGTGATTTGTTTCAGACCACTCCGGTTTATCAAGGTATGCTTCAAGAATCCTTGTAAAATATCCTCTTACCTTCCTCTACTAGGATGACATATTTTAATGTGTTGATGGATCATATTCATTCGGATTCGTCGAATATTACATTCTATCTGCAAGAAATCCCACCTCTGGATGTGCAAAAGCAGGTGGATCCTGTAATGATCATAGTTAGTTTTAATAATATTGGTATTAGATGTACCCTCATTAACACCAATTTGACTCTGAATGTTTGTGGTATAGATCTATTACCTAAGATTACGATTGATTCTTATTCTTTAGCTACTTCTTCTTTGTATATTCATGGATTCGATAACGCTAGTCATCAAGCCCTGGGCACAATAATCTTTCCTTTGTGGCTAGGACCCGTTACCTTACCCACCTTAGTTTATGTGATTCCTAACCCCTTACCTTACAATATTCTTTTGGGAATACCTTGGATTCATGCTATGGGAGCTATAACTTCTACTTTTCATTGTTGTATAAAAATTGTAGCTAATAATCAAGTAATCATAATCAAGGTTGACCCGAAGCTATCCACCTTTGTGAGTTGGTAGCTGCTGGTCGAGCCTCAATTGTTTCTACTCTTAAAAATTATATTTTATCACTAACCTTTGATGCACTTACATGTTCTTCAGTGGGTCTGTCCATAGAGATTTCCCTTGAAATGAATGTCCCTGAAGAGGAGTAGCTAAAAGCGGTCCTAAGTCTTCCCCATCTACCTCTTCTTCTAAATAAAATACATGTCATGGTGATGATTGGTGATCCTTATATTTATGTAAACTCTTTATAGGAGAATACAAATTAGATCTCATCCACCTCAACCTTTTGATAACTTCAAATACCTCTACTAAGGAAGCTGATTATCCTCCCATTGAAAGGGACAATTATGATTCTATTCAAGAGCACAATAGTTCCCCTGCTGAGGAAGATAATCATGCTCCTACTGAGGAGGATAATGTTTGTAACCATACTGAGAAGAATGATTGTGACCTTGTGGAGATGTTTGAAATCCATTGGTTGAATGGCGTTCTCTATGTGGACCCGCCTTCTTCCTAGGCCTTACAAGCACGCTATGGCCCTGGATATAAGCTCGTTTCTAAGCATAGTTATGGGTGTAAAGGTCTTGGGTGTATTGAGCAAGGAATTTGGGTCCCTTTCCAAGTTAGGCCTCACAAGTGTAACTTGTTACTAGGATGCTCTCTTGAACAATCTATGCAAAAACCATGGTGGAGTGTTAACATGATTTCAATCAAACCTCTTAATTTAGTTCACCCTAAACTGATAGAAGAAAAAGTAGAACCTAGCGAAGTTCCCCTAGATATTTTCTCCTTGGAGGAAACACTAGAATAATTCTTAAGCCTACTCCCATTTTCCTTATTTTCACCATAAGCGATGATTCTTGTATCGCTTACACAAACAAGCATACTTTGGAGAATCCATCCTAAATGTGGATGAGGAGGCTCCTCTATCTAACATGGATAATGGTGTTCCTATACTGCACCTTGAAGAATGTAGTCCTCTCCTTAAGGGGGATACTAATGAAGTTTTCATGGATCCTAAATCTTCTAAAAAGGCAATTAAGATCAGAAATTTCCTTTCTTTAGAAGAAGCTAAGCAACATTTTGATCTATTACATTCCTATCCTGATATCTTCACTTGTTCATACTAGGGCATGCCTGGTATTGATGAGTCCATAGTGGTCCATAATATCATCTTATGTCTCGATATGAAGCCTATTAAGCAAATTATCTAAAAGATGAATCCTAAGGTTGCATTGTTGGTTAAGACCGAGATAAAGAAGCTACAAAAATTAGGCTTTATCCATCCTATCAACTATTCACCTTGGATATTGACTATTTTCACTGTTAGCAAGCTTGATGGTCGTATTCGTGTTTGCATCTATTTTTTTGATCTTAATAAGGCTTATCTCAAAGAGGATTTTTCATTACCTAATATCGATATGATTGTAGAATCGACTACAGGCCATGCCTTGTTGTCTTTCATGGATGGATTCTTAGGCTATAAACAGATTCTTATTAACCCAAAGGATCAATATAACATAGCCTTCACTGCCCCTTGGGGTACCTTCTATTATGTGGTCATGTAGTTTGGGTTAAAGAATGTAGGTACAACTTACCAACAGGTGATGACCTTAATTTTTCATGATTTTATTCATAAAATTCTAGAAGAGTACGTTGATGATATCTTGGCAAAATATATACCCCATCAGGATCACATAGAAAATCTCGGTCTTATCTTTGAAAGGCTTTGACTCTATAAAATCAGCCTAAATCTTCTTAAGTGTTTCTTTGGCATGGGCATTAAAAAAAAAAAGGATTTATAGTCTATCATCATGGAATTGAGGTCGACACGAACAATATTGACTCAATTGTTAACATGCCTCCACCTAGAAACATCTCTCAATTGCATAGCTTACAAGGGAAGATTTAGGTAATTTGCATATTCTTATGTCAGTTGGCTGATCATACCCTTCCTTTCACACATTTTTTGAAGAAAGATGTTTGTTTCTTATGGGATGATGAGTGCAAGAAATTTTTTGAGTCAATCAAAATCTATTTAGCCAATCCTCCTATCTTAATGTTGGCTATGCAAGATAGACCTTTTTTCCTTTGCATTGCCACATCACCTTATGCTTTAGTAGCCTTGTTGGCTCAATACAATGAGGATGTAAAGGAAAGGGTGGTCTATTACATTAGTCATGTCCTTGTTGATTATGAAACTTGCTATTTCGCTATGGAGAAACAATATCTTGCTCTTGTCTTTGCAAGGCAAAAGCTAAGGAATTACCTTCTTCATGTTGAAACTCATATCATTGTGAAAAGTAATCTTCTGAAGCATTTATTCACTAGGATTGATCTTGCTGGAAGGTTGACGAAATGGGTGATGTTGCTTTCTGAGTTTGACATAAAATTCGTGACTCAAAAATCAATAAAAGTTCAAGCATTTTTCAATCACTTGGTAGATGCTCCTTCATCTTGTTCCTTCCCTAGCCTAAAATTATTTCCTAACAAAGATCTCTTTGCAATTAGTCATGATCTAGTATGGGAGATGTATTTCAATGGATTTAGGTGTCAAGTTGGCTCCAGGGTAGGTGTGGTCTTAATCTCACTCGAAGGTAAGCCAGTTCCTTTATCTTTTTATTAGACTTTCAATTTACTAATAATATCATTTAGTATGAAGCCCTTATTGTTAGATTACGTGCCACAATTGCTTTGAACATAAAACATCTTTGCATACATGGTGACTCTGAGCTCATCATAAATCAAATTACCAGGACATATCAAGAAAAGCAAAGCAAGCTATCTCAATATCAAGATTTGGCTTTATCCTTACTTGATCACCTCTCTTCTTTTAGGATAGAAAGTGTTCCTAGGAGGGAAAACCAACACGCAAACACCATGGTGAGTGCTACTTCCCTAGTGCCTTCGGATACAAATATAGAAGAATACCACTTTGTTGTTCACATTCTTTGCTCTCCTTCTGTCTTTGATCATCCTAAATCTGATGCTCTCATGTGTGCTCATGTAGACTTGAAGGAATGGTATTCTAACATTTACAACTATCTAAGGTAGGAAACTTTCTCGATGATGCGACAAAGAGTGATCACACTTAGATACAAAAACTTTCAGTCTATTATGTTGCACTATCAGATGTTCTTTTCCGGAAATCAATTAATGGTCTTCTCCTTTGATGTATCACTAAGGTATAGATACCCATTGCCCTTAAGGAAGACCATTTGGGTTCTGGGGGTGGAAATTTTGGTGGTAAATCCATGGTACAAAAATTGATTCACATGGGATACTTTTAGCAAACAATGGAACAAGATTCTTTTGCTATTGTCAAGAAGTGTCTGCAATGTCAACAACATAGTCGTCTCATTCACACACCTGCTCAAGAGCTTCAAAATCGTACCTCTCATTGGCCATTAACAAAATAGGGGTTGGATATCATTGGAAAGATATCACCTCCTTCTTCTAAAGGATACGTCTTCATCATTATCGTCGTAGTGTAGGAAATTGTACCCCTTTCTAAGAGAAAGTACAATTTCACACTTGTTTGGACCTATTTTAGTGACCTAATATTTTATGCATTTTAAAATCCCATTAATACACCCCTAATACCATTTTTTATGCATCACAATGCCTATTTTATATAATTCCTGACACCACAACCTACATTGAACAAATGCTAGGGATTAAATTAATGCCCCGACCTTCTAGGATTCCTGATGATTTAGGTCAGGAACCATTCACCCATGGGTGAATGGGTCCTCATTAAGTGCCCTAAACTCATCTTTTGATATGTTTTTGACAGCATTTCAAGGTTTCAAATTCAAAATTCAAGAGTTGACTTTCAAAATCTAATAATTGGAAAATTAGGAAGGAAGCCTATAAATATAAGTTTCACATTCAATTTTCACTAGCAAGAAAATATCTTCACATGAGGTCACAAGAATTTACATTCTAGAGCAAGGAGAAAGAAAAATTGGAGTCTTAGAGCAACATTTTATTGTTTTTATAGGTCTTCAAGCTTATTTTTTGTCAAAGATCAAGCATTATTGAAGAATTGATGATAGATGCCTATGGAGAATCATGATGGATTCTAGGTTTTAGGAGAAGCACTATGAGATTCAACCTAACCTAATGAATTTTTTCCTAAGCGATTCCATCTTTTATGATCATTATACTTTCATCCTAAAGAGAGGTATAATTAGTTTCATGACTTATTAAATGGATTTGAGGTATCCTAAAGAATGTCTTCTTCATTGTTTATGTTCATTTAGGATCCTATTCTAACACACTTGAGTAGGGTTTCTTGTCATTATTAGAAATATTAATCTTAGACACACTTAAGGTTAGGATCACACACACATTTCATGTTTCATATTTCTATTTATCATCAAGGTTTAATTACCAAATATGGGGTTTGACTAAGGCAATCCCCTATCCACCAATAAACAAACAATTTTGTTTTGTAGAATTTTGATAGATCTAGATTCAAGAGTGAAAGTCTAAAGTTACAGGGAAGGATTGCAGGTCTCAAGCTTCAATCTTAGATTCAGAGTTTTCTAGAAAATCTTTCCAAGACCCATTTTCCCTAGGGCGAATTAATCCCTGTTATGGTTACAAGAACAATAAATTTTGACAGGTGCACAACATTTATTACCTTCATATTCTCCTGAAATTTTGTTGGTTCCTTTTATTTTATGTTAAATCTCCTAAATGCACTTTGTATATCATAATTTTGATTTGTTTTTCTATTTTTAATCTTTCTTCCTAAAGTGTTGTTGAACCTAGATCCCCATCCTAGCAAAAAAGGGAAATCTAAAGATTCACACTTTGACTTGATTCACCTAAGGGTTGATAGCCATTTCATCATGTGGATCTCATTTCCTAATGAAATTAGGGAAGTAGGGCCTCTTTTCCCTCTTTAGATCCAATTTTCCATTTTGGGAAGCCCTAGGACACCCCTATTTACCTTCATTTCATTTTGGTGAACCTGACCTTGTACAACAAAAATCTGAAAATTGGAGTCCTTTCAACCCTAGATCTAGTTTTGCAATATTATGCACTACATTTAGGGTTATTTAATCTTGCATTAGTGAAAATTGCATTTAGGGTTAAATTTGCATGTTTGAATTGCTTAAAATCACCAAAATCCAAAAAAATTGCATTATATATGAGTTTATTTTGCATAATATTAACATTGAAATCATCATTCAATCATTTATATTCATATTGCACATTAAAATTAGTCAAACTTTCATTCAAAGGCATAAAATCTAGAAAATTTGTTACAAAACTTTATGTTACATATCAGAAATAGAAAACACATAGGATCAACTCAGAAGTACAAAACTCAAATTTAAAAAAACCTAATATGGGACCCATTTGCCCTCCCTATACAAGCATCTTAACAAATTCTGAGTGATTTTTGGTGTCTGATATGCATTTTTGTTTCTGTTATCACACTTGAGAATTAATTTCCTGAAACAATTTTCTTATGCATTGAAATTGTTGTTCATTTATTTAGATATTGCAACATTGGGAAAAGCATGATGATGGGTGTTTTTTCATTTCTCAACATAGGTAATGCATAAGTGCACTGCCTCTCTTGAAAGGAAATCTCCTACAAACAAGTTGCAAAAAATTACCCCAAGGTCTCTCGGGTGTCAGGTCATGACTTGCTTGGAATGTCTCAGTTGTTTCATGTGATTTGTTGGTAATCATAGGGAAACCTTATGTATGTTAAGTTGGAGGGGAATTAGTTCTTTGAATGAAGTTTATGGAATTCTAAAATTGTGTTCTATTACTGCAAGTTCAAAACAACAGTCTAAATCTCCACTTTTGTCATCAGATTTGGCTTTACAATGTGCAATGATGCTTGAACTTTACCTAAATTTACTATTTAAAAGAAAATTCAAAAGGGAAGGGAAGAGAATAAGTTCCTAGAAATGAAGCTATCGATGAACAACCTTCCCAAAACCAAGTTCCACTTAACCAAATTAACTTACAACCTCATGAAACTAGTGTAATCTTCTAAGGTCTAGAGATTTCTAACCATTTATTCACCATAATGCATGAATAAAAGATAGAGTTTAGGTGCAACATTCAATTGATGTTCATACTAGCTTTACACTACTATTTATCATCAATAAACAACAAAAAGCATGAATAAGGAAGGGCATCAACACAACAAAATTCTTCAATATCAATGATCAGCATCTACCAATCTACTAAAATATGCTAAATACATAGAACAAAAAAGAAAATCTACTCAAATATATTAACTATGAAGAGAAGAATCAGGAAACATGAAATGAAACTCAAGAATCCACCAAAATCAATGAATTTCTATTAAAATTCTAGCAGCATGTCTTTACAACAACTCAACTCTCTCTTGAAAATGAGAGGAGACCCCCTATTTATAGTGTCCAAAAAGAAAAATGAATGGCCAAGATTTAATCTCATTATGTGGCCAAGATTCACTACAAATTAGGGTTTCACCTACCCCTAAATATTTTACAATATAAAATACACTTTTGTCTTTAAGCCTAATTTGTCTTCTAGTGGCCAACACTATAGCAATTTGTCTTTTAGCTGATTGCCTTACTGTAGCTACTTCGTGAGGAACTCATCATCAATGACCAGATTTCCTTCATTCTTCTTCATAGTAGCATACTCTAAAATACTTGCCAATTAATTCCTAGAGCTTGTTCCACTCCATTATATCAGATTGGATTACTTGAAAGTTCAATATCCTAAACCAACTGGTGATCACATCCCAATATTTTTCACACTTAGGTGTATTCTTTATCACTTGCTCAGATTGAGTGAAGGCCCATGTAGCAAAATCCATAAAGTCCGGCGTGAGTATATTTGTGGCTCCATTTTCCATCTTCTTATGGAAGTGTGGCTTTATCTTCTCTGGATCTAGCTCAATGATGGGCATATCATAATTTGTCATTAGCTTTAGATATTCCTTGTAGGCTGTCTTGATTTCCTTGGCCCAATTCATATCGAGCTCCACTTCATGGAGCACTCATTCCAAGATCTATCTTCTATGATCGAGGCCCCATTTCTAGGTTTCCACAAGCCAATGATTGTCCTTCACCAATGTAAGCTCCTTTTCCCATGTTTTTTTGGGCATCTTGAGGATAACCTCAATTTTAGGATATGTAATCCTATACAACACTAGGAAGTTGGTGCAAAATTTCCTTGTGCCCTCAAGCTATTTCTGCACCTCTAGGAACTTATTTACTATCCTAACAACAAGACTGATGCCCATATTTTCATTGTAGAGGACTCATTGGAACCAATCCTCTATGGCCTTAGTCCAATTCTTCCTTCTTTCTAGCTTGTTGATATGGTCCTTTGACAGTAGTTGTGGTGGAGCTCACGATGTGGTTGTTAGCTCTTCAGTGGAGGACCATTGTTGTATATAAGTCATCAAATCTTCCACTTGTGCTTTTAACTCCTCCTTACTAGATTGGTCTTTGTTCATTTGATGCACAATGGTGGCAATAGACCCCTGGAGATGATCAATTTTCTATTCTCTAGTGGTTGTCCCCAAGTCCATGGTGGAGACGTTATAGTTGATTCCTTCTCCTTCCACCACTGAAGTAGCTATTTGTATAGTCCTTGATCCTGATGCATCCATTGTTATGTGGGATTTGACCCTCAATTTCTTCTCCTTCTTTGTCCCTATCTATGCTCGAGCTAAGATGGTTTCAAATCTTGGTTTCAGATCCATAAGGATGAGGGTCTTCCTCTCCAATTTATTTTCTAGTCACTCAGGCATCTAGGATCCCTCTTTTGGTGATTCATGATCACCTCCCTCCTTTTGAGCATGTTGGATCTCCATTTCTTGGTGACCCGAAGCCTCCTGTTCTATCTTTTCCTCCTCTTCTTTATCTGAATCTCTAATAAATATAGCCTCTTTCTCTGGAGATTTAGTGGTGGCTATGTTTTCCTCGGGTCTATCTTCCCCTTCAGATCTCTTTTCTTCTTCTTCCTACTCATGCTCTTCGGGATGCTCTGTCTCTAGACTTCTCCGTGTTTTGGCCTCTTGTTCGGGCTTATCTTCTTCTTTCTTTTCATATTCTTTTTCTTTTTATTCTCCTGAAGGAGGAATTTCCTCGTTGTGACTGGGGCTTTTGTCTTGTTCCTGGGTTGGAGGTTTTGTGTTTACCTCCACTTCTCTTCTTTGACCTCGTAGTGGGAGAATACTTTGAATTTTCCCCAGATGGGATAGCAGCAGTTCCACTATTAGTCTCACTCTTGGGCTCATCCTTGAGCTCACCATAGGTCAGAGTTGCACCCTAGATTTTTAGTTGGGCAACTTGTCCATTGATCCATTACTTTGTTCTCGCCTCTATTAGCTTCATCAAAATATTGAGGTCATTCACCTCTTCCTCATCCCAGTCAATCAAGGGCAGTGGCAAGTTGGCAACAACAACATACATTGGATCTATCACTTTGTTTTCATCCTCCACAACTTGATCTAACACTAGGAACAAGTTAACCATTTTAACAAAGTACATTGTCATGCGCATATAGTGCCTCATGTGCACTTCTTTATCATCTTTGCAGTTTTCCCAAAAGTCCTCAACATTGTGTAGATGGGCATACTCTTTTCCAACCATCTTTTTTAGGTTGCCATACAGATCCATCCATGGCCTAGAAATGTGGAGCTCCATATTGTATTCATTTTATTTTTTTTAGAATACTCTGCACATTAGGATGTAGAGATTCATACATTCCTTGGCCAAAGGTAAGAGGATATGGAATTACCAACCTGTGTTTGTCACCTAGCAGCATGTGAGCATGTTGCAACTACCTAGAGAGTTCAAGCAATACCAACTGGTCATTCGGGTACCGTGGTATCTTATATGGCCTCTCGAAGAAGCCCTCGGTTCTGATATAGGTAAACTTGGGAAACTGAATAAATAGAAAGCTGAACCGACGAATGAAGGCATTAACACTATGAGTGAATCTCCTTTCGAAGTCACCTCCGAGCAATCTAATAATGTGCCCGATGAAGGCATCATTTACTCTGCAGTAATATTTCTTGAAATTTATGTACTGGAGATAGGGGTATCTATCATATACTTTTAGTTCTATCCCCAGAGTCTAGCTTGGTGCCACAAATAGACCTCTATATTGAACACGATCTACTAACAGCTAGACCAGGTATGAGGTCATGTAGAACTGCGAGGTTTTCTTTATAGCCACAAAGTGCTCATGCAAGAAATTTCTAATCATTCCCGCCCAATGGAATTTAATATTTCCTCTGATAATTTCCTCTATGAAATACATCCATTCCTAGAAATATGTCATATTTGGGAGCCCCATGACTCTACTCAATAAGGTTACCAAATCATGGTAATCCTCAAGGAAGTCACTTCCAAAAATCTATTGATGCACTTTATTTGCACCCCCCCTTCTCCTTCAGCCAGAATTGATTGATTAGTTTCTTATATTTGAGGGGGTCAACTTTCTATGTGCTCTCTACATATTCCTTTGATGTCTCCCCCATCTCATCAAAGGTAGGGATGTGGAAAGTTTTTCCTATAGATTTGGAGGACAAGTCAGCCAATATGTTGCCATCCCTATCCACAATTCTCTTGGTTGATTCTTGGTATGCTTCTTTGAAGTTCATTACCAGCTCAGGAGCCACTAGGGCAGGTGAGAAACCAGCTGCCTTGGCCAATCCACTTTTCCTTATCTTCTTGGCATTCTTTGTAACGGGATTGGAAATGACTCATTGCTTGAATTCATCAATATCAATGTGCCCTAGGTTTGTATCTGAGACAGTGTCCCATTTTGTAGTGACCCTAGTGTTGATTTCCACACCTTAGAATTTGTAATTCATTTGATCCTTGTCCTCTTTTCCCCTTGGGGATTTAGCATCCTTCTTGCCCTTTTCTTTCTCTGTAGTTTCCCCCAAAGGTCCTACAGCTAATTCCATATATCCTACAATCAAAGGAGCAATAAGCATATTCATGTGTAAAACATGAGAAATGTTAGTGAAACCCCACAAAATCCATGTTATATCAAATAATTTATCATTCAAGGATCCTAACATTTCTTTCATATCATCAT
This sequence comes from Sequoia sempervirens, assembly GCA_007258455.2. Taxonomy (NCBI): domain Eukaryota; kingdom Viridiplantae; phylum Streptophyta; class Pinopsida; order Cupressales; family Cupressaceae; genus Sequoia; species Sequoia sempervirens. Next base: position 804,642,009 of record VDFB02271358.1, read on the forward strand.
TAGCCCTTTGTTGGAGGGAGATATGGCAATGCGAGCCCAAGGGTGCGGACTTCCCTGGGCTGGCAACCATTTTTTGAGGGCAACTGCAAACAGATGGAAAACAGGGCATGACGGCCCACATTGATCCACCTGTATTAGGTTTTTCATCATGAGGTGGGGCCTACGAGGAGGTTGATTCACTTTAGCATGTGGGTTAGATTAGCTTTGAGGTTTTGAAATCATTAAGTTGATCATTTTGGCATGCAGGAGCAAGGGTTATTTGAGTTGTTTTAAGCTATGTCATTTGAAACAGCACTGGCAAAGTGACACCCCACATTGTGGGGTCTGCACCAAGGAAGGACGACATATTTTCATGTTTGAAGTTCATTTATTTTAATAGAGTGTGGGTGAGGAGCCACAGAAAGATGGTGGGTGTTGGCAATTTTAGATGACAGAGCTGGGGCGGCAGCCCACAAGAGGTGACCCGCACCATCAGTTTTGCAGGGGTTCTCAGCATAAGCTTATTCGTTCACAATCAACCAAATGGAAGCAGGGAATGTGGGATTCGCAAGGCAGACAATAGGCCAAGGTTGGCAATCTAAAATGACAACGTCAAGGTAGAGGCCCGCAAGTGACCACTCGTATTAGGTTTTCTTCACTTAGTGGCTTTTAATTCATTTGGGGAGCAAAGCAAGCATTGGGGCCCATGGAACAGAAGGCCGGAGGTTGTTCACTATTTTGAAATGACAGTCAAGGGGCAGTGGCAACCCAAAATGCAAGGGTTCGCACTTGGTAAATTAGTTGTTTTATTTTCTAGCTCAAATGGAGGCGGTGAGTGTGGGGTCCGCTAGGAAAATAGATGGTCTACCAAGGCCACTTTGGACAACGAACATATGGTGGAGGCTCGTGGATGAAAGTCAGCAATGAGCAACCCGCAAAAGAGCCAACACTTAGTCATTTTCGCTTAAAGTGGTTGGACATGAATAGCTAGGGTGAGACCCACACAACAGAAGGAGCCTAAGACTTCGCCACTTTTGGAATAGTCATGCAAGAAGTAGCAGAATGATGGCAGAATTCTGCATTGGATGCTCCCCAAGGAGGTTTATGTGTGGAGTTCAGTCGATAGACACAGATTGTGTGGGACCCGCAAGGTGGGTGGTCAGGACCGATTGACCATTTTGGAATGACATGACATGAGGGGCGATCTAGGTGTGGAATCCCACATTCGCAAACCCGCAAGAATGAAAGATCCCAGTATAACACATGATCTTCATTTAAGTCAGAACGGTGACAGTAACGAGGGAAAGCCTTCCCGTATATGTGGGCCCGAAGGGGATGACGTCCTTGTTTAAATTTTTTATTCAGATGGTTTGATAGGGGTGGCAGAGGCTTTATGGGTTGCAAGGGCATGATTGCCCTAGTGTGCAAATGACGATGAAGACCTCAATTTTCGCATGGTTTTCAAAGACTGATTTTGGAAGATTTTCAAGTTTCTAAGATGTGGGTTTTGCTCACCATGATGTCTTCTTTTTAAATTTAACGTTTCCTTGCTCAAGATTTTAATGACCTTTGAGAAATGGAAGAAAAGCCATGAAATAGTTAGCGGCGGGAAATTGACCTGGAAAACCCAATGAAAATCATGAAGATACAGCGAATGATGATGCTTCGAACAACAACACAATCTTGTAGGTGCGAAGGCAATGGTGGCTGGAGGCTCTAACAAGTTTCTAAAAGTTTGTCGATGAAAATGACTTGTCATAATTTCCTATTTATAGAATTTAGTGCATTAAATGCTTGCCCTTAATGCAGGTACGAAAGTCAATGGAGCTAGTCAATGCGTAGTTCAAAAGAGACGGTAGTGGGAACTATGGGGTCCGCAAAGTGGATGACACCCATGAGTTGGTCATTCGATGAGTCAAAAAAAAGAACGACAACAGTGGCTGGCAGGTCCTACAGAGTGGGTAGATGTGTCGGCTTGACCATTTGGAATGACGAAGATACCACAAAGCTCTGCATAGGGTGGCCTGCATAGGCAGACCCACATTGCCTGAAGGGTGATAGTTTCAAAGTTTGAAGGAAAACTACCAAGGGAACTCCGTAGAGGCTAAAGACCTAGAAATGTCAAGGGTGGTGAAACTTGGTCATCTCTAGATGCTAACTCTAGGACTCATTGACCATTTAGGACTCAAAATAGGGGGCACACAAAATAAGGCAACAAAAAAAGTGACTCAAAAAAGCAAAAAGAGAGGGTCCCCATTCTGAACAGGTCGTGTGTACTATAGGAACAACAAATGGTGACTTTGTTGGGGAACGCTCCTAAGCGTTCTAAGGATAAATGCTCATTTAGAACCCAAAATCTCTAGTTTTGCAGATCAGGTGTCAGTTTCTGAAAGTGAACTGTGGGACTTAAATGAGAATAGGATCCTTAGCTGAATCAAATCACAAACATCTCAGAAGTGTGTGCGTATGGTGAATTCATTCCCTTTCCTTGGAAACTATGACAAGTGATCGTTAATTAGACCAAGCAAGCTATACAAACTGTCTAACTCCAAAAGTAGCCTAGACATTTCCCCACTGCTAGTTAGGTGTCCATAGCCCCAACAAATTTGTCACTGTGACCCCATGAACATTGCTCTACTACCAGTCGGGCATCCATTGCCCAGGTAGAGTTGTCCATACACCCACACGGTTTCACGATTTTAACATTTTCTTTTATTTTCTTTCATTTTGATATTTCCTTTAATACTCTTTCTTTTGCTCAACCATGTAAGCATTGAAGCTTACTGTGGGTTTGGAGTCATAGTGGTCACTAGAACAGACTTAATATTTTCACTTGCTAGACTGTCATAACGACCATTGTGTAGCTCTTCAAAAAGAATTAATGTGTGTTTTTTGCAACTTGAGACGAGTGTGAAAGGACTCAACTAAGGGTCATGTTCTAGGTCAAGTCAAAGTTCAAATAAGGAGACCATTCCATAGTAGCAATCAGAGACTAACAGTTGAGAGTGAATATTTTTCTAGAGAACACTAAAAGCAAACAACAAAGTGAACAGTTCATCGAACCGAGCATGGCCACCGCATCAGAGACAAAGCAAACCCTCAGCAAAACAAGACGGTCGGGAGATGAGTAAAACAAAAGCGAAGCAGGAAAGCCTAAACTAACCTATGTACAAGTATTTACAAAGAGCTAGCTCAAAATAACTTAGGTGAGGAAATAATGCTTGAGGTGCTTCCCATTGACAAGCAACAGGACATCTTCACCAGTTAAAGTCTTGAGTTGCAAATCATTATGTCCTAAGATTTCAAAAATCTGAAAGGGGCCAAGCCAGAGCTTGTCGAATTTATCATGTCCCCCTTTCTTTTCATGGGCCTTGTCCCAACATAGGACCAGATCAATAATTTTCAAGGCCTTGACTCTGGGTCGTCGATCAAACCATCTTTTCACCACACCCTAATGATGGGAAAAATTTTCAATGGCTCGGTCACACACTTCTTCTAAGTGGAGCAATTCAGCTAAACGAGCTTCTCATCAATCCCCTTCTTCATAAAAGGTGTTAATAAATTGGAGGGTGGGGATCTTGAGGTGAACAAGAAATACAGGCTCTAAGCCATAAATTAGGTGGAATGGGGAGTCACCCAGAGAAACCTTGTGGCGTGTACGATTTTCCCAAAGGGAAAAATGAGGTTGGGTGTGCCAGTCTTTAGGATTCCTATTGAGCAGTTTTTTTATCACAATGATTAAATTCTTATTTGTGGACTTAGCTAGGCCATTGCCTTGGGGATAGTAATTGGATGATAATTTAAGGGAAATTTCATAGTCAAAGGCCCAGCTAGCAAATTTGAGCGAAGAAAATGTGGGGCCATTATCACAAACCAAAGCGTATGGGAAACCGAAACGATTTAAAATGAAACTTTCAAGAAAATTTGTAACTACGTCTGTAGTGCATTGCCTACACACAATTTCATTTGTCCATCTAGTACAATAATCAGAGGTGGTTAGAATGTACCTGTGACCCACAGAAGAGGGTGGGCTTACCAGACCGATGAAGTCGAGACCCTAGTGTGCGAACAGTCTTACCTCCAAGAATGGTTGCAACGGTCTGGCAGATGTGGTACACACAGACATGGCTATGTGCATCCTTGAAGATTGTTGGCCAATAGTATCCTACTCATAGGATTTGATGAGTGGTGCAAGGACCAAATCCATGACCTATGCCAAACTTCTCATGAAATTATTTCAGCACTCATGTTGCTTCTTTTTCGAGGCACTTGAGGTAGATCCCCTCATGATTCCTCTTGTAAAGTATAGACCCTCACATCATGTAGTTGTTTCTTTTCAGTCAAAGAGCATTCTTTTGAACTCCCTATAGATGAGGTGGGCACTTGTTGTTCAACAAGTAGTATACTATGTCATTATACCATTCCCCAGGAGAGACATCTTCAAGTTGATACTGTTGAACTATGATTTTAGGTCATGCTTCAACCACTATTTCAGCTATTGTACAGGTGAGGGCCTACCCTCTTACTAATTTCATTGTCTGAATTTCCAAGTCATATTCTTGTAGCAACATAACCCACTTTGCTCTTCTTTCTCCTAACTCATTTTGCATTAGCAATGTTTTCACTATCGGATTAGGGACGATGGCGAACAACTTATTCCGCAAGATGTAATGTCTAAATTTCTTTACTCTGACCAAGGCGTACGCCTTCTTTTCTATGTTGTGGTATCTCAGTTCATCATCCTTTAATGGAGCACTCATGAAAGCAATTGGGTGCTCACTCCCTTCATCATCCTTTTGAGTTAGAATGCTGGCACATGAATGATTTGAAAAAAATGACTAAATGTAGAACTGCTTAAGATAATCAGGACTAACTAGCATAGGTGCTTCAACAATTGCTTTCTTGATTTCCTCGAAGGCCTACTTTTCCTCTGGAGTCCACTCAACTTTAGCATCTTGCTTCAACATGGCATTGAGTGGCTTGACTATTTTAGTGAAGCCAGTAATAAATTTCCTAACAAAGTTTATCTTTCCAAAGAAGGACTTTAGCTCTTTCTTGATGTCGGGCAGGTGAATTTTGAATATTGGTTGAATGCACTCGGGATCTATTGAGATTCCTTTTTTTTGAAATAATGTGCCCAAGTAATTTTCCTTCTGTAACTCTGAAGATACACTTCTTTGGATTAAGGGAAATCCCAAATTCTCTGTAATTCTGAAAAACTTTACACAGATCGAAAACAAGATCACCTCGCTTCTTTGCAAACATGGTAAGATCATCCATGTAGATGATTATGCACTTTCCGATCAGATCTTTGAAGTCTATGTCCATTGCATGCTAGAAAGTGACACCAACATTGATGAGTTCGAATGACATTCTTCTATATGCAAGGGTTCCCCACTTGGTGGTGAACACTGTCATGTTCCGATCTTCATATTGTTCCATTACTTGATTGTACTTAGAGTACCTATCTAAGAAGTACATCATCTAAGAACCATTGACAATCTGCAACACCTCATCTAATGAGGGCACGGGATAGTTTTCTTTCTTTGAAGCTCTATTCAATTTGCGGAATTCCACACACAATATGATCTCTCCATTCTTTTTCTAAACCAGGACCAAGTTGGCCACCCATGTGGAGTGCCTAACTGGAAATATGATTTTTTTGGACAACAACTTTTGTACTTCCTTATAAATAATGGGCTCCAACAATGCATTGATGGGACACTTTCATTGTTGAAATGGTCATACATCTAGCTTGAGAGGAATAGTGTGTGTGATGATTAAGGTGTCATATTTCTTCAAATCCTTGTAGCTCCAAAGAACTACGTTATGATACTTTTGCAAAGCCTCAATAATTCCTTTTTTTTCTTCTGACGTGTAGACTTTTCTAATGAATACATTTTTAACATCTTTAGTTGTTCCGAGGTTGTGAATGTTGATTGTTAATGGAATCCTTCTTTGCCTGTTGATTCTGGTCTCTGATCTGGTCTAAGTCAAATATACGATCAAGCTTGACCATGCCCCTTGGGATAGTGTTTTTCTTGAGATTGATGACCCCTTCTATATCCAACTCAACTTCTTTGGCCTCAAATTCATCAATTATCTGAGCTGCAAACACATCGGAATTGGTGATGAAATCCAAGATGTGCTTGTCATCATTGAACACCTGGAAGGGGGTGACATTATCTAGCACTGATGGGGTGGAGGTAAGATCAACGGTGAACTTTTTGAGGCCAGACAGTGACAACGGTTGAAGGGTGCTGGCTACTTGAGCCAAAACATCAACAGTATGATTTTGGGATTGAGGGATCAACTGAATATTAAAGGCATCTAGGTTCTCTAACAGGTCCCAAACTCTATATCTATAATTTTCTAGTCTTCTATCATGGCAGGAATATAATTTTCTAACTTGTTTTACTACCAATTCTAAATCACCAAACACTTGTAACATTTTAACTTTCTTCCTTAGAGCCATTAAGAGACCATGAACTAGTTCTTCATACTATTCTATGTTATTGTTACAATAAAACTAAAGCCTATGAGCAGCAAAGTAGGTCTTACCTATGGGGCTGATGAGCTCGAATCCAGCTCTGGCTCCTTGCTTGGACTTGGATCCATCAAAGCGTATTGTCCAGAACTTGGAGGGTTCCTTAACTTCGGGGCTGACCATACATTCATTCATCTTCAGTTGCACACCTGCATTTTCCATTTCTGGAGTAGGCACTAGCTCAACATTGTTGGTAGTAGGTCATCCTGTTGGCAACTCGATTTGGGACATGACTTGTCCTTTGATATGTTCTACTATTGTCTGACATAAGAGCACTCAAATTATGAGTGGGAAGAATTATGCACTCTACACCAATTAGGCAGCAAGAGCTCTTGGAAATCCATTCTTTCCCCTAGGCTAAGTTGATCTTGTATACACTTCTCCATGAAATCCTGGAATCCATCTAGTAGTCCCAAATTCTCCTCATTGTAGGATTTGTCATCGTCTGATTCGACCAACATTTTCATGCTTTGGGACATATATGCTAGGTTGGCCGATGGGTTGCATAATACCAAGATGACCTCTTTAGTCATCTCTTCTTTTGGAGGCTCTGATTCTTCCTGGTATGCCGTGGGAGAATAATTACCCAGCTCAGTTTCAGCAAACAACACCTCGTTGGTGTTGTTATACTTTGTGATCATGAATCTCATGTGTGGATCCTGATCAATTCTGATTTGATTTGGCATCCCCTTCCATAGTAGCCACACATGAGATACATCAGTTGCAGCATACCCCTTCAAAGCTTGGGTGAAGTCTCACCCCAATATTATACCATAGGTTTCTGGGATATCTGCAACTTGAATATCAATAACCTATTGCACCCTCAGATCTGCAATGATCTACATGGGAATCTGGTTGATTTCTCCAACTATATTCACTTTTGTCTTGTCTAGTTGAGTCACCTTTCTTCTAGAAGGGGTGGGGACTATTCCTAAGGCTTTGCACATGGCAAGAGGCATAACATTAGCCGATGCTCCTGAATCAAGCAAACAATTGTGTAGGTTTTTCCCAAATATTCTAATAGTAGTGAGAAAAGGTGGCATTTCTAGCTTTCCCTAAAATAATCCCATGTGCATATCTACTTGGGCTACTTGGTTCTTATCCTTTTCATTGATCTTTTCTTTAGCTTGCACTTGACTTTTCTCATTAACGGGTTGTTTTCCAGTTTGTTGATTTGAAGGGACATCTCTCTTCTTGCCTATAATCTCTTGAATTACGGCTCATGTGGTGGCTCTTCAAAATAGACTCTCTTAGCTGGTATCTCTTGGGTTGACTTGGAAGAAGCAGTCCTATTGATCATCCTAAAGAAGAAATTCCTAACTGTAGGGACTTTAAGCAACTCGAAGGTGGACAAGCTTATCTTGACCTTCTTGAAATAATCAGTAACATATTCACCCATTTTCTCAATTTCAGCTTCAAAGGACCTTCCTTGGGAAGAACCAACTGATTGGTTTTGCATTTGATTCGACTGTTTATTCTTGTTAAATTATTGAGTGGGTGCATAGGGATAGCCTGGATTATTGCTAGCGTTCAAATCAGGCGGGGTGCTAAAGTTATTGGGAGGGGTGGAGGTTGTGAAAGGTCATCCTACTTGCCTATTCCTTAACTTATATGGGGATGGTCTCTGATGGAACATTTGGACTTCATCTTCATGAAACTCTTCCTCATCTACTGGACCATTATCTATAGAAGAAAAGAGTTGGGATAAAGTTTCTTTGTTACTTACCTCTTTCACTTCTTCGTTCTTCAAGGCGGTAGTCTCGACCTCTAGTGCATTTCTCTCATTTCATGGGAACAAGGCTTGATTGACGACTAGAACTGAGGAATCGTAGGGTTCAAACGAGACTAGATCTTGGCAACCAGTGTTGTCCACAACATTTTGAACCTCCACTTGAAAGATCTTCGCTGCCATGAGGAACTCAAGGCAATCCAACTCGGAATGCCTATTCATTTTATGGATCTAACACCATCCAAACAATGTTGCCTCAGTGAGATACACTCCACTAGTTGTCCTCTCCATATTGGCAGGTTGATCATGAGGAGTAGGGATGCCCCCGCTATTAGGCCTTGTATTCCATGTACTGCTTTGTCTTCAGGAAGGCCTTCTCTCAAAATTTTGGTTAGAGTTCTACCCTATTTTGTAATTTTACCCAGATGAGGTACCTGCATCATGGTTATCTCTATTCTCTCGATTGAGGTTTTCCTGAATGCTACGTTGGGAGGCTTGTAACTAATTATTCTGATTCTGCAAGTGTGTCATCTCTGTGGACATTTTTCTGATCATTTTGGTCAGCTCATCCAACCGATCCTTCTCTCCATTACTTGGTTGTGGTACTTGGTTCTGAAGGAAAACTGGTTGCACCATTGGTTGGTTTTGTTGTGCTTAAGGGAATTCAAACCCTTGTAGGTATGCAGGTATTTGGGGTTGTTGTGGATAGACCTGCTACTGCTGAGGCTGCAAATAGTGAGGCACTACAGGTGTTTGATTCATTGGGGGTCCCAGGTGAGGAACTATGGGTAGCTGCAAAACTTGATTCATAAGAGGCATCTAATGTTGTAGAGCTTGAGTGAGCCCTTAGATCTGCATGGGATGAGTAACCTATCCCATGGAAGGAAACAAAATAGAAATGTTTTGTCCCAAATCAGTGCTAGCTATGACTACCTCAACATACGCATCCACCAATCTAGCGGGTGGTGGGTTCATTCTTTTCACCAAGGCTATAGTGAGGTTGTCCAAGGAGGCATAGTAGAAAGGAAAGAGAAAAACATCATTAATCACATACGGAGTTTGTAACTCGTGTATGCTCGATGGAATCGATTGTTGAAGGAGTTGATTGGTTCATTGACCTCCTTGCGCACAGACATGAACTGTTGATATAATTTTAAAGGGCTAATTGGAATCTTGTATTTCCTCAAGAAGGCATTCTTCAAGAGATCCCAAGTAGTAATTAATCCTATTGGCAAGTTGATATACCAATAGAAGGCCTCTTCCCCCAACAAAAATGGGAAAATTCTGTAGGCCATGTCCTCATGATCAATTTGCATATCCTTCAACGCTATTTGGAATATTTTGATATGTTCTTCTACTATCCTCTAAGGATCTCACGGATGAAACTTCATGCAGAAGTCTTCTGGATTCTTTGGCATGTCATGGTAAGCATTGAAGGATAGTGGGGAAGGGTTGTTACCTAGCCAAGCCATGAGGGGAGGGGAGGGTTTTATTTGTTGTTGAAAAAGAACTTGGGGCTGCACAAGGGCAAGAACAATTGGGACTGTTCCTTGGAATTGAAAGGTAGGGACAAGGGTAGTTCCCTAGCCTTGGAAAGTAAGAGGTTGGAAGGTAGTTTGAGATGGCTGAGAGGAGGAGGTGGAAATGGATGAGGAAGGATGAATGTGGGGCAGATGGGAGGAGGATGGAGGTGCAAATGGAAGCGAAGTGGATGGGTCAGATGAGGAAGATGAAGTGGCTTCCCCTCTTTTGTCTCTCTTAGCCTTGGTAGGGGGTTGTAGTTCTTCAAATTCCCCTTTGTTCGGATTAGATCTTAAAACTCTATGGAATCTTTAAGGGGAGAATGAACTAATTTGATCTAGCTTAACACAAACTCAAGCCCTCCTTCTAGCACTAGTTCTGTTGATGTGTGTTTTTTCACTTCTCAACACAGGTAATGCATAAGTGCACTACCTCTCTTGAAAGGAAATCTCCTACAAACAAGTTGAAAAAAATTACCCCAAGGTCTCTCAGGTGTCAAGTCATGACTTGCTTGGAAAGTTTCAGTTGTTTCATGTGATTTGTTGGTAATCATAGGGAAGCCTTATGTATGTTAAGTTGGAGGGGAATTAGTTCTTTGAATGGAGTTTATAAAATTATGGAATTGTGTTCTATTGCTACAAGTTCAAAACAACAGTCTAAAACTCCACTTTTGTCATCATATTTAGCTTTACAATGTGTAATGATGCTTGAACTTTGCCTAAAGTTGCTATTTAAAAGAAAATTCAAAAGGGCAGGGAAGAGAGTAAGTTCCTAGACTTGAAGCTATCGATGAATAGTGATAATGGAGGATGCTACAGTGGACAGCCTTCCCAAAACCAAGTTCCACTTAACCAAATTAACTTACACTCTCATGAAACTAGTGCAATCTTCTAAGGTTTACAAATTTCTAACCATTCATTCACCATAAAGAATGAATAAAAGATAGAGTTTAGGTGCAGCATTCAATTGATGTTCAGACTAGCTTTACACTGCTATTTATCATCAATAAACAACAAAAATCATGAACAAGAAAGGGAATCAACACAACAAAATTCTTCAATATCAATGATCAGCATCTACCAATCTACTAAAATATGCTAAACACATAGAACAACAAAGAAAATCTACTCAAATCTATTAACTATGAAGAGAAGAATCATGAATCATGAAATGGAACTCAAAAATCCACCAAAATCAATGAATTTCTATTAAAATTCTAGCAGCATGTCTTTACAACTCAACTCTCTCTTGAAAATGAGAGGAGACCCCCTATTTATAGTGTCCAAAAAGAAAAACGAATGGCCAAGATTTAATCTCATTGTGTGGCTAAGATTCACTACAAATTAGGGTTTCACCTACCCCCAAATATTTTACAATATAAAATGCACTTTTGTCTTTTAGCCTAATTTGTCTTCTAGTGGCCAGCACTGTAGCAATTTGTCGTTTAGCTAATTTCCTTACTGCAGCTACTTCTTGAAGAACTCATCATCAATGACCAGATTTCCTTCATTCTTCTTCATAGTAGCATACTCTACAAACTTTTCAATTAATGCCTGGAGCTTGTTCCACTCCATTATATCAGATTGGATTACTTGAAAGTTTCATTTCCTATACCAACTAGTGATCACATCCCAATCTTTGTCACATGGGCATATTCTTTATCACTTGCTCAAATTGAGCGAAGGCCCATGCAACAAAATCCATAAAGTCTGGCATGAGTATATCTATGGTTCCATTTTCCATCTTCTTATGGAAGTGTGGCTTTATCTTCTCTAGATCCAGCTTGATGGTTGGCATATCATAATCTGTCATTAGCTTTAGATATTCCTCGCAGGCTATCCTAATTTCCTTTACCCAATCGATATTGAGCTCCACTTCATGGAGAACCCATTCCAAGATCTCTCTTCTATGATCGAGGCCCCATTTCTAAGTTTCCACAAGCCAATGATCATCCTTCACCAATGCAAGCTTCTTTTCCCATGTTTTTTCGGACATCCTGAGGATAGCCTCAATTTTAGGATATGTAATCCTATACAACACTAGGAAGTCAGTGCAGAATTTCCTTGTGCCCTCAAGCTATTTTTGCACTTCTAGGAACTTATTTGCTAACCTAATAGTGTGGTCAATGCCCATATTTCTGTTGTAGAGGACTCACTGGAACCAATCTAATGTGGCCTTAGTCCAATTCTTCCTTTTTTCCAGCTTGTTGATATGGTCCTTTCACAATAGTTGTGGCGGAGCTGATGATGTGAATGGTAGCTCTTCGGTGCAAGACCATTGTTGTATGTAAGCCATCAAAACTACCACTTATGCTTTTAACTCCTCCTTAGTGGATAGTTCTTTGTTCATTTGATGCACAATGGTGGTAACGAACCCCTGGAGATGATCAATTTTCTTTTCTTTGGTGGCTATCCCCAATCCAATAGTGGAGATGTTATAGTTGATTCCTTCTCCTTCCACAATCGGAGTAGCTATCTGTACGGTCCTTGATCCCAATGCATCTATCGTTATGTGGGATTTGACCCTTGGTTTCTTCTCCTTCTTTGTTTGTATATGTGCTCGAGCTAAGATGGCTTTAAGTCTTGTTTTCAGATTTATAAGGACGGGGGTCTTCCTCTCCAATTTCTTTTCTAGCCACTCAAACATCTAGGATCCCTCTTTTGGTGATTCATGATCACCTCCCTCCTTTTGAGCATGTTGGATCTCCATTTCTTGGTGACCCAAAGTCTCCTGTTTTGTCTTTTCCTCCTCTTCTTTATCTGAATCTCCAGTAAATATAGCCTCTTTCTCTATAGATTCAGTGGTGGCTATGTTTTCCTTGGGGCTATCTTCCCCTTCGAATCTCTTTTGTTCTTCTTCCTGCTCATGCTCTTATGGATGCTCCATCTCTGGGCTTCTCCATGTTTTAGCCTCTTGTTCAAGCTTATCTTCTTCTTTCTTTTCATCTTCTTTTTCTTTTTCTTCTCCTGAAGGAGGCATTTCCTCATCATGACTAGGGCTTTTGTCTTGTTCCTGGGTTGGAGGTTATGTGTTTACCTCTACTTATTTTCTTTGACCTGGTAGTGGGAGGAGACTTTGAAGTTTCCCCAAATGGGGCAGCAATAGTTCCACTATCAGTCTCACTCTCGGGCTCATCCTCGAGCTCACCATAGGTCAGAGTTGCACCCTGGAGTGTTAATTGGGCAACTTATCCATCGATCCATTGCTTCATTCTCGCCTCTATTGGCTTCATCAAAATATCAAGCTCATTGACCTTTTCCTCATCCCACTCAATTAGGGGTAGCGGTAGGTTGGCAATTACATCATACCTTGGATCTATATTGAACATGGTCCACTAATAGATAGACTAGGTATGAGGTCATGTAGAACTATAATGTTTTCTTTACAGCTACAACTACTCATGTAGGGAGTTGCTAATCATTCTCGCCCAATGGAATTTAGTCTTTCCTCTGATAATTTTCTCTATGAAACACAACATCCATTCCTGGAAATATGTTGCAGTTGGTAGGACCATGACTCTGCTCAATAAGGTTACCAAATCATGGTAATCCTCATGGAAGTCACTTCTAAAAAGTTCTTGAGGCACTTTATTTGCACTTCCCCTCTTCTCCTTCAGCCATAATTGATTGATCAATTTCTTACATTTGATGGGGTCAGCTTTCCATGTACTCTTTGCATATTCCTTTGATGTCTCCTCCATCTCATCAAAGGTAAGGATGTGGAAAGTTTATCCTATAGATTGTGAGGAAAAGTCAACCAATATGTTGGCATCCCTATCCACAATTCTCTTTGTTGATTCTTGGTATGATTCTCTGTAGGTCATTACCAACTCAGGAGCCACTAGGGCAGGCGGGAAACCAACTGCCTTGGCCAATCCACTTTTTCTTATCTTCTTGGCATTCTCCGTAATAGGATTGGAAATGACTTGTTGCCTGAATTCATCAATATCAGTGTACCCTAGGTTTCTATCTGAGATAGTGTCCCATTCTGTAGTGACCCTAGTGTTGATTTCCACACCTTGGAATTTGTACTTCATTTGATCCTTGTCCTCTTTTCCCCTTGGGGATTTGGCAGCCTTCTTTCCTTTTTCTTTCTCTGTAGCTGCCCCTGAAGGTCCTGCAGCTGAGTCCATATATCTTGCAATCAAAGGAGCAGTAAGAATATTCATGCGTAAAACATGAGAAACATTAGAAAAAACCACAAAATCCATGTTAGATCAAGCAATTTATCATTCAAGTATCCTAACATTTCTTTCAGATCATCATTAGCCCTTTGTTGGAGGGAGATATGGCAATGTGGGCCCAAGGGTGCAAACTTCCCTGGGCTGACAGCTATTTTTTGAGGGCAGCTGCAAATGGATGGAAAACAAGGCACAACGGCCTACATCGATCCACTTGCATTAGGTTTTCAATCATGAGGTGGGGCCTACGAGGAGTTTGAGTCACTTTAGCACATGGGTTAGATCACCTTTGAGGTTTTCAAATCATTAAGTTGATCATTTTGGCATACGGGAGCAAGGGTTATCTGAGTTGTTTTGAGCTCTACCATTTGAAACGACGCTGGAAAAGTGGTGCCCCGCACTGCAAATTTTGCACCAAGGGAGGATCACATTTTTTCACATTTGAAGTTCATTTCAATTAACAGAGTACGGGTGAGGAGCTGGGGAAATATGGTAAGTGTTGGTCATTTCAAAAGGAGGAGATGGGGTGGCAGCCTGCAAGAGGCGACCTAGACCATTAGGTCCACAGGGGTCCTCGGCATAAGCTTATTCATTCACAATCAGCCAAACAGAAGTAGGGAATACAAGATCTGTAAGGCAGATAGTGGGCCTAGGTTGGTAGTCTAAAATAGGGACATTAGGGCAGAGGCCTGCAAGTGACCATCCGCATTTGGTTTTCTTCACTTAGTGGCTTTTAATTCATTTGGGGAGCAAAGCAAGCATCAGGGCCCATGGAGCCGAAGGCCAGTGGTCACTCACCATTTTGAAACAACGGTCGAGCGGCAACAACAACCCATAATGTAGGGTTCGCACTCGGTAAATTGGTTGTTTCATTTTCTAGCTCAAACGGAGGTGGTGAGTGCGGGGTCTACTAGGTGGATGGATGGTCTAAAAAGGCTGCTTTGGACAACAAACATATGGAGGAGGCCCGTGGATAGAAGTCTGCAATGAGCAACCTGCAAAAGAGCTAACACTTGGTCATTTTTGCTTAAAGGGGTTGGATGGGAATAGTTGGGGTGGGACCCACATAGCAAAAGGAGCCTAAGACTTCACCTCTTTGGGAATAGTCATGCAAGTAGTGGTGGAATGATGGTGGAAGTCTACATTGGATGGTCTACAGAGAGGTTTATGTTTGGAGTTCAGTTGACAGACATGGATTGCATGGGACCTGCAAAGCTAGTAGCCAGGACTAATCAGCCGTGTTGGAATGATGCAACATGAGGGGTGATCTAGGTGCGGAAGTCCACATTCACGGACCCGCGAGGATGAAAGATCCTAGTTTAACTCATGTTCTTCGTTTAAGTTAGAATGGTGATGGCAATGAGGGAACGCCTTCACGCATACGAGGCCCCATAGGGGACGAAGGTCGTTTAAAATTTGTCTTTGAATGGTTTGACAATGGCGGTAGAGGCTTTGCGGGCCATAAGGGAATGATTTCCCTACTGTGAAAATGGTGATAGAGACCTCAAGTTCTGCATGGTTTTCAAAGACTGATTTCGAAAGTTTTCAAGTTTCTAAGATGTGGGTTTTGCTCGCCATGATGTCTTCTCTTTAAATTTAAGGTTTCCTTGCTCAAGATTTTAATGACCTTTGAGAAATGGAAGAAAAAACATGAAACGGGTAGTGGCGGGAAACTAACCTAGAAAACCCGATGAAATCGTGAAGAGACAACGAATGATGATGCTCCGAATAGTAGCAAGATCTTGCGAGTGTAGAGGCAGTGGTGGCTGGAGGCTCTGACAAGTTTCTAAAAGTCTATCGGTGAAAATGACTAGTCAGAATTACCTATTTATAGAATTTAGTGCATTAAATGTTCACCCTTAATGCAGGTATGAAAGTTGATGGAGCTAGTCAACATGTAGTTCAAAAGAGACGGTGTCGAGAAGTACGGGGTCCACAAAGCAGATGACACCCATGAGTTGGTCCTTCGATGAGTCGACAAAAAGAATGGTGGCAGAGGCTAGCAGGTCCTGCAGAGTGGCAGATGTGTCAGCTTGGCCATTTGGAATGGTGAAGATACCATAGAGTTTTGCATAGGGTGACCCGCATTGTGTGAAGGATGACAATTTCAAAGTTTGAAGGAAAACTACCAAGGGAACTCTGCAGGGGCTAAAGACTTGGAAATTTCAAGGGTGGCGAAACTTGGTCATCTCAAGATGCTAACTCTACGACTCCTTGACCATTTAGGACTCAAAATAGGGGTCATGCAAAATGAGGTGACAACAAAAGTGACCCATAAAAGTGAAAAGAGAGGGTCCCCATTCTAAATGGGGTGTGTGTACTATAGGCACAACAAAGCATTTCTTTCATATTTTAGTTAAAATTAGTATTAGATTTCTACACTTTTCTTTCATTACTAGAATTATTGCATCATTTGATACATTGGTTTACATTTTACAATCATTAGAAAACAAAAACTAAAACCTAAAACATCAAAAGAAACAAACAAGACCCTTGGAGAAATAATAGTTATTTGATTAAGTATCAAATATCTTTTTCCAAGCTAACATATCCCTCAAGCCCTTTAGTAGTGATGACTTTGATATGTTAGATGAAGCCCTTGAGGATTTTATCTCGCAAGGTCCATCCACTGAGGCTTGTCATGACAAACTGAAAATAATAGATGTTAATGCAATCACACCTCAACTTATCATTTACCCTCCCTCACAACAACCTAAAATTCAAAACAAACCCGTGGTCATCTTAGAACCACCTAAAAATAAGCCTTTACTTGACAATGACAATGTTTCACAACAAATAGGTTACAATATCATTGCTTACACATACAATACAAGGAACAATAGGAAACAATAAACCACTATTGTTTCATTACCTTTGCCTCAAGCTATCTTGCCTATTGTTCCTTGTTTACCTTCACATAGTGGAAAGGAGTATGATCTTGTTGAAAAACTTAAGAATAAACCTACTAAGATATCTTTATGGGATCTTATTCAAGCTTCACCAAATTACCATAGTATGCTTCAAACAGCCTTGCAACAAGTTGTGATTCCTCCTAATATAAATTAAAATGATGTGGTTAATTTAGATATTATTTTTCACCAAAGAGGGTTACCCTCCTTGGAAGTTCAAAAATGGCATGAAGCCTTCATGATAATAGCCTTTGTTATAAGATCGGGGATAAAGAAAACCCTTGTTGACAATGGTTTGGCCCTTAATGTGTGTAGTGTGAACCTTTTGGATAAGATTGATATGGATAAGAGTAACATTTCCCTTGATTCTTTGTCCATCTATGGGTTTGATAACATAGGAAAACAATTTCTTGGAGTAGTCACATTACCTATTATAGTCAGGAAGGTAACATTATAAACTCCGGTCCAAGTTATGCCTCATGATCTTCTTATAATCTCCTCTTGGGGAGACCATAGATTCATGAAATGAATGCAGCGCCTTCAACCCTTCACTGTGTAATGAAGTGTGTCTATAACAACAAAGTTTACATAGTCAAGGCCAACCCTGAACCTGAAATGTTTTTGCACGCCGAGAAAGATAAACAAAATCTCATGAAAACATTGATACCAACTGCAAAATTTGAAATCACAAAAGAAGAAGAACAAGGGAAGAATATTGATGAAGTCACAAAATTATTAGAAGATAATCGAAGTTCCTTATATTTCACACCAACATTCATGGGAGAATACAAAATTACAATGAAAGAAACTAAAAATCAAAAAGAGACAATGGTAATGTCAACATAAAGTCAAAATATATAGAGATGTAAAAAGAGGCATGTGGGGATCGGGCTCAATTTTGCATTTGTTCCTTTAAACAATTTTCATGTGCAAAACAAAAATAAATAAACCAACCTTAGAAAGAAACCTCACAAGCATCTAATTTATCCACTCTAAAAGAAGACATAAGTTATACAACTAACTTTCATGAGATGGACTATGAACAACTAGGGAATCCAAAAGAGATGGAGAAAATTTATGGATGAGATTATGAGCTCTTGAAACAACTTGGTTACAATGGAAAAGGATGTGAAGAAAATAACATGGCATTTGTGTTCCTATAGAGCCTAACACAAAAGAAACAAAAAATGGTCTTGGATATTGTCCCTCTAAAATAATGAAAGCAACAAAAAGACCTTCACTCAACATCAACACCGTCATGTGTAACTCCCCTAAGACAACTCTCACTTTGAAGCATCCTGAATTGATTAATACAACATGCGAAGAATCATTGGAATACTTTGAAGATGATGAAGGTTTGAAAGAAATGTTAGGATTTTATGAGAAGTCATTTACTCCCCCTAAGAAAAAATGAGTCACTTGTTCTACAATTAGTGCTAAACAAGTGGATGAAGAAAAGGAAGTTAATGAGGTTTACAATTATAAAGACGAAAACAATTCCAAAATTTTGAGACAAAATGCACTTCCCTTGGGAGATACAATCAATATATCAATGGATACATCTAATGAAGAAAAATTGATTCAAATAGGAAAGTTCCTTGATGAAGATAAACAAGAAGATCATGCAACATTACTACATGAATTTCATGAACTTTTTCTTTGGACTTATTCAGATATGTCGGGT
The DNA here is from genome assembly GCA_007258455.2 of Sequoia sempervirens. Taxonomy (NCBI): domain Eukaryota; kingdom Viridiplantae; phylum Streptophyta; class Pinopsida; order Cupressales; family Cupressaceae; genus Sequoia; species Sequoia sempervirens. The sequence continues at coordinate 804,660,558 of VDFB02271358.1, forward strand.
ATTGATGCTAAGATAGTGATGCACAACATAGTTCTTGAAGAAAATGCTAAACCAATAAGATAGAAGATACAAAATATGAATCCTAAGATAGCTTTATTGGTTAAGGATGAGATTGAGAAACTTCTTGAAGTTGGTTTTATACGACCTATCGATTATTCTCCTTGGATCTCAAACATTGTTGTAGTCGCAAAACCTGATAATCATATTAGGATGTGTATAGACTTTCATGATTTGAATAAAGCATCTTTAAAATATGATTTTCCCCTTCCTAATATTGACATGATAGTATATTCAACTGCAGGACATGCTTTGTTGTCACTCATGGATGGATTTTCTAGATATAATCAAATCTTTATCAATCCTCAAGATCAATACAAGACAACATTTACTATAGCTTGGGGAACATTTTTTGGGTGGTTATTCCTTTCGGATTAAAGAAAGCAGGTGCAACATATCAAAGAGCTATGACATTGATATTTCATGATTACATACACAAGATTTTGGAAGAATATGTTGATGATATTCTAGCTAAATCTTTAACTCGACAAGAATATGTGAATATTCTTTAGAAAGTATTTGAAAGAATGCGAAAATATAACATGAGATTGAATCTAAAAAAGTGTGTCTTTGGTGTGGATAGTGGAAAATGTTTAGGTTTTATAGTATCTCATAGAGGCATTGAGGTGGACATGAAGAAAATTGATGCTATCATTAACATGCCACCTCCTAAAAACATTTCTCAATTGCATACTTTACAAGGAAGAATTCAAGCTATTCATCATTTTGTAGCATCCTTAGTAGACCAAACATTACCCTTTACATAAATCCTTAAGAAAGAGGTTAAGTTTAAGTGGAATGAGGATTGTAAATAGGCTTTTGAGAGTTTGAAAGATTATTTTGCTACTCCACCTATTTTACAACTGATTATGCAAGACAAACCATTTATCCTTTATACAACAACATCAGCCCATGCTCTTGCAACATTGTTGGCTCAACAAGATGACAGTGGTAGAGAACATCCCATTTATTACATTAGTCGAACCTTGATTGATTATGAGACATGATATACAATGATAGAAAAATAATGTTTGGCTCTTGTATTTTCTACTAGTAAATTGAGACATTACTTATTAAACACAAAAATTCATGTGATGATAAAATTTAATCCTTTAAAACACCTTTTTTCTAAAACCAATTTATCAGGATGCTTAGCTAAGTGGGTTATGTTGTTAATTGAGTTTGATCTTAAATTTGTCTCTCAAAAGGAAATCAAAGGAGAAGCTTTGACCAACCAATTAGCTAACACTCCCTCTCCCTTAGAGTTACCTAATATAGACTCATTCCCTTATGAGAATGTGTTGACTATTCAAAAATAAAAAAGAAACATGGGAATTGTACTTTGATGGTTCTAAGTTTCAAACTTTCTATGGGGTGGGGGTTATACTAATTCCTCCTTTAGGTAAGCCTATTCCCTTATCTTTCCATTTAAACTTCCTATGTACAAATAGCATTGCAGAATATGAAGCTTTAATGGCTACTATACATTTAGCTTTAGCATTAGGTGTCCAACACATCTCTATATTTGGTGATTCTCTATTAGGCATTAAAAAAATAAATGGTTCATATCAAGCAAAACATGATAAGATCATTTGATATAAATACCTCATGATGACATTATTAGATAAATTTGAATCATATACAATTGACAATATACCGCAAAAGGATAATTGGCATGCAAATGCAATGGCAAGTGCCACTTCCTTTGTGTCTCCTAAAGATCCTTTTGTTGATTTCACATTTACATTCCAAATGATTCTCAAACCATCAATAGATGAAAAAATCAAAGAAGTGTTATTAACTGATACCAAAAACTATAGTGATTTGTACACAATGATATTCAACTATTTAAAAGAAGGTACTTTTCCTAAGCCTACAACTAAGAACACTCGAGCTCATCTTCAAACAATTGCATCTAAGTACATAATCCTTGCAGATGTATTATATAGAAGATCATTTAATGGTCTTTTAATTAGATGCGTTAAACAATCTGAAATCCCTATAGCACTTGATGAAGCTCATGCAGGTGCTTGTGGAGGAAATTTTGGAGGAAATTTTGGAGGAAGGTTGTTAGTTCAAAAATTAGTTCACATAGGATACTATTGGAGACACATGGAATAAGATTGTTTTTACTATGTTAAGAAATGTCATAAATGTCAAGAACACAACAATTTGATTCATGCTCCTGCTTCTGAGCTTCGTGCCCAAGTTCCTATTTGGCTATTCTCGGTTTTGGGTTGGATCTTATTGGAAAAATATCACCACCTTCTTCCGCTGGACATATGTTTATCATTACTGCAACCAATTATTTTACAAAATGGGTGGAATCTATTCCTCTTTGTTCCATGACAACTGATGTAATATGTTGTTTCATATTAGAACACATTATTGCTTTCTTTGGTCTTCTTTCCACATTTATTTTAGATAACGGAACTCCATTTGAGAACAATGACGTGAAGAAATTCTTGGAAATGTTTCATCACTTTTCGATGCCATATTAACCACAATCAAATGGTAAAGAGGAATCAACTAACAAGAATCTTGAGAAAATTCTACAAAAAATAATAAGTAAACATAACAAAGATTGGCATACTCAACTAACTTATGCGTTGTGGGCCTATCATACAAGTATTAGAACATCTATAGGAAACACTCCCTATAACCTTGTTTATGGTGCTGAAGAAATAATGCCCTTGGAGTTAGAGATTCTTTCATTGCAAATTTCTCTTAGAGGGCTTATTGACGATACTACTTATAAAGAGCAATGATTTCATCAGCTTGAAATGCTCAATGAATGATGCATTAATGCTCTCGAGCATCTCCAAGCTTATTCTAGGTGAATGCAATGTAATTATAATTATCATGTCATCCCTCAAACATTTAACAAAAGAGATTTAGTGTTATACAAAAATCAGCGTAATGTAAGTGCTCTTTCGAATGAAAAAGGAAAATTCAGCCCTAATTGGTTGGGACCTTATGTAATTAAAGAAAACTATGGATCTGGTGCCTACACATTAACAGAAATGGATGGTACACCTATAAAATAACCTATCAATTCCATGCATTTGTGTTGGTATTATGCATAACATCCCCTCTTTTGAATAGTGTGTTAAATTAGTGTTGTTAGATAAGGTAGATGGTGTTTTATTTTATCTCGCATTTCCTCATTCTTTGAAAAATGATATTAGTGTGTCTTAGAGTCTAAAGTGATTGTTCAATTGGTTTGAATTATTGCTTTAGTTTCCATACTATTCAAAAGAAAATATTGTGTGTTATTTTTTATCATTATATGCATTTAAGGTTATTAGATCATAGGTGCATTTAATTTAACATAACATACTTCATCACAATGCAATATCTAATATAAACTAAAAATATTTTAATTAGATCACATAAACATTAAATCATGGAGATATTTATTAAACATTCTTACAAAGGATATTTAATAAATCACATCAATATTTAATTCAACATAAGATCATATAAACATAAGCATTAATGCTCATATATCATATATATCATCAAAAGTTCAAGTACATATATCAATGAATATAATGCTAATAGGGCCTATGGCTAATAGACCCCTCGGCGCCTGGTGGTGGCATCCATCATGAGATGGTGGAATGTAATCATGTCCTTCTCAGGGACCTCATGGCTGCCTGTAGGCCCCACACCTCTCCTCTCATGTCTACCTCTCCTATGAGTGCCTCGACATGCTCTTGCTTTATGTGATCCCTCTCTGCCTATAGCCTAGCCATATCTCTCTCCAGCCTCAAGATCTTCACTTGAAAGGCAGACTCTATCCTAGTATCTGATGGACCTCGGGAGGCTTGGAGCTCATCCAATGTTTTCTGCAATGTGGAAATTTGTCCTATAGCTAGGTTAGCGCATCCTTCCATGCTCTCATACATTATCCTCAATATCATAAATGACTCAAATAGATCTACATTTTTCCCCACATAAGGTGGGGGTATGTACTCAAAGGGTATATCATCATCCATGCATAATGAAGGAATCATATCTATAGTCACATGCTGATAGAGCTCACACCACTCTCACGTGGATCCTGCAAGATGGAAATCATAAAAGATATCAGTACACATCATGACATATATATTAATCATATACACAAAGTTAAAAAGCGTAATGAAAACATAAATATCACATCATCACCTGGATCTCCAGTCCGCTAGTCAAGGTATAACTATACAATAGCGGTCCCCCTCTATGTAGGAGGTGTGGATGGCCCACTACCACTAGCCTCCCCATGCTCATGCGTGTGGATCTCTGATTTGATTGTTGCACATGCTTTAGTGACTCTAATAGGAGGTGCATCTCTCCTCTCAAGGGTAGCTCAGGCCTCCTTTGTCTCATCAGTATCATCACTCATCGACTGGGTTTCCTCATCCTCCTCCTCCTCATCCAAAAATATGTCAGGAATAATGTCATCATCATTTGTATCTCCATCGACCTGCTCATCATCCCTATCCTCTCTATGACCTAGAAGACATCTGACATGGCCTGCAAGGTAGTGCATGGGAAACACATGGGATGGTTGTGCTCCAAACCACCACTAGTCGTAGGCTCGTGTGGTGCCTACGTCATCAACATCGAAGACTAGGGGAATTTCATGATCTTCATCCTCTGAATCACCAATGTAAACATCCTCAATAGTAAGATGATGAGTGTCTCCAAGTCTAGGGGAACTCTGTGTTGATCATAGGTATTTGGTTCAAGCTCGTGGTGGTACTTGAATATGTCTGAATTGGTGCATGACACAATCATAGTAGAAGGGTATCACTATGCAATTATGTCTCCCTAAAATAAATCAGCCATGTTGTTACTTGACTAGCTCATGTATATCATCTATCCACTGTGGTATCCTGAGATACAGTCTCCATGAGATATCACCCTCATCTAGTGGACCAAATGTAACCCACCAATGAAGAAAATCTCCCTCATGTCATGCCTACCTCATTGCATAACTATAGGCTCGTGGGTAGCCCATGGCTGCTATAGTAGGAAATCTAGTGGGTCTAGTACACATGATATGCTCAAAGCACCAAACATGTAGAAGTGTACAGTGCACTATATTGTCTAGCTCATGGTATAAAAACCATCCCAGCCAGCATACTGTGACCCGAAGCATAAACGATCCTATTCTCCTCCATTTCTTGAATAATTTGAACTAGTCTACCATCTAAGTGGGTGCTTCATCCATTTGGTACTAGTGCAAGTGTTGTAGTGACGATCATGATCCACTAAAGTAATGGTGTCCATGCATGTAGTAGCCATCTAAGCTCAATGTGAGGACCAATGGTTGACTATCGGATGGGCCACTATAAACAATATACAATGTCATCTCGTATCTCCTCGTATGACCACTCCTCATTCGAGTGTACAACCTCGCCCTCAATAGGTAATTGTAGGATGCGATGGATTTTCTTGAGGGTAATAGTCATCTCACCCATAAGAAGGTGAAATATACATGTATTTGTGTCCCACCTCTCTACTAGTTCCCTCAACATAGCATCATGATACCTCATAGGTGGCATGAGGTATACCTAGAATAATCTCGTGTCCTATAAAATGCTAATCTCCTCCTCTGAAAGCCATGTGATAGACTCTCAAAGGAAATAGAATTGTCTCCCTTTGAGATGCTATTGGGCTCAAGGAGGAACCTAAAATAACAAAATACATAAAATAAATCTTAAATTTATCAATTAAATAACACTAAAGTTTCTCTAGGATGCTTTATGACCAAATTGGACATATAGGCCACTTTTGGATGGGTTTCCTGGACACTTTAGCCATCTAAGGACACTTTGTGCTAGAAACAGATGCTTTGCAACAAAGATGGATGCTTTGTGACAATCTTTTCCAAGGTCCTAAAAATCCTACAAAGATACATAGAAAAGTATTGTAAATGCATGAAAATGAAGGAAAATCAAAACATAATCCACTCACCATATGTTGAAGTGTGCCTCATGCCACCTCATCGTGAATGACATCCAGTCTAGGAGGCCTGTAAGCTCATCTTCTCGACACCCTGGATTACTCAGCACCAAGGTAATTTGCAAAAAGGTAAATTTCAAATGATAGTAAAAGGTGTCATTTCCGTTTGTATATACTAAACCCTAGTAAGCAAAGCTTATATTATTTTGAGGGAATTTTATTCAAATTAGCATATTGGGGGCTAGAGGACTCCATTTTTTGCATTGAATTCATAATTTCACTCCTAATTTCATCAAATTTTTATCACTTTGTGGTATGGTACTTGGAAATACCCTATGATATGAATTATGTAATTCAATGTGGTTTTGTGGCTACCCTAATTCCACCTCCATAAAGCAAACAAAATCGGGGGGCATAAATCTACCCTCAAATTCAATTCTCTGTAGAAGTTTTATAAGAAGATTTTAAATTACTAATGAACTGATGTTGCAAGATGTGGTTCGTAACATTGTGGTTTTGTAGATGGCTACAATGGGGGCTTCATTCTCCCTACTTACGAATATATCCATATGAGTATCCTAAGTTTTATAATGCTTATTGATTCAAATTCCTTTAGCTTGCATATGCACAGAGTGTCATATGGCTGCTAAAGTGGGGGCTAAATGCAGTGTATAAAAATTGCACCCTTTTCTAGGAGAAAGTATAATTTTACACTTGTTTGGACCTAATTTAGTGACGTAATATTTTATGCATTTTAAAATTCCATTAATTGGCCCCTAAACTCATCTTTTGATATGTTTTGGGTAGAATTTCAAGGTTTCAAATTCAAAATTCAAGTCTTGGCTTTTAGGATCTAATAATTGGAAAATTAGGAAGGAAGCCTATAAATCTAAGTTTCACATTCATTTTTCACTACCAAGAAAAGAGTTTCACATGAGATCACAAGAATTTTCATTCAAGAGAAAGGAGCAAGAAAAAGTGAAGTCTTAGAGCATCATTCTATTGTTTTTATAGGTCTTCAAGCTCATTTTGTCATCAAAGATCAAGCATTTTGAAAATTTGATGATAGATTCCTATGGAGAATCATGATGGATTTTAGGTTTTGGGAGAAGCACTATGAAATTCAACCTAACCTAATGATTTTTTTACTATGTGATTCCATCTTCTTTGATTATTCTACTTTCATCCTAAAGAGAGGTATAATCAGTTTCATGACTTATTAAGGGGATTTGAGGTATCTTAAAGTAGGTCTTCATCATTTTTTATGTTCATTTAGGATCCTATTCTAACACACTTGAGTAGGGTTTCTTGGTATTACTAGAAATATTAATCTTAGAAACACTTAAGGTTAGGATCACACTCACATTTCATGTTTCATATTTCTATTTATCATCAAATTTTAATTACCAAACTTTGGGTTTGACCAGGGAAATCCCCTATCCACCAACAAACGAACAATTTTATTTTGCATAATTTTGACAAATCTGGAGTCAGGAGTGAAAATCTGAAGTTATGGGGAAGGATTGCAAGTCTCAAGCTTCAATATTAGATTCAAACTTTTTTTAGAAAATTTTTTTAGGACCCATTCACCCTAGGGTGAATAAGTCCCTGTTAGGATTACAAGAACAACAACTTTTGAAAGGTGCATAAAATTTATTACCTTTAGACCCTCCAAAAAAATTGTTGGTTCCTTATATTTTATGTTGAATCTCCTAAATGCACTTTGTAGATCGCAATTTGGAGTTGTTTTGCTATTTTTAATATTTCTCCCCAAAGTGCTAATAAGCCCCTAAGCTCATCTTTTGATATGTTTTGGGTGGCATTTCAAGGTTTCAAATTCAAAATTCAATTGTTGGATTTTGGGATCTTATAATTGGAAGATTAGGAAGGAAGCCCATAAATCTAAGTTTCACATTCATTTTTCACTAGCAAGAAAAGAGTTTCACATGAGATCATAAGAATTTGCATTCAAGAGTAAGGAGAAAGCAAAAGTGAAGTCTTAGAGCATAATTCTATTGTTTTTGCAGGTCTTCAAGCTCATTTTGTCAGCAAAGATCAAGCATTTTGAAGAATTGATGATAGATGCCTATAGAGAATCATAATGGATTTTAGGTTTTGGGAGAAGCACTATGAGTTTCAACCTAACCTAATGACTTGTTTCCTAAGTGATTCCATCTTCTATGATCATTCTAATTTCATCCTAAAGAGAGGTATAATCGGTTTCATGACTTATTAAGGGGATTTGAGGTATCCTAAAGTATATCTTCATCATTTTTTATGTTCATTTACGATCTTATTCTAACACACTTGAGTAGGGTTTCTTGGCATTACTAGAAATCTTAATCTTAGACACACTTAAGGTTAGGATCACACTCACATTTCATGTTTCAGATTTCTATTTATCATCAAGGCTTAATTACCAAACTTGGGGTTTGACCGAGGAAAACCCCTATCCACCAAAAAACAAATAATTTTTTTTTGCATAATTTTGACAGATCCGGATTCAGGAGTGAAAGTCTGAAGTTACAAGGAAGGATTTTAGGTCTCAAGCTTCAATCTCAAATTCAAAATTTTCTAGAAAATCTTGTCAGGACCCATTCGCCCTAGGGCGAATGAGTCCCTATTAGGGTTACAAGAACAACAACTTTTGACAGGTGCACAACATTTATTACCTTTAGATTCTCTATAAATTTTGTTGGTTCCTTATATTTTATGTTAAATCTCCTAAATGCACTTTGTAGATCACAATTTGGAGTTATTTTGTTATTTTTCTTCCCAAAGTGCTATTGAACCTAGACCCCTATCCTAGCAGAAAAGGGAAATATGAAGATGCACACTTTGACTTGATTCACCTAAGGGTTGATAGTCATTTCATTGTGTGGATCTCATTTCCTAATGAAATTAGGGAAGTAGGGCCCCTTTTCCCTCTTTGGATCCACTTTTCCATTTTGGGAAACCCTAGGACACCCCTATTTTCCTTCATTTCAACCACTACTGATTACTTCATGAAATGGGTTGAAGCTATCTTGCTTTGATCCACAAACGCTCAAGGCATCTATAGCTTTCTTCTAAATAATATCATCGCTCATTTTGGATTGCCTTTAACCTTCATTTTTGACAATTGTACACCATTTAATAACAAGGAGGTGAAGCAATTCTTGGAGAAGTTCCATATTCAACATAGATTCTCTACACCATACTATCCTCAATCCAATGGTCAGGCTAAAGTGTCTAATAAAACTTTTGAGCTCATTCTTCAAAAAAATGGTAAATAAACACGGTAAAGCTTGGCATAATCAATTAACATATGCTTTTTGGGCCTATTGCACAAGTATTTGTACGACAACAGGAACAACACCTTACAACCTTGTGTATGACATTGAAGTTATCATGCCTTTGGAGTTGGAAATTTCATCTTTGTGGGTTTCCCTTAAAGGATTAATTGATGATGAAACTTACTGGTCTAATTTTTTGCATTAGCTTGAGTTGCTCAATGAGCACCAATTACAGGCCCTCGACCACCTTAAATATTATCAACAAGAACTCTCTAGACACTATAATAAGGGTGTTCTTCCTAGAAATTTCAAGGTAGGTGACCTGGTTCTCTATGAGAATCAGAGGAATGTAAAATCACCATCTGATAAAAGCGAAAAGTTCAGTCCTAATTGGTTAGGCCCTTACATTGTCATCTCTATTTATGGTTCTGGTGCCTATGGATTATCATCTATGGATGGGATGCCTCTAAAAGAACTTGTTAATGTGATACACCTTCATTGATATAACACATAGTATCTACATGTCATGTGGGTGTAATGCTCATCACTTGTGGATTGCAATGTAATGCATGTTGGCATCCCTTCATAAACACATGATTAGATTTTATGTTCTGATGTGAAAATGTGTGTATGTGTGGGGGGCATACATACATGTGTCTCACTCTGTTGTATATCCATGCATTACATTACATCTTTTGGTTAGGAAATCAGATCATCATTGTATTTAATTTACATCCATAAGTATAATATCCATCACATGATCATACATGAAAGTAAAAAGCATACATATAAAACAATGAACACCATGATATAAAAATCAAAATATCATGTATATATATAAATATCAAATGTAATTCATGTACATGTATCCCATCACTATCGTAAAAAAATAGTGATGGTTGTATATCTGTCAATGCCTATACATCAATAATTCTTTATAGAATATGTGTCATCGCTACAAAAATGGTGTGTATCAAAATAAACATCTAATTCCCAAGTGCATGAATCCTTGAGCCCATTGGCTTTGATGGCCACTATGGATGTGGTTGGATGGTGGATATGGAGCAGGATCTATGTAACCGCAAGGTTGATATGTCGATCATAGTCCTCTAATCTCACCCTAACATGAGGCTATTTGTACCTTAGCTCTTAGCAAGTCCTCCTACAGCTCCAGATCACCTATCGGCATCTCACATGTTGGCTACGCTGCGAAGTCATCGAGTCGGCTCTAAAGAGCATCACGTGCCTTAATGAAACTCTCAACTCTCATCCTTGCCTCATCTCTCTTGGCAAGCATAGTCCACAACTCTTCCAATTGTTGATCCCTCTATCCTGTGACAGTGGTGAAATTAGTATTCCTTTGGCTGACCTCCAATCATGCCTCCTTGTATGCCATCCTTAGGTGTGCAACTAACTCTAATAGATGGGCATGTCACCCTGCTAAATTTAGCCTATATGCTTGTAGAACAGTCCCCTAGAGGGGCATGGTAGGGACCGCCTCTAATATGCACTACATAATGAACATAGTCCACTCTTGTGTGTCCACTACAACCATATATAAAGTGGACTCATTAGTACCGCATGATACATATACCAAAAGCATAAATATATACATGAGCCGAAATTGAAAGTACTAAAAGGAAAACTCTAGTATCTAAGTCCTCAACCTGTCAAAGTGGGTCAGGGGGAAGAGTGATGTTGGTCATGCACCTCCCATGTCAGATGCTACTATTTTTGATGTCACAATAGGTCGATGGGTACTACTGGTATTGCCATTGAGACTAGGATGGTGGGTGGAGGGGACGACAACCTCCACCACTGCCTTGGCCTCACAATAACTGTACCCACCTCCTCACCCTACTACTACTTTTCACTGCCATCTCTACTTATGTCTCCTCCTCCTCCCACTAGCATTTCCTCCTCCTAGACACTGAGATCCCCCTAGGTGCATCCACCAGGAAAATTGGGGTAGGTTAGTGCATCATCCACTAGTTCCTAAAGTCATGAGTGATGACTACATCATCCATGGGAAGTATCAAAGGTTGATCCTGGTCATCCACCTCATCGTCAGTAGGGACAATGTCAACAATGGTGCACCACCGATGGTCACCTAGCCTCATTGTGCTCCTCATTTCTTGTGTGTATGATGGTGACGTCAGTAGAATATTCTGCACAATACCAAACTACATCATCACATGCTTAAATAATAGGGCATAATGACATAATCCATGAGACCTATCAAAAAGCGACCATGTTGCATGTTCCATAGCTACTTCCAGTCATCTACCCATCTCATCAATCTATATGACCACCATCTGATTTGGTCATCCTGCAAGGTATCAAACTAAAGTCACCAAAATTATAGGTCTTCATGCCTCCACTACTATACAAGCTCATACCAATTAGCCATGGTGCACAGTGTACTCTCTTGCATGGGGATAGTTGGCTAGTCAGGTGCATGTAATGTGTACAAATACCCACACCTATAGAAGGGTACATTTGATAAGGCTTGCATACTCAAAATGTGCAATCCTTCCCAACTCATGGTATAGGTGCACTAGCATGCTACAGCCCCACACGAAGATGGTCTTGTGCTCCTCCATCACTCTAATGGTATGGATGAGGTCCCTATGAAGGTGAGATCCCCACCCATCCATGGTGACCTACATAAAAACTATTACAGCCATCACCCTCCACACAAGAGGGGCCATCATGTTTCCCTACTTGAACTAGTGTTTGTAGATATGGTTAGCCCCATCACCATTGTCATCACACCCTAAGAAGTACTAGACACCCTCGGCTTACTCTTAGGAAAATTGTGTGTCATCTAGAACCACCTTTTTTCCATGGATAGGGAGCTCAATGATGTGGTAAACATCCTCCAAGGTGATGGTCATCTCACCTGATGGAAGATGGAATGTGGAGGTGGTCACGTCCCATCGCTCCATCAATTCCATCAGCATGTAGTCATGGTACAAAATCTTTGGTATCATGTAGGTGTATCACAAGCCTACATGGTGAACAAGTCTTTACTCATCTGGAGACATGCATCATGCCTAGTCATGGACCATCCATAGCACTCATCCCTCGCCATGCTCTCTAATCTCTGAATAGTCTTGCAAAATTAAAAAAAGATTCAAGTCAGAATAATTTTTATCAAAAAAATTATCTTTTACATAAAAAAAATAAGTATAACCTCTGAGACGTAGGCACACTTCACAAACATCTACATACCGCACATGTGTCCAAGGTCTACCATTGATATCTAGTTGGATGCTAGCATACTTTGACGCCACTGGCATGCCTACACTCCTCTGTTTTGAAAAAAACTATAAAAGAATGTTATAAATGGCACAAAAATTGAGTTTTTGGACTCACCTAGGTGACCTCGCGGCCCTCAACAACTACCCGATGTAGCTGGTCGATCCTAGGCTCCTCATAATATCATTTTGAGGCATTTTGTTGTCATTTATCTTCCAAAATTCAACAAAACTCTCACAATGAATAGTGAAAATGACCCTTCTAGGGGCCCACCTGGGTATATATAGCCCCCGGGGGCCCATTTTTCTTGGCGATCGTGGTCCCATCATTTTTCCTACTTTTACCCCACCAAGCTGGGGGGAAATCAAGAGGGGGTATACACTCACTTCTTCATCATATTTTCTTCTAAACAATTGAATTTTTCTTGAGCATTCTTCTCACCTTGGTAGCTTCTTTTAATTTTTGAGCTGACCTAAAATTTGAGTTTTGTAGAAAAAAATTTCACACATATTTTCACGTCAAATGTTGTAATTTTTCGTTGAGTTCAATCACTAGGGACATTGTTAGTACCTACCTACTCAACCTCTACAGCCTCTATAGCCTCTACAATATCCTTTTTGACACATAAATCTGTAAAATTTTCAATTTTTTGTGTTTTCTATAGGTAATTTCTTTACTACTTTAGTGTGGCCTATTTTTCCTAAAATTTATCCCACTAAAGTGGGGGAAAAATGTAATGTCCTAAAATTACACCTTGGGAAAATTTCACATTTGTGCATTTGACCCCCGTATTTATTGTGCCTAGCCACATTTATGACAAGAACCTTATGGGTCAAAATTTTGCAATTTCAACTCCATGAGGAACAACAACGAAGCGACAGTAGTCTGCCACCTCATTTCTCAAAAAATGACGAGTTGGATGCTTGCACAATGTGCCAACATCTATGCCACGTGCTAGCATCCCTACATTTTTCTGAGTTAAACAAGGGAATCTTAGAATATTTGACTCGTGACACGTGTCCATGCAATCAAATTTTGAGAGTAACAACTCTTCCCTCCCACACAATAACACAAAACTCATTCTTTCACTTTTATTTGGTAGGTTCTTGCATTCTAACACTTCATTATCTTGCTATCACTCTATTATCTTGCTCTTCTCTTCTCAATCTTGCTTATACGGTGAAGCTTTTCCAGATTGAGGTCCCTCCAATAGCCAAAGCTCTCTTGCAAGCACTGAATGGTGTGTCTATCAAGCCAAGAGGGAGCCACGAACTATTGGTAACGCTCTCTTGCTTCTTGTTTATTTGTGAATAGATCATTTATTGCATCTTTATCTCATGATATGGGTTCTCCTCCTTGAGTAGGGTTCACTTTTATCACCTTCTATCTATTTACTTTGTGTTTATTTCTCTCTATCTATTTGGTTGTCCGTGGAGGTGGGAACACCAAAATGATGGTTTGACTGCAACAAACCCCAAAACAGCCCCAACATTTTCTCCCATTTGTATTGTGTGCAGGTTGTTCATGTAAATCTTGGAGAAAGGTTTCAAATGTATGACCTCTTGTAAGTGGGTTCTCTACCTTCCTCATGTATTTTCATCACTTCTTGCTTTCTATCAATTTAGTTAGATAAACATACCCAAAATATGAGCTAGTTAGTAGGTCCTTAGTTTTATGTTTGGAGGTTTAGTGCCTCGTCCATATAGGATGCCACCACACCTTTGGGACTTCAACGTGCCTCGTTGGAATCTCACTCCCACACTATTTTCCTTTGGCTAAGAGTTACTCCTTCCCTAACAAATATCTCAACAACCTACTCTTTCAGCCCCTAAAGTAGTCTACCTGACTGTCATTTCTGATATTTTTCCTTTGGGTTGTTTTTGAAATTTCTTGCTTCTACCTTCCAATTCAATTAAGTAAAACTTGAGGTAGTTTAGGGAAGTTCATTCCCTAGGATTCTCTTGGAATGCAAGAGACTCGTGAGCAATGAATCCCCATACTCTACACATGGATCAATAAGATCCAAGAATATGATATATAAATTATAAATTTGGTTAGAGGTTAAGGCATCGCTAAATTGATGGTGGATGAAAATATATAAGAAACTAATGTTAATGAGTTAAGTTTTGATTCTACAACAACTTTTTGGTTAAGAGATGATCCATGGTATAATAAAATTATATTTTATACGTAAAAATCTTGATATGTCCCCTTGAGATGAATGATAACCAATAAAGAACTCTCAAGTTGTAATATTAGAGGTGTGTGCTAGTATAAAATTATTTGGTGTGGAGAAATTTCAATGGGTTGCTCCTCAAGTGCTTGAATCTAGAACAATCCCACAAGGTGATTGATGAATGTCATCAAGGAATTTTTGGAGGATACTTTAAGGTCAAGAGCATTATGCACAAGGTCATCAGAGTAGGACATTGGTGGCCACCTTATTCAAGGATGAGAGTAAGAGAGAAATAAAATGTGATTCTTATTAAAGGTTATTAGGAAAATAGAATTTTGTAGGTACCTTTTCTCTAACATATATGATAAAAGAAGTTCCTTTTTAGCAGTGGGGAATCAATTTAAGAAATATCAAGCAATAGATATAATTGGATTCTTGTACTCATTAAATACTTCATTGAATGGGTTGAGGTAATTGTAAATTTTAATACTAAATTAATGGTGAAAATTTATTTCTTACTAAAAAATATAATAACTAGGTTTAGTGTACCTAAAAGAATCATTATAGATAATTCCATCTATTTCAAATTTGATGATATTTCAAGTTTGTGCACCAAGTATGGGAATGATCTAATTCATTCATTCCCTTATCATTTCCAAGGGAATGGATAAGATAATTCATACAATAAAATCCTCATTAAGATTGCTAGAATAATATTGGATATAAATCAGAAAATATGGGATGAGAAGTTGAAATGTATATTATGGGTTGATAGAGTGACCTATAGGAACACTATTGGTAAGAATTTATTTAAACTATTTTATGGACTAGATGCTAAGATACCAATTAGTTTGGAGCTACATATATATTAGTTGTTGTAAAATGTTGAAGGATGAAAAATGATGCAATCAATGAGAGAATGATGGAACTAATTTAGAGTTGGATGAGAATAGGAGGATTACACATGAGAAAATATTGTCACACAAGAAAATAATAAAATATATTTGACAAGAAACTATCACAAAGGAACTTTCAAGTGGAAGATATGGTCCTAATGTGGAATATGAAATTATAGGATAAAGGAAAGCATATGAAGTTGTAATGCCCTCCCCAAGATTAAGCGAATAAAATACTAAAAACTAAATAAGAGAAGTAAGTAATTAAATAGAATAATTAAGGATAAATTAATTAATTTAAAAATTTTCTTAGAATGTTATAGATTTAATAGCAATAATGATGAATTCTTGCATGCTCCAAAAGAATATTTTTCAAGTTATATACTTTCTCTACTAATCCAACAATTAAATTTACAAGAGGGAATGGTAATAATAATAAAAATAATAATGATAATGTCACTAAGAAATTTTTTAATCATTACTTTATGATGATTTTGATAATGTATACACCCAATGTTAATACAAACAAAATGAATGACTTTTCATTTTTAAAATAAAAAATTATTGTTCCAACTTTACATTAATTATCAATATGGTGCAGTCAAGGATGGAGGGTCCAGGAATAGGACTGTCCAACCTTGTAGAAAGAGTAAGCACAATAGAAACTCAAATAATTGGTACAAAAATCACACATGGAAATATAGAGAATGATCAATTATTCACTAGCAACATGCCCTTTCTTTCGGCTTACAAAATTATAGAATGATATGGTGTTAAGCCCCAAAATACAATGCGGGTCAAAGCCCTTATCTAATATCTATCACTATTGATGATGATGATGATGATTAATGCAACTAAACAATGCCTATATATACTAATTCCTAGCTCCATTAAAGGTTTGCATTGGCCTCAAGAGGTCTTAAACCCCGAAGTTGATGAAACGTGTGAAAGGTCAACCAAAACATATGATTTTCCTTTGATCCTTGGACAAACATGATGTGGATCAGAACGAAGGTTCCTCAATGATTTTGTATCCTTAGGAAATGGTTTCGTGAGCTCCACAAGTCATGGGATAGGTATGCACACTTGAAAAGCCAAGACTAGTCAGTGAATGCTCTCCGTCCAAATATAATTGATATTCTGTTAGTGATAACTTCATACTGGAATCTCCCAAACACTTGAATTTTAGATATGATGTAGATGTAGCCATGAATATCATATATCCTGCTCCATAAGATTTGATGTTACAATGCAGTATAATGTGGTATGAAATATCGAGACTAGGTCCTGATAGATAACTACTAAAATGCAAGAAAACATGAATGCATATATTTTCGGTTGATGCAAGATTGCTTGAACCTAGGATGCTCCTGCATCAGACACCCAAGGTTGAAGAAAAGTGAGCCTCTCACTTTCCTAGGGCTGTCGGAAAACCAATGCAACCCACCTCAACCTGAGAAATCCATGATGAATCTTCCTTCGATCTTCCTTTCCATCTGACTAGATATTCTTTGTATTGCCTTCCTCTAGTACTACGTCCAACTCTGTTGTTTAGAATCTCCTCAATTTCCTCTAGATAATGTGCTATCTGGTCTTGAAAACCAACTTCTTTGTCCTCCAGTGACTCTCCTTCCTGATACTGGTATAGGTCGGCGATGTTGAATATAGGTGATATGCCAAATTCCTCTAGTAGTTCCACTTCATATGCATTTCTAGAATCAAACTTTGTGATGATCTTACAAGGTCCAAACTTCTTCATCTTTAGCTTATTATATGTCCCAACTAGAAATATTTCTTTTCTCAGATACACCATTACTTCCTCTCCTATTGCAAACTCCTTATGTCTTCTCTTCTTGTCTGGTGTCTCCTTGTAGGTAGTGTTCATCTTCTCCAGATGCTCCTTAACTTGAGTGTGCATTGTCTCCATGAACCCTACAAATTATTCTACCTCCACACTCATTTTTTTCTCCATACCGATATCTCTTAATTCTACTACTCTTGGTTGTTTTCCTATCACAATTTCAAATGGTGTCTTCTATGTGTTTTGGTTTACTGAATTGTTGTTTGCAAATTCTACTTGCGGCAGTATCAAATCCCAATTCCCTACTTTCACTTCAATCAAACATCTCAACAAGTTTCCAAAACTCCTATTTACCACTTTTTTTTTTCCATCTATCTGTGGGTAGAATGTTGAACTATACTTCAATTCTGTCTTCATCTTCTTCCACAATGTTTTCTAGAAATATCCAACAAATTTAGTGTCCCTGTTTGATACTATACTCTTTGGTAGTCCATGTAATCTCACAATATCCTTGAAAAATAGGTGATGTGTAGTAGGGTGGATGGTATCAACTCAATCTCAAATAAACATCCTTTTCAATTTAAGAGACTTGACACAATAAACAAGGTGATTTTTCTCACAATCTTCCTCTATGCCTTATAGGGCAACAAACAAGGATTTTCTAGAATAATTTCCCAACCAGACTTCATACCCAAAAAATAATTATATATTTAGATACCCATTATTGTTTTTGACAACATACCAAATTTATAGGTGGGGTTTTTTTGAAATATAAAGGTCAAAAAATTGTTGCTACGCTTGAAACTAGGCCTATTTAGGCTTATTCCACTAGGTCAAAACAAGGTTTTCACACTCCAGGCCTCAAAATTTCATACAAATGGCTCAAAATTTTCCTAAATGGTCTTCCCAAAAATTTCCAACCATTATAAATCCTTTCCCAAGAGTTTTTCTACCAAACCTAACTCCTATGCATCTTATTTTCCCAAAATCATGAGTTTTCAGCCGAGGGCATCAACAAATCTTCACCAAGATTTATCCCCCTACTCCTGAAACTTCAAGAACACAAAAAACAACATGAATACCCTCATTCCACTAGGTTTAAGGTTTATTCAATGGTGGAACGAGGAGAAATCCATTATTTCCTATCAACACTCACCCTAGTGAGGGTTTCAAGCAGTTTAGAGAAAAAGTGCTCTAATTTAATCAAAACTTAATGAAATCAAATGAAACAAATGGAAAAATAATAATTATTCTATACTCCATGATTTCCAATAAAAATTTTCTCACTCGCAAGTCATACAAGGCCGTACAAGTTTCTGTAGTAGCAAATTATGCTTTAAAATGCAAAAAAATAGTGTTTTAGTGATGTTCAATCTTCAAAATGATCTCTAGAACCTTGTCTTTGACTTCCCCAAGCTTATTTAAGATTTTAAAAACCTAAAAAGATTTAATACAACTAAATTTCAACTTTCCAACCTTTCAACTTCCCAAAAATGCAAAGTTGCTTGAGCAACTTTTGCAACTTTTTGCAACATAGAGCAACTTTTAACATTTAAACAACTTGACCAAACATAGACCCCAAATACCCTATCAACACCTTTATAAACATGAAAAATGGTCCAAAGGACCTTATTACATCAAGAAAACATAAATACCAAAAACCATGCATTAAGTATCATGGGTGCCCTGCACCAATAGGTCAACAACATGTATTGCATCACTAGTCTTCTTACAAGGTTTGAAATGTGCCATAATAGAAAATTTATCCACAACCACAAATAAAAAATCAAATTCCCTTGGTTTCTTAGGTAATCCCAACACAAATTCCATATTAATTTCCTCCCATGGTCTCTCTGATACTGTTAATGGTGTATACATTCTAGTGTTCTGACTGTTTCCTTTTGCAACCCAACAAATCTTGCAACTTTGAACATATTTCCTAATATCCTTATGCAATTGTGGCCAGAAATAGTTCTCACTCACCAATGCTATAGTCTTATCAATTCTTAAATGTCCTGCTAATCAATCCTCTACATAATTTTTTTCCTTGATCAAATTTTGCCTCATTGAACTTACAGGGATACACAAGTGATTTTTCTTGAATAACATACCTTTCTAAATGAAATGATCCAACCATCTGCTTCTATCCATCTCCAAAGGTTCCTTTCAATCCTTCCACTTATCAATTCCAAAATGTCTTGCCAATCCATCAATTCCAAAATGTCTTGCCAATCCTCTGCAATTATTTTCCTTGATCAAATTCTCCCTCATTGAATTTCTAGGGATACACAATTGATTATTCTTGAATAACATACCTTCGTAAATGAAATAATCCAACCATCTGCTTCTATCCATCTCCATAGGTTCCTTGCAATCCTTCCATGCCCCATCAAATCAATGTCCTCATACATGTGCTTCAGTTCCTCAAAACCTAATACTTCAACTCTCATCTCTGTCAACAAACTCCTTCTCCTGCTCAATGCATCTACAACCTTGTTTGACTTCCCACTCCGATGCTTCAACACAAATGTGTAACTCTGCAAGAATTCTATCCATCTAATGTTTCTCTAGTTCAACTTCCCTTGACTATTCAAATATTGTAAAGCTTGATGATCTGTATACAACACAAATTCCTTATGAAATAGGTAATGTATCCACTTCTTTGAGGCTTGTATAATTACATAGAATTTCTTATCATAAACTAAATATCTTCTCCTAGCATCATTCAATTTCTCACTAAAGTAGGCTACTGGTCTCCCTTCCTAACTTAGCACAACTCCTATTGCACTTCCACTAGAACCACAATCTACTTGGAATACCTTCTCAAACTTTGGTAATTCCAACATAGGTTGTTCTGTCACCTTCTGTTTCAACAACTCAAAACTCTTTTGTGCTCCAGATGTCCACTTGAATTCCTTTCAGTCACCCCTCATTTTCTCTATCATAGGTGTGCAAATACCACTAAATTTTTTGATGAACTTCTGATAAAAAGTCGCTAGTCCATGAAATGATCTTACCTCTCCAACATTCACAGGTGTAGGCCATTCAACTATTGCTCTAACCTTCTCAGGGTCCATCTTCAAACCTTCTACAGATATCACAAATCCCAAATACACTAGTTCATTCTTCATGAAACTACACTTCTTGATGTTTATCAACAACTTCTCTTCCCTTAGTCTCTGAAATACTTGTATGATGTGCTCCAAATTTTCCTCCTTAGTCTTACTGAAAATCAGAATATCATCCAGATAAACAATGAAAAACTTACCCAATAATTTCTTCAAGACTTCATTCATCAACCTCATAAATGTACTAGGTGCATTAGTTATTCCAAATGGCATGACCAACCACTCATACAATCCCTCATTTGTCTTGAAAGCAATCTTCCATTTGTCTCCCTCTCTAATCCTGATCTGATGGTATCCACTCTTTAGATCTATCTTGGTGGAATACCTTGCTCCACTCAGACTGTCCATGATGTCATCCATCCTAGGCAATTGGAATCTATACTATACTGTGATCTTATTGATAGCTCTTGAATTTGTACACATCCTCCATTCTCCATCTTTTTTCAATGCAAGTACAATTGGTATTGCACATGGGATCATACTCTCTCCAATCAATCCCTTCTTTAGCAGTTCCTATATCTATCTGTTTAGCTCCACATTCTCTCCTAGTGTCATACGGTGTGCAGCTTTGTTTGGAAAATTGGCTCCTATAATAAGATCTATATGATGACTGATACTCTAGATTGGTGGTAATCCATCTGGCACATTTTCTGATACAACATCTTGGTACTTTGTTATTAGTTCAATGACTTCCTTCTCTGGTGATTCTTCTTCTCTTGTGATTTTCTATGCATCTAAGGCTCCACACTTCCTTGGAATCAAAGAAAAACACATGTTCTCATGTCTCAATCCATTGAAAAATTTCCTTCCATCTACCAAATTGATTCTAGTTGTTCCACATACTTCACTTTCAAGTTCATCTTCCAAAGGTGTTAGGGTGATTCTATTTCCATTGGACGTTATGGTATAGGTATTCTTTCTCCCATAATTTATAGCTTTCTTATCATACTTCCAAGGTATACCCAACAACATATGGCATACATCCATACACATAATATCACACAACACTTCATCATGATATGATCCTATTTTGAATTCCACTTGACATTGCTCACTCACTAGTATCTTGTGCTCATCTTGAATCCAGGCTATCCTATAAGGCTTCGGGTGTTTTCTTCTTTCCAAATTCAACTTTTTCACCATTTCCTCATAAACTAGATTATCTGTACTACCACTATCAATGATAACTTTGAAACACTTACCTCTTGCCTTGCATCTAGTCTGGAACAAAATTTTCCTCTGCGATGCTTCCTTAGGTACTTCTTTCTCCTAGAAAAATTCTCTCCTCATGAATAATGATTCTCCCTTTTCAGGACTTCCTCTGAAACTCTATGATTTCACTGGTTCTTCTCGCACATATCCAGTTCTAGCATGATTTTTAGTCTTCTTACTTTCTTGGAAACACTCAAATGCTCTGTCCTTCACCTCCACATTTAAAACAAGTTCCTCTAAAAGTTATCTTGTCATATTCTCTCATCTCTCCAATATCCATCATTGTGGAAAGAATTGTAACCTCCCCTATTGTAGTGGTAAGAATTGGAATCCTTCTCTTCCTTGCGGTATGAATATTTGTCCTTGCTTTTTTCCACAAATAGTTTCTCTCCTCTAGAATGTGACCTTCCTCTCTGAAATCTACCTCCTCTTCCTCTCTTCCTCTGTTCATGTCTTTTGTCTAGCTTTTCCTCCACCTTTAATGCTAATTGATATGCTTCCTCTACTGAATTCATCCTTACTAGACTTAACTCTTTTTGAATGTTCATCCTCAGTCCATTGATATATCTTTCCACTTTCTCCTTGCTTGATTCACTATGTTTGGTCCTGATGATGATCTTATGAAATTCTTTAGTGTATTCTTTCACAGTCTTCTCGTTTTGTCTAGGTTTTGCAATCTCTTTAGCAACTGCAACTCAGTCCACAGGTATAAACTAGTTCTTCAATTTTGTCACCATTCTATCCCATTTCACAATCTTTTCTTTTCCCTTTTTGTTTCTCTTCAATTGAACTTCCTTCCACCATATTGCAACATGTCCTTTTAGCTTAGTTTTCACAAATATCACTCTCTCTGGATCTTCAATTTCTTCATATTCAAAGTATTCTGCAATGTCATTTATCGAATCAATCAACTCTCTAGGGTTTAGGTTACCGGTATAGTTTGAAATCTCCATTCTAGGTCGCTTTCCTATTTTTGAAATAGCCTTCAACATCTTCATCTGATCTAATTCTTCCTCCTCAGAGGTTTCTTCAGCTCGCTCTACAACCTGAACTTCATCATCATCACTTTCATCATTAGGTCTAGGGTTTAAGCCTTTTCTTTTGTCTTCCTCAACAACATCTAATATCACCTTCATTGTTTGCATCATTTCCATCATCTCATCCATCTTTCCACAACATTAACAGTAGTATGAATTCTCCTTGGTAGCATCTCTTCCTAGGATCCAATGCAACTACCTCAGGTCGGTGATTTGGCTACAGGGTCACAATAGCCTCACAATCGGTGATTTGTTGACAAACACAAGTAGGTTGCCTCAAGTTGGAGATCTATCCACAAAAATCTTATGAAATTCCTTACTCAACTTCACAAACCTTCTCTGGTGCAATTGCCTCAAGTCGGTGATTTGTCCACCTTTTCTCTCCCAAAGTTCACAAACTCACTCTGATACCACTTGGTGTAGTCAAGGATGGAGGGTCCAGGAATAGGATTGTCCAACCTTGCAACAATATTAAGCACAATGGAAACTCAAAGAATTGGTACAACAATCACACATGGAAATATAAAGAATGATCAATTATTCACTAGCAACATGCACTGCCTTCTAGCTTACATAATTATAGAATGATATGGCGTTAAGCCCAAAAATACAATGTGAGTCGAAGCCCTTATCTAATATCTATCACTACTGATGATGATGATGATTAATGCAACTACACAATTCCTATATATACTAATTCCCAGCTCTAGAAAAGGTCTGTGTCAGCCTCAAGAGGTCTTAAACCCCAAAGTTGATGGAACATGTGAAAGGTTGGCCAAAATATATGATTTTCCTTTAATCCTTGGACAAACATGATGCAGATTGGAATGAAGGTTCCTCGATGATTGTGCATCCTTAGGAAATGGTTTCTTGAGCTCTGTAAGTCATGAGATAGGTCCACACACTTGAAAAGCCAAGACTGGTCGATAAATGCTCTCTGTCCAAATATAGTTGATATTCTATTAGCGATAACTTCATACTGGAATCTCCAAAACACTTGAATTTTGGATATGATTTAGATGTAGCCATGAAGATAATATATCCTACTCTATGAGCTATAATATTACAATGCAGTATAATGCGGTATGAAATACCGAGACTGGGTCCTGACAGATAACTATTGAAATGCAAGAAAACATGAATGCAGATATTTTTGGTTGATGCAAGATTGCTTGAAACCTAGGATGCTCATGCATCACAATATCATTTGTATTCATTTAAACTATACATAAACATGTAACATATTTTGATAAGGTTAGTATTAAATCTTCACAATAACATTAAGTTTAACCCCCAAAAGATATTTTTTTACCATTAAATCATAATCAAATAGGACATCTAAAATTGTTAGTGAAGGTAAAATAAACATTACATAAAGGTTGAGATGTGTAATAAATAAAATACTAAAGATGCATTGTAAGTGGTGAATCAACCTCAATCTATTTACCTTTCCAAGTGAGCTATTTAATTCCTAATCATTAGAAATGAAGATAATAATTTAAACAATACTTTAAACCAATATTACAAGCATAAACCTACAAGAAATAAGCTAACAAGAACTACATCATCCAATATTAAACACACTAATGTTATAGGACTAATAACTCAACAACTTGAGATTGATTATGCATATTTGTAGTATACACACACAACTAAACATATACACATAATTCATGACTATTTAGTTCGTTAACATTTGTTAGTAACTATAATTTAATGGATTTAGAAGCTTTAACTTTATAATTCACAAATTAAAACTTATTTCTTTACTTCATAACTCTACCCAAATTATTACTCTTACAATTCTTAGGTGATTTCAATTACCAACTTTGCTTACTATACCTAAACTCTTTTATGATAAGTTGTTTGAATCACTTTGATATAAATTAAAATATTCTTATTCCCAAATAAAATGGAGATATTTTTCATCCACTAATAAACCAAATAAATAATTAAACTCTCTAATAAGAATACAATCCTGAAAAATAAGAGAATAAATAAAATCAACAATTTGGAACCAATATTTCTAAGCACTATACAATTAAGGCTCTTAATGGATAACTAGAAACTAATTTTTAAAAACTAACTTAAGAATCTGTGTAAGGGTTTTTTCTCATGTTTATATCTATCATATTTAATATTTCCTTCATATGTTTCTCTTTCCTTCATGATACCCTAACTTAGTTTCACTCAATTCTATTTTGGCTTTCAATTTACTATTTTAGTTTCAAAGTAGGAGACAGTAATGTTTTAATCATAAATTCTATTTGGTTTACTAGGTTTCTATAATTTTTGGATATATTTTTCAAATATTGTATTTATAGGAACCCTTTAAATTTTATTATATAACTCTTTTTCTTTCATTCTATGTGAACAAATTTGTAGGATTGTTTCATGACAAATTTTTATTGTGAATAAGGATGTGAATGTTTTCCTAATAAATCATAATTGGTAATCTTGGTTAACACAATTTTTGAATATGTTTTTTTGAGATTACTAATAGAAAAACTCATTAAATTATATGTTTTAATTGCATGTTTATCAATTTTTATGATCAAATACATGAAACTACTTTTAAATGAATTATTGTTTGGCATAGGGGCAACAATGTTGTTACCTCAACAAGACCAACCTGTTTCTCTCTTTAAATCCATTTGCTGAAAATTCCAAGATATTATTTCTTATTCAACACATGTACCTGAAATATAAAGATCCACAAAGAAGAAAAATAATATGGGCCAATGGGCTCTCCACCCAACCATAGGATTGATATTCAATCCACCCCCGAGCTAGGGTCACGTAGCACTTCCACAAAATTACTTTCCACATAGGATCCACAACCAAAATGCAACATATAACATCCACATAAATAAACTTGACACATTACAACCACTAATCAGAAGGATTCCTAGACAAGTTTACACTTTACATACTCTGCATATCACAATATCTTGCATTCATATTTCTTTATTTTAACACACAAAAAGGGTATAAATGAAATTAAACTAAGCAACGTGGAAGACTCAACCAATGCAAACCCCAACACACTACTTGTAGCCAAAAAAAGGATTCAACATCAAATTTCACATATATTTTTTATAAGCAAGATCAATATGATAAAAAAACTCATTACAAATCAACAAAGATAGAAAACTAAAAGGTTAGACCTCGCCAAGAAATTTTTCTATACAGCTTGTAGAACACTCTCTCTAAGAAATCTCTTTCATTTATCCTTCCTCTTCACAAACATGGAAAGAACTCAAAAATGAAGAATGAAAATCAAACATGAACTCAAAAACAATCCAAAAAGCTAAAGAGAGAAACCCCACCTCCACACAAATAGAAAGAATAAATGGAAGGGGAAAATGCAACCACCTTCTCAACTTCCCAACCACTCTCTCAACTCTAATTTTCGTCACTTTTTATAAGTGAGTAATTAGAGTGGGCTTAAGACTTTATTAAAGGGGTTTTATGGAATAAAATACCCCTATCCCATAAATCTATCGCCTAGGGAACTTTTTAAACGAATAACCCACATAAAGACTACATAAAACATAAAATAAGTGGCCATACTAATAAAGTGACTTAAGGGACTAATAAAACAACTCTCACTTACACACAACCCATACCACACAAAACAAGGTTAAATCACATGCACATGACAAGAGTGATATTTCACAAGGATACAATAATGGAAGTAGCTATGTGACCCCCTTATCAACATTGACCAATGTTTACCTGTTTTACTCAACCAAGAAAGTGTGTCACTATTACTCATGATTAATAATAATTAAAAAAAATGAAATGAATTAAAAATTCCAAGAATAATAATCAACTAGAAAACTAGATCCACTAATCTACACAAGTAACATACAATTTAACACTCCTTACTTGCATGATACCTATTATGAAGTCAAGGAACAATTGAGTGAATACTATTTGTTATCAAAATATCACCACTTATGTCAATAAAATATTTAACTTATTATGCATACTATTGTAAGTAACATCAAATATCAATAATTGTCTTCATAATCACACTTACTCACATCTATAATATGGAATTACCTACTATAATGTAATCCACTTAATATGCAAAGTAATATTACCAATAACTAAGCATATTGATCATTGCATAATAATGTAAACAAATAATAGAACTCATCTGACTATCACAAGTATTCATAATAATTGTTAGATAGGATTAGTCAAGAATATGAACAACTTCATGGTGTAGCAACAACCATCACTCATGTGTACTACCCAACATGAAAGTATGTAGAATATAACATATAAATCATCAAAAACTAATAGGATCAACAAGGCCACAAGGGACGGGGTCTTACAGAAGTTTGATCCATTATGGTTTAGGTCATATAAAATTGTAGATTATGGCCATAGTGTGTACCATCTCAAGGAGTTAAAAAGAGATTTAATGGATTTTCTAGTTCATGGTTAGCACAATAAGTATTACTTGATATACATAATGTTATCCTTTCTTATATATATGATGATGTGTTTGTGTTGTGTCTTTGTGTATTCTTAATCCCTATTGGTCACAATGAAGTGTAATTATCCCAATCCCCTCTTTGTGCCCATTTTTTTGCCTACTCCTAAAGATCTAAATTCTTGTTGTACCTAGAAGAGACACATCCCCAATTAGAGCTAATATTGTTACACAATCTAACATTGCCAAAATTCTCTTGATTCATTATTTATTTGTTTATTTAGGCCTCGTTTTTCTCATTGCATATAACCAATAAGATAAATATTTGTATGACTCTCTATTTGTCATGATTTCTAAATCCCCCATTTTCCCCTTCAGTGCTAGAGGCTATGGAGATCCATTTTTTGTAATCTTTGAGTTGTGTTGGCCTTTTATAAGTTAGCTAACTTCCTAGCTAAATACTTTGTCTCTTGTCTATCACACTTTTTAAAGGTTTTCAAACTCATAGAAGTACCAAAAAGAAAGGTTCTAGAGGTTTTCAAGGTTTTCTAACCACTAAAAATTTTAATAAGGTTTTATCCAAGCTTAAAGACCCAATGAGATTTGGATTTGGTGATTTCACAAGTTAATGAAATCACCAACTTGCTAATAAGGTTAAATTTTTTGAAATTATCAATAATTTTTCCTAAGGTGAGATGAAGATGAAATTATTCATGAAAATTCTAAGCATGGGTCATTTTTTTCATTTTATAGAACTTCTACAAAGTTGTGGACTTTTAGTGGACATTGGACATTTCTTGCTAGTCCAATATCTAGTTCTAGTGTCTAGTTCCATGTAAAAGTTTTGTAAGATCCATCACTTCATTCCTTATTTATATTTGCATTATTTATCATTTGCAAATAGTTAGTGATTAGTCAAAAATTTATCTCCCCTTTGGTCATCATATCCACTTCTACATCAATTCCTCACATCCTCCCATTCCCTTGTTGGGTTCCCTATTTCCTCATTTTGTGGGATTCTACTAGACATCCATAATTTCCTTCCTTTTCCACAAACACACAATATCCCGTTTTTTCCCCTTTGTATAATTTATATGTGGATCCAAAAATTTCCCCCCTTCACTTCATCCAATTCCCTCAACTTGTTCTATATTTTTATTGCATCATATCCAATTCCCTTTGCAAAATTCTTGTCTACCTCTAGAAATATATACCCTTGTTCCAATGTCTTATTCCAACATCCATCATTGTATCAAATTTTCACATAATAATCATTATTTATTTTTCTTTCATTTCATCTTGTGTGGAGCTAAAATTGAATTTTAGACTTCTAGTTTCCCACTTGGACGTCCTATATTGATTTCCAATTTTGTATACTTTCCCACATTTTCTCCCATGATTTCCATCTATTCTTTTCACATATTTTGTGAGATTTCAAGATTCTTATATAATTTATTTTAAGTTTACATTTCTAATGTCCTATTTTGTAAGTAAATATTGTATCTCCCTTTCTCACCTCTAGTTCCTTACTCATTCTCAGGGTGTGTATTCAAGTTCAAAATCAATAGCGAATGACAAATAATTACATGTTTCCATTAATGTAGTGGTTGAGTTCTTAATGGAGATAATTTCCACAACAATTTTTGGCTACTATTTTAGTGGATTTCAAGAGATTTCCATTTGTTTCACGTGCCAAATTAATAAGACGCAATTCTTAATTAAATTCTCACAAGGATTCATTAACAAAGAAAAGTTCTACAAATATGAGTTCATTAGATAGAACAATAAATTGTTATTTCTCCATTTCCATGTGACTGCATTGAGAAAAGTCTTGGGATTCCACTCTTATAATTATAGTCACCAATTGAGCAACATATATTTTTTAAGTAAAAAATATGTAGTTCATTTTTGCTATATATCTATAAATAAGTGTCTCCTTGACCATTTTTAAATTTTTAGGTAAACTTGTAAGTGATGAATTGTGACATCATTTTAGCTTAGATTTTTGTCTTGTTAGATTTTTTCCATGACTATAAAGAGAATTGTACAAATGTCACAACACTTCAATTCATTGAAAATATTGTTTGTAACAATCCCTTCCTTATTGCATATGAATTCATAATTATTTTGAGGGATTATTAAGTATTCTCAATTGCTTGATATCATATATCTATTGTTATTTCAATATGTTGATATTTTTTTGTTGAACCATGTCTCTATGATCATTGAATATGCATTGATCTTGGAAGCTTTTGATCGTCCATGCACTTAAAAATAAAAATATCTTTAATTAGTAATTTAGGAGTAGGAATGTTAGTTTGTATGCATCCCATGGTTAAGTTATTTAACTAGGGATTATCTATAGAAATTCTAAAGTATTTTACCTTAAGAGAGTCATGTCCTATGTACCCACATATTTTAGTTAAGCAATATTATCTTTATTAGCTCAATAAAAGTTATATGTGTAATAGGTTATTCCTTGGTCTAGTGATAACTTATAGACTAGATGAAAAATGGATACTACTACAATTGTTTCAATTTATCTATTTTTAGTTGTGTTTAAACCTTGTTAAAGATTATATCTAGGAGTAACCTCCTAGGTCTAGTCGAGCTTGAAATGGATGAGATAATATGCACTCTCAAATTTTCATGCCATCACTCACTCTTCATTAGACATTTCATCTATTCACCCTTTGAAAATTTCATTTCCTTGGTCTTAAATTAGTTTTATCTCTTTAGAAGTGTGAGTCAAGACCCAACACCATGTACCCTTTGTATTTCAAATTATGTAATTATCTAATTTAGCACACTTTCTCATTTTAGTCTTATAAGCCTTATAAATTGGGTTAAAATGTAGAGTTAAAAATTACCTACTTCAAAATTTTCACTCTTTTGTACACTCATTTTAGTTTCCATTCTCTTTATACATGTTTAGGTCCCATTTTACCCATTTCAAGGCCTAAAATTCATAAATATTCTTCCAATTAAGCCAACTCAGGTCCACTCTACTATAAAAATCCACCCCTTATTATTTTTTATTTTATCTTGAAGGAAAATATAGTGTGCACTTTAATTTATTTTTATGTTGGTGCATGTAGTACTATCTACTTCAAATTTTAATTTAAATCTCATGTTTTAAACCTTAAAGGCTACCCTAATGCATTTCTAATAGCAACTTCTCTAAATTAGGCTTATGAAAATGCATTTATTTGACCTCCCTTCTTCAGTTGTTTCCTATTGTTCTAATATTAAGTTTGATCGTTCCCCTCTTTCTCTCTAATATTCCATCATTGCTAAATCCTATTTTCTAAACCTTCATGTTCTATATTATACCTCTACTTATAAGACCCTTGGTACACTTCTAGTGTTATTCCATCTCCCTATTTCCTCCTCCATGGTAGTGATAGAAAGCCCTCCCAAAGGATTTATGTTGGAATGTATTTAAAACAATATAATACCTTTCAATTAGGGATCAAAAACTCTCAATATTTCTAATCTTCTTGAGGCTAAAATATATCATTATAGGGGATTAATTTAGGAAATATCCTAAAACCATTTAATCCACTTTACACATTTTAATAGGTTTAATAATACATACCTCAAGACTAGTGATGTATCTTCAAAGTCGACAAGCATCACAAGGATCACAAAATTCAAGGGACCAACCTTAAAACCATTTGTCTCTACAATCAAAGGATGTTAGCATGACTATTGGGTTAGAAGAGTGGCTTGTAATTGAGTAGTATGATTTATACATCACTAACATGAATTGTGTATCCTTGCATCAAGGACCATGTCCAACACTTTAGAAACTAGCATCCCTAGGAGGTTTTGAGAATATTTGAAGTCATAATCAAAAACCTCCAAACTCTAATGCATTTATTGGATCTCCTTTGTGACTATCAAATTGGTACCACCTAGTAAACTTACATAATCACCCATTCTCATCTAAAATAGTACCATAACACCTCTCATCATTTTACTTAATATTCCTTATTCATTCAAATCCATTCAAGCTTCTTCTAATCCTTCTCCTTACCGATTTTATAAGAAAAATATAGTTTCAACTCATTTCCCAACCTCTAGTAATTACTTTTCTTATTATTAAATATGAATCATTGTCATTTTATATTATTTATAAGGAAAAGAATCCCATAAAAAAATAAATAGGTAAATACACTAAGATGTGAAATAAATAATCATAGATCATAAACACCATCTAGGAAACACTTAATTTTCCTTTTTCATAGATTCATGTGTAATTATGTATCTAGATGATAATTTTACTACAAATTGGGAAGAACATCTAAATCATATTACTTGTATGTCTTAAGAGAAAATTATCTTCTCTATAACCTAAAATTAGTTGATTTCGGTAAAGGTTATTTGAAATTCTTAGGATGTGGTTGGAGGGGAGAGTTGACATTAGATACTTTTAAGGTAGAATTTAATATAAATTAGACTACACCAAAAGGTAACAAAAACTAGGATTTTTGTAGGTGTTTCTCAATATATAAGGAATTTTATTTCATTATTCTCTTATATTCTCACCTCTCCATAAAGTTACAACCATATGAATTATTTTCCATTAGGTAAAGATCATGATGAAGTATACAAAATGTTGAAATATAAAATTATGCATATTCATGTGTTTATACTTCCTAATTTTATCGCAAAATTGTGAGATATAGATAGATCCAAGTGAAAATCCTATGATTGTTATCATACATAAAGGAGGAATTTATTATCATCCATAAGCTTTACTTTAGTTGTTATAGAAGATCTAGCATATGATAGAGAAATATATGTGATAGTTCAAGATAGAAATATATGGAGGAATTAATGGTTTGCTAAATAAATTATTGTGCATTCTAGTTGTCAAGATCTTCAATAATTACAAGCACAAAGTAAATTACAACAAGAAAGACACTATAGTTGGACAATAATTTTGTAATATTTTATTTGATAATAAAATACAAGAAAAGGAGATATAACGTGGTGGTGCATATGCTATCTAGGCCACCAATCTCAAAACGTATTTTAGATATTACTATGGTTATTTAATTGTATCCTTTCACAAAATAGGCTTATGTAAAAAATATGATCTAGATGAAAATTTTGAAGACAAGTTCAAGTACCTACATGCTAAATTGGTTTCTAAAATTGAATAGGAATTCTATCTTAAATTCTCTACAAGTTCATAAAGTTATGTGGTTCAAAGGAACAAAGGATCATACTCACGAGAAAGGTGCATACATCCAAAGTGATGGTTGATTTTTATAATTCCTCAAGCCACACATCTAAGGCATTAGCTAACAAAAACTTTTTTTGAAAGAACACTAACAATTAAGATACAAAAATGGCATGTCACACCACACACTAACATGCATACCAAGTGTTGTAGTAAGAACAATAAAACACACAAAAGACAACATCACCATTGCTACAAGAAAAGTGGTGTAAGTGAGAGAATTACCAATCATGTGACAAGATACTATAGTGAACCCATGAGAGAGTGGAACCCCAACATGATGTTGATTAGTTTTTAACACACAATCAAGTCCTCTCACAAAAATACACAAGGGTAGGATGAGGGAACCTCTAACTTAAATATATTCTTAGAACACATTTGATGACACTCACAACTCCAAAGGAATCTTAGAAAAGAGATGGAACAACTAGGGGATGTCATACCTTGACTAGTCAAAATGACCACCTTTTTTTTACATGGAGTAGGATGAAGATGACAAATATCTCCAATACAATTTAAAAAAACTCAAGCTATAGAAACATAAAATTTTCCAGACATGACTACACTCAACTTTATCCTATCCTAGTATTAATTAAATAAATATAATTACTTAATTAACCTTTTAAATCATCCATTATCCAAAAAAAAATCCTTAACCTTTATCGCTTTTTTGGAGGTCACCCTCTTTCTTTGACCCTTAACACCCCCAACAAGGTATCTAACTTCATCCTTTTTTTTGATAGCTCAATATCAAACTTCATCCTTCTTTGATACTCCAATATCAAAATTCATCATTCTTTAATACCTCGACAAGGTATTAGACTTCTCCCATCTCCAATACATAGATATTACATTTAGATGAACTTTTAATACCTAGTACTGGATTTCTTCCTTCTTATATATCTCAATAAGGAATTAGAATTGTCACAAATTTGATACATAATATCACACTTATTCCTTCTCTAATACCCTAACAAGGTATTAGACTTGTCATATCTCTGATGCCTAGCTATCAAATGTCTCGTATTTTTGATATTTTGATATTATAAATTTCTTCCTATTATTCAAATCCACCTAGCCCATGTCCAAATGTATAATAAATTTATTTTATAAAATTATTATTAATTGAGAAAGAATATAAAAATATATGCACATTTGATACCAACACAAATAAGCAATAAAATTACAATGAAATAATAAATGAGAATATGAGGTATTCTTCCACCTTATTTGTGATATTGTGCCACTCCAAAAGATAGATACTAATCCCTAATAGTGGTTGGGTGCCAACCAACCATGGGATAGTTTTAGGTCCACCCTACCATGCGAGAGGATAGTAGCATGAGAAATAAACATGGTCAGACCAAGCAATAATTAAGGCATACATGAATGCTAAAAACTATACATACAAAACAAGCATGAACACATATACAAATCAATATATCAACTGAACACAACACACCTAGCTAGATATGTTTCTCTTGTTGGATATAAAATATAAATACAACAAGGATAGGAGTCCTCGAAGTAGGTAAATATTATCATTGAATATTAGCTCTATGGATCTATAATATGTAGTATGTGGCCCATATCACAAGGCGAGGGTACCACTGACACCCAACATTCATGGAGTGCAACATTTTCTTTGTATCCATATTCAACCTCTAAGAACTTTATGTATGTCACTAAACCAACATCATGACATTCATACTAAGATTTTATATGCAATCTAAGTATGCAATTCAATTTACCTTTTGGTTCATTTTATTTACCCAGTGTACTTTTAGTTATTGGTTGATTAATAACTCTCATATGGTGAATCTTGAAAATCAATTATAGATTTAGGAAAGCATGGAGATTCACTCCTTCCCAACCCTCTATACCTTAATCATAGGTTCCTAATGCTCTAAATCACTTATTAGATTTGGTACAAAAAATGAGGCGATAACATTTAGGAAATAATTTAAAAATGGTCTTGAAAGATTCTACACAAAAAATAATGAGACTTATTTTATCCCATTATAGTTATTATGAAATCACATAATAAAAAAATTAAATAATTATAACATGGAAAAGTAGGAAATTCTCAAAACTGTCATTGATGAATGCTTCAAATTCTAACTTTTTCAAAAATGTAATTTAAAAAAAAATAAAAATACCTTTTTGATTCATACATGCACAACTACATTATTTTGTATTAAAATTCAAAATTTTCAATTTCTTACCAATAATTTCCAAATTTTTCCATCAATGAAGGCTTAAAATTTAAATTTTTTAAAACTAAAATGAAAAAAATGAGAAATACCCTTTTGATTCATACATGCACAACAATGTTCTTCTATATTAAAATTTACATTCCTATACTTATTTTTAAAAAATATAACATCAAAATATAAGTTTTCAAAAATTTAAAATACAAATATAAATAATTCCCATAGAATTATGCCATATGACTCCACCTAATGTGGGCTTGGCTAAAGATCATGCACACAATATCAACAATATTTTACTATCATAAGCAATGACCAAGGTCCACAAAAAACCACTTTAAGCAATCCATATTCAATAATTTCCATTTCATTTTGAGGAGATTTTTATTTTGAAAAAATGAGAGCATCCATTGTGAGATTAAAAAAGCCCCCCTTTTCCTTTTTTTTTCACAAGTCTCTTCTCTTTTTCCCTTATATTTCCCAATTTAACATTGATATAATTTAATTTAATTCTCCAATCATTTTCTTGATTATAGAAAATAAATAATTAAATTCAATTTATAGACAAGGAATATTTTAACTCATTAATTAATTCACATATAATTCATAATACAACTAAATAACAATTCTCCTTTTTCTTTTTCAATTTTTTGATTCCCAAAATACATCATATATCATTAACATACATTGATTCAACCATCAAAATATCAAAAATGAATGCAATGAGGGAATAAGAAGGCACAATCACAACACAATTGAACTCTAGGATTGTCATTGGTTTGGATCCAATTCACTAGGTCTTAAAAAGAAACATATCATACTCATTTTGAGCATAATAGGGGGTTAGAAAATATGTTAGGCCCAATGCAACATCTTTGATATAACCACCATTAGGGAAATAGCCTAAATCTACATAGTTGGGTAGGAAAATAACCATGTATTTGCATATTCAACTCAAACATGAAACATACATATACCATAAATATAATATCCATCCAACAATACAAAAAATCATATAGCTCATATTATCGTCACACCCAAATAACTCCATGCCAATGTAGATCATTTAAACATGTGAATATGATAAGTCACAAACATCCAAAATACCAACATATTAATATTAACAACCATCTATAAACACTATTAGATCTAAATGAGTTTATGACATGCATCGCACAATATATGAAATAAATCCAAATTCTAATACAAAATTATTTTGAGAGCACCTTGATGAAAAAAGAATAAAGTATAATGATAATCAAAGATAAATCTATAATTTCATAAATTAAATAAGTGAAAATTCCAAAGACATTACATCCTCCCCCTAAGGCTAGACTTACTCCTAGAAGCTTTCAAAAATATGGAGATATAGAACCCTCAACTATGTCACATCCTCCCATGTAATTGAAGTCTCATCTTGAAGTCTCATCTAGAAAGCCCCATTAGATCTTTAAGTGATCCATCGGTAATCCTTGAAGTATTAGGATTTGATTTTGTAACATGCATTTGGGCTCCAACAAATGTTGCAAGCCCTCTTCAACCTACAAGGTACCCTAATCAAGAACTTATATCACATCTAGAATATACTATCTAAGAAATTAAATATGGAACACATGATTCATATGCAACAGGCTTGGTGGCAAGGTAAGGTGATAGGTTATTGGACCAATCTTCTCAAGGATCTCAAAAGGTCCCAAAAAATATTGTGCAATCTTAGAACCTTTTCATAATAGGTTGGACTCTTTTGTGGTTGCAATATAATGAAAACATGATCACCCACCAAGAAATTTTAATCCAATATCTTGACATCAAAATACTTCTACCTATTTTTGGAAATCAACAACTTCTCTCTAATTTGAACCACCCATTTCTCTAAATATTGAAGCACCTCAATACCCCCCCCAAAATAGTCCTCTAATAAATATCGTTAATGGGATCTAACAAGACCAACCATACAACACCTAAAATTGTGTCATACCTATAGAATTATAGCACCCATTATTATAGAAAAACTCAACAAGGTACAAATAGTCCTCCCAATTGAAATAATGGTCTATAAAAATACTTGTGAAGCATGTCCTCAAGAACATAATTGAATCTCTTTTTCTAACCATCTATCTCATAATAGTAGGTGGAATTGAAATTAATTTGATCACCCACAAAATGCTATAAAAAAGTATAAAATATGGACATGAACACTAGATCACTATCATAAATGATCCTACAAGGTACTACATGTAAGCACATAATATCATCCATAAAGACATTCCAAGAATGCAATACTATAATATGATCTCATATGTTAGAGATGGGAAACCTTGGTCAACTTGTCCATTATCACCATGATGGGACCATGGTAATGCAAAGATATAGGCAAACCAACAATAAAATCTAAGGAAAATGTATCCCTTTTTCACATGGGAATAGCATAAAATTGTAAGAGAGATATTATATATTGATTATTTGTCTTCACCCTTTGACACTCTAAGCACCTAGCCACACAAATATGTAAGGAATCTAAGGTAGCAGAATAACTTCCTACACGAATCTTGAGAGGAGAATAATGAAAAACTTGTATGCATATCTTAAATAGTTACAGAAACTTAAACAAAAATAACCATAAATATCATGCATACCATAACATAGTGATTTATGTGGGGAAAACCCTTTCAAGAGAAAAACCCCACAGTCTAAAATCCATCCAATATATTATTCTGAAATCACAAAGATTACAATATACTTGTAGAGCAAGCTTCTCATAGGAGTATCACCAACTAGAGACCCAAAGGAAACATGACCATTATCAAACTCTCAGAATACATCACAATACACAATCGTAATACAACACCCTCATAAAATAGGGTTTCTTTCTAGGGCAATTCAAGCCAAAAAAATATTGATCATTCAGATCTAAGACCTAATGATGAACAGTCCAAATTTATAAAAATAAAATATACATAAAATCATGGGCACTGCCCCTGAACTCCCACCAGGGCGCGTGGCCCTCGAACCCCACACCAAGGGGGGGGGGGGTGTGGTGGTCCCCCTCGGACCCCCTATAGGGGGTACCCTCCTGCACCCCCCCTCTGGCGCTTATGTATCAATAGTACCTTATGTATTTTCATGGTTGAGACACATTTTCCCAACAAATATCCCACTTGTCGAACACCTTGCAAGAGCAATGGGAGGGTGTAGAAACATCATCTCTTAATTGCTTGGGGTTGAGAGGCCTATAGTCTCTGAACACCATCTGAACTTCTCTATGTTCACAGGCTTAGTTAAAGAATCAACAACATTCATCAAATTCTCTACCTTAACCATCTTCACCCTACCATCTTCGACCATATCTCTAACAAAATGATACTATACATCAATGTGCTTGGTCTTGGCATGAAATGTCGAGTTCTTGGCTAGACATATCACACTCTAACTATCACATTAAATTTT
Organism: Sequoia sempervirens; assembly: GCA_007258455.2. NCBI lineage: Eukaryota > Viridiplantae > Streptophyta > Pinopsida > Cupressales > Cupressaceae > Sequoia > Sequoia sempervirens. The sequence goes on from VDFB02271358.1 coordinate 804,698,711, forward strand.
CACTACACCTTGTTTTATTCCAATGTCTAAACATAGTCTCTTAAGCCAAATGGCTTCTTTACAAGCATGATTAGTTGGCATATACTCAACTTTAGTAGTGGACAAAGCAACCACAACCTATCGCTTACTCATCCAACTAATTACACCACCAAATAAAGTAAACATGTAAGCATTGGTGAACCATCTACTATCAACATCACCTACCCAATATGAATCCACATAACCATGAATATCAAGGGAAATCTCGTCTTTAGTCATATTACTCTGATAACATAAAGAATAATCTAAGGTACTACATAAGTATCTAAAGACTCTTTAAACTACATCCCAATGAACTCTACCAAGATTAGACATATATCTAGAAAGACTCCCATTGCTTGGGAAATGTCTAGTCTAGTACAAACCATAGCATGCATCAAACTTCCAACTACACTCTGGTAAGGAACTCTTCTCATGTCTCCCATCTCTAATGGGGATGTTGGACAATCTGAAATAGATAAATTTCTTCCAATTAAAATAGGAACACGCAATGGTCTATAACCTTGCATATCAAAACTCTATAAAATTGAATTGACATACTTACTTTGGCTAAGCCATAGCTTTATTTTCACTCTATCTCTTTTAATTTCCATCCTAAGAATGTGTTTAGTTGCACCAAGATCTTTCATTTCAAATTTAGCATAAAGTTGAGATTTCAATTCTGAAATCATACCTTTCCCTCTACCAATAAATAACATATCATCAACATATAATGCAATAAACAAGAAACGACCACCATCATTTTTATAATAAACACAATTGATCTAATTTAGATAGCTCAAATTCAAAAACTCAACACATGAGTATCAAATTTCCAATACCACATCCTAGGACTCTTTTTTAAGCCATACAAATATTTCTTCAATTTGTAGACAAATTTACTTTAACTTTCACAATGTAGTGCTCTAGCTATGTCATATAAATATCCTCCTCCAAGTCACCATGAAGGAAAGTAGTTTTCACATCCATTTGCTCAACCTCTAAATCATAAGAAACAACAATAGAAAGAAAAAATCTAATGGATGCCATTTTTGCAATAGGAGAAAATATCTCACCATAATCGACACCCTAAACTTGAAAGTAACCTTTCACAACCAACCTTGCTTTGTACTTCTCAATACCTCCATATGGACCAATATTTTTTTTGAACACCCATTTGCAACCAAAATGTTTTCATCCTTTAGGAAATGGTACAAGATCCCATGTATCAATAATTTTCAAAGCTGGGATTTCTTCATCCATAAAAGTCTTCCAGGATTCTGCATCATTCTTACCTAATGCCTCTTCTACCAATTTGGGTTCATCAATGTTAGTATTCAAAGAAAAAAATGTATCTCCAATCATCAGGTGAATACATTTAATGTGGTTTTCTATGCCTTGTATACCTATGAACAAGTTGAGTTGGAGCTTCTTCCTCCTCTTCTGGAGATTTAAAGCTAGATGATCTCTCCTCAACTTTCTTAGGTGTAGAAGGAAATTGAATCACATCTTCTTTTTTACTTTATTCTAGCTACAATGTAACAAAAGAAGGCTTAGTTTCTCTAAAAATAACACTTCTACTATGTGTTGTGCAGTTTTTGCACACACGCCCCACTTGGAGTGGGGACCCTCTTTTGATGACGTCTTTTGGCCTTTGGTTTCATTGGATTTGTCTTTTGAAAGTCTTAAGATATTGGTCTTAATGGTCTTGGTCTTGCCTTGAGGATTGAATTGGTTAAAATTGGATTTTGGTGAAAATACGGGTTTTGACCTGAATCTGGGATTTTCCAGCTCTGGCAGATTTTCCTGGACTCTGGTTCATTGTCTGTTCATTCTGAATTTTCCGAATTTGGGTTTCTGCTTGAATCCGAGATTTTCCGGCTCCGGCGGATTTTCTCGGACTACGTCAAAATCCCAAACTTCATTAAACTCTCAGTTTTTGCTATTTCTGCAGAATTCGTGTTCATCCGGATTTTTCACGTATCTTGGGATTTCCCAAAATTTCGTCTTGGGCTCAGGTTTCCAAATTTTTCAGACACGTCTTGTCACTCATTAATGTTCAAGGTACCCTTACTCAGACGCATATATGGGTGGATTTAAAACCTTTTAGGCATCATTTCGATTTCATTATTCGCTTGTTTGCTGCTTTGGTGTCTGAGTGCAATCCTTGTTTGAGCTTTGATTACTGATTTTGAGCCGTGTGCGTGTGGATTGTCTAGAGCGTTGATCAAGGTTTTCATTGCTTGGGCGTGTTTTCTTCGTGGTCGCTTCTTCGAGCTCGAGTGTCGTCTGGGTTATTCCATGGTAGGTTGTCGATGGCCCTTCTATTTGTTTATGCAATGATTGAGTTTTTTGAGTTGATTGGTGGTCATTTCGGGTTGGCCCATGTTTAGACACGATTTCTTTTATCGAGTTGGGGTTTGACCCATCTCTTCATGAAACCTCATCACCCGTGTCATGTGAGCTTGTAGTTATCCATTAGATGATGGGTGCATCCGTTTGGAAGGTGTTCCGGGTTAGATTGTTTGCCCTCTTAGTGTGTAATGTGCCATATTGTGCAAGGTTAGGGTTTTTTCGGTGCTCGGCCCAGAATAATGAATTCGTCATGATTTGTTAATCATGCACTTATATTAAAATGACCCCTGCCTTGTGAGGATTCTGAGTGCTCTAGACTGATCTTCATAGATGGTATTTTAAACCTTGAGCTTACCCTGGTTTTCATGGTGAAGGGTTTATTCATTCGAATTAGGGCATCAATATTTCACCATGAGGATTAGTCATCTAGGGTTTTGGAAATTTGAATTCATTTTCATTTGAGGTCTTGTTTGTTGGCGTTGATTTTTGGGACCATTAGAATCTAGGTAGAAGAGATTGCATGATCGTTTGATTAATGGTTCACGTGTCATCATTCATCGGGTTTCTGAGGTGCCTGCGGAATTCCTTCACACTCAGATTTTCTCGGTTTCGGCGCGGGGCGTAATGATTTTCGGAGTTCCTTGAACTGTCTGTGAAAATCCGTTCCATCCGGAATTTTCCGGTTTTCCTGTTTGGTTGCACTTTTTCCAATTTTCTAAGGATAGGATTAATAGAGTAAATGTTAAATGCTAATTTCTTGTTGCCAATGAATGGATTTCATGATAATCTTATAATATTTTGTCTGTACTAGCGATTTATTTGACTAATGATGTTTTGGCAGCAGGAATCCGTCTGGGTTGGATTTCTCTGAAATTCCGCCCTAACTGGATTTTCCCGGTTTATGTTGTTTTCCCGAATTCCTTTATTTTTTCGGGTTTTCAAGGATTGGCCATTTGTGATAACTTTTAATTGCATTATATGATTTTGTGCTAATCCTTTGGTCAAAGTATGCATGATAATTGGATACTCATGACAACCTTTTGTGAGTGCAGGCTGAATCAAGCAAGGCCGCTGCAAGAAAGTCCAAGGGTGACACGGAGGGGTCCTCCATTTTAGAGGCTGAAAGATTAAGATTGGACACCAAGAGTTAGTTTCCAAAAAGCAAGATATCTTCTGTGTGGTCCGAGGTGTCTGACACCAATGTTGGGGCCTGGAGATATGAAGAGTTTAAACAGAGGACAGCTCAGAGGGATTTGTCAGTCTTAAGGCAGGGAATGATGAAGTCCGGACTGGTGCATGTGGCAGGGTTCCCTCTGGCAATCCAATGCTATGAATTAATCTTGGAGTGTGCCCGACAGTATGACTTTGATACACAAAGGGTTGTCAGCATTGAGGGAAGAGTCTTGGCCAATTTCAGTCCTGTTTCTATTGCACAAGCCTTTGACATGCCGGATTTTCCTTCTGTATGTGCTCTGAACATGGACATGGCCAGGACCTATTATGAGAATGAGCTGGCTAAGGCTCAATAGATAATCAACTCTTGGTTGGAGAAGCCAAAGTCACATTACTCCAAATTGCCCAAGCAATTGCATAGGGTTAAGTTCAGGACAGACATTTATGATGCCATTACATTTCTGAGCAGGGTGGCAGGTTTGAAGATCAATGGAGTGTTAGAGAGTTGGATGGTCCATGTGATCACCAAATTTGAACAAGGAACCAACTACCACTGGGCAGGACTTATCAGCACTATAATTGACAAGCAGCTGAGGGATGTCCTGGAAACCAAGAGGTTCACCATGTCCTCTTATGTCATGTATGTGCTTGCCAGATTCTACCCATACAGGGGTTTGAGTCCACAAGGGACATTTGGACAGGATATTGTCTATGAGATTTATCCGGAGTTGCACCTAGGACACAAAAACTACAGAAGAGCCAATGATGCATTTACAATGCATATCACTAGGATGCTTCAAAATGTGGAGCATGTGAGACTGTCGGATGGAGTGAAGGGGTTGATAAAAAATTATGGGGCTTGGTTCATTCAGTTTCCCACCTTCTCTTACATTAGAATTGATGGATGCTCGGTTGCTCCATACAGGTTACCTAGGTACCCTACCGATCATATTGTGTTTTTGGAAATTGTTAGACAAATATGTGAATTTGATGCAGTTGTCAAGAAGGAAAAGCATAAAATAGGTTTTGGTGGGGATTTCCCACTTGGAATTGGTGTAGAAGAAGTGTGCCCTTCTATCCAATCAGCACATGCAGCAGGTGATGAGTTGGCAGCTCATGGCTTCTCCTTCCATTCCAAAAGAAAAAACTTTGACATCACTGGGGAGGCACAAAAGAAGGCTACCAAGGAGTATCGCCACAAGGATGACCTAGAAGACTATTGGGCCAACATCAAGGATGATTTTGAAGCAAGGAAGAAGAGGTACTCCAGGCTTCCTGTTGATGCAATCAGACAATACAATGTCAAGTTGATCCCTGACCAACTGGAGGATGATGGAAACCTGGTGCAAGTTCATGCCTATGAGGCCATTAAGGATAGGTCAATCGAGGAGGTCAATTGGAATGAAGATGAGGTCACAGAGTTGGAAGACCTAATGGCCCCGGTTATGAAATTCACCACTTCTTGGTTGAAGCATAAGGTTTGGGAGCTTGAGAGTGAAAAGGTACCCTGTACCTTCAATTTGATGGGAAACCTTAATCCCATGTCTACTTCAGAGGAATTCGGGGAAGATGACCCCAAAGGGAAAACTCAAAAGAGCTCACCATTCAAAATAAAGATCAAAGGCCCTAAAGAAAGTGAGTCAGAACCAAAAAGAAATCCAAAAGGAAAGAAAAGAAGTCGGGCTTTGAAGATTGGCAGGTCCTCTAATGAGGAAGAGTTGGAAAAGCCAGTTGAAGAGGACGTTCCTCCGCCACCAAAGAAGATGAGGACGGCTAGGGGTTCAAAGAAGAAAGGTCAGGGTGCCTCAAAAGATGAGCCTCTGATTGTTGATGTGGAGAGTTCTAGAGAGAAGACCAAGGTTTATATGAGGAGGTCTAGGACTCCTTCTCCTAAGGACACTGTACAAAAGATGGATTCTCCTCCAAAGTCACCAGTTGTGGAGCCATCTAAGGCTGCTTCTCCTCCACCAAGCGTGCATGAGCAAGAGACTCTTGAGGAGCATGAGACTAGCGGAGAAGCAGAGCCATTCAAGGAAGGAGCGCTCTTCGGTGAGGCAGCTGAGCTCGAAGTGGAAGAGGTAGGAAAACTTCCTTCTCCTCTAGTGCAATATGAGGATTCTCTGGCAAGTAGCAAGGGACATGAATCACCCAAGAAGGAGAATATCCCGATTAGAACCCCATCACCAGTACAGGAGGTGGAAATTGAAGTAGATGATCAAAGTGAGCAACTCCCTGAAAAGGAAGAGGAGAAAATGCCGGAAGAACAACAGGAAGAGGAAAAAATAGAGGAGGTCCAGGTAGAACCTGTTGTCCCGGATTGGCTTGAAAAGGAAATCACGAGGAAGAAACAGGTAGTTGTTGAGGACACTCCCTTGGATTGGGATGAAATGCTATCCAAGATTGGCAAAGGAAAGAAGAAGAAGGTAGCTAATGTAGTCTCAAGGATAGAAAGGGATAAAGCAAATAACAGAGTTATCCACATTGCCACCCCTGCTGTAGACAAGACAAGAGAAGATGTCACTGGTGAAGATTACAATGTGCAGACCATTAACCTTGGGCCAGCCTCCATGGAACAGGACATTGATGAATATGAAGGCTCCAGTGCGGTAATCATTGGGAGGTTAAGAAAGGAAGCTCAGACCAAGCATGAGCTTAGAAAAGAAAATGAAAGGCTTAGGAAGTGCTTGGAGGACGTAATGAAGCCTCTGCAATCTCTCCACCCCTCTTCTTCTGCCGCTCCTAGTTTCTTGCCCAAGGAAACCATCTCTGAAATTCAAAAGATGAAGGCCTCTGCTCAAACTACAATGGATTGGTTGAAGGATGTGCAGGCAAGAGGAGATAGTGCAATCAAGGATATCCTTTCAGTTGGGAAGGATGCGGTCTGAGCCAAGGAGTTATTGGAGCATGTGATATCCCAAGATAAGGAAGACATTGACCTTCTACTACAGAAATCCAAGGTCATCATAGAATATGGTAAAGATCAATTGGCTACAAATGGGATTCTTTCTTCCTCCAGATTAAATGAACCTTGGGAATGGTTTGAGGCTCTACAGATTCGGCAGAAGGCCATGAGGAAGATCCAGAAATGGAAGAAGCTGATGGATGGTGACCTGATTGGTGTCTATGAGGGTTGCATTGCATTTTTTGAAGTTATGACTGGCAGGCGACAGATAGCTCCTAAGTACCTGAGTCTGGAACAACTGAAGGAATGGTGGCATGATATTTATGCTCCAGACTCCGAGAATGTTATAACAGGGCACCAATTGGATGACGCAGCAACATACTTGTCAATAATGGATAAATATCAGGCACATAAGGACGATTGGAATAAGACTGTTGAGCAGTCAAAGGAGGAGATTGACTCCATTAAATGCAAACTTAAGGTTTTTCCTTCGCCACCTATTGCTGAGTTGGATGGGGTATTTTTGAGGGTTCAAGGATCGTTGGCCCAGAACAAAGATAAGGGAGGTAATATTTAATGCCATTTTGAGATTTGTGCTTCCCTATTATTATGGGGCATGTATTGATCTGGGTGCATTGGGGACCGTGTCTAGGCTGACCTTAATGATGTATCGGCATTTAATGTGTGCTTTATTTTAAATTCCTAAGGCCAATTTGTTTTGGGTAGTTATTTTTTTGTAAATGTTTGGTTGGGCCAACATATCTTGAGGATTGGCTATAAAGGGAATTCTTGCCTCATTGTAAGACATTAGAAAGTATAGAGAAGAGATAATAGAGACAAGTAAGAGTTAGAGCATTTTGTGAAATTCTTGAAGCAAGTATTGTAAACAGAACAGTGGAATTGTTGTAGCATTTTGGTGGTCTAATACAATTAAATACATTGTGGTTTTCCTAGTGCAATCTATTGTGTTATTTCATCTTGCATGGTTCCTGTTGTTCTATCTTTCAAATTGCTTGAAGATTTAAGGTTTCGTGTTCATAATTAAATTAGTTTAGTTTGGTGGATGATGTTTATGATTTTATATTTGGAATGTTTGTAGCAATCTCTGGTCTATACTCCCAGTAACTATCTGATTATAGTAGGTTGGTGAAGTCAACCTGGACCATATATTTACATGTGCTTAGGTTCAATTGTGGATGAATGTCTATGATGTGAAAATCTATACACCTTAGAAGATCGCACCGTTCTTGTGAGATTGCATTGTGGGTTAAGCAAGAATTGGTTATTTGAGATTGGTCCATTCCAGATATCTATCATTTGCATTACTCATTCTTGGAATAGTTTAGATTTTATCATATTCTTGCACCCTTATCTTTTGCTATTTCTTTGTCATTCGGTTAGATTTAGGATTTGAGATCATTATATTGCACAATCTGATAAATTGGAAAGGTGCAGTTTGATTGTAGTAAGGTCCGATTGTGATTACCAGTATTTTCACATATTATCTGAGTTGTTTATGCATTGTCATGACCTGACACCTAAGAAACGTTGGGGTGATTTTCAATAATTTATTGTTGAAGATTACCTTTCAAGAGAGATAGGATATTGTATTCTGTCTGAGTTGTTGCTGTGCAGAAAACACCATCAACACTATGTATTACCTTTTTTTTTCCATAGAATCCCAAAGCTTGTATCCTTTCACACCATAAATATATCTAATGAAGATACATTTAACCTTGTTCTCCAACTTTGTTCGCTTCTCCTTCGGCACATGTGCAAATGCCTCACAGCCAAAAACTCTAAGATGTCTCAATGAAGGCTTGTGGCCCAACCATGCCTTTATAGGAATCTTATCAACAAGATCTAATGTAGGAGACTTGTTAATTAGGTAACAAGCAATGGAAACAACTTCAACCCAAAACCTTTGTTCTATACCAACACCACTCAACATACTCCTAGCCTTCTCCATCAACATCTTGTTCATTTTTTCAGAAAATCCATTCTACTATGGAGAATACAGAGTTATCTTTTATCTATGAATACCACAATCTTATTGAATTTATCAAAATCATTAGAGAAAAATTCACTACCATTATCAATCCTCAAACATTTTATTTTCTTTCCAATCTGCAACTCAACCATTGCTTTAAATTCTTTAAATCAATTGAAAACTTCAAATTTACTCATTAGAAAATATACCCATTTCATACTATAATCATCAATAAATAAAACATAATATGCAGATTTACTAATTGAAGGAACATATACAAGACCAAACACATTAGAATGAATAAGATCCAATACACCACAAGATTTATGAGAACTCGAGTAAAGTTGAATGTGGTTTTTTTTTCCATAAATGCAATGCTCATAGAAATAAAATTCAAGATTACAATCAAATAATCCTTCAAGGTTTTTATTTTTCAAGGTCTTTAAACTAGTTTCTCCAATGTGGCCAAATCTCTGGTGCCATGACATATTTTTTTATGTAGTTAACTTTGATTCAAAAGAAAGAGCACCCTTAGGTACCCAAAAGCCATGATCATCTACTGAAGGTGAAACCCTCACTTCTTCCATAAACTATATTTTCATAGAAGTACTATTACACTCAAAAATGAATGCATCAACCTTATACAATGTGCCATATTTGACACCTCTAGCAATCACCATAGCACCTCTGACCATTTTGCATCCTGCATCAGAAAATACTAGCTACACACCCGCATCTATTAGTTTGCTCAAAAATAACATATTTCGTGCTAATCCAGGGATATGCAACACAACATTAATCCTTTTTATTCTACCATCAGGAAATATAAAATTAACGTTACCATGACCAACAATATTTAAATAAGAATCATCACCTAAGTACACCTTACCTCCATCAAATTATTCATATTTAGAAAACTAATCTCTATTAAAAGTCATGGAAAGATGCCCCCGAGTCAATTAATCATGAATCATTGTCCGCACGAGTTGCCAAAGTTGCAATGATTGTGTCACCATCTTCCTTCTCAGACTCAGAATCATAATCAAATCTCTTCTTTTTATTCTTCTTTTCTTCTTTGCATTCCTTGTGAACATGTCCAAGCTTACCGCAGTTCCAACAAGTAACTTTGGACTTTCCAAAAGATTTGGATCTCCCTTTGGACTTGGATTTATATCGCTTCTCATTCTTCTTTCCTTTTTTCTTAGGTCTTCCATGAACATTTAGGGATTCCTTGGAACTAATAGATACCTTCCTCCTTATCTCTTCGAAAAGAAAAGAACCCACCACATCTTCAGTTTTCAATATAATAGAAGTACTCCCAATAGCCATAACAAGAGAATCCCACAAATTAGGAAAAGAAGTAGGATTTAACATTTCTCTTCCTCATCCATTTAGACACCAATTGATGCCAACTGAGCCACCAACATATTGAATGCTTCTAAGAGGTCTATAATTCATCCACCCTCATCCATTCTCAAGGAATATAATTTCTTCCTCAAGAAAATTTTGTTCACTAAATATTTGGCTTGATACATCTCACCAAGCTTCTTCTATAGTTTATGTGCAGAGGTCTCTTCATGGAAATTGATTAAAAAAAATTCTACCAAACATAATTTGATTAGACCCTTGGCTTTATAGTCCATAACATCACATTGAGCAACCTGAGTAGGATCTATAGGCCTTGAAACATTCTCATCAACAACATCCCACAAATCTTGATCTATCAATAGATCCTCCATCTTCAGCTTCCACATTTCAAAATTATTTCCAGAGAATTTATCCACACCTATTATCCTTGATGACCTTTCCATCTGAAATTTTTTGTAACAAGATCACAAAGTGTCTTCTGCACAAGCTCCCACTAAAATCTAGATTAGTTCAAAAACCCCAACAACCCACAACTAAAACCAAAGGTGATCAGGATCTAATACCACTTGTAAGGAAGCTAAGGTAACAGAACAACTTCCTACACTAATTTTCAAAGGAGAATAATGTAAAACTTTTACAGATTTTTAATAGTTATAGAAACTTAAACAAAAATAACCATAAATATCATGCATACCACAACATAGTGATTTATATGGGGAAAACCCTTTCAGAGAAAAAAACCCACACTCCAAAATTCACCCAATATATCACAATACACAGTCATCAAACTCTTAGAATACATCACAATACACAGTCATAATACAACACCCTCATAAAATAGGATTTCCTTCTAGGGAAAGTCAAGCCAACAAAATATTGACCATCAGATCTAAGACCTAATGGTGAATGTTCGAGATTTACAATGATAAAATGTGGCTTTTGGAGGTGCTACCCCAAACCCCCACCGGGATGTGCGGGGCCCGAACCCCCTACTGAGGAGTACCCCCTGCACCCCTCATGCTGATGTATCAATAGTATCTTATGTATTTGCATGGTTGAGACACATTTTCCCAATAAAATAGATAACATTACATTCATCCCTAACTAATAAATCAATTATCAAATATTGACATGCTCACATAAAAAAAAAAATCATATGGGGCATGATGCACCTTTACTATACAACCTATTGAACACACCCTGATATTGAGAGGGTTTGAATTAGTATCTTCAAAAACTTAAACCCTTCAACACAATGCAAATTCAATCTTCTAACAAGATCAACGACCCTTAAACAAATCAACAAACTCTTAATCAAATCAACAACAATGAAGGATAAGGAAATGAGCACACATGCACAAGATAACACCAGATATATGTGGAAAACCCAAGAAGGGAAAAACCATGATGGGAAATATTACAATATATGAAGCTTATTTCTTACAAAAATTACAATATTTTTTAAGGCTCACTACCTAAGGAAGTAAACTGCTCCCAGAAGGACTTGCAGACTAAGGTGCACAACCTTATGGAAAGGTATAAAGGACTTGCAGGCTAAGGCACACAATCTTAGGACAAGATACAAGGACCTATTGAAGAGACTTACTGTCTAATAGAAGGATACATGCAAATTTGAATTTACAACATATGTCAACAATACACTATGTTGACTGAAGAATTGAAGAGCATCTACCTTATATTTTCTACAACTCATATTCCTTAATTCATCATTCCACACTCACTCACTCACTTGCAATTGATTTTTTCTTCCATTTATATCCTCTGCGGGTAAGGAAAACATCAAATTAGTTCGCCCAAAATAGAAAAAAAGCAATAACCTCAACAAGTCAACCAAAAAATATAATTGTGGTGAAAGCGATCCTATCCAGGAGATAAAGAGGACCAAAAAAACTTATTACATCTTCCAAAGATCCCAAACATTAAGCACGCTGGCACACTTCATCCCAAATCAAAAACAAGGAAACATGTCGAAGAAATGTGTAGCACATTACTAGTCAACCCAAAAACACATCTTCCAACTAAATTTACTCAATGCAATTCTCAACAAGATAAGGTAGGACCCAAAAACATCTTAACACAACCTCAATTGTTGGTGCAAACCCCTAAGCACATAAAACAAGGATAACAAGCCTTGTCGACCAAAGATTCACAAAATACACAGAAATCCAACTCAAAACAATATGTGGCACCAAAAATATTGATCATTGATGTATAGACCACAAAGAGGCATTCCATGAATGTCCAAAAATACTTCCATATAATTATTTCTTACTATCATGCCAATAAAAATAGCATAAAGCGAACATAACCAAAACACTTCATCCTAGAAGCCTAGAAGACATAGTCATGAGATAGAACATTTACAAACCAACTTGCAATAACCATCTGTAGACATCTGAATTTGACCACTCCCATATGGTCAAATTCATCCCCTTTTATTTGTCTATTTCACATTCATTCATCGACATTAATTAAATGATTTATTTAATTAATATTTTCCCATTTTTCCTTATGTTCCTAAGGTACTCAATTTAAATAATTAAATACCTTACATTTTTTCCCCCATTCCTCTCTAAATTAAATAAATGCTTTAATTTACCTAATTTAGTCACTTTACCTTTTGAATTTAAATCAATATTAAATTCCCATTTTTTCTGTCTCCTTGTCCCATCTTCCATAATGTCCCTTTAATCTAGATTAGTTTAATTAATCCTTGATTAGGATGTGCACACCTTTAATCAGGATTAATGTCACATCCTCCATAACTTGCAACTTGCTTTCAACCCTTCATTAGCCTACTTAATCACCTGTTTGCACAACCTTAATCATATGATTAGGTCAACCTAATCCCCATGCCATTTATGGCATTCCCCTAAGTCAACCATCATTAATGTTTTTTTCATTTAGACAAGACAACCTCTTCCCCATGTGAATTAAAAATTCACATTTATTCCTCCAAGGCTTTTCTCTTCCCCATGTGGATTATTGAGGAATTTTAAATTCCTTATGTGTCACATCTCCCACATGGGGACAAGGACCTCCCTTATGAGGAGATCCTATCCCAATCCCAAGGTACTTTCAAGTACCTCCGCATCACCTTCCTCCCTTACACCTCATTGCCACATGGCAAGATGTGAGGACTTGTGAGTCCTCAACTCACCATAGCCCTTCATCTTGTCCATGGTGGCTAAATCCTATCCCTCCATTATTTAGAGGTCTTTCCCCTAAAATTAGAGGATTTTGACCTCATTTTGATGCATTCATACATTAAAGCAATTAAGCCATCAAGCTCCCAAGCTCACACACCATCCTCCATTTTTGCAACCTTTAAGCTCATTTTGCATCCATTTTGTGCATCCACTCACACACCCACTGGAATCATTAGAATCCCCATCATCTCACCATAGTTTTGTATCTAGTTTCATGTGATTTTCCATTTGAAGGAGCACATAAATGATCAAATCAAGAGTGCCAACCAACCAATCGACTTGGGAAAGGTAAATCATTTGTTTTCATCTTTCCTTTGTTTAAGTTTAACTAGGCCAATCTTGAGGTGTTATTTTGTATTTTTCTTCCTTTGTATTTCATTTGTTTTGCATGATTTTAGGTTAGGAAAAAAATTGCACACATTTATGGCACGCCTGGTGGGACCCACGTCATGGGTCTTTTCTTTCACATTTTCTACTGTTTGATTTTTGCAAGTTTGGGTTTACACATAGGGGTGAATCCACCCTAAACGAGAAAATTTTCACCTCACAGGGGAAAGCTTGCACCAAAAAATAGGCGAATTTGCAATGATAGGTGGACCCGCTCACAACAAAGGAAAATTTGCATCTACCAAATTCACCCATTTTCATAGTTTAGGTGAATTTGCAACCCTCAAGCAAGTCTAATCCTAATAGAGGTGAATTTGCTTATGTCAAATTCACCCATTTCACCAATTTGGGAAAATTTTCACTTGCAGAGGGGCGAATTCTCTCTCAGTTCCTAAGACAGACAAACTTTCTCTAAGTGTAGATAGGTGAACTTGATCAGTAAATAGGTGCTCAGTACAGGGGAAAACTTGCCTCCAAGAATAGGCATATTTTCCTCAAATAGAGGCAAATTTGGGGTAAACTAGAGAGTTGAACTTTCAATTTTTGTTTGGCTTCATTTTAGGAACCGACTCACTAACCTGTTCATTTGTGAGTGTGTCTCATTTTAACTAACATTTTGTGCAGCTATTTCTCATTCATCCAAGGCTGGTGAATTGAAACTACTAATGTTTTCTATAGAATGATTGGTCCCAACTCTTTTAAATTAGTTTGCTTGTTGTTTTTCATACTAGTTAGGCACACATAGGCTTAATTAGAGGGTCAATAAACCTTGCTTGTTGTGCTTGAGACTGATTTTCTATGTATCCAATCCCCTTCCACCACTTGGCGATCCTAGGTGACAAGAAATTTCAGTTACTCTAGTCCATTTGTGTATACCTAGGAGGTGCTAGTACGCCTAAGCTCTCCCCTTGTGCTATGTGCGAGCTTGGGGACTAGCCAAAAATGTCTAGTATCTTCTTCCTTTAGCAGGACCTGCTTGGGGATTTCATCACCCCAAGGGAGGATCCCAACCACGTGTTACTGGCGGGGTATATAAAGGGGGGAGAGCCAAAGTTGTACACCAATCCAGTCACGTCATGTTTGGTGGAGCATGAAGCTAGGCTGATACATAGATAAGACATGAAGAGTTGGTCTGAGTTCCCAATACCTTACTGGGGCTCCTAACTCATGCTTTTGACGGGCTAGTTTTCATGGTTGTGCCCCACGTACTATGCACATATTAGGGACTCATGAGTTAGCCTTGTCTTGCCTAGATAGAGACCTATGTTTTAGTTGTGGCTTGGTGTAGTGTAGGGGATGTGCACCGTACCCCGAAGTTACTCACCGTGTACTCCCTTGGGTTGAGATAGAAATCCTTGTGGTAGACTACGATAGTCCTCGAGTGAGAGTGTGAAGTTGAGCCCATGGTGTCTGTTGATGACCCTATGCCACTGGAATGCTAGTTATTCACCTTTGCAAGAAAGGGTGATCCAGTGAACCACCCCAGTATCACAGAGTATTAACCTTGGGTAGATTGCTCAAGGTGGTGGGCCTACATCAATTTTGTAACCCCATATCACTAATTCTTGGTTTGTGTTGCTTGGCATGTCTTCTTTGTGTGATACCAGTGCATTTATTTTCAGTTGAGTCAGCCTTGCCTTCTATCTATTGTTTGCTATGATTTTTTCCTTTGCCACAGTTAGTTGTTCCTCATCCAGTTCAATCTAGGTCAGTCATTTTGGGTGAATTTTCCTTTGACAAAGGTGAATTTTCTTGTAGGTAACTTTTTGGGCAACCCCATTTTCACTCGTTCTCTGAAACATGCGAGTTTATTTAGCTCTTAGGTGAATTCGTCAGTTGTTTTCTGTCAAATTCGCCCATTTTCTAAGAATAGGAAAATTTTCTCTTGTTTGGAGCAAACCTATTGTCCATAGGGGAGAGCCCACTTTTGGTCTGTCGTTCCATCAGTTGTTTGCTGTTGAATTCACCCATTGTCTAAAAACAAGAAAATTTTCCCTTGTCAGGGGTGAACCCGCTCTCAGTCCAAGTCAATCTGTCATCCATTTGTCCATTAAATTTTCCCATTTTCTGTAGACAAGAAAATTTTCTATCATCTTGGGTGAATTTGACCCCTAAATGGGAAAATTTTCTTTCCCATCCAAGTCTCCAGCTGTCTGTTTCAAGATTTAGGTGAGTTTGTTCATTGAACAGGCAATCCTATTTTTGGGTGAATCTGTTCTTTGTCTGTACTATTCAAGAAATAGGAAAATTTGTCACCCCGTTAAGTGAGTTTACAAATCAAGCTCACCTATTTACATCCAATTTGGGAAAATATGTGACGATTTTGGGCGATTTTGCTAGTTGTTTAGGAAAATTTGTCACTATTTTGGGTGAACCTATCAAATTTTAGGCAAATCTATCAGAGTTTTGGGAAAATTTGCTACTTGTTTGGGTGAATCTTCTCCCTGTATAGGTGAATTTTTCACTAGTTTAGGTGAATCTGTCACTGGTTTGGGCGAAGTTGTCACTGTTTTGGGTGAATTTTCTAGTTGTTTAGGCGAATTTGCTATCAGTGTGGGTGAGTCTGCTTCTGGATAGGCGAATTTTACTTTCAAGTTCGCCTATTTCTTAAATATCTCCATGTTTAGGAAAATTTGATGTTGGACTCAAGGAATATTGAGAGGGGGGGTGAATTAGTGTTCAACAAGATTTAAATTTCAATTCTGATCATAAACCATTTACAACACATAAATAGAAATAAATATGCAACACATGAACAAGATAGTCAAAGCACCATAACACCAAGATTTTTATTTGGAAACCCTGTTAGAGGAAAAACCATGGTGAAGATTAATCCACAATTTATACTCTATTAAAAGTATGAAGAAAAGGGAATGCACATGCATTCAGGCACACTTCCTAGAGCTCACTGCTCAAAATAAGGAAAGCTCACTACCTTACAAAATGTTTGAGTTACAAAAAAAGGTTGAACTAAGAGGATAGCATCTCCAAATTCCTAGATTCAGTTCCATTGAAGCTCAATAGATGATCTTCAACCCTTTTGATTGATTCTGTATTTTTTCTCTACTCTGCTCTACTCTATTTTTCTTCCCTTCTAAAACTGTGCATAGATTGCTCAATCACCCTTCTAATATTCGCACATACATCTGCTCTACTCTACACACATTCACACACCTTCACACTTGCTTGCATTCACAAAATGAATTACCGATCTCATATATATATCTGCTAACAAGAATTCAATTGCTATATGTTAGCTTCAAATAAAATACAAAATTATCTCCATATGTTGGCTCAAATCATGAGCAATCTTTAATGCACACCCACACAAGTTGGCTAGAATATAGCTATGACCCAAAAAAAAATAACCAACACAAGAAACAATTAAACGATTACTCCTTATACATCCGCGACATGCGACATTCACTAGGTCAGCCACAATGAGCAAATAAATAGAAAAACATCCTGTCAGATCTCCAAGCTTGTACACCGATTAATGCAACATCAAAAAACTTACCAATAAGGTAACATACATGCTTAACAAACTATCCTGGGGATAGACAACACAAAATGATGATCCGGTGAATCATATAGATCGAAAAACTACCCAGATACCATGTTTTTCATGCTTTCTGTCGATAAAACATTGTTCTCCACTTTGTCTGCCGGTATGAGAAAATTATGATCTGTGGACCAAAGTAATGACTTAGGTTGTCATCAATGACAACACTAGAAGCCATATGCCAACAATCTCCCCCTTTGGCATTGATGGCAACACTTAGTGAAAAATGACTAAGTGTCAGAACCAAAACTCAAAAATTCAAAACACAACAAAACACTACTCCCCCTAAGAATTTGAAGGCATTTTTCACTGTACTCTCTCCCCCTTTGACATCAATGAAAAATTTTCACTGCTTTCTCTCTCTCCCTTGGCTAGTTTAGAAAATGGATCAAAATTTGAAGAACTATAACTGCTGCACAAGTTAGAAAATTATTTTATACTTATCTTTCATTTCCAGAATAAATTTCTTCCAAGCATCTACTGCAATCCCAATGATTATGATTAAGCTGTTGTTTTATGATGTCATGTTGATGATCTAGATAAGGGATTCTAGAATTGTAATTGCATCTTTCAACTTCTCTCCTTTCCTTAAAACCTTAATTAGCTGCTCCAATCTTCCTTCAATTAAATCCTTAACTTTCCAGAAAGTGTCCATAAGAGTGTTTATGGAAAAGTGAACCTTTGCATTCTTAGCTTGCAACTCGTGAATCTTTTTCTTGACTGCTCCATATTGGTCCTAAAACATATTGTAATCCTGAACAATTTTGTTCAACTCACTCAATCTGCTCCAGCTTGTCCTTGTATTTCCCAACTACATGAGGCCAACTAAGACAATAATTGTAGATCCTATTTGCTAAGTCAATGCATTTCCTTAACACATTCATTTTCTTTTTCAGTTTGGTAAGGGACAGCCTAAATTGCTCCTTCAAATGTAGAATTACTTCTTCCTCTTTCCTATCCCAAGACTCAGAGGACATATTTTCCCTAATACATTCAATCAACTCTTCAGGAAGTACATTCTACAAGCTTTCCAACTCAATTTTGTTATGTAGAAAGTAACTTAATAGAGTGCTCTCAATCAGGTCTTGCTCATATGAGGGTTTGTCTAACCAAATGTCAGCAATCTTTTGCATCCCATCTTTTTCTTGAATAATCTACAATATCTTTGTTTTGAATAAGGCACCTTCTTCTTCACTTCCTTCTGCCATTTCTACATCTGGTTCAACTAATTCCGGGTCATCCCTTGGAGTGTACTCATCATAATATTCATCTGGTATATCCACAATTAACTATTCTATACCTTTTCCTTATGATCTTGGGGACTTGTGTGTTTCAGGAGTGTACACAGCAATTTCTTGTGCTCTCTTCTTCTTCCCCAACACTTCACTAGAAGAAGATCCAACTTCAAACATCTTTACCAGAAGGGAAATGTTAACTTCTCCAAACTTCCCTAGCGGTTCCTTAAATAAATTTGCATATACTTGCTCATAATTTCCCAAAGCATTAGAATGTTCAAAAAAATTCTTACAAACTAGTTCATTTTCATTCCATACCACATTATCATTCTGAGGCAAGCAATTAAAAAAATACATCATGATACATATGATCAAAGTACCAAACCTGAAGGGGTAATCTGCTTCTTTCGTCAATTGCACATTTTCCATCAACTGATCCTTCAATAATCCACACAGATCAAAGTCTTCATCTTCCATTAACATTTTGTGAGTGATATAAACTGCACCTGCCGAAGTTGCGCCTTCCCTGTTTCTAAAGAAAATTTTGTATGAAATCATGTAGACACGTAAAATATACTGATTGACATTGTGTATCTGATCCCGACTACTAACATCGTTTCATCCTGAATCATCCCTCGGTCGAACCATTTAATAAAATCTCCTTATATGATTAAATTCATCAATATTCCTCTCTTAATTGAATAAATCATTTTATCTAATTAAGTCAATCTCTTTTGTTAATTAAATCAATCCATCTGATCTAATTATCCCTATTTAATTAAATAATTAATTTTATTTGATTAAATCTCTAAATTCTATCCATTAAATTAAATAAATTAAAACCTTATTTAATTTGATCTAACACCATCTCTTTTAATTAAATAAATCAAAAATATTTATTTAATTGGTCTCTTAGCATATTCCTCTCTTATTTGATTTAAATAAATCCATAAATTTGAGTCAAATAGGTCACATCATCTAAATCTCCCATTAAATTAATTAACCCTTGATTAATTTAATCTCATCTCATGTCCCATCCTCTAGATTTTGCAAGTTGCACATGAAAATAGATTTAATTCATTTATTAAATCTCTATTTTCCTCACAAGGCATCTTTTGGAATATTCTCCAAATTTGAATTCAAAAATTCCAAGTCAACATGTACATCCTACAAGGAAATAACTTCATCTTACATGTCTTTTGTCTTGAGCCAAGTGGAATTTATTGCAATTTCCCTTCCCTCTTGCAAGTCATTTCAACAAATTTGAAATTCAAAAATAGGCATTTATTGGCACAATCCCCAAATCTTGCACATCCTTCGTCCATTCATAGAATGACAAGTGGCATCATGCCATTGGATGAATGTTAGTCCCACATTGCTCAAATTTGGACATTCATCTATCTTGGCATTCTATAAATAAAGAGCTCATATCCTCATTTAATCATCCACAAATTATGCAAAGTTATTATGCTAAAATATTTAGCCATTTTCATCCATCACCATTGAGTTCTTAGCTAGGTTTTTGCAGATTTTTGGCTTGGAGCTCTCATCCTTCATCAACAAAGTGGATCAATCACCATCAACATATCAAGCTTGCATCTTAGGAATTGGGAAAGGTCCAATTTTCGCATCAAATTGGCACTAATTCCCCCATGGGATCATGTGTTTGCTATTCTAATTAGGATTGAATATATATTTCTTTGTTTCATTGTGTTATTTATTGTTTTCTTTCCTAATTCGAAGTTTGTAAATGGATTTCATGGGGAATCCTTCTTTTATCTTGCAATCTCTTGTTTAATTTCTTTATTCTTGTTGTTATGTAGGTACTAGGATTGGGGTTCACACAAATCCCATGTGCAATGTACCTTTTTATTGGATCTTTGATCATTGAAATTACTAGAGCCGTCTGATCTCCTGTCACTCTGGTTAGGGTTTCGACTTCCTTGTTCCAAATCTACTTCTTTTTCAGAATATCCCCAACATTGCATAGACCAGTTAAATTTCTAATCACATCCTTCAAAATAAGATAGGTTTTATCCAAGGTTAGAATGTCCTCATTCAATCTGTTCAGGATAAACCTGACCACTTCCGCGTTGTCAAAATAAGGAAATTTATTCCAAATGTCCAAACTCTTATATTTCTTACCTTCAAGCCACTTCAATTCATCATTCAGAAACATATTTCTTACATCCCTGATCTTTTTGCTGCTATATTCATCCATATTCATTGTTCTTTTAATTTGCTTCATTTTACTTTTCGTACCAAACAAGGTTTTTCTACCGAGCACAAAATTAGAAATTCTATGAGCAACTGAAATACTTGAATTCTTTGCCAAATTTACTTGACTGCTTTGAAATTATGTTGCAAAAGCTCTCCTTCTGTTCTTCTTCAATGTAGGGTGACAAATGAGTGTTCCAAATACCCTTTTATAACCTCGCACACCTAACCTTTTTGCCACATTAAATGTTTTTCCCTAGGAGTTTCGGTTACCCTATTTTCTCAAACACCAAGAGAAGAATTCATTTGTGGACCTTCCAGATCTCGGTTTTCTACATAAGTGATCATGGACGTGTTTGTAGATTAACAACACAACTACTAAAAATTTCCTATATTTTGGTTCCAACTACTGACAGGGGGACAAAGTATTTTCTTGAAAGACTCCCCCTACTCCAATGGCCTAGGATCAATTTTCAGAGGAGTTACCAGAGGTTGCTTCTAGTACAGGCTTATTTCCTTCATCAGATTCACTCTTCTTTACCCATGTTTTCTTCATCTAATCTCTTATTTCTTCCATAGTCACTTTCCCTTTTCCTTTATCATCTTTCTATGAAATTATTTCTTTGTATACTAGACCTCTTCTATCCATGTTTTTGTTCCTACATAATCTTGCAATGTGACCAAATTTGTTGCAATTGTAACACATTGGATTTCTTTGTCTAGACCATTCATTCCATTGATTTCCCTTTGACCTGCATTGATTAGAAACATGCCCAATTCTTCCACAGGTGTAGCATTTAACATCCCTTACACTGATAGACATACTTTTGCATTCAATTGACTTATGACCAAACTTTTTGCAACTAAAACACTGACCGGGAAATGATGGACTTCTTGAATTTATTTTACTTCTACATTGAGAAGCCATATGACCAAATTTATTGCAAGCAAAGCAGTAACAATAAAACTTCTAAGCATTGGGCTATCTTACCGAATATCTTCTACCTTTGTTCATCTTAATTTTCTATCTGGAATCCTTATGTTCAGATCTAGAGCTTTCACCTTTCTCATAGCCAAGACCTCACTTATCATTTGCATCCTTATGTCCTTTAGTCAGCTCATCAAGATTAGAAAAATTTATCCTGAACTTTTCTTTGTCCTCATTTGCAGTAGTGAGTTCATCTCTGAGAATAACTATTTTTCTTTCAAGCTCTTGTTCATTATTTTTGGATTGTTGTAGCTCAATTTCCAACTGAATGAATCCACTATTTACTTTGTTGCATTCTTCAGATTTTTCTTTAAAATACTGGGCTAGATTCTCCTCATTCTTCTTCCCTTCTTCAATCTCCTTAGTTAGCTTCATTTCCACATATTCCATTTCAAGCTCTAGAGTAGCATTGTTCCTAGCAAGTTTTTCACATTATTTAGTTCTCTTTTAGGGTCTAATTCAAATGAACATCTTCTAGGCTTTTATTTTCTTTCTGCTTCAACTGATCACAAAGTTCCTTCCTCTTTTCTCTTGACTTGTTGATTTTATCCTTCAATGATTGAATGAATTTTTTAGCATCCTCAAAATTTTCTTTTAATTCCATGACTTCTACTTTAGACTGATCAAGATCATCAAGTGCCACCATAAGTTGTTGTTGAAGACCACCAGAGTCCATTGTATTCCAAGATCCACCTCAATTTTTTAAACTTCCTACAAAGGAATTGGGCTCTGATACCAATTGTTGGACTAAGGGAACACTGAGAGGGGGAGGGTGAATCAGTGTTAAGCAAGATTTAAAGTTCAATTATGATCATAAACCATTTACAACACATAAACAAAAATAAAGATGCAACACATGAACAAGATATTCAAAGCACCATAACACCAATATTTTTACGTGGAAACCATGTTAGGGGAAAATCCACGGTGGAGATTAATCCAAAATTTATACTCTGTTAAAAGTATGAAGAAAAGGGAATGCACATGCATTCAGGCACACAGCTTAGAGCTCACTGCTCAAAATAAGGAAGGCTCACTGCCTTACAAAATGTTTGAGTTACAAAAAAAGGTTGAACTGAGAGGATAGCATCTCCAAATTCCTGGATTCAATTCCAATGAAGCTCAATAGATGATCTTCAGCCCTTCTAACTAATTCTTTATTTTTGCTCTACTCTACTTTGATCTGATCTATTTTTCTGCCCTTCTGAAACTATGCATAGATCACTCAATCACCCTTCTGATATTCACACATACATCTACTCTGCTCTTCACACACATTCACACACCTTCAAACTTTCTTGCATTCACAAAATGAATTACCAATCTCATATATATATCCGCTAACAAGGATTCAATTGCTATATGTCATCTTCAAATAAAATACAAAATATTCTCCATATGTTGGCTCAAATCATGAGCAATCTTTAATGTGCACCCACACAAGTCGGCTAGACTATAGCTATGATCCAAAAAAAAATAACCAACATAAGAAACAATTAAAAAATTACTCCTTATACATCTGTGGCATGCGACATTCACTAGGTCGGCCACAATGAGCAAATAAACAGAAAAACATCCTATCGGATCTCCAAGCTCATACATTGATTAATGCAACATCACAAAACTTGCCAATAAGGTAACATACATGATTAAAAATATATCCTAGGGATCCACAACACAAAATGATTATCCAGTGAATCATAAAGATCGACAAACTACCCAGATACCCTATTCTTCATGCTTTCTGCTGGTAAAATGTTGTTCTCTACTTTGTCTGCCAGTATGAGAAAATTTTGATCTACAGACCAAAGTAATAACTTAGGTTTCCATCAATGAAAACACTAGAAGCCATATGCCAACATTTGACTTCACAGAAAGGTGAATTTGATCGCCAAATTTGCCCGTTTCCTGAGTAATTTGAGTTTTGGGCAAATTTGACCCCCCTAGACAGCTGAATTTGCTAGAAATAGGGGCAAATTTTCTCACTGTGGATAGGTGAAGTTGTCACATAAATAGGTGAATTTTCTATACAAAGAGGTGTATCTATTTCTCATACAAATTATAGAGAGTGAGTCCTTTGGGCCATTAAAATTTTGTTGTTTTCCAAGTTGTTTCTCGTGATCAAACAATTTTTATCATCTTTCATTTCCCTGTAATCCTCACTTTAGTCTGTCTACATTCTCCACAATTCGTTCATCATATAAGTACATCTTAGAACATCTCTAGATCACATATCCATCATCATTTCATCGATCCAAATCCCCTAGACTTTGTTTTAGAGGTTATTATCCAAGTTGGCTTAGGTGTCTGAATCC
The DNA here is from genome assembly GCA_007258455.2 of Sequoia sempervirens. Lineage (NCBI taxonomy): Eukaryota > Viridiplantae > Streptophyta > Pinopsida > Cupressales > Cupressaceae > Sequoia > Sequoia sempervirens. The sequence continues at coordinate 804,722,451 of VDFB02271358.1, forward strand.
GATTGTCATCATCTGCATCTGCTTAGGATTGTCATCTATCCTGAGTTAGTTATCATCTTCGACCCAATCAATCCACTTCCATCTTGAGGTGGATTCAGTGTCATAGTCATCCATTTGTCCTCCAATCTGTTCAATCAGCACTTTAAGTCACCTAGAGTGATTTTTGAACTGGGTTTATAATTCATTTCATCATCCTATCTGATCAATCACTTAATTTGAACCATCGTTTCATCTCATCGATTGATCCAATCCAACCCAATCTTATCCCTCATCCAATCATCTAATTAATCAATCCTTCATCCACTCCAATTAATCCTCTAATTATCACCTAGGTCATCCTTACACTACATCCTAGAGTGTAACTTCACCCTAGCTCATCTAGTAGTTTTAACTTTCATGCCCATTCAAACCCAATCGCAAGCAAAGAGAAAATAGCTAAACAAAATTGTCAAGGTTCCCAACTTAACATCCTTCAGGATCCCAACAATGGTGGCTCATCACAATCTAATACTGATGCCTAGAACACTTTGCCACCTAGAGATGAGAACATGGTCAATCAGCCTGAAGTCACAATTGATGAGTACCTTAGCAATCCTTCCAATGTTCAGATGACATATCACCTTCTCAATGAGCGTGGGGAAAAATTCCTTGCTGCATTACTCATAAAAGGGAGTCAAACCACCACTTAACTTTGACATGTCACAATATACCAACACCCAGTCTCTCCTAGTGCCTCAAGATCCCCAAAATCCACATAACGTTCTGGGAAATTTGAATATTCCCGAGGGTCCACCCATAGACAATTCGTATCAACCAGGGTTTAGAAATGCCATGATGTATCAAGTTGCAAGCTACCCTTGCATTCCAGCCTCAAGAGCACAACCTGATCCAAATGACCCCCTTGCTTATGGTATGTCATAAAATATTCCGCCACCACCACCTCCCATGTTTATCGAGCAAGGATTGACCCCTGTACCATCCGCACCACCACTTCTGCATAATCAACCAAGTTAACCACCGATCAACACTGGGGGCAATCCTTTCCTCGCATTGATGCCACCTTTGGTATATACACCTACAACCAATTTACCACCTCCACCTTTCACATCTCAACAGCCACCTCAAGGAAACATCCCTACATTCCAACACATCACAAGCACCACAACAACACACTACTATCTGCTCACAAGCACCACCATAGCATACTGCTACTGCTGCCATCCCGTCTCAACCGCCTCATCAACAACCTCTGCAACAAAATGTTCTAATTCTACAACAAAACGTTCCAATTTTGCAGCAAAATGTTCCATTTTCGCAATAACATACTATCGTTCCTACACAACCCCCACATTAGGTGACATAGGCCACCTCACAACCTCAACAACCACCACAAGGTACCTCAGTGTCAATCCCTCAAAAACATACCACAACCATCATTATCTCATCTTTCCCTCTTTACCAAGAACTGCCATAGCAACAACAACCACCTCAACATACTTCAATTCCCACACAAGTGCAATGCAATTCCCTCACGTAATACCTTTATCATCCATTGAGCACATATGTTATCTATGCTACCCCATCGAATCCAAAGCCTAATCCAGTTCCTTAGAATCCTCCACAATCTCAACCACCACTTTACATCAACCCCCCACAATCACACTCAAACCCCTACTATCAAACGTCTAATCCGCAACCACCCCCATATACCACACAACAACCAAACGTTGTGTATAAATCCCATTCAAATCTATATTACACCCAACAACAACCACCCTATCAACAAGGTGCTCCATCCACTTCCTATTATCAGTAATTGTTGTCATATCAACAAGGTGCTTCTACATCATCATACTACCAAGCTTCTCTGCAATACCAGTAGGGTGCACCTTCCACCTCGTATTATCAATAGCAACCACCTTATCAACAAGCAGCCTCCACTTCCTACTATAAAAATCCATCATCCTCCTCCTATCCACCTTATGTCAATCCACAACCACAATCCACCTACACCAACTAGTATCATCAAATGCCTCCATATACACATCCACCAACATATAACCAAACCACTTTCACCACATCTTCATCATACCAAAAATATCCTCCCTACAATCAGTCCAATCCATCCAATCCAACTCCCCCAATGCCTGCCAATAAAGAGTGGGAAGAATTTAAAGCTGCATTAAAGGACTTGCAAGCTGGGACTAGCAAACAAGTGTTTAAGTTTGAAGGAATTTGTCCCTATCTATTTGATCCCTCAATTTCATTACTTCCTTTCTCGAAGCATTTCGAGATGCCAAAATTTGATAAGAGCAAAGGAACTAAAGATCCCAAGGCTCATCTTCAAGAATTTTATTCCCATTGTCAAGGGGTCCAACACAATGACAATTACCTCCTACAATTATTTCCAAGGAGTTTACAAGGGATAGCTCTTGAGTGGTTTATGGGTCTCGAGAAGGGATTCATCAAGTCTTTTGTAGATCTTTTGGAAAAGTTGGTCTCCCACTTCTCCTTTAATTTGGAGAAAGATGTTGATACTTTGGATCTCCTAAAAGAGAAGCAGCGTGAGGGAGAAAATTTTGCAAGCTATCTTCAAAGGTGGCGAGCTATAGCTAGTCGGATGAAATCCCCGCTTAGAGAAAAAGACATGGTCACCCTTTTCATTGAAAACTCTTATCCAAATATGGTGCATAATTTTAGGCTTCACTGTGTCACAACCTTTTTCAAGATAGTGGAAAAGGGTCCTATCCTTGAGAGAGCACTTATTGCCAAAGGGTTAGTCAAAATTTTTAATTTCGATAAGGAAAAGTTGTCTGAGGATAAACCTCACTACTAGAACAAGAATAAGAACATTGTCAATGATGGTGTCACTGACACCAAACATGTCCAAGTAGCTAATGCTTCCCAAAATTTGTAGTATATCCCTCCTTAGCAGTCAATCCCTAATGCCATATCAGTGCCACAGGGGGAATCTCATCCTCCCCAATAGTTGAATCAAAATAATCAAGGGAATAGAAAATGCCAATTTACTCAATTAGGAGAACCTTTAAGTGTCATGTTCAATAGGCTTCTTTAGGCTAATTACCCAATCACTTATCCCATGACCAAGCCTCTCGATGAGTCCAAGTGCAAACCAACTTGGTATAAAGAAAACGATTATTGTGAGTTCCACAAAATCAAAGGGCATACATTAAATAAATGTCAAGGCTTAAAAACATACATCCAGGATCATATAGATCGAGGTGATATACATGTGGATGCCAACCAAGCTTCCTCATCCAATGCTTACCTTTAGATATACCAAAATTCCTTCCCAAAGCATAACCAGGGAGCTATCATATCAAATCCCAATCCAGGATCGAGTAACAACAATAATCAAGGTAACAATACAAATAACATTAGTAACAAAAGTGTGCCATTTAATTATGATGGTATCGTCATGCACATTGAACAAGCAGAACCACATGTGTCTATGATACGCGTGAAAGGAAATGATCCATAATTTGTTACGACCCGTCGTACTCACATCACAGTCCCTAGAGCCTCTACATCCACCCAACCACCTCCTATAAGCTCCCAATACAATATTCTTAATAATCTAGGAAAGACCCCTGCCCAAATATCCATTTTGGATTTGCTCAAGTCTTCTCCTGTGCACCAATAAATTTTAACCAAATCCTTACAAGATACCCACATCCCCAATGACATAGATCCTACTCAATTTCAAGCATTGGTAGGACATCTCTCAGCCACCTATCAACTAGGATTTAGTCAGAATGACATGCCTTGCATTGATTCCAACCATAACCGCCCCTTCCATCTCGAGGCTCTTATAGCCCATCACAAGGTAAAAAAGGTATTGGTAGATAATGGCTCTACCCTAAATTTGTGCACATTAAAGTTCATAAAGTAGGTAGGCTATACTCATGTTGACTTAAATAATCAAGTCATCACTATTAGGGCATATGATAATGCAGAGCATGATTCTAAGGGAATGATTTGTCTTCCAATTCAGGTTGGGCCCGTTGTACAATACACTACTTATCATGTCCTTGATGTGGACATCCCTTACAAGCTTCTCCTTGGCCAATCATGAATCCATTCCATGCAAGAAGTTCCATCCATGTACCACCAGTGTTTGAAATTCCTATTTAATGGGATGGAAGTTACAATACACATGGATCCACAGTTGTTTGAATATTGTCGTGCACTAGAAGCTTCCTTTCCCCATTCCCATTATTTTCTAGGAGTAGAAATGGGACCACCTCAGACATCATCATCTCATCCATCTTCCAACACACTAGCCACCATGTCATCCACCCCATCATCCACATCTGATTCAACCATTACCAAAGTCTAGATCATCAACAAAGGATGTGGTGAATATGAAATGTGTACAAAATTAAATGTGGCAACCATGCCACCCTCACCACATACCTATGGCCAACCTTCTTTGCCTATGCCACAGAAAAAAGAGAAGACAATCACCTTGAGCTCTAAGAATGTAGGATCCAACACCTTCCACTCTCTTGGGTTAAGACAAGACACATCAGAAGATGACATTAGCTAATGGGTATATCACGAGGAACCTAAACCCTCTCCCCCTTTAAAGGAATATTTCTAGGATAGGTATCCTATTTCCACAAAGCTAGTAGAAAATTATAATTATCAAGGGGGAGGCCTTGGAATAGAAGAGAAAGGAAGAAAACAACCTATTGATCCTCTAGTATGATCAAGATACTCAGGTTTAGGCCATGACACAAAACAAAAGGGTCCTATGCCATCAACTAGTGCCTCTAACAATTTTGTGTGAAGAATGGTCTCCCCAAAGACATACCAGAAGAAGAATCCATCATACATGTGTACGATGACATGGATCACATGGACCTTTCCTCCATGTTTGATTGCCTATCCATCTACTCCATTATCCTTTCCCTTTGCCATCTTGAGCTTATTGACTAGGACCTACTTTGTAGTGTACCTGTTGATACCTCTCCCTCAATGGATGCTTATGTAAATCTTATGGGATTGGGGGAGGATGAACGCCCTAACCACAAAAATAAAAGGAAACAAAATAAAAAAGGATCACCTAGTGAAAAACTCTCTGAGGTGCTTCTTAACTCAAAAAAAAGTAAAAATAAAGGGTGTATCTAACAGTGAAAACCTTGATGAAGCACTGGAAGATTGGGACATTCATCTTCCCCTTGTGGGAACTCAACTATCTGAAAAATCATCTATTCTAATTGAGGAAACACAAGAGGTAAATTTGGGAACTGAAGAAGATCCAAAAATCACCTATGTAGCCAAGTCACTATCAGAGGCAGAACATTCCATCACTCTTCAACTTCTCAAAGAGGGTATCATTAATTTTGCATGGGTATATTCAGATATGCTAGGTTTGGATCCTACTCTAGTTGTACATCATTTGGAGGTCCACTCGGATGCTAAACCCATCAAGCAGAAACTCAGGAAAATGTATCCTCAAGTGGCTTTGTTAGTCAAGAAAGAGTTGGAAAAACTATTAGAAGCTAGATTCATAAGGCCCATTGACTACTCTAATTGGATCCCCAACATAGTGCCAGTTGCTAAACCAAATGGGAACATTAGGATTTGCACCAATTTTTGGGACCTCAACAAATCCTATCCTAAAGATGATTTCCAATTACCAAACATCGACATGTTGGTTGATTTAACTACAGGACACAAGATTCTATCCCTCATGGATGGTTTCTCTAGATATAACCAGATCAAAATAGCACCTAACAATCAACATAAGACTACCTTCATCACACCTTGGGGCACTTTCTATTGCAATTTCATTCCCTTTGGCCTCAAAAATGCTGGGGAAACCTACCAACATGCTATGATAGTCATCTTACATGACCTTATTCACATAATAATGGAAGATTATGTTGATGATCTATTAGGGAAATCAAGAACAAGGGAAGAGCACCCGATGATCCTGAAGAATATTTTTGAGCGTCTAGAGCACTATAAGCTATGTCTGAACCTGAAGAAGTGTGTCTTTCGATTCACCTCAGGAAAACTACCAGGTTTCATCATCTCTAGAAGAGGCATAGAAGTCAATCCTGCTAAAGCCAAGGAAATCATGGAAATGTCTCTGTCGTGCAATCTAAAATAGTTGAGGAGCTTCCAAGGAAAGTTACAGTCCTTCAGAAAATTTATAGCTCAGTTGGTTAGCAAGTGCCAATCGTTCACAGATCTTCTAAAAAAATATACTTCCTTCAACTAGGATCAATAATGTCAGCTGGGTTTTGATAAAATCAAAGAGTATTTGGCTCATCCACCCATCCTCATGCCTCCAATTCTTGGTAAACCACTTATGTTATATATTTTGGCTACTTCAGTTGCATTGGGGACATTGTTAGCACAACATGATGAGTCCTCAAAAGAACATTCTATCTACTACATTAGTTGAACCCTAGTAGGCTATGAGCTCAATTATTCTCCGATGGAAAAATCCTGCCTAGTTGTAGTCTTCAGTTCACAAAAACTCTGTCATTATATGCTCAGCCATCTAGTGAAGTTGATATCAAAAGTTGATTCACTTAAGTATTTGGTATCTAGAACTACTTTGACTAGTTGCTTGGCTAAGTGGGTTATACTATTGAGTGATTTTGATATCAAATATGTGGACTAAAAGGAAATTAAAGGGAAAGTAATAGCGGATCAGCTGGAAGATGCTCCTTTGGTAGATACCTATCCCTTGGTAATAGAATTTCCTAATGAAGAGGTTCTTACGGTCACAGAAGTAGCTACATGGACACTCTACTTTGATGGTTTGTACACTTATAATGGAGTTGGCGCAGGTATCTTGTTTGTCACCCCACAAGGTGATTATATCCCAAAGTCATTCAGGTTAGCTTTCCCATGCATGAAGAACATAGCAGAATATGAAGCTCTCCTCATTGCTCTCTAGATCACTATCCAATGGAATGTCACTCACTTGTCAGTCTTTGGCAATTCCCAATTGATCATTAAATAGGTTAATGACAAGTTTCTAACAAGAGATGACAAGTTGTTGCCTTACAAGTGCATGGTGGATGAATTCAAGAAGAAATTCACCTCTATCCAGTTTGATCAAATCCCTAGAGTCCAAAACAAAGTAGCTGATGCAATGGCTACAATTGGTTCTCTAATTGACATGCCAAAGGATCAAACATATTGTGATTTCCTAGTCAAACAACTCTTAATCCCTACTTATGATAGCCCTGAGAGCGAAATGGTGTGTGACATTATAGGTCCTAAGTCACCATGGTATCACGACATCTACACCTATCTTCATGATAACATCTTACCCCTTGACCTTACACGTAACCAACGAAAATATCTCATCCAATGCATTTCCCATTACACTATCATAGGTGATAGTCTTTATTGTCATGGGTATTATGGAACCCTTCTTAGGTGTTTGAATGAGACCAAAGCTCACACTAAATTAACCGAGGTACATGGTGGTGTGTGTGGGGCCCATTAAAATGGCATGGCCTTAGCCAAGAGGATACGCAGAGCTAGTTACTATTGGCCTATGCTGGAGCATGACTCTTGTGATTTCATGAAGAAATGCTTACCTTTCCAACAACATGAAAATTTGATACATGCTCCTACTCAAGATTTGTAGCCTCATAGCACCATGGCCATTCTCTCATTGGGGTTTTGACTTAATCAGAAAGATATACCCTCCATCTTCTAATGGCCACACCTTCATAATCACTGCCACTGAGTACTTCACCAAATGGGTGGAAGCAATGCCACTCTCTCAAATTACAGGTACTCAAATATCCAAATTCAGCCTCCTCCATATTCTCTATAGATATGGAATTCCATCCACCATCATTACTGATAATGGAAAGCCATTCAAAAACCAAGCCATGAAACACCTACGTGACACCTTTCATATTCAACATCGTTGGTCCATGCCCTATTACCCTCAAAGTAATGGTCAAGAGAAGGAAACCAACAAAAATTTGATTAAAATCCTTAAAAAGGTGGTTAACAACATTGGTCGAGATTGGCACCTCCATATCCATCTTGCCCTTTTGGACTACTGCACCTTCATCCGCACTCCTACCGGTGCCACTCCATATTCTCTCATTTATGGTGTCAACGCTATCTTGTTGATTGAGGTCAAGATACCCTCACTAAGAATATCTTTGAAGAACCTCATCAATGACGAAGATGCTCGGGTTGCAAGACTCAATCAGTTGGAACTCCCAAACAAAAAATGGATCAACGAATACAATCACCTTCAAGCATATAAAAATCATCTTAAGAGGAGCTACAACAAGAAGGTTCATCCTCACCAATTCAATGTTGGTGATTTAGTTCTTAAGGAGAATCAGCATACCCAGCAGTGCTGAGATAAGAAAGGGAAATTTTAAGCAAATTGGTTAGGTCCCTATGTCATCACAACAAAACATGGATATGGGGCATATAGACTTGCCACACTTGAAGGAGAGCCCCTAGAGGAGCCCATTAACATCATGCACCTAAAAAGGTTTTACACCTAAGTCAGCTGAGTTATCCTATCCTGCAAAAAATCCAAAAAAATACCAAAAAAAGTAAAAAATTACCAAAAAAATAAATCAAAAAATAAAAAGGTCAAAAATCCAAAAATAGTAAAGAGAAATAATTCATCCTATGGTGAAAACCACCCTTGGTGGCACCTTGGATAGGTACATTTGGTGAAAACTTGGTAACAGGTGCCATTCGTAAGTGGCTTAATCATTATCTACCTTGCATCCTAATTACCTTGTGATTTCATCCATCCTATCCCCACATCTCACCTTAGCATCCTTTCGATCTAGTCCTCCCATCCACATCCCCTCATCTGCCACTTGGTGTATTTTGGTTGAGCATTGGACAATCTTCATCTGTTATCCGTGATTTTGAGCTTTTATCCTAATCTAAGGTTGTGTCGTTTGTCCTTGTCATCAGTCAATCTCTCACCTTCATCTAGGTTCCTCCATCGTGTTGGTCCACATTAGGTCTCATCCTATCTTCCATTTGTTGTTTATGACATGATAGGAAGTTATTAAAATATAAGAGTGTCGTTAATCTAAAATATCTTGGTCTACAAACTGATTTTGTATTTGCAGGAATTAAATAAATTCAAGTCATATTGGTCCTTCGCTTCTGTACAGAGTCCTTCATCATGTTGGTTCTCATCTAGGTTTCATCCCATCATGGAATTTGTAATGAATCTGACTACTTACGCCTTCATATGGCTGTGGTCTTTTCCTCCCTGATGGATATCCTCATTGGTTTTGTAGTATTTGAGATAGTACGGTCTACAAACTGACTTGGATCAGCCCCTTTTGGCTTTCATCCATCCTATCATATCGATGATTAGTCCTTTTTTTGTCACATTTTTTCTTTTATTGTCAGTCTTTTTTGAACTACGTTACCCTTGCACTTTCACGTAGGCAAGGTTGATCATTTGATCTGCCCTCGAGGAATTTATCTGTATAATATTTTTCATCCATAAAGGTCTCCATTGTCCTCTTTTTGCCTTTATCCATGGTCTATTATTGAACTATGAGGGCTCTACGCTTTCATGTAGGCAAGGCTATTCTTTGATAAGCCCCCAAGCCCCTAGGTCTTTAGGGTGTGTTTGTCTTGTGGCTTGTCTCTCATGTCTTGTTTCGTATCATCAAGTTATGTCCCTATCTAGCTAGTTCTTAACAAATGATATCCACTAGCATCATGAGATTCAATTGGTTTCAAATATCCTACGTCATGTCGATCTCTTAGTTTAGTCTCCATCTTTGGTATTAATAGGATGCATCCTTCCTCTTCAGACCACATCAATCCCATCCACATTTTGATCCTGTGGCAAAGGATATTTGAAATCAATTGCTTTCTTTTGATGCTTTTGACATTTTCTTTATCATTTTAGCTTCCTTTCATAACTTTTTAAGGCTGCCATGATCCATCATATTATGGTGCATTTTGACTAGTCAACATAGGGGCATATCTTGATCTTTTTGTTTGATGTTGTCTGGTTGGTTGTCCCGCATAGTACCCACCAAGATCCTTGTGGTCTTTTGTTACACTGGGGGATCCTTTGTGCTTGTGGTTATCCCAATGCCTAGCCCGATCAAAGTCATCACAACTTTGGGGTGTTGGGATAGCCTTCTTGTTTGTTGTATTTATTTCATGCATTGGATATTAATCTGCCTTGTTTTTCTATACCCTAGCATATTGTTTCTTATGCTATAGCAAAAATTAGTGCTCTGAAAATGGAAAATCGCATTAGGATTGCATTTTGTTTTCCATTTTGTTGCATTGCATCTATCCCTCGCCTATGATCTATGATTTTGGTTGTGCAAACATTCACCTTCCATCCCCTCTTCTTCTCAGGATACCTACAATTCTTGACAGGTGTAGTTTCACACCCATCCTTCCTTCATTTCATAATGATTATAGGGAAAGTACTTTCCAATAAGCTAAAGCATGTATTATACGCAAATAAAGTCGGCCTACCCTCACACCCCATCACTATGCAATCCCTTATTTACACTCATGTCCATGTTGCATTTCATTTAGCTATTAGTGTTTGTAAGGAATTTAATTACATCCCATCCTGCCTTCTAGGTTCATGGCGTTGCATTTCATGAATCCCATGTGCATTGGCATATCATATTCATTTTAAGTTTTTTAGATTAATCTTAATTGGTTATTCTAAGCATCTTATGATTATTTTATTACCAATTAATTGCATATGTTGCAGTTCTACCCATGTGCATTATCATCTCATATTCATTTTAAATTGTTTAGAATAATCTTAATTGGTTATTCTAAGCATCTTAGGTTTATTTTATCATCAATTCATTTCATTAATATATAACATACATCACCACCTACATCACAAATCACCAAACTCATATCCATAGCATATAATATCATGAATCATTCATCACATCCTACATCATGAACATTAGGCATCATACATATCATCCATGTCATTCACATACACAAAAATATAAATGATCATCAACATAAACATCTATCACATTATCATCATAGTCATACATGATAAAATCGCATACATACACATGTGCATAAATAAATCATCCATCACATAAACATGACATAATGTAAATAAGGGCTATGGCACATCATATAAATATCAAAATATAATGTCCATCACATGATCCATAATAAAGTCCATAATCTCATCAAAATACATATCCATCATATACCTCAGTAATCATCAAATAAAATACGAGTACAAGACTTTGAATCAAATGTGATATTTGTCTCCCTGTATTGTACATCCATCCTACACCTGTCAAAAATCAGGATCGTGTCACCCCTGTCCTATCTACCTTGAGTTGCCCAGATCTGACCTCTGCGGTGAGTCTGGCACTGGCCCCCTACATGAGGCATCTCTCAGTATCTGTTATATCCCCGTATATGCATCCCTAGTAACTGTGATGGTGTTGGCATCTGTAGCACTGCACTGACGTAGGGAGGTACACGATGTGCCTAATCTGGAACCGCCATGAAGTTGGTCTTCATATAATAACTTGCCTCCCACATGTATTCATCCCTCTCTAGTGCCTATATCTTGGTCACATCTCGCTCCATCCTATACCTATCCGGTAACCCAGTCATCTGTCTCCTCTCCTCCTAGGCATCCTATGCTAGCATCGGCTAATCAATCTACACCTACATCTGTGTCACCTAATCCACTGCTATGTCTCTCTCACCCTGTAGAGTTTGTACATGTGCCTCTCTTGCATCCCTTTCATGCTATAATGTATGCATATGCCCTACTATCATGTCCCTCTCACCCTGTAGAGTTTGCATATGTGCCTCTGTTGCATCTCTCTTGCCCTGAAAGGTCTGCATTTACGTCATCATAGCCTCCTCTCTCTCCAACACCAACCCTACATCCCCAATCATCTACTCTTCCACCTCTACTCTATCATGGATTTCATCTCACTCTTGCCTCAGCTCGGTCCTCTCCCTTAGTAACTCTATCACCTATCTCCTCAAATCCTTCATGTCCCTCTCTACCACCAACTCGATCCTCTCCCACCACAGCTCTCCTAGTTGTCTCCTCAAATCCTCCATGTCTCTCTCTGCCTCCTCTACATGTATAGCAGCCTAATCTTCTAACTCCCCATAGTTTCTTTGTCCCTCTGCCTCCAATCTGGTCACCTCTACCTCCAGTTGAATCACCTCTACTCGTAACTAGCCCACCTCAACCTGCAGTCCATCTCTCTTTGTCTCTACATCAAACACATGTTGTCCTACCTCATATGCCAGGGTCTTGTAGTGCCTCTCTCCCTCTATATGCACCCTGTCCACCTCAGCCAATAGCCTAATCCTCTCTACCTCTGACTCCATGACTCTCTACTTTGCAATCTGCAGCCTTGCTAGTGCCCCTCTCAATAGTACAGTTGGGTCCTCCGGTGGTGGTGGTACTTATGGCACTATGGCCAGTGGATCCACATCTACGACATCTACCTCCATTACCTCCTCCTGTCCCATCCCTTGTCAGTCCCCTCTCTCCTTCTCTACCTCAACCTCCTCATGTACTTGCCTCTGCCATCCTCCTCTCCACCTGACTCTCTGTTGTCCTCCCAACCTCCTCTCATCCTCTAAACCATAGCCCAATGCCCCTCTGATCCAATGCATTGTCATAATCCATGGTGGTTAATGACATGCCCACCATGTGGAGTATCTCACTGTCATCCCTACCTTTGCCACTCCTCTCCTACCTAGATAAGGTACATGTCGTAGATCCACCCACTACTGCCTAGAAAACTCTCTCGAGATCGAATTTACCCATAACTGCTCTCTAGTGATCCGTCTAAACCTCTGTGGTCCTAGGGGAATATCTTGTTGAACCCCAAACTGTCTCATCACTCTATCTGCCCTATGGAGCTCCACAATGCCTGGGTCCCTCCTGACCAAATAGGATATTTTGAAGAAGTATCCTCTCCACCTCACCTCATCCTCCCTCCATCTGGAAAACCGTCATGTCATGTATGGCCTCCATACTATCTGGCCCTCCTGCAACTCATCTAGTCTCCTCCTCCATGTCTCTAGATCACTGGTGTCCTGATAGTGAAACTGCTAGCCATACTCAGTCTTGCACCAGTATGCTACTGGTAGTTTATCATCATGTTCCCCTCCTATCAAAACTCTTGGTCTAGCCACGCTGATGTGCTCTCAAGAACATATTTGTAACAGTGTCACATGTGTAACATTGAGTGCTCATTGATAACATACCACATGCATGTCTTTGTATAGCTATGCTAGTATGCATGTGCCCCATGTGAACTTCCCCTCCCTCTACTCCACAATATTCATAACAACCTCAATCACCTTGAGGCTACAGAACCTCCCACTCCTATCTGGCATTAGGATCTCGCTAATCAGCCCATAGAGATATAAGGGTAATATTGGCACTCCCAGTCCTAAGCACCCATCCAAATCTAGCTCCACTCCTTCAATCAACAAGTCTACTCATCTGAAAAGTACTTGTAGGGTCCAGTCTCACTCCTCCCACTCTATCCTCGTCCAACTCACAAGGTGACCAGCTATCAGCAGTCGTAGAATCCTCCATATGTCCTCCAATGTGACTATCATATCCCCTGTTGGGAGATGGAAGGTGGACGTCTCTAAACTCCACTACTCTATTAGTGCAAGCAATAGTGCTCAGTGAGCTTTGACGGTGGGATATCCAAGCATATGCAATAAGCCTGCCTACGTCAATGTTGTGTGATCCTCGTCGTTCATAGCCATGATTGTCACCTCCAAGACTGTCGTGCACCTCTCTTGTGTCTACATTATCTGGAAGCATTCCACCCATGTAAAACAACATGTCAGTCATTTTCATTTTATTTCATCAATTTCATTTTCCTCTTTCCCTCTTTTCTTGCCCCCACCTCGGGTTGTCTTCTCAAAATTTATCCCCTTTTTCTCCCTCTTTCGAAAAAATTTCCCAACCCTCAGGTGAATTTTCCTTTTTCTCCCCTTTTTTTTTATTCTTATTTTTCCCTTTTCTATCTTTTCACCTTTTTTGGGCGAATCCACCCAATTTGGGTGAATTCACCCTTGTCTATCTTTTCACCTTTTTTGGGCGAATTCACCATTTTCTATATTTTCACCCTTTTGGGTGAATTCGCCCCACTAGGGAGAATTACCCATTTGGCATCCTCGTCACCCAGATGGGTGAACCTTCCCATCATCACACAGGCAAGAAAATTTTCCCGTCTGCCAGGTGACTTCACCCGAATGGGCAATTTCGCTCGTCCGCTAGGCAACTTCGCTCGTATGATGGACGATTTCGCCCTCCTAGCCATGCCCCCTTATTCGGGTGGATTTTCCCAATTCCTAGGTGGATCCACCCCTCCTTCATGCATCTTCACCCTTTTTGGGCACTTTTCCCTCTTTTTGACCAAATTTTCCCCTAAAATAGGCGAATACGCCTCCCCATACTCAACACTCTAACAAGCGATTTTGCCTCAAGATTTGGGAAAAATTGTTTTTCGTCGCCAACCCATTTTTGTAAACTACTCGATTCCCAAAACCCAGATGTTCAAATGCTTAAATTTTTTCAAAATCTAGCTAAAATCACAAAGAGAGGTTTTGGGGCTAACCTAGCAAGGCACCGAACACTCGTGGTAGAACCATCACACCTCGCCTCCTTGGTGGATGATCTCGTCCTCCACGAATATCTCATCCTTATTGTCATACTCATCTACCATCCTCATCACCTTCTTCTTCTTCTCTCTCTCACTCAACTACCAGGTGTGCAAATGAGGAATAGTAATTCTAAAATTACTATATATTACCATTTTCCCTCCTTTTTAACCTTTTTTAAGTTTTGGGTATTTTTACCCATTATTTAATTTTCTTTTTAATTGACTAATCCTCTATCTTCCATAGGCATCCATTTGCACATCGTGTGTCTATTTTCCTCCATTCAAAAGCCAACCTTCATGGTTTTTCAAGCTCTATCACATGGTACCCTCCATTTCCTCATATTGACAAGTCGCCTGAGGCCCCTTTTTCTTCCCCACCCACCCTCTCGAGGTGGCATACCCTATCATTCACCTTCGTTCCTTCGTCACAATCACTTCCTTGTGAGACCAAGGCATCTCCCTATAATACCCACCATTTGGATAGCTTGTGCAACTTCTCCCATGTTGGGGCATCACCTTCTAGTCATTTCCTATATTGAGTCATCTACATTTTATTTTTCTTCTAAACACTGTTATTCTAACAGTATTTTCAAGAGGGGAAAAATGTAGACATTCGAATTTGACCACTCCTGTATGGTCAATTTCATCCCCTTATATTCATCTATTTCATATTCTTTCAGCGGCATTAATTAAATGATTTATTTAATTAATATTTCCCTTTTTCCTAATGTTCCTAAGGTACTCAATTTAAATAATTAAATACCTTACCTTTTGTCCCCCTTCCTCTCTAAATTAAGTAAATGTTTTTATTTACCTAATTTAGTCACTTTACCTTTTGAATTTAAATCAATTTTAAATTCCCCTTTTTTCTCTCTCCTTGTCCCATCCTCCATAATCTCCCTTTAACATGGATTAGTTTAATTAATCCTTAATTAGGATGTGCACACCTTTAATCAGGATTAATGTCACATCCTCCATAACTTGCAACTTGATCTTAACCCTTCATTAGCCTAGTTAATCACCTATTTGCACAACCTTAATCATATGATTAGGTCAACCTAATCCCCATGCCATTTATAGCATACCCCTAAGTCAACCATCATTAATGCTTTCTTTATTTAGACAAGGAAATCTCTTCCCCATGTCAATTAAAAATTTACATTTATTCCTCCAAGGCTTTTCTCTTCCCCATGTGGATTATTAAGGAATTTTAAATTCCTCATGTGTCACATCTCCCACATGGGGACAAGGACCTCCTTTATGAGGAAATCTTGTCTCAATCCCAAGGTACTTTCAAGTACCTTCACATCACCTTCCTCCCTTACACCTCATTGCCACATGGCAAGATGTGAGGGCTTGTGAGTCCTCAACTCACCATAGCCCTTCATCTTGTCCATGATGGCTAAATCCTAGCCCTCCATTCTTTAGAGGTCTTTCCCCTAAAATTAGAGGATTTTGACCTCATTTTGATTCATTCACACATTCAAGCGATCAAGCCATCAAGCTCTCAAGCTCACACACCATCAATCTCTCAAGCTCACACACCATCCTCCATTGTTGCAACCTTTAATCTCATTTTGCATCCATTTTGTGCATCCACTCACATGCCCACTGGCATCATTAGAATCCCCATCATTTCAACATTATTTTGCATCTAGTTTCATGTGATTTTCCATTCGAAGGAGCACACAAACGATCAAATAAACAAGGCCAACCAACCAATTGACTTGGGAAAGGTAAATCATTTGTTTTCATCTTTCCTTTGTTCAAGTTTAACTAGGCCAATCTTGAGGTGTTTTTTTGTGTTTTTCTTTCTTTGCATTTTGTTTGTTTTGCATTATTTTAGGTTAGGTAAAACACTGCACACACCATCATCACATGAAAGCATAATTGAGACACTCTAGAAAAACTAGGAGCACATCCACCAAGCCATAGGAACAAAAACAACAATGTGGAGAAATATAGAGCATTTTTTAAACTAATCCTGATAAGCAACCAAACTACCAACCTAGTGCAATTACAAAACCCTCCATTGCAACACTGGTGACCTAAAAAAGATAGAAGTGCTACATCCATAGAAACATAAAACAACAAGACCATATCTTTAAAGGTGGAGTAATGCGAAGCATTGTCCCAATTAGTCTTCAAGGCAACTTCTTGTAGTAGAAACCTTTACCAATATCTAGAAGTGTATCAACATATACTTCCACAGAAATAATAGGAGACAACACACATCATACTAGATACCACTAAAAAAATATCTCCAACATCAGAATTACTTCCAATCCTCATCTTAATAATTCTATTCCTCATCTTAATTTTCATCATGATATCATCTCGACTAACAACATTCTCAATGCTACTTTAATTGATATCAAACAAGGCATGACATCCATCCATGAACATCGACAACATCATTGCTAGTGCATAATCATATTATGCCATCAACATACGAATGTAAGCATTGTTGATGCCAAAAATTGGAAAGGTAACAACCCTTTGTGAGAAAATCAGTTTATGGGGGACCTATTGCGCTAAACTGAGTGACCTCCAGGTTTTTAAAGAAGTTGGCTTCTTCTGTAATTGGGGTTTTAAAATGGGAAATGAAAGCAAATATATAAAATAAAAATATAACTAAGGCGATGCACTAGGATATAGATAAAGGCACGGTAAATCTATCCTTTGGGAATAGATTCAAGGGCTTGTTCAGCAATATGTTATGTCCAAGAATAACATAAATTAAAGATTTAAGCATGAACAATGCATTCAATGACATAAAATAATTTTCACACCCATTCACTGAAAAGAGGAGTCAAAGACATGACCTAAGCCAGCAAACTTGCATTAAAATTATAGAATTTCTGTAAATGAACCTTTCAAAATGATAATGGCACAGTTTAAAGTTTATCACATAGCATAAGAAAAATAGAGAGGCTAAACAATGGCACAGTCTATGAGTTCTTGCAATAATCTAAAATAGTAAAAAGGCCTGGTGTCTCTAAAATCCTATATTTTCTGTGATTCTCAAACTCTTGGAACTCGTAGAACTTGGAACTTCCAAACCCTCTTTAGAAGAGAAAAGAAGTATATATAGTGAGCATTCTCACCGCCTGGCGAGTAGTAACTAAAAAAATATGGTATCCTGAGCAATGATGCAGCAACAATGATTCCCTTTGCTTGTTGTAATGAAAAAAATATTCAGGACATAATATGTGGTCGCTCCCCTCCCAAGTGCATCCCCTACGAATGATGGCATGGTCCCGACATAGTCCCATGCAAACAAGTGTGACCATCTAGTATATGCAGTTAGAACATGTGGCATTATATCGCAGCCCAAAGTTCACTCCATCCTTTGCTTTGAAGAAGTACTCATCGAGGAGACGCGTGGCAGTATTTCGTAGCCTGTGGTTCATTCCTCCCCCTCGTCATTGAAGGCTTGTGCTAGGAAGACACATGGAAGTGTGTGTTTTTTATTGGCACCAATTGTGGGGTCCACCAAAGAATATGCAAATGAAGGCTACGTGGCACACTTTAGGGCCTAACTCAAAAGTGAAGGGAAGTAGCCTTTAAGCATGTGCGATGATGACACGTGGAAACATATCGGGAGTCAGTAGAAGAATGAAGGAAAGAATCCCTTCAGAGAGCACTAAGTAGACACATGGCAGAGGTCAACAGCCTTTTATCAAAAAAGGGTCGATGATGCTTACTTGAGGCATGGGCTGGTACTTAGCAAAAAACAAAACCTGAAGGGAGCTTGATGAATTTTATATTCATAGATTTTGGCGACTACCAAGGCCATTTCGCTTGAGGAACGAGGAACCCAAAATTTTCTCTAGCTCGCGGACCATAGTTCCATCCATAGGATGATGGATTCAGAGCTTAGAAAGGGTGGCCTGCAGAGGTAGCTAGTCAACTTTAGATTGTCTCGATATATTGCATAAATTCTCTTGCACTCCACTTAGATCAAGAATTTCTTTATAAGGTAGCACCTTAGGTAAACCGGCCCCTGCCTCGCATTGGAAAAGTATTTGCACAATTGGATGATGACACCTTCAATTTCTGCGACGTTGGGAGGCTGGTTGAAATTTTGGAAAGCGGATGGGTCCTACTCCTTCTCCTCAATTTTCTCTATAATTTTCTCAGCTATGGTGACTGACTCATCCTCAAGAAACGGAGACAGCATTCCCATCTTAGTTAGCCAGGAGAATTTCCCACATGCTATTCATGGTCCAGTTCAAGTTAGCTACACAGGCGTTAGTCTGCAGGATGGCTAAGTGGTAGTGGATGAATTTGTTTGTTGTCTTGGTAGCAACATTTCAATCCTCAGTCCCTACCTTTGCTAAATTTTCATCAAAGACCATGTATAGCTTATTTAGCAATTTTTTTGCTTCAAGGACCTTTTCTGTGATGAATTGTGGAAACTGTTCAATGGCTCCACGGAACTCCCAGCTCAAGATTTTTGCCTCCAACATATATCAGAGTGTTGGTTGTAGTGTTAGGTAGAAGGCCTTAACCTTTTCCTAGTATGAAATATATAGTTGTTGAGGTACTGGGATGAGGTCCAGCTGAGCAGCAGAGGCCTGGGGAGCATTCCTTAGAATGGAAATTTTGGTATCCCTCTAGGCGACATCCTCTATCAATTCTACAATTCTACCATTTGTGGATGCAATTCTTCCCTCGATGTTGCTTAGCTCTTTGGACCAGTTTCCTTGGCTCGGCTATGGTTTTCCAACTATGTGTCAAGAGAAGACTTCGTCTCTTGAAGCTCCTTTTCCAATTGGGTCTTTCAGACCTCAACATCTACCTCTTTCTCTTGCATCTTATTCTCATTTTTAGCTTGCTAAAATGCTAGCTCTTCATCCTTTTGTTGCATACTCTACTCTACCAGGGCCAATTGGCTCTGATATTCTTGGTTCTTCATCTATAGCTCATTGATTATGGTGGGATCAATAGATTGGGACTTCGTGAGTTCCTTCCGGAGTTTATTTTGCTCCAACTCTATTTCCTTTACTTTCTCTAATAAGCACATAACTTCTACTTCTAGTAATTTTTTCCTCGTCTCTAGGAAACTACCTCTTTCATTTACAAGCTTTAGTTGCTCCTCCCTTTCCTTTAGCTGGTGGATGGACCAGAGGAAGTCTATCATCACCACCTATTGCGTTTCCTCCATGAGCTCTACCTTGTCTTGTGATCTAGTTGCTCTTAGATCAAGTCCCACAGCATACATGTAATCATCCGACAGCATTTCCCCTTGTAGTTTGACCATGTTCGGATACATGGTTGCAAAATTTATCATTTCCTATGCCTCATTATACACAGTATATACCTTCGGCTCCACCTTCCTTTTGTCATCTTTCACTTTTTATTTATGGATCCTAAGGGCTCATGCTTCCTTTGTGGCTTCTCCTTGGGCTATGAATTGGCCTGGGGATTGAACTAGCCTACCTATAATAGGTGCACTGGGAGGTAGGGAAAAATGGAATGTAAGTGTAGCAGGCCCTTGCATCTTCTTTAGTGGGAGATTGATAGTCTTTGGGGAGAAATAAGGAACCTACCAAAGTTCGTTTTGTGAATCGGAAAAAAGGGCTCATTGGTAGTTATAATGATGGGGTAGTCATTAAATAGAGTTCGTTTGTTGGGCATAGTGGGTCAGACCTGAGGCAGAAGTAGCAATATGGGTATCAATGTTGGTTGGGCTTGCAGAAAGAGAGGTGAGAAGAGATTAGGTAGTGACAACTAGTGTCAGGGTTCACAAAGGCATTAAGATAAATGGCCCTGTCTGGGAAAATTGGGAGAAACCCTCTACTACCATTGTAGCAGTGGTGGAAAAGGTAAGGCTGAAACTTGTAGTAAGGGGTGTCACAAAGATAGCAGAGGATACTAAAGATTGAGAAGTAAGAAAAGAAGGAGTGAACATTACCTGTTGATTGGATGATGGTGGTGCTCCGCTTGTTGCTGGCTCCTCACTTACTTTGAACTCCTGGCTAGCCGTGAGCACTTGGCTTGTGGTAAGTTCTTGTGAACCTTCTCCCATGATAGCTTTTGTGTACTGTTGTTTAGCGGGCAAGGATCCCCTATCTTTACAGTCTCTTATTGTTGCTGTCGAGACATTTTTGTTGTTTTCAAGGCCCAGGTGAGTGTCTGCGAGGCTCTTCATATATTCAATCACACATTTGAAGTGACATAGGTAGGTTACCCTGTAGACCTACTCCTTTGTTGAGCGGAGGATGTCGATGTCTCATCTTCCTCTTCCACCTACTCTTCCTCTTCTTCATCAAATTCATTGCCCCCGCTAGCGCTTGAGTCAAAAGTAGGATGCTCATTAACCCACAACTTATCAAACTGCTCATCATCCTTCACGCTACCATAAGGGGCATCCAACTATTTTTGTCTCTTGGGGATACACCTAGAAGGATTTGATCCTTTCCACACTCCACTCTTGTTCTTTTCTTAACTTATTGAACAGGGTGGCTCCCATTTTTTTATTCTCATTATAATCTGTTGCAACAAAGTAGAACTTATTCCATGGTGGTTTGATGTTCTCTGTAGGAATGTGGATCAAGTCAACCAATAATTCATCTTCATCCTCCAGTGGATTGTGCCTCTTTTCCCAATAAGGTCAAGAACTATGATTTACTTTGATATGCTCATATGGTAGATCATTGAAAGGGTTGTAACTCTATTTTTCATAGATCATTATCAACCCTAGGTGAGCCAACTTATCTTACAATAGTGGGTGCACCTTCTTCTTTTTCATGACCGTTGTTTTGAAGCTTATTGGAAAGAGGAACAATCCCTTCTTCTTGGCTTTTCCTCCACAGAGGGTAGCATCAATAATGCATACCTATCAGAATAATTCAAGGGCAAGCACTCGATTTGTAACACATTTTGGAAGGCGGAATGGTTCCTTAGTGAAGCCTCGCATCTAGATGAATGTGAAGTCCACTTTGAAAAACTAGTCGCATCTGGGAATGAAGTTCTGCATATACCCTATATGTGTCTTAGTGAGCCAGTTAATACCATCCTCTCCTTGCAAGTCTTGCAAAATTGAAGTCAAGAAATAATCTGAAAATGCATAATAATCGAAGGTGGAAGAGAGGAGAGGAGTCTAGAAAAAAACCAACTTCCTTCTATTCCTTTCGTCAAAAATAAACTTCACACACTTATCAAATAAATCAGGGTTATGATGCAAAAACATATGGGCAAGAAAGGAAGGAAACTTGAACTTTTGTTCAGCTTGGTAATTCTTTATTTGCTCTATCATCTTCTCAGCAAGGTTTTCTACAAAATCATACCAAAAGAAAGAGAGTTGCCTACGAAATAGGAATCTCGGGCCCAAGTGAAACACATGCACTTCCTTATCAGTGTTTACACCACAAACAAATGCCAACATTGAAAAGGCCTCTTGCAAGTCTAGGTCGAAAGCACTATGCTGGATTGGGATCTTTGGTGGTTTCCGATGGTCTGCCTCAATCCTTTTGGTTTCTTTGTTATAAAAGTCCAGAGCCTTTTCCCTTCCTTTCCATGTATTTTCCCCCTTTGTAGGGGTGAATGTCTCTATTTTTTCCTTTCTACAAGTATGATTAGGGATGCACATCATATTCCAAATAGCTCTTAGGCTGATATTCACACTCAAAGTCCGACCCTCAATAGTGTTGGTACTTGGGTTGAAAAGTTTGATGACCGCATCGACTAATTTTGGGCACTAGTGCATAGATGGGACCATATATTGTGGGATCCTGCTGAGCCATATCTTCTTTGTCATTGATAGCGACTATTTGGGTACCTTCATTCTTTCACAGGTCGCTTCCCTCAAAGACTTAGGGTTCTTTGCAAGATTGGGATAATGAATATTATCCCAGTCCTCATGGATTAGGGTGTAGTTTCTATAGATTTTGGGCTTCTCTAGTTCATGTGTGTTCACCCACTTTGGCTTGTCTAGAATACCATGTGTGGCATTAGAAATGTCATTGAAGACGTTGATGGCTAGTGCTGCTCGCATAGCTTTAAATAAGTTTCATGTTTCCTCCCCCTGTGCCTCTTTCTAAGAACTTTCTACCATTTTATCTTTGAGGGAAGCTTCTACTTAGCTTGAACTTCTCTACAATTTACCTCGGCTCTAGTTTTGCACTAGAATTTTCTTTCGCTCTGAGTAGCGTATTTGAAAAATCCTTTTAAGTGTTTAAACATTCCACATGCAACTTTTAGCTATTTTTTCTCAAGGTGGTAGATGAGAGTCACCTTTTTTCATTTAATTCGACATGTAATTCCAACCTTTTGGTTTGTGCAAAATGAATCACTTGCCATTTTGAAATGACAAGAACTCATAATTACAATTAGCAGCCATATTGTACAACATGATTTTCCTTGGAACTTGAGCCAACAATTTTCTAGCAGCTTAAGCATTCATATGCATTGGCAATTAACATCCCAAAAGGAATTATTAAGTGAAAGATGTGATTAGTGATTGAAAAGATATGAGCTCAGCCTTGGATTTCACAAAACACCTGGAGAATGACACCTCAGCATCTGGTCGTGCATAACACTACCAATTACTGCCACCGGCTTAGGCTAATTAATTATCCCTTATCATTTTTGCACGCAACAAGCCATACTTATCAGATGCAACTGGGTGGGAAATTTGAGCAATCTCTGGCACAACTTTCAAGTTGGTACTCGATTAGCATCACGTTTATGGTAAGAAAATTACCATGTATTTCCTCACTTTTTCTATAAATAGGCACCTAGGCAGTAGAAAAATTACACTTAGCGATTTGAGCATAGTTGGTAATAGGTAATGGGCTTACCAGTTTAGCATTAGCATTTGCATACTATTTCATAGGCTAGACTTAGGCAGTTTGCAAAGATAGTTCTAAGATAGTTGCAGAGTGCCTGCCAGCATGAATACCCCAATTAGGCTAGTTTGTCATAAGTCTTAGACAACATTTTTAGGCAAGATTTCAATTAGGCGCTTGAAAAGGATGAAAAATAAAAAGCACTCACTGGCTATAAATGCCATGAAATTGGTTTTGGGACATGATTGCTTAGAATAAGAGGATAAATACCGAGTTAACACCGATGCATTCTCGCACTTCATTGCCTCTATGCTTTATGTTGGAATCCCAAGCCACTGATTCTACGTCTGGTTAAAGAAATTTTTCCAAAGAAATACTTAAACGGCCTCAGAGAGGTGGTGACGAATGTTGCATTCAATGGATGCATTCCAACCACAAGCGACCTCAGGAGGTTCATTGAAGTGGATGCGGTCATACTGTGGCTGTTGTTTTAGAGTGGCTTTCACCTACAGTCGCAGAATGAGCACTGACAAAGGGCCACTCATGCTTGTCACTTTCTCTTCCGCATATACAATGTCATGCCATTCTACGATATCGAACTGGTACACGGATTTCAGGAACCTAGTGTTCCCTCTACCTCTGGCCATTGCACCAACGAATGTTGTTATTGTTGGTGATGACACCCCTATTGACGAAGACATTGTGAATGCTACTATTGATGCATCTGTTGTTGCCACTCATGTCGTGGACTGAAGACCTCCCCATTTTTCCTTTTTGCTTCAAAAACTCATAGCAGTCATTCTATTTTTTGTATATATGCCTAGAAGAGGACCTTACCATAGAATATTTGAAAACGAAGCAAAATATAGCTATAAACTTTAGAAGGGTGGCCCTTGAGCCATTTTGGAAATGTAAATACTAAAGCATATATATAATGAAAATATAGCTTTATATAATCATTTTTTTTATTTGCTTCAAGATTCTATAATGTGGGTTATCTTTTCCTTTTCAGCATATATGTGTTCAATTTAATTATGCATGTGGGTGTTTGATTCTTTTTCCTTTGAGCTGTGAATTTATTTTACTTGCTCTCTACAATAGTAGGTTATCTTTTTCCTTTTCCATCACAAACCATAGAATAAAAAAGAAAGACTGGACAACAAAAACAAAAAGGAAAGAAAGGAAAAAACACTATAAACATATTTACATCGATAGGATATGTAAGTTTAATTAAATAATTTAAGGTGAATTTCATTGACTGGAATTCCCAATTCTTCTTTTTCCATGGTTTATAACTCAAATACATTATGTTCCTTGCATTGAATTATTCTGAACAGGCCTTCCCAAAAGCTATCAAACTTCTTGTGTTGACCTAGCTTCGCAGCCCTTTCATTAAACTTCAGCACTAAGTCTCTGCACTTTAGACCTTGGTCAGACTCTTTCTTGTCAAACCACCATTTAACCACCTGTTGGCAGTTAGTCATCACTATTAGGGATTTTTCCCTTTTCTCTTGTACTTCCAGCAATTCGGCTAGCCGCACCTCCATTGCACCATTTTGTTCCACCTCAAGATATTTTAGCGATTGCAATGCTAGAATCTCCATGGAGATAGGAAATAGCACCTTTTTTCCATATACTAGTTCATATGGAAAAATCTTGAGGACTTTCTTAGGAGTTATGTGATCTTTCCAAAGCATTGCTCAAAGGTTTTTATACCAATCCCTTTGGTGGTTCGACTCAATCCATTTGAGGAGTCAGACCAGATTCTTGTTAGTCGACTTGGCTAAGTCATTGCCCTGTGGGTAGTAGTTTGATGATGTTTTAAGGAATATGTCATGCATAACCATGAATTGACATACTTTAGAGCCTAGGAAAGCTTTGGAATTTTTGGAGATGATGGTTTTAGGAGGGTCAAATCTCATCACAATCTCTTCGAGGAAGTCTACTATCTTCATCTCTATGGCATTCTTCAAGGGCATAGCTTCAAACCACCTTGTGAAGTAGTTAGTGGTTGTCAAGATTCACTTATGTCCTATGTTGGAGGCTAGGTTGATCATTCTGATGAAGTCTAGGGCCCATTGCGCGAATGGCTCGTCAACCACTATCGGATTGAGAGGCATTGCAGAATTATTTCTTCTTCTTGTGAAGAACTGGAATTCCTTGCAAGCTTTTACCAAGGAGTAGGAGTCATTGAATAGCATCGGACAAAAGTATTCTATGCACATGATTTTGATAGTGGTGGTATTTGCGAAGAAATGCCCTCCTACAGGACTGTTATGGAAAGTGCTAAGAATCCTTTTTGCTTGCTATGTGGTAACACACCACAATAGAATGTCGTTAAAATTTATTTTGAATAGGATTCCTTCGTTGAGTGCATATCCACTATTTTGTAGGTGATAGAATCTTATCTTTAGAGAAGGAAGGGTCGGCAGATATTTTCCTGTGTGCATGTCACCCTTTTTTCCAGCCAACAACCTTTGGACTCAGATTCATTTGTTAGGAATAGCTCCGGTGGCTCTTCTTTGATGGCCATTTCTTCATCATGCACAAGATATTCACACAGTCCTCCTCCTCAAACGGTCTTTGTAGGCTTTACTTCAATGTCATATTTGAGGATCTTGGTGATCCAATTGGCCCTTTTCTCGATGATTTCTCCTTCCATGATGTATTCACGCACACTGGAATGCGCAACATAAACAGTCACTTTATTGCAAGAGATTAGGTTTCAAAACTTCTTGAGTCCCTTTACTATTGTGAATGCTTGCATCTCTACAAAGTTATAGTTTGTCTCATATTCCTTCAGGGTCCAAGAGTGAAATTCTATCGAGTGTTCTCCTTTTCCCTCATCATCTTTCTAAGTTAATACAATAGCAATACTTGACTTGCTACTGAAAACATACATTATGAAGTCCTTTGTTAAGTCTAGGTTGACCAGCACAGGAGCGGAGGAAATAACATCCTTGACTTTCTCAAAGGCTTCTTTGGCTTCTTTTATCCATTTAAATGTTTGATCCTTTTTCAGCATCAGGGTGATTCACCTAATTATTCTTGCAAAGTCAGAAATAAATTTGCTTACAAATTTTACCTTTCCCAAGAAAGAATGGACGCCTTTCTTCTTGACTAAAAGGGGAAGCTCTTTGATTGCTTTCACCCACTCAGGATCAATTGATATTCCTTCTTTGGACACTATTTGTCCCAATAGCTTGCCTTTTGGTACTCTTAAAACACATTTTTTTGGGTTCAAGGAGATCCTAAACTCCTGGAATTTATTAAAGACCATCTCAAGGTGATCAAAATGATCATCCTTGGACTTGGAGAACACCATCAAATCATCCAAATAGATTAGGATAATCTTGTTGATCAATTCGCTAAAAGTAATATCCATTGCCCACTGGAAGGTGGCTCCTACATTTGAGAGGTTGAACGACATCTTAGCTTATGCGAACATTCCCCACTTGGTAGTGCACGTTGTTTTATGTTGGTCCTCCTCTTTGACCTAGATCTGATTGTAACTAGGGAATCCATCTAATAGGGAAAACATCTCTGATCATGCCACTATCTGCAAGATTGACTCCATTGAAGGTAGCAGGTAATGATCCTTCAAGGATGCTCTATTTAGGTCCCAAAAGTCCACACATAGATGGACATCTCCATTCTTCTTTCAGACCAAGACTAGATTGGATACCCATGTGATATGCTTGATTGAGAAGACAATTCACGACTGGATTAGCTTTATTAATTCTTGCACTATTAGCACTTCAATCTTGGGATTCACTGGCCTCTATTTTTGCTAGACTGGTTTTGTGCCTTCCGCCAGCTCTATTATATGTTAGATGATATCAGGATCATATCCCTTCAGATCATCATATGACCAAGACACCACTCCTTCATATTTTTCACAAAATTCAATGAACCTTTCTTTATCATGGTGCAGGACATCCTTCCCGACTTTAAGCTTTATCCCATCTCCGACCTGAAGATCTACATAGTCACCTTTTTCTACTACAAACTTCCTCTTGTCATTTCTTGCATCACCACAATCAAAAAAATTTTTGGGAGTGACCAATCCCTTTGGAAGCTTGTTAGATTTTAGTTGAATGATTTTTCCTTCATGAGCTTCGGTGATCTTCGGTTGGAGCTAGTCGGAAAATTCTCTCGACTACTAGATGAATGATGCAATGTGTTCATCACTATCAAAAACTTAACAGCTTTGGTCATTTTCTGGAATGGCTAGTTAGACTATCACTCGTATAGAGTGCTTGTTGCGAATGAGGTCGAAGGCAGGGTCAAACTGGGATCTAATTGTTGTTATGTGATCTACATCTGTATTTTGTTCTTTAGGCACCTTTTGAATGTTAAAGGCTTCAAAGACCTCAATCAGGTCCCAAACTCAGTGTCTATAGGATCGCATGCGAACATTCTTGGCTGCAAAAATTCCCCAGACTTGATTGACTACTAGTTCAAAATCTTTGAACACCATTAGATGCCTGATGCCCATTCGCTCTACAAGGCTTAAATCTTGCACCAGTCCTTCGTATTTAGCTTTATTGTTCGAGAAAGTGAACTGTAAGCGGAAATTACTTAATGTATTTTCATTGTGTGGGGATATTAAACATATCCCAGCTCCTGCACTTGTCTTGCACCTTGCTCTGTCGAAGTGCAATGTCCATAGCTCTGAGGCTTGACCGCTCTCACGTTCTTTGAAAACCTTCGGGAGTACTTGATCTTCATCATAGATGACATAGGTGCCCAACCCGGTAGCATGGTAGTTGTCAAAAGGATCAATATCTATATGTTCACTGAAGATAATATCTTCTTGACCGGTCTGATCTCTAGTCACTTTTTCATCTTCCAGTAGCTCAACGAACTACATTTCTTGCTTGGTGATAGAAGTATGAGCAGCCTCAAAGTTGATCATGGATTCGTTAGCCACATGTTTCGAATGTAGAGCTTCATATTCTATCTTCATTGTCACACCACGCTTGGTCCTAAGGATCATGTGTGACCAATCCAGGGATAGGTATCCGCCTACCTTCGAAGTGAATTCTTGGGATAGACAGAGGCCAAACATGGGGGGAACATCAATAATCACAATATCTTGCGGCACTGTGACACTAGGGCAGGTGAATAGAGTTAAGGGAATTTCCTTGATGAGACTGACAATTTTGACTTTGTTTCCATTGAGCTGCATCACTCCTCTTTTTAAAGGTTCATAGTTGAGCCCTAAAGCCTGAACTATCTATTTGGCATAACTGTGGTGCTAGCACCGGAGTCAATCATGGAATTGTGTAATAATTTGTCCCCTATAATGAGAGTTAAGAAGAAGGGTTTAGACTTTGGCTTATCTCTTACCTCAGTAGGGGCTTTCATTGAGCTATTTGTGAGAACTTTTGCAAGAGATGATTGATCAACGGCCCTTCCTTTGAGCGATTTCTCCTTTGGTTCAATGATTGGATCCTCCCAAAGAGCCTTTTGTAGTAATTTCTTCTATTTTGGAATAGCTAAGATATCCCACAGAGACACATTAGCGGATGATTTTTTCAATTGTTCCACCACATTGAATGGTGGCATATTTGGAGGCTTCTTCTCCTTAGCTCTTGTTATAACAATTTCCTTTCACGGCGGACATTGTGGCACCACTATGGAGGTACTAGGAATCTAGTCAAAAGCACTTTTAGGGTGTGGACTGACTAGTTGCAAAATAACTGGTTCGCCCGTGAATCTCCTCTTCGAGCAGGTGTTGTAATCAGACTGCACTTGCGGTGTTTTTAACGAGGATGCATCATTGGTGAACACTACCTCTTCCTCTTCCATCTATGAGAAGAGTGCATCATCAAGAGCGATGTCCACTTCTTGCTCTAGTGACATCCCCTGCATTTGTGCAGTGAGTACCACGTTGTCCATTTGCGAAGGGGTATACACATAACCTCCTTGGTTTGATGTTGCTCCTTGACTGTGCTACTCTGCCACTTTTTGTTATAGGTTGTCGTGTGGGAAATTTTAAGGCATATGTGAATCACTGCAAGGGAAGCACCAGGGGTTGGTGTCATCAATTAAATTGTTTTTCTCCATAATTATCTCTCTACTCGAGCTTAGGTTAGCACTCTACAACGGAGAAGGCACCGGTACTATTTGATTTGTTGTTTGCACCTGCAGGTTGGTATGAGTGCCACCTTGGAACTAATTTTATTGGTAAGAAGGCCTTCCACCTTGGTAATTTTGATAAGTTGGTTTCAGAGGCACTGCTTGGTTTCGTTTGATGATAGTTATTTCATTGCCAATAGTCTGTAACATTTCCTTGAACTCGCTCATCTCTTCCTTTGAAGAGCCAGATGTAGAAGCAACATTTTGTGGCACATTCGGATATGCATACATAGATTGAGGAGCCAATGCACTAGTAGAAGGAATCTCCTGAGTAGGAACCGATATTTTTAGAAATATGGGAATGATGGGCCAGGGTGGAAAATTCCTGGCATCTATCAAATTATTCTCCGCCTTGATAACGACGTTGTAGGTGTCTGGTAGTGTGGTACTGCCCAAAGACTAGATCGTCATGGAGATGTCAGGGTTGATATATTTCAATTAGAACATGAATGCTAGATCAGGCGGCAGGCAGATATCAACTTGGATTCTCTGCTAACTTGTATGGAACTGGGCATTAAAGTTAGCCATGGCCTCGTGCGGGGCCCACTTTATGCTGATAATATAGCAAGGACTGGTCTCCATCATTCAAAAATATTTGATAGAAAGGATCTTCAAGGTCATCCCAGGTACTGATAGTGTTTGCTTGTAGCTTCCAATACCAATCTAGTGTTTTGCCTATGAAAGTGGTAGCGAGCAACCTTAGTGATATATTTTGGTTTGTAATGTCGTGTACCAAACATACATCTGTAACATCTTATAGATGTTCAGATGGTGTTCTTGAGTCATCTCCGATGAATTTAGGTATAGCTTTTAGGGTAGAGACCAGGATAGCAGCCCAAATGGCAGGTGCTACTAGTGTAACAAGAGGACTTTCAGCGTCCCATGCCATGTAATTTCTATTAGCAGCAAGCAACATGGCTAGTGAAAGGGGCGGGGGAAGTGGAACGTTCACTAATTGGGTTGCAAGTTTTATTGTCCCTAATGGTGACACTAATAAACTAGGGTTATTTGTTGTTTGGGATCTAGTTACAAGTCGATGGCTCATACACCCTCCTTAAAATAAGGTTCATTTAAGCTCAGTCCCATCGGGCGTGCCAAGAAAAAGAAAAAATTGTTGATGCCATAAATTGGCAAGGTAACAACCCTTTGTGGGAAACTCAATTTATGGGGGACCTATTGCACTAAACTGAGTGACCTCCAGGTTTTTAAAGAAGTTCACTTCTTTTTTAATTAGGATTTTGGAATGGGAAACAGAAGCAGATATATAAAATAAAAATCTAACAAAGGCGATGTGCTAGGATATAGATAAAGGCACAGTAAATCTATCCTTTGGGAATAGATTCAAGGGCCCGTTCAGCAATCTTCTATGTCCAAGAATAACATAAATTAAAGATTTAAGCATGAACAGTGCATTCAATGACATAAAATAATTTTCATTCCCATTCACTAAAAAGAGGAGTCAAAGACATGATCTAAGCTAGTAAACTTGCATTAAAATTATAGAAGTTTTGTGAATGAACCATTTTAAATGATAATGGCACAGTATAAATTTTATCACATAACATAAGGAAAACAAAGAGGCCAAACAATGGCACAATCTGTGAGTTCTTGCAATAATCTAAAACAGTAAAAAATTTTGGTGTCTTTAAAATCCTATAGTTTTTGTGATTCTCGAACTCTTGGAACTTGTGGAACTTGGAACTTCCAACCCCTCTTCAGTAGTGAAAAGCAGTATATATATAATGAGCATCCCCACCACTTGGAAAGTAGCAACTAAAAGATTTGGTATCCTAAGCAATGCTATAGCAGTAATGATTCCCCTTGGCTACTGTAACAGAAAAAGATTTGAGACATAGCATGTGGTCACTCCCCTCCCAGTTGCTTCCCCTACAAATGATGGCAGTGGTCTTGGCATAGTCCCATGCAAACAAGTGTCACCATCCAGTATATGTAGTTAGAACATGCAGCATTATATTAAAGCCCAAAGTTCACTCCATCCTTTGCATTGAAGAAGTACTCGCTGAGGAGATGTGTGGCAATATTTTGCAGCCTGTGGTTCATTCCTCCCCCTTGCTATTGAAGGCTTGCACTAGGAAGACACGTGGAAGCGTGCCTTTTTTATTGACATTGACTTTGGGGTCCGCCAAAGAATATGCAGATGAAAGCTTCATGGCACACGGTTAGGTCTTGACTCAAAAGTGAAGGGAAGTATCCTTTAAGCGTTGGTGGCGACAACACGTGGAAACATATCGGGAGCTAGAAGAAGAACGAAGGAAATAATCCCTTCAGAGAGTGTTGAGCGGACACGTGGTGAAGACTAGCGGTCATTTATCAAAAAGGGTCAATGAAGTTTACTTGAGGCATGGGTCGGTACTTAGCAAAAAACAAAACCCAAAGGGAGCTTGATGAATTTTATATTCACAAGCATCAATGACAACCTAAGCTAAGTGTTGACATCAATGAAAAATAATGACAAACACAGGTAACATATGTGCAACACAACCATTTCAAGATCACTAGGGGCTAGAACATAAATATGACCAAGATGTTACAATAGTTTATTTTACTATAAAAAATAAATAGAATACCTACCCATAAGGGATCTCTATGACTCAATATTTGCTCTAACTTTCTGATACCATAGATACTCTATAATTTTCTTAAAAAATATAACTCCATAGGTCTATGCTCAAGGTCAAAATTGAGATCTCATGACACCTCCTACTCAAGAAATCAATGAACAAATTATCCCTTCCTTTGATTTACTGAACACCAAAGTATTACCTACAAATAAACTGCATCCATCACCACTTATTAGAATTAAAATTTGGTTGAGTAAATATATATCGTGAACTATGATGATTATTATGCGTAGACACCTAAATTGGACCACTTGCATTTGGTCAAATGTATCCATATTTCATTTAAAATCCCTCATTACCCACATTAACTAAATAATATTTCTATTATTTAATTAACATCATTAATTCCCCTGAGGTATCCTAAATTCCTAAGGCATTTAATTAATTGATTAAGTACTTTACTTTTTGTCTCTTCTTCTTTAAATTAAATAAATATTCCTATATATTTAATTTAATCATACTCCCACAAGAATTAAATTAAATATTTAATTCTCCCCTTTTCTCTCTCCTTGTCTCCATAATTTCTTCATTATCCTTAATCCATTTCCTAATCCCTTCATTAGGGATGTGCACACACCTAATTCATGTTTAGAAGGTGTCACATCCTCCAAATTTTGTAACTTGCCTCCTAATAATTATCATTAGCCTAATCCCCCACCTAATTACCCTCCTTAATCACTTTCACAACCTTAATCCCTTGAATAGGAAGGGATAATCATCTTTCCATTTACGAAACCCTTCCCTAGTCAAGTCAAAATTAATGCTTTCTCCATTTGAATAAGTAACTCCATATGGGATACTTCTCCTAAAGTACCTTAGAGGAATTTAAAATTTCTATTTATTCCTCTTAAATCACTCCAAAGTAATTTTCAATTCCTTCTTATTCTTCCATCCAATCATCATGGAAGATTAGACAAGAATTCCCTTTATGAGAGAGATCTTATCCATCCCCCAAGGTACTTGCAAAGTACCAATCTTTGTCTCAAGGCCTCACATGCTAACACTTGTCACCATCCTAGGCCTTGAGAGGTCAACTCTCCTATCTCTTCTCCCATGGTGACACTTGTCACCACCACATGGGTTGATATATCTCAACACATCTCAACCCTTGATCTTCATCTTTGCATCCTAGCCCTCCATTTCATCCACCCCTTTCAAAATACTAACACTTGGCCATTTTTCTAGGATCACAATATAATATTACATCCTTGAGAAATTACGTGATGTTATGTTCCCAAATTTTACATGGAGCACACATCAAAACCTTATCACCAGGGAAATCCTCTCATTGATCTCATCGACATACTAGTGTTTTGTCCATTTTGGTGAAGGTATGAGCTCTTAGCCCTAATCTTGAGTGTTGTATTCTTTTTGTGTTTTTCTTGGTTTTATTTTCATTTCCTTACACTTAGAATACAAAAATCATTGTACACATTCTAGAATGCCTAATGGGACCCACATCATAGGTCTATTAACCATCATTTCAATTTTTTTTTGAGTTTATAGTTGTAGGTTTCTTGTATAGAGGTGAATACGCTCTACATGGGTGAATTTTTCATCTTCAAAGTTGGCTCCATCTCCCACAGAGGAAGATATGCTTTGGCTCTTTGTCTCTTAGACAATCCACAAAAAACTGGTGGTTTTGCTCATGTATAGAGGTGGACCTACTACACATGTAGATCCATTATTCCTCCAAAGGCGGATTTACTCAAACCCTACAAGGGTGGATTTGGTACGCCAATATATAGGTGGCTTCGTAGACAAGCATTCTTGATCCTATAAGGGCATATTTGACATGGTATAGGAAAATTTTCTAGACACAAAGGTAGATACATAAATGGGTGACTATGCCACCTATAGGGCAGCTCTGTTGGTACAAAGGAAACTCTATACTATTGATAAGTGGCTCTATTGGTAACATAATTTTAGTACTTTCATTCCAAAATTTTAAAAAAAAATCTTTTTTATTACTAATCTACTGACTTTTCCTTTTGTGTATCTGAGTGTTTGTCATCCATTCACATCTTCATTTGTCCAAGACCAATGGTTAGACTACTAACAAGTCTCTGGCAAGATGTTTGTCAAAAGACCTTTTTTTGTTTTATCACTAATTTAGGCATATTTCATTTTTTCTTAAAGGGTCATTAATTTTTTTATTGCATTTGGAGTCTCTTATTGATGTATTATATCCCCTTGCACCATTTGGTGAGCCTAAGGATCAAAAATCACAAGTTGACTCAAGTTCATTTGCTATTTTAGGTGTGCTAGTTTGCATGCATGCTCTCTCCTTATGCTACGTGCAATCTTGGAGATCATAAATTCCTAGCATTACCTTCCCTTTAGGAATCCTACTTGGGGATTTCATCACCCTAAGGGATTGTTTGCAACACAATGGTAGACAACTGAGAGGGGGGGTGAATCAGTTGTCTCAGAAATTTAAACTTATCAAACTTATTAACCTTATTCTTAGATCTGATAATTAACCACGAAAGCATAAACCATCAACACATTAGAAATACAGATAACACCAAAAAAATTTACGTGGAAACCTTGTTAAGGTAAAAACCACTATGGAGGTTAGTCCACAAGATTATACCTTGTTAAAAGTATAAAAGAAATGTGAATGGGAAATGCACATGCATTCAGGAGCATTGCCTAGAGCTCACTGCTCAAATAAAAAAAGGCTTACTACCCAAAGGAAGACACATTCTCTTACATAAACATTCAGATTACATCTGAAGGATGTTGAACTGAGAAAATAGCATCTTCTAATGCCTAATTACAGTTATGGTCAAGCACATAGACACTTCTTCACATTTTTCTCACTCTTCATCACACTTTGCTTCTTCCTTTGAATGATTAGGACATTATTTGCACATCTCATACACGCATCACTTCAAATGGAATAAAAAATTGTTTATATGTATCCACGACAAGAGATTACATCGCTACATGTCGACCTCAACAAAATAATAAAACATATGCAAACTGTCAGCCCAAAACAATAAATAATTTTTAATGCGAATCAACCAATGTCAGCCAAAAAATAATGAAGACCCAAAACAAAATCCTCAAACATGAAACACCTTCAAAAATTATTCCTCAAAGATCCACAACATGCTACAATTACCATGTCAGCCAAGAACATGAAAAACATGAACACACAAGAGAAAATCTCTAAGTGCGAGCACAATGATCAATGCAGGCGTGCAACACAGATAGAGCACAATTTATAAACATCCATAAACATCATGAATCACCATAGAAGCATCCGCAAAAACTAAACATACTAGAATCACATCATCTTCATTCAAGAACACCAACTGAAGCAACAAAATGACTATCCGAACACAACTACTCATAACTCGATCAAATCTTCATGCAAATCTTTGAAACTTAACTTGGATAAACTAGATATACTCAAAAAAAAACCCGTTAATCCATAGCCTCTAATCATCAACGTACTAAGCTAATCAACAGACTGAAGTTTACTTCACCATTAACAACTTGCAACTTATTTCATTACAATTTTCTCAATATCCTCGACATATACAACCTTGAAGACATTAATTCCAATAGTGTTGACATCAATGACAACCACATATCAGCAACATCCAACAATCTCCCCCTTTGGCATTGATGGAAAAACATGATGTGAAAAACACCATCAACGCAACTATCTTTAGCACTTACTCCCCCTTGAGTTGTGACTCTTTTCTCCTCAACTCTTTCACACGACTCTTCTCCCCACATGACTCTTCTCCCTAGATAATTCACAATTTTTCACATGACTCTTCTCCCCCTTTGACATCAATGACAAAGATCTCCTTTTCCACACAAGCTCTGAACCACATATATGAACATCTAACTACTCCCCCTGAGTAGCAACCAACACAACATCAATATAGATCAAGATATGACTATGAAATGCATGGACTGATGCAAGTCAATGCATCTTAGTTTTGATTAGGAGGGGTAATCACCCCTAGCTTCCCTCTGAGATACTCAAAAGTATCCTTAGGCAATAGTTTGGTAAAGATAAATGCAATTTGTTCCTTAGTGGGCACATACTCCAATCTGACTTCCTTTTCACTCACCTTCTCTCTCAAAAAGTGAAACTTGATAGATATATGCTTGGTCTTTGAATGCAACACCAAATTCTTAAAAATGTTAATTGCACTTGAATTATCATAGAATATAGCAATAGGTTCATCATACACAACTCTGATATCTTTCAACATCTGCTTCATCTGCAATACTTGAGTACAATCATTAGCAACAGTAATGTATTCTTCCTCTGTAGTGGATAAAGAAATGGCTTTCTGCTTCTTACTTAACCATGAAATCAGCTTCTTACCCAAGAAAAATGCACCCCCACTAGTACTCTTTCTGTCATTCACATCACTTTCCCAATTAGCATTAGTAAAAGCACTCAAAGTAAGATCATCATCTTTAGGATACCACTACCCAAAATCAATTGTCCCCTTCAAGTATCTGAAAATCCTCTTCACAGCAGTCACATGAGATTCCTTAGGATTAGCTTGAAATCTTGCAACAATGCATACAACATTCATGATAGCAAGTCTATTTTGAGTCAAATAGACCAATCCACCAATCATCGATTTGTATCTAGTCTGATTTTCTATTGGAGAATCATCATCTTGTGTCAACTTGCATCTAATCACCATAGGTGTACCAACTGGCTTTGAATCTTCCATACCAAACTTCTTTAGTAATTATTTCACATACTTGGACTGAGATATAAATATCCCTTTATCTAGTTGAGTAATTCTCAATCCCAAAAATAATTTCATCTCACCAATCATAGACATCTCAAACTCATTTTGCATCTCATCAGCAAACTTCATGCACAAACTATCATCTCCTCCAAAAATGATATCATCAACAAAGATTTCAACAATCAAATCTTTATCATCATCAATCTTGAAATACAGATTACTATTAGCAGTACCTTTATTAAGTCCAAGCTTCAACAAATACTTTTCCAATCTAGCATACCGTGCCCTTGGGGCTTGCTTAAGTCCATACAACTCTTTCTTCAACCGGAAAACCATATCTTCCTAATCAATCAATTGAAATCCATCAGTTTGCTCAACATACACTTCTTCCAATTGGCCATTTAAAAATGTTGACTTGACATCCATCTGATAAACCTTGTAGTTTTTGTAAGCAACATAAGCAAGAAATAGTCTCACATCTTCAATCATAGCAACAAGCGCAAAAGTTTCTTCAAATTCAATTCCTTCCATCTGAGAATATCCTTTGCACACAAGTCTTGCTTTGTTTCTACCAACTTCACCTTGCTCATTCAATTTTTTTCTAAAGACCCATTTAGTTCCAATTACATTTTTTTCCTTAGGTCTAGGAACAAGAATCCATGTATTATTCTTCTAAATTTGTTGTAGTTCTTCTTTCATTGCTTCCACCCAATGTTCATCTTTGCATGCTTCATTGACACTATTAGGCTCAGTCTTTGAAATCAAACAGTATTCTTCTACATTTTTTCTCCTAGTCTGAAAACCTTTGTTCTTATCACCTATAATCTGATCTTTTGAATGATTTAGTCTTACATACCTTGGAGTCTTAGGATGTTCTTGAACTTCTGGCTCTTGTGATCTCTCTTATGCACTTTCACTAGTTCCTTCCTCTTGATTTTCTTGATTCACGGGAATAATTTGAACTTAATTTTAAGTTTGAACTTTCTTTCCTATGACTGAACTATTATTCTGATCATCTAAATCATATTTGTAGGTTCTAGATGGTCTAGCTATGTCTTCATCAACCTTGACATTTTCACTTTCAACCATTTTCCCCAATCTCTTATTGTAGCACCAGTAGGCCTTACTCTTAGTAGAATAACCAAGAAATATTCCTTCATCACTTCTAGCATCAAAATTTCCTATATCTTCATCTCTTTTAATACAGCATTTACTCCCAAAGATTTTGAAATATCTAACAGTAGGCTTATGACCATACCATAGCTCAAAAGGGTTCTTACCAGTTTCACCTTTGACTTGTACATGGTTGAGGGTGTAAATAGCAGTACTCATAGCTTCTCTCCAATAGATATGTAGAACATTTCCTTCCAACATGATAGTCCTAGTAGCATCTTCAATTGTAATGTTCTTCCTTTCCACAACTCCATTTTGCTCAGGGGTCCGTGGGGCAGATAATTGTCTCTTTATCCCATGCTCTTCACAAAAATAATTAGACTCATGGGAAATGAATTCACCACCTCTATCTAATCTCAAACATTTAATCTTTAGACCTGTCTTTGTCTCAACCATAGCCTTAAAAATCTTGAATTTCTCTAGAGCTTCAGATTTTTCCCTTAAGAAAGTAACCCACATCAATCTAGAGTAATCATCAATAAGTAACATGAAGTACATGTCTCCTTGTAAACTTCTGACTCTAGAAGGACCACAGAAATCAGTATGAACAAGCTCCAACACTTTATTTGAACAATGTTGTTTGCTCTGAAATGAAATTCTAGTTTGCTTCCCTAATTCACATTCCTTGCATATAGTATTAGTAGGCTTTACCAACTTAGGAAGATCTCTCACTGCTTGAGTAGAACTTATCTTGATAATATTTTCAAATTTTACATGACACATTCTCCTATGCCACAACCAACTTTCATCAACTTGAGCAATTAGACAAATTTTACCAGTAGCATAAAGGTGAAAGATGTTACCTTTTATTTTTGTACCTGAAGCAATCACATTTTTGGAACTCCCCAATATTCTACACTTTCCATTCTTGAATTGAAGATTGTATCCCTTGTCAACCATTTTTCCAACACTTAAGAGATTGTGCTTCAAACCTTCCACATATAGAACATCATCAGTATTATTATTACCATCAAGAGAAATGGATCCTCTGCCATGGATTACACCAACCTTGTCATCACCAAATCTTACAACACTACCATCATACTTTTCTAGACTCACAAATTTTATTTCATCACCTATCATGTGATGAGATAATCCACTGTCAATCACCCATTCATCTTTTTCTTCAACTCTGGCCGCTAGAGCTTTCTCCACATTTGAGAAACTAGCAGATTCAATAGGTACAAGATCATTTTCCTTGATAGCAATAAATACCCATTCATATTCACTTACATTCCCTTTATTAGATTCATCATCTATCACACCTTCATCAGCAACATAATAACACTTTATTCAGAATCTAGGCTTATTAGGTCTTGGTTTAGGAACTCTTACTGGACACCTTGAGGCGAAATGACCTATCTTATTGCAAGAAAAACATTTAATAGGTAATTTCCCTTTAAACTTACCTTCTCCTCTGGCTTCCCTTTTGACAATAAGTGACTCAAGCTCATCTAGTTTTCTCTCCTCTTCTTCAATCTCTCTCATTTCCTCCTCATACTTGAATATCTTTCTAGAAGAACTTTCTCCCAGATCATATCTCTGCTTATCCTTTCCAAAGGTAGTAGCTTTGAATGCAGATTCTATCTTAGGAAGAGCATCACCAAACTCACTTAACTCAAAATTTGTAAGCTTTCCAATCAACATGTCGCTAGTTACACTTTTCACAGTCTGGATCTCCTCAATCGTAGTATCTTTGGCTTTGTATGTAGCAGGAAAGGATCTGAGCACTTTGGCAACAATTTATGTTTCATCCAATGTTCCACTAGCACATCTGATACTACACACAAGTTCATTCACTCTATGCATGAAAGAATTAATGTTCTCATTATCACCCATTCTCAACATTTCATATTTCCCTTTCAGGCTTTGCAGCTTAGCAACCTTCACATGTGTATCACCTTCATACAAAGTTTCCAACTTTTTCCATATCTCATAAGCAGTCTTTAGATCCATAACATTTGTCATCTCAAAATCAGTCAGAGCACTTAGCAATGCTTCCTTAGCCTTGATATTGTACTCAGCATCCTTAATCTCAGTAACAATAGAAGGACCATTATGTGGGATAACATACCTATTCCTTGTAATATTCCAGAAGGGTTCACCAATGCATCTCAGATGGCACTCCATTTGAGCCTTACATAGAGAATAATTTGTTCCATCAAATCTCAGACTATCCTTCTTGTATGTCTCCATCCCGGATCACCTCAAGCTATCAAACTTCTTCTGAGGAACCTACTCTGATACCAATTGTTGGAAACACAAGGGTATACAACTAAGGGGGGGTGAAGGGGGGTGAATCAGTTGTCTCAAAAATTTAAACTTTTTAACCTTATTCTCAGATCCAATAAATAACCATAAAAGCATAAACCATCAACACATCATAAATACAAAACACCAAGATTTTTTACATGGAAACCCTATTAAGGGAAAAACTATAATGGAGGTTAGTCCACAAGATTATACCCTGTTAAAATTATAAAAGAAATGTGTATGGGGAATGCACATGCATTCAGGTGCACTTCCTAGAGCTCACTGCTCAAATACAAAAAATCTTACTGCTCAAAGGAATACACATTTTCTTATAGAAACATTCGGATTACATCTGTGGGATTTTATAATGAGAAAATAGCATATGCTAATGTCTGATTATAGTTCTAGTTAAGCACATGAACACTTCTTCACATTCTACTCACTCTTCTTCACACTCTACTTTTTCCTTCAAATGATTAGGAAATTATTCACATATCTCATACACACATCACTTCAAATGGAATAAACAATTGCTTATATATATCCGCAACAAGAGATTACATCGCTACATGTCGGCCTCAACAAAATAATAAAACATATGAAAATTGTCGGCCCAAAACAATAAATAATTTTCAATGTGAATCGACCAATGTCAGGAACAACACAATGAAGACCCAAAACAAAATACTCAAACATGAAACACCTTCAAAAATTATTCCTCGAAGATCCACTACACACTACAATTACCCTACCGGCCAAGAACATGAAAAACATGAACATGCAAGAGAAAATCTCTAATCACAAGCACAACGATCAATGTGGATGTGCAACACAGATAGAGCATGATCTAGAAACATCCACAAACATCATGAATCACCAGAGAAGCATCCTCAACAACTAAACTTACTAGAATCACATCATCTTCATTCAATAACACCAACTGAAGCAACAAAATGACTGTTAGAACACAATTGCTCATAACTCAATCAAATCTTCATGCAGATCTCTGAAACTTAACATGGATAAACTAGATATACTCGAAAAAAAACCCTTTAATCCACAACCTTTGATCATCAATGTACTTAGCTAATCAATAGACTGAACTTTACTTCACCACTGACAACCTACAACTTATTTTATTTCCATTTTCTCAATATCCTTCACATATACAGCCTTGAAGACATTAATTCCAATAGTGTTGACATCAATGACAACCACATATCAGCAACATCCAATAGGGATGACCTCAACCATGTGAATTGATAGAGTATATAAAAGGGGGAGAATGAAAGTTTTACACCAATCTAGTTGCATCATGTTTGGCGAAGCTTTGATACTCAGGTGATTCCAAATTAGGAGTACAGTGTTAGTCTAAATGGCTTGAGTGACATTTCCAACCCAGGCTTGTGATATGATAGTATTTACATGTTTTCCTCACATACCCTCATGTTATTTAGAGGATGCACTAGATTGCCTGTTTTAGCCTAGCATAAAACCTTTTAGTCATTATCTATCGTAGTGTGGGGTACAGTGTCATGCTTAAAGATACTCACCATGTATCTCCCTAAGTAGAGGTATAAACTCTTTAGAGAATGTCTAAAGACCTCTAGAAAAAGAGAAAAGGTGATCCCTTGTGCCATTGGATCCCTATCTACCAATTCTTAATCAAGTGACACCTTGTGCCAATCTTGAGATATTAGCCTCATAGCTAGTAGGCCTATGATAGGCTATCAATCCCACCTAACTAATATAGGTTTGAGAAATATAGTGTGTCTTCCTATTGATACTAGTGAGTTCTTGCAATCTATCTATTTTGTGTCTTCTCTATCATCCTTAGTCATTTGGTTGTCAACCTTAGATAGGAAAACCTACCTTGTTCATAGGTAGATATGTTCCTACACGAGTAGAGCCATTCTATTGATAGGTGGATATGTTATCTTTTTCCAATCAATAATTCCCTAAATATGCATTTACACCCTGTCATTAGGTGTATACACTCTATCCATAGGCAGCTATGCTATATTCATGGGTAGTTGCACTTGGTCCAACCTATCAGTCATCCTTAGGCGGCTTCATTTTGTTCATAGGTAGATACACTTTTTTACCTAGCTATCCTAGATAGGTTGATACTCTCTATCAATGGTTAGACCTATTTCTTCAAAGGCAGATACATTGCTACTTAGTGGCTTCATTGATAGGTGATCCCATATACTCATAGGCAACTTTTCTCTATTCACGAGCAGCTCTACTGGCCAACCTAGTCAACCCCTTGCATTTTATGGTATATTGGAAAGAATATCTACCACTAAATTTTTTCCCTTTCCTCCTAAGAAATAGAAAAACACATCAAACATTTCTATGGTATCCTTGACATTAGCTTTATATTGCTTCAATCTCATACGTTTAAACACATATTTAGCTTGAACTTGGGATACAACCAAATCAGAGTCCCCAAATACTTTAAGCTTCTTTTTTTTATGTTTTACTTCCATATTAAGTCCTAATAATAAAGCCTCATACTCTACAACATTATTTGTACACTCAAATTTTAGTGAGAATGAGTATTTCTAAGTCTTAACTTTTGATGATATGAGAATCACCCCTACACTTGATCCTTCCTTTGGACATGCTCCATAAAAACTCATGGTCCAAAGGTCTTCTTGAGATTATTCTTTCATTTCCTCATCTATAGGTGTAGTATCACCCTATTTTGATTATGACTACAACTTTGAAATTATCCATATCTACATCAACAAAATGTACATGCTCTATTGGTTGCAATTCCTCAATAAGATTGGAGGATCTCTTTTCTTGATCTAATTTGACATCCTTTATATTAATAGGGTTTATCGTATACAAGAGGTCTAATTTCATACTTCCTCCAATTAGTACTGAACACTTTCTTGATAGAAGCATTCCATATTGAGGTGG
This sequence comes from Sequoia sempervirens, assembly GCA_007258455.2. NCBI lineage: Eukaryota > Viridiplantae > Streptophyta > Pinopsida > Cupressales > Cupressaceae > Sequoia > Sequoia sempervirens. The sequence continues at coordinate 804,765,812 of VDFB02271358.1, forward strand.
AATGTCAACAATAGTCACATTCATTCCATAGTCCTTCTTAGGAAATGAAACAAGATTGAAATGCACATCTTTGATTATACCAATAACATGAAATTCCTTTGAATCCATGGTAAAGTATTTTCCAAATTCTCTATTTACTTATAACCCTAATGCTTGCATACTAACTAGTGGCATGATATTTGTGGAAGCTCTTGAATCAATCATATATTTTTTTACCAATTTATTATTTATTTGAAGAGTCGCGTAGAATGGATCAACTTTATTTGGGAAAATAGTTAAAGAAGTGTTGAATACACCAAATACTGAGAGGGGGGTGAATCAGCATTCTACTAACACAATTAATAACTAACCATCCAATTATCAATCCACATCTAGATGCAAAAGCAAACAAAAACATAAAAGGAATCATAACACATTGACACCAAAAATTTTATGTGGAAAACCCAAAAAGGGAAAAACCACAATGAGGATTAGCTCACAATATATTATAACTAGTTACAAGATATTATGGGGCTCACTGTAAGGACTCATTGTCCTTGAAAGGTTCACAACCTAAATACAAAATGGCTTATCGCCAAGATATAAAAAAGGTATGACTCACTGCCAAATGTTGAACTGAGTAAGTACACCTTCAAAGTGCAAAGATCAGTTATGGTTAAGCTCTGGAATACCAAAAAAAATTCTCCAATCATAGGCATACAACAACTATCAAAACCCTTGCACTACAACACTTTTCACATCACTATATATCACACCATTCCTTCATCTCTCTCACATCTTCATCACCACACACACACATATACATAGCTTCATCTTTATATATCAATTAGGTTGGCCTAATTGAATGCATAATTCAGAGAGATTTGTCAGCTTAAATCAAAAGTCCTTTTGGCACACTCAACAAATGATAACAAACACAAATAGGTTGGGCCGAACCTAATAAGGAACACTTTAAACATTTATAAGATAAGTAGTTCATAACCATGTTAGCCAAAAGAATGCTGAAATTTTGCACTTAGATAACTCAACCGAGTCATCCAAAATTTTCAAAAGCTCGTTTATAGTTGTAACTGACACTCCTGAGTAATATATCAAAAACTCATAGAATTTCCTTTTACTGAGAGGATTTTTGGATCAAAATACCAGATCTATAGACACATTTTACTTAGCCAATTACCAAATAGTGTTGGCATCAATGACAACAAACCCGGAGGTCACCTTCTTCATTCTTCCAACAATCTCCCCCTTTTTCATTGATGACAACATGTGCCAAAAATGATACTTGCTTCAAACCAAAAAAATTATGTAGCACTAACATACTCAACTCCCCCTATCATATATACAAGAACACCAAAACACACCAAACACCAAAACATAACATAGCATTCTTTATACAAACTCTTCTCCTCTTCTCCCCCTTTGACATCAAGGACAAAGGACTAGGAAAAGAAAAAAAAACTTCAAATCAAGAACTAGGGGCACCCTATAACTCCTTGAGAATCGCTTCCCAAGTCATATTTTTATCATCCCAGACTCCTTTTTCCCTGGAAAAGGTTTTATGTAGAGATTCTAATTCTTCCATACATTCTTCTCCTTCTTCCAGAGTGGATGGAACATTATTCATCTTCTCAAGTTTTTCTGCTTCCATCAACGTTATTGATATAGAGACATGTCTGGACATAACCGGGTCTCCAAGTTGGGAATAACATCTCATAGCATCTTCTTTCTCCCTCTACAGGATAAAAAATTTGCTCTGAAGATATGCAATAGAAACCCATCCAACATAATTTCTATCATCTACAACCTTGTAATCTCTAGAGGCATCTGCAAGTTAAGACTCAATCGATTCCATTAAATCCTTGATACCTCAAGTGGCTTCAAGCCACTTCATACAATAGACAAATAGTAGTTGGGCTTCTTCATCACATTCTCTTACCTCTTTCAAATTTTGCAAAGCCCTATCATGTATAGTTGTACACTTGTCTTGCAGAAATAACATTCTTTTCTCTAGCATACTTAACTCCACTTCTTTTGCAATTTGTACTTTGAGGTTAGACATGTACTCTTTGATTGAATCAACTATGAGCTTTAAATTTTCAATTGGAGCTAAATATTTATCTATTGTAACACTGGGGCCTATCTCTTGTAATGCTTTAATAGCTTCACTTATCAATTAATTTCCCTTTTGATGTGATTTTGCAGCTTCTTGTGTGACAGAGTTGAGAAAAGTTCCACTTATTTTTATTTTGTCACTTGGTGTAATCTTGGTCAAGTCCACATAACCTGGATAATACAACAATATAACTAGCTAGGGTGGAAGCACGGGTTGAAGTACAATTTTCCTTGAAACAATACCTTTAAGGGTGCTTCTAGATGATTCTCTAGATGGATTTGACAACTTGGAACCTTTGGGAATTTCTCCTTTGCTCTTCTCAGCTAGAATGGCTTTCATGTCTTCCTCTTCTTTTCTTCTCCCTTTTCCTTTTCTTCTTATTTTCCCTTTTCTTCCTCTCTAGATGTCTTTCTAGAGGATTTTACTTTGTTTCTTTCTCCCTTTTATCCTCATCATCCTTGTCATTATTATTATTTTTGTCCTTATTCCTTTCACTTTCATCTTTTTTTTTCTCATCCCTGTTTTTAGTAGATTCTTGATGTTCTTATTTCTAATCACCGAAATTCTCTTTATGTTGGTCATTTGACCTTTTGTTGGTTGTCTCTTATGTTTCATTTGGAGGGGAAAGAGTCTCCAAAATTCCATGTATCTCACCAAAAATCTCCAAGACTGTATTATCCATCACTTATGTAGCATCAATATGCATTTGTGCTTGAGTTGTGTGGGACAAAGAGCTAGTTCTTGTCCCATAACTCCTTGCCAGTTTTCTAATTACTTCTTGGGTTTCTTGTCTCACTTTTTCCATATTCTCTCATTCATTATTCATTAACATATTAACTATCTACTTGACTCTAAACAAAGTAGAGCGTTCTTTTAACAAATTGGAAACATCTACTTTAGAAAGAGATGAACCACAAGAATTTATAGCATCACTTCTCATCTTATCTTTAGCACTCACAACCTCTTGCCTTCTATGTACTAATTCTTCCTAGAAATTTTTATTTACTTTGGAATGTATGGTCTACATAATTACATTACAAATAACTATATACTAAATAAATGCATTTATGGTTTCCTTCCCTTCATCGTTAACCTTATCAAATAACTCAACAATTGACATGAGATCATTTTCAATCAAATTGTTTACTAGGGCTCCTAGATATAGGCATGTCCTCCATAGGATTATATGAGCCTTCTTCATTCTTCTTTTTATGTACATTGATTCAGTAAGTATCCTCCTCTTCCTTTGTCTCCTCTTTCATTGAGATATCAACTTTGGTTGGTTTCTCTTTAGCTGATGCTCTTCTTTTATGCCAATTTATATTTCTTCCTAAACAACATCACTCAAATTTTCTTTCTTGATGGCCTTTTTTTTTGCTCATATTCTTCTTGAAGTAGTAGATGGTGCAGTAGGAAGTGTGACCTTTCTCTTAGATGGCTAGATACTAGGACCGGTAGGGGCATCAACATCAACTAATGCATGGGTACTTCATTATTTCCCCTTTCCCTTCTTACTATTAGCAGTATTGGAAGTGGCAGTACTGTAGATAGGTGTTGGTGCAGCATTGAAAGATAGTCTTCTTGATTTCCTGGGTCCAAAGGGTTGTTCAATAGATTTAGGTTTTCTTTCATCAAGGGCCTCCTTTAGCTCTTCTATATCATCCTTGGAGAAATTTTGTCCTTGAAAGAAAGCTTCAAATTTCTTTCTTGTTTTAGATGTGGTGGCCTCTAAATGTACTTTAGTAGATTTCTCCTCATATGTTTCATTCCTAGGTAGAGAGGGGTCCTTAGGACTGTTCAACAGAATCTCAATGTACCTTTCCACCACTTGTTCATCAATCTCATATCCTAGTGGTTCAATCCATCAAATTTTGGGCTCAACAACCTCCATAATGCATTCATCTATAGTCACAAGAAATGTTATCTCCTTCTCATACTTCTTCACTAGACTCCTTGGAATCTGGTCTCTTTCATACATTTCATTTTGAAATACTACAAATAAAGTAGTTAGGGAATTTTTTTGTGCCCTAAAATATCCTAGACTACTCAAATGATCAAAAAAATCATGAGAACTAGCCTATTGTCATCCCATATTATGCCTTTTCTTCCCAGTAACTCCCTCAGGAAATAAAATAACAAACAAACAAATAAATTGCAAAATTTAAAGGGATGCTTCTTTTCCTTAGTCATATTCAGGTTCTCCATAAGTTGTAGCCTAAGCAACTCACATAATTCAAAATCCTTTCCACTATCCACCATTTCATATGCAGTGTGAATTGTCATAGCAGATATAGAATTTACTCAGTTGGTGAAGTAGATTTTCTACCCAATCATGATGGCAGCATACTTGACATCAAGGTTTGCAATAGAATTTGTAGTTAAGCTCTTTCATCAAATCTTGCACTAGTCATCCTTGTGATTGCATCATTTTTCACCACCTTTAGAACTGGAATGGATCCAGTGTCATAAAGACTAGTTATGGCTCGAATTGCCTCCTTGTTGATAGCCCCTAGTTCATTTTCCCACAAAAAATTTATATGGACCCTATTGAGGGCCATTCTAACAAACTTCACCTCACTCTCACTAGAAAAGTTTGGAAACCAGTTCCAAATGTTCAGCTTCATCTTAACTAGGTTTTCATATTCTATATTAAGCAGTAGATCATCTCCTGTCAACTCACTGTCCCACAAATCCTTAAGCTCTTGTTGATTGAATTCTTCTAGCTTCCAATGAATATGTGTTCATGTATCTTTAGTTCATAGCACATGGCTTGAAATGTGCGAGAACGCACCCATGGGATCATTTTCATACACTTTCCACATATATCTTCTAAATCTAGGTTGGGGTCTCTCATAGATTTCCACAATAGTAGGAGTGGCCATTCTCCTCAAATAACTTGAATATACTTTAACAAAAAGTTCCTTCAACTTAAAATCCATAGAATTTAGATAACAAAGAATACCTTTTTTTGCTTGGAACTAGGGTTTTGATGTACGATGCTCTGAATTGTCTTCAACTCACTTCAACTTTCACTGCTTCTTCCCAATTGCACAAAAATGTTTTTCCTTAACTTAGTTTCTTGCTTTATTACTTATGAATTTTCCCTAATTCACATTTATTTCCTTTCAACTTTTAAAGTTGATAAACACTTTATGAAACATATTGTAAACCAAAAGGTTCTGCAATTCTTTGGATCTGCCTATTTTCTACTAGAGATTTCTCCAACACCTTTAGAATGATGACTAATATCACATATCCTTGTGTCACTACTTGAAACCTCATATATCGAGGGATTTTTAGATTTCTTTGTAACTGCTCCCCCTGAAACCATTACTGGGTTAGTTTTTGGAAGAGGTATGTGCACCAAATGTTGATATAGAAGTATTTGACTCATCCCTTTTCTCAGGTTCTTCCTTTTTCCTCCAAATATTTTCCATTTATTTTCTTACTTTGGTAGGATCCACTTTGTTCACAAACTTGTTCTTTTGTTTTAGATTAGGTTTCTTCCCAATTTTTCTCCTACAAAATTTTGAGATATATCCTGGTTTGTTGCAAGTGTAGCACACAACATATTTTTGATCAAATTGATTTGCATTCATCCTTGACCTGCACTTATTATCCTTATGTCTAAAGATATTGCATGTATAACAGTAGCCTTGAAAATACTGAATCCTTCTGCTAGCATTAAATTTGTTCAACAGTATCTAGCTTCTACACTCGGTAGCTCTATGTCCAAACTTATTGCAAGAAAAGCATTGTCCAACAAAGAATCCAACATTCTGACTCATTCTATTTTGGTTCATCCTACTTCTACATTCTATTGCTCTATGACCGAATTTATTGCATGAGAAACAAAAACCATTAAAACATGGGTACCTTTGAGCATTAGGTTGTCAAATAGGAATCCTTTTGGTATTGCTTCTTTGGATCTTGATTTGATGAATATTTCCTTGAAACTTATTTTGAATGTCCACTTTGTTGGAGATTGGTTTTTCCTTTGAGCTTTGTCCTTCTTCAAGTCCTAGACCACTTTTATCCTTAGAAGGTTTTTGAGATGCAATCAACTCATCAAGCTTTGTAGAGCTTGTTTTTAATTTTTCTTCATGAGCTTTGCTTTTTCTAGATCAAAGCTTAGGGTTACCACTTCTTGTTTAAGATTTGTACATTCATCAATTTTATTTTGAATCTCATCTTTTTTACATTCCTCAATTTGTTTCTTTTCTTCTGCTTGAACCTTCAGTCCAAAAATTTCTTCATTAGCCTTTTTCAACTAATCACTGACTTCTCTATGCATTTCCTTGAACTTTTTGATCTGATCTCTTAACTTTCTGATGCATTCATTTATTTCCTTTAAGTTTCCTTTCAGAGTTTCCTTCTCATCTTCACTTTTGTCCAATTCTTCAAGGACAACATTGATTTCCTCATATGCATAGTTTTCTTTCAGAGGAAAAGGATGGCTTTTGTTAGTCATGTATTCAATTTTTGGGACCTTCCTCAGGCTATAAGACTCTTCAGAGGAACCAAGCTCTGATACCAATCATTGAATACACCGAATATAGAGAGGGGTGAATCATTATTCTACTAACATAATTAATTACTAACCATCCAATTATTAATCCACATCTAGTTGCAAAAGTAAACCAAAACATTAAAGGAATCATAACACATTAACATCAGGATTTTTACATGGAAAACCCAAAAATGGAAAATCCATGGTGAGGATTAGCTCACAATATATTATAACTAGTTATAAGATATTACAGAGCTCATTGCCAAGACTCACTGTCCTTGAAAGGCTCACATCCTAAATGCAAAATGGCTTTGTAAGAGAGGGGGACCAACCACGTCAAGGCTCCAAGTCACGGAGAGTCGAGAGCAAAGGGCTGCCCTAACTTACCTCACTCTAAAGGGATGTTTTGGGATGAGGATTGAGAATGAAGAGCACTATGAATTACTCATGTCACTCTACAGACCCAAAATTTGATTTGGGCCTAGACGAGCTAGTTTCTAGAGTCTAAACTATACATCAAACAATTCTTTTTCTAAGGATGGCAGTGCGGTTTTGGGATGACAGAGCGGCATGTTGGCATCTCTCTAGCGTGCTAGCGTCTGTATGGCAAAAAAATGTAAATTACAGTGAAGAAAATCTCATAAACCTATTGACAACCTAGCTAGTTGATCTTGACGAAAAGAAAAAAATGATAAGGTATGAAAAATAAAGACGAAGATGATAAAGCAAGTAAATAAAAGCTAAGGTGATGAATACGATCTCACAAAAGCATTGATTCGCCAGTTAGCTCCACCCACACGTTCACCTACAAACAAGCAAGAGGGGAAATTGTTGGGGCTATATAAGGGCCTACCTCAGTCAAACCCCCACTTTGGTGTTTCCACCTCCACAGATAGCCAAAAAGAAACGAAGTAGAATATGCAATAAAGAAGATAGAAAGTACTGCAATGAACACTACAAAAGACTAAACCACTCTATCAAATCACAAAGGAGAGCAATGAAGCGTTACCACCTCCACCCAAAGGCTCTCAAGGCCAATGAAGGTAAAATGCAAGAAAAACTTGGCAAAGTCACCACCACTACAAGCATGGTGAAGGGAGGTCTCATAAGATTCCAAGCTTGCAACTTCTATGGTGGCCTCACACATACAATTTGGATATGATGGAGTGTCAAGTTGCTGCAATACTCAAAAATGGGGTGCTAGAATGTTGAAGAATGAAAGAACTGAAGTGAAATTCTTGATAGTAAACTCTCCTATAGGGAGGTGAAAGGTGCACATATCTGTGTCCCACCTCTTTACTAATTACATAAGCATTGCATCATGGTACCTCATGGGTGGCATGAGGTATATCTAAAATAAACTGGTATCATGTAAAGTATCAATCTCCTCCTTTGAAAGTTGGTTGATCTACTCTCAAAGGAGATAAAGCATTATGCCTCCTAGAAATTGACGAGCATGGGGAGGGGCCTAAAGAATAAAAAGAAAAAGAAATCATCACTAAAATTTCTAAATATATGCATTAAATAATTAAAAATACACTAAATTTTCTCTAGGATACTTTACAACCAACTTGGACATTTGGGCCATTTTTGGACCGTGGAGATCCTTGACACCTTAGCCATTTTTGGACACTTTGCGACAAAAGAGGACGCTTTGCAATTTTTTTCCAGGGTCCTAAAAGCTTCTAGAAATGCATAAAAAAATACTATAAATACATAAACGTGAAGATAAAGAATAGTATGATCCACTCACTATATGATGGAGCTCACCTCACGCCGCCTCATCATGCAAAATCTCCAGTCTCGGGGGCCTGTACGCTCATCTGCTCAGCATTTTCAATCACTCTACACCAAGGTAAATTCTCAAAAGGTAAATGTCAAAATTATTTTCAAAAGCATATTCTTTTCACTAAAATATACTAAGCATTCTTTATTTTATGTCTTTATTAAAATCACTTTTCATTCAAATCAACATAATGGGGGCTAGAAAACACCATTTTTTATGTTGTTTGTTCCGTTGGATTCATAATTCCATCCCTAATCTAATCCAATATCTATCAATATGTAGTTTTGTAATATGATAGACATTTACCAAGAAATTCAATCAGGTTGTATGGATACCTTGATTCCACCTCCATAACGTAAGTAGAATATGGGGGGCATACATCTACCCTCGAATTTGATTCTCTATAGAAGTTGAATAAGAGAATTTTTGAACAACTAATGAATTGGTTTTGTAGAATGTGGTTCCTAACATCGTGGTTTTGTAGATAACTATATTGGGGGTTTTATGTAAGGAAATCAAGGGAGTGCATCTAATGAAAACTCCAAACAGTAGTGCCTTCGATAACTTTCATTTCGATTAGGTTGCCTCAAAGACACGTACAACTATGTCCTAAAGTGGAAACAAACACAGTTTATTTCCCACATTGATCCTTTTGAGAAAAACACATGTAAATTCAACATAAAGCAACAACTTAGATGAAAGATACTACAGAAAATAGAACACAAAGATTTTATGTGGGAAAAACCCTTTCAGGTGAAAAACCCCACTCTCCAAAGTTTGAGCCATTGTATTATTTAGCAATAGAAAGTTACAATATAGTTTTAGGCTCTTAGCCTTTTCAGAGATTACATCTTGTTCATTCTGGATACAACTGGTAGCAAGCTCTCCCAGAGAGATCATCCATGGCATTCATGATCAAGAGAGATTCCAGCACAACTCTGCCTCTCTCTTCCTCTACTTTGACCTCATGGCCTCAGCCTTTCGGCCAGCCACTTGGTCCTCACTATCTCTCTCTGGCTCTCAGCTCTTCATCTCCTTGGCTTATCAACCCCCACTTTAGAATGTCCAATGTATACGTTTATACATTCGTTCTCTGCAAGCTCTATGAAATTGTTCTTTTCCAATTGTCGGATCACAACTATCAAATCAACCAACTCAGCATCGTAGATGTTTCCACTTCCTCGTGTTTTAGTTTTCCAACTTCCACATAGAAATGGTTCAGCAAATGGTTCACATCTTTCTTTCTCTGATTGGTCCAAATCGCACCACATCGGACAGTCTTCAAATGGTCAAGGGCGTTCAACTTGTGTTGGCATGTCGGTGAGACACTAACCGTGTCTCCCCGATGCCAACACAGCCAGCATTCGATATCTCCAAGAGTTATCCCTATAGGCAAGAGGTTACATCAAGTCTTGAGAGCTATCGCTAAGACTTCGCCATGTTGCCAAGACCTCACACTGAAGATCTCAAGGTATTCCAAAGATTTCATCAGTTCGCAAGACTATTTCTCTTTCGCCAAGACACCATATCGAGCCTTCAAGTCATACTGAACACCGAGTAGTCGCCAAGAGTCATACTGACATCAGGATTCCCATCGGCAATACAATCACTCTTCGCCAAGACATCATACCGATGCCTTCAAGTTACCCCAAAGTCTTCTGTCGGCCATACATTCCGCTCTTGCCAAGACCTCTCACCGAGTCTTCATGTTGTTCTGAAGCATCCACCAGTCGGCGAGACTCATCGCTTTCACCAAGACTTCATACCAAGGTCCTAAGTCATACTGAGCACCCCAATCACCAATCAGCAAGACTTTTTTCTTTCGCCGAGACCTCACATTGAGCACCCATGTCTTACCGAGTGAGCAAGACATTTGACCTTCGCCAAGAGGTTTCACCAAGATCTCTTATGTTACTCTAAAGCCATACAACTATCGATGAGACTCTCCATTGGTCACCAAGACTTCATACCAAAGTCTTTGAGTCACCGCGAAGACCCCAAGTGTATCCCTATTAGCGAGACCTTCCATTGGTCGCCAAGACTTCATACCGAAGTCTTTGAGTCACCGCGAAGACCCCAAGTGTATCCCTATCGGTGAGACCTTCCATTTTCGCTGGGACTTCTACCAGAGACCCTTGTGTTACCCCAATAGCCATATGCTATCAGTGAGACATTCTCCAGTAGGTGGGACTTCTCCCGGAGACCCTTGTGTTTCCCCGATAGCCATATGTTATCGATGAGACACTCCTCATCGATATGAGTCATACCAAACATCCAAGACTCTCCTCGACACCTGATAAGAACATTTTGTCGGCCAGAGATCTCCACTCAACAAAAGGTCACAGTAAATACATCTAGGTCACAGCAATAGACTTCATTTGACAAGACATCAGCTCTGTCTCAGCGACATGAGCAAAACACAAGGTTATTAAACTGCTAGTCGGCCAGACAACAGGAATGTCACAGTGACCATGCTTTCTCAGAGGTTTCAGCCTGTGAGATTGAGGCAATAATTCCAACATTTTGTTCTCCCTACTTGTGAATGAATCCATATGAGTATCATTTTTATAAAGCTTATTGTTCAATTTCCTTTAGCTTGCATATACACGTAGTGCCATATAGCTGTTAAAGTGGGGGCTAAATGTAGTGTAGAAAATTGTACTCCTTTCTAAGTGAAAGTATAATTTCAAACTTAGTTTGGACCTATTTTAGTGACCTTGCATTTATGCATTTTAAACCTCATTAATAGGCCCCTAATACCCTTTATTATGTATCCCAAGGCTTGTTTTAATTATTTCCCGATAATATAACCCGTATTGAATAAATGCAATTAATTGATGTAATGCCCTGACATAATCCAAGTATTGGAACTTAAGGTCAAGACCCATTCACCATGGGTGAATGGGTCCCCTTTAAGTTCCTAAATTCAATTTCAAATATGATTTTGGTGGAATTTCATAGTCCCAAATTCAAATTTTACATGTTGGCCATCAAGATTTAATAAATGGTAAATTAGAAAGGAAGCCTATAAAACTCTTTAAATAATTTTACACTAGACAAGAGATTGATTCACATGAGATCACAAGGATTTACACTTAAGAGCAAGGAAAAATCAATCCAACATTCAAAGTTGAAGTCTTGGAGTAGCATTCTATTTGTTTTTGTAGGTCTTCAAGCTCATTTTCCTAACAAGATCAAGTATTGTCAAAGATTGATGATAGATGGCTATGGAGGATCATGATGGATTCTAAGTTCTAGGAGATGCACCAAACAATTCAACCAAGCCTAATGAATTGTTTCCTAAGTGGTTCCATATTTTATTATCATTCTAATTTCTACCTAAAGGAAGGTACTACAGATTTATGATCTATTAGGGTTATTTGGCATCTCCCATAGTAGGTCTTCACCATTGTTAATGTTTCATTTAGGGATTTTATTCTAACACACTTGAATACTTGGTTCCTTTTCATTTTAGCTCTTAATATTAGGTCTTGCACACACTTTCATGTTTCAGATCTATACTTTTCATCAAGTTTTAATCACCAAACTTGGGGTTTGACTAAGGAAAACCCATATTCACCACAAAATAGCATTTTTATTTTGTAGATTTATCTTAAGTACAAATTCAGGAGAAAAGATTTAGAAGTGTGGGAAGGAAGTGTAGAAAAAAGGACTCAGATCGCATTTTTTGATTTTCCAAAAAGGGAAACCTGCCCCCATTCACCCATGGGTGAATGAGTCCCTCACAGCCTTTCAAAACAAGCTTTTTATGATAGGTGAACAATATCCAGACCTTCTCAGATCTGCCTAAACTTTATTGTTTTTGTTTGTGTTATGCTTTAAACTGAAGATCCAAGTGTTAGCTTACATAATTGTGATGATTTACTATTTTTAGTTTTTTCTCCCAAAAGTGTTATTTAGGATAATACTCTTGTCCTTAATCATAATGAAATTAGTAGATTCCCTCATCAATTTGACTTGCCCAAGGGTTGTAAGTTAATTCTTTGTGTGGATCTCATTTCCTAATGAAAATAGGAAGATAGGTCTATATTTGATACCATCCCCTTCTTTTCTATCATCCCTATTTTCTATATTTCAAGAAGTAACCACAAAGCATGTTAGTCCTAACACAAGAAAGTGTTAGATGGCCTTTAACTTGCATAGTATATTTTGATTATACCAAATGGAACCTCAAGCACACACAAGAAACCTATTTGACCCAATCATGTTGCCAAGAAAAACCACAAACAAAAATCAAAGAGAAAAAGGTCATGATCCATCATCACTTCTCTCATCACTTGTGGACATCCTCAAGGTGCATAGGAACATGACCAAAGATAAATCAATAAAAAGATAAGACAAACTAGACCAACGAGTCAATAGCCATTTAGATCTTCTTACCAATCAATGAGTGTTAATATGATAGGATTTTGGATGAGTTATGGTTTCAGGAAATGAAGCATGTTGTATAAGACATCGATTCTAGTTTTGATGATGCAACATACTATATAATACAATTGATATGATTGAGTCTGGTTTTAGGAATCATACACCTAGTATAAGACGTCGAGTCTAGTTTCGAGGATGCAATGACTTGTATAAGACAAGTGATAGCTAATAGATGATGTCTAGTTTCAGGAAATGAAGCATGTCATATAAGACGTTAATTATGGTTTCGACAATGCAACATCCTATATAAGATAGATGAGAGGATAAGGATCATTTATGTTGATAGGTACTTGTGATTAGGAAACTTATCAATTAGGATTGGAGACTAGTTGGATAGTTCATCTATTGTTTTAAGATTTGTTAAGCTCAGTTCTCTATAGGATTTTCTACTTGTGTTTGATCAAAGTGTCAACCTAAAAAAGGGAAATTTTATCATGGGACATGGATAATGATACAAAAAAATAAGGGAAAAACCTAAGCCTCAAGGGCTCATCGATGATGGCCTTGCCTATGTGAAGTTGTAGAGGAAATGTAGTTCAACTAACCTTGACAATGGTGGAATGTAGATTGTGATGGATGGAAATTTTATTATAATAGAACCTAAGGGATAGACCTAGGCCTTAGGGGCTCATCAATGATTTCCTTGCCTATGTGAAGTCACAGAGGCAACATAGTTTGATAGCTTGGACTAACACTATTTTTAGAGTTTTTGATGTTTTCTAAATTTTTTTAAGTTTTTTCAATTTTTTATTTTTTTTATTTTTAAAGGAATATTGGATGTTTTTTGTATTTTTTGAAATGTTTTGAAATATTTCTTCTGATATCATGTCTAATATCTCATCTAAAAATATCGGTCAAGGATTTTTCCCCAGTCAAGTATAGGACCAAATTATTATGGATAAAATTGGATGGGTAATATGTCTTATGAATGGATTGAGAAAGCAGTAGACAATAAACATCAACAATTCTCAGGCCATGAGAAGGGTGACAAAGCTTTATTATGGATCAATGGAAAAAGTGGGATTTTATTATGGAAGGAGATATGTATGGGCTATTATGGGTGGAAGTGAAAAATCAAATAGAATGATAGTAGATGATGGAGTGAAGACTGACTACAAATGGCACCTGTTTGCCAGGTTTTCACCATGGTGCCTATACAAAGTGTCACCAGAGTGGTTTTCATTATTGGACATATTATTTCTCTTTACGATTTTTTATTTTTCTATTTTTATATTTTTTGTGTCATGCAAGACACATGTTTTCCAGGTTTTCATTAGGGCGGCAATTTTTTTTTACTTTTTAGATTTTTGTTTTATTTCTTAATTTTTTTATTTTTCTATTTTTTCTAATTTTTTCAAATTCTCTAAAGACTAGGTATAGTACTTGTGAAGGTGCATTTTATTGATGGGCTCTGTAGTAGTTCACCTTTAAGAGTAGCCAGTTGATAAGCACTAGATCCATATGTTGTAGTTGTGATGTAAGGACCCAACCAGTTAGGCTCAAATTTTCTAGGCTTCTCTCGATCCATTTGATTCTTTGGATTTTCCTTTAAGACCAAGTCACTGATGTTAAAGTGTCTTACTCAAACTCTCATTTTATAACTATGATGAAGACGATTTGGATAAGCTTGTAGATTGACCAATACATTTTGTTGTCTCTCATCCAATAACTCTATCTTATATAATCGGGATACACAATATTCCTCATCATCAATGAACTGTTGCATAGATACTCTCAGTGATGGTAACTCAGCCATGATGGGAAGAATGAATTTAGATCCAAAGATGAGGGAATATGGAGTGGATCTAGTAGGAGTACGGATGTCAGTTCAATAGGCTCACAAGGAAGGATTAAATTGGATATTCCAGTCATGACCAGCATCATCGACAGTCTTCTTTAGTATTTTAAGGATTGTTTTATTAGACGCCTCAACTTGATCATTACCCTAGGGGTAATATGAAGTAGAAAAATGATGGTGGATATGGATTTTTTTTTGCATAGTTCATGGACATTTTTTTTTAAAGGATGACCATTATCTGTAACCATATATTATGAGACACCATATCAGCATATGAAATAATTGAGGATGAACTTGGCTATTTTCTTACTGGTAATATAGGTCATCGGGATAGCTTCAATCCACTTCATAAAGTACTCAGTTGCAGTGAGGATTAATTTGTAACCATTGGTGGATGTAGGGTGCAGCTTTCCATGAGGTCGAGCCCCCATTGAGAGAATGGGCATGGTCACATAATTGGATGAAGTTCTTGGGTGGGTGGGTGCACAAGATCTCCTTGTATCTAACATTGTTGGCATTTCTTAACAAAGTGATATTTGTCATGTTCCGTAGTAGGCTAATAGTATCTCATTCACATGAACTTCTTAGCTAAGGTAGGACCACTAAAGTGAGGTCCACGTATACGATCATGTACTTCATGTAAATTCATCTATGTTTCATCTGAATCGAGACATCTAAGGAGGGTGTTGTCTAGGCTACGACAATAAAGGGTATCACCGATGATGATGTATCTAGAGGCTTACCGGATAAAGTTTTTACATTGATTGAAAGATAAGTTGGGAGGAATGATTTGGTCATGTAAATAGTTATAAATATCTTTATACCATGGAGAATCAAGACCAAAAATTTCACACACATGCTCAAATTTGAGGATATCGAATGTAGGGACCAAAATTTGTTCCACCAAGAACTCATATTGCGATACATTATTAGGTATATCCAAGAGAGATCCTATGGTGGTCATTGTTTCATCTGCTTTGTTCTAAATCCTTGGAATCTGATTGAAGACAATGAAATCAAAGTACTATTCAAAACTATCAACCATACTCTTGTAAGGGATAAGATTCTCATCTTTTGTGTCATATTCATCATTGATCTAATGGATAACCAGCAATGAATCCCCATAGACATGAAGGTTCTTGATCTTCCATTTAATTGACATTTAGAGTCTTGTGAGAAATGCTTCATAATCAACTATGTTATTGGTACAAGATAATGTTATTCTATATGACTTAGGTATCGAGTTTCCTTGAGGTGTGACAAAGAGAATACTAGCTCCAAAACCATGATTTGTGAAACATCCATCAAAATACAATTTCTATGTAGTAGAAGTCTCTATTGTGAAGATTGATTCATCCAAAAAATCAGACACTATCAGATGATTTTTTGTTGTTGGAGCATCTACAAGTTGATCAAATATCACTTATCCTTTTATTTTTCCCTTTTGATCAATGTATTATATATCAAACTCTCTCCAAATCATTACCCACTTCACTACTCAACCTGTATGAGTTTCTTTATTGATTAGATACTTCAATGGATCTATTTTTGCTACTAGTTTTGTTCGATAGTTCAACATATAATCCCAAATATTTTGAGTGGAAAAAACAACTACAAGGCATGCTCATTCAATAGGAATGCAGTTAAGTTCATACGCCACAAGTGTGTGACTGATGTAGTATATGGATATTTCTCTTCATCATTATTTTCTATTAACAAGGCTCCCAATACCGATGAAATTGTTGATATGTATAGTATTAGATATCTACCATCAATGGTTGGAATGAGAACTAGAGGATATAGTAGATAATCTTTGATTTGTTGAAAGGCCTCTTGTTAACGATCAATCCATATGAACGAGATTCCCTTATGAAGCAAGTTTTGAAATGGTTGACATTTATCATCCAACTAAGCTATGAATTTTTAGATTGATTGAATCTTTCCTTATAGACTGTGTAATTGATTTATGTTTTCTAGTGGAGGCATATCCATGATGGATTTTACTTTTGTGGGATCAACTTCAATACCTCGAAAAGAGACAATGCATCCTAGTAGTGTACCAAAGGTTACCCCAAAAACACACTTTTTTGGATTTAATATGACCTTTATATTCTTCCAATCTTTTGAAAATATTTTCTAGCATGGCTAAATGATTGTCTTTTGATAATGAATTTTCCAACAAGTCATCCACATAGCCTTCCATTAGTGTATACATATAATCATGGAAGATTGTAGTCATAGCCCTTTGATATGTTGCTCCAATATTCTTAAGGTTGAAAGGCATGACATTCCAATAGTAGGTACCCCAAGGACAAGTTAAATATGTTTTATGTTGACCTTCAGGGGAAATTATGATTTGATTATAGCCTGAGAAAACATCCATGAGTGATAGAATTTCATATCCCACTATTAATTCTACTATGATGTAAATTTTTGGTAGTGGGAAATCATCCTTAAGACAAGCTTTATTTAAGTCTTTGAAATCTATTCAAATTTTGATCCCTCCAATTGGTTTTATTATAGGTACAATATTGAAAATTCACTCTGCATAGTCTATAGGTCGAATGAAATCAACATCTAGTAACTTCTTTAGTTCTTCTTTCACTAAGAGTGCAATTTGGGAACAATGGAAAATGATACAAAACCAACACAAGATCTAACCTAGGCATATCAGCATATGACCAAGTGAAATTGATTTCTCTCGCTAAAAAGAAAATTATGAATTCCAATTTTTTAGTGATTGTCAAACATGTTGCAAAGTGAACAATTCTAGGACTATCATCAATAGTAATGTTTATTTCCTCTGAATTTTCTATGACTAATTTTGATCTCTCTTGATTTTTAGTTATCCTATCCAACACTCTATCCTTAGGCACCTCAGGGAGGTTTTCACCCTCAGATACATTCTTTTTACTTTTTCATGGTCTAAAGGCGCATTTCAATTTTCACATAGAGACCTATTCTTTTTTTGTTTTATCATTTTTGTGACTAGAAGGTGAATTGGACTCTCCAAATTAAGTTTTTTTATCAAGTTCTATGATGAATCAAACTTTGTGATCCCCACTTGGTATTCCTTCTCAAAGTCCTATAAACTTGGCTATTGCTTCATCATTTTCAAATGTCTAAGCTCAAAGGTCCTTTTTGCTCCCAATCTATCTATGTGTAGTGTGTAATTCCTACTCTAAGATGCAAAAACTAAACTAATTCAACAAGGAAAACAAAATACAAACACTCGGATTAGGCCTAGTTGAATCTAAAATAAATAAAAAATTGAAACCTTATACCTTATTTAGATTCATGGCCTTGGTTAGCCCTTTGATTGCTTAAATTGTGTGCTCCTTCTTTGGAAAGGTAGCTCAAAATGATGCTAAATTGATGAGGATTCTAATGATGCAAATGGGTATTGTGATGGATGCAATATGGAAGCTCAAAAGGATGCAACAATGGTGAATGGCTTGAAGATTGCTTGAAATGTGTGCTCCTGGAAAAGTAGCTCAAAATGATGCTAAAGCGATGAGGATTCTAATGATGAAAATGGTTATTGTGATGGGTGAAATATGGAAGCTCAAAAGGATGCAACAATGGTGGATGGCTTGAAGATTGCTTTAAAATTGGCTAAGTGCTTGTTGGCTTGATTGCTAGAGTGGATGGATCCAAATGAAGACATTTTTCATCATTTTTAGGGGAATTTCCTCTAAAATAATGAAGAGTTTGGATTAATCCAAGGTGGATGAGATCAAGGGCTAGGGTGAGTTCAAAACTCACAAGCCCTCACAAAGTGGCATGTGCTAGATGATGTGGAAAAGAGAGGTTGATGTGGAGATGGCATGGAGGTACTAGGTTGTACCTTGGGAAGGGACAATATCTCCTCATAAAGGAGGTCCTTGTCCACATGTGCATTGATAAGACATGTGAGGAATTAAAAATTTCTCACAAATCCTCATGGGGATGGGAGAAGAAATTTAAAATTCCTTAAAATGTCTTGGGTGAGTAAATGTGAATTAGAAATTCACATAGGGAAGGGGATGCCTTCTCCAAAAGGAGAAAGCATTTAATGTTGGTTGACCAAGGGCACATGCCATAAATGGAATGGAGATTAGGTTATCCCAAGTGGGTAATTAAGGTTGTACAAACATGGAATTAGGCAGGTTAATGAAGGATTAGAGACAAGTGAGGATTATGGAGGATGTGACCCTTATGATGATTAGGGGGTGCACATCCTAATCATAGACTAATTAGACTAATCTGGATTATGGAGGATTATGGAGGATGTGACATGAGGAGAGAGAAGAAAATCAATTAAAAATTAATTTAATTCATTTGGGAAAATGACTAAATTAAATAAATTGGTCTATTTATTTAATTTAGGGATGAATAAGGTAAAGTATTTAATTGATTGATTAAATATCCTAGGGGACATTAGGTTGTAGGGAAATATTAATCAAATAATAAATTATTTAATTAATATGAATCAGGTACATAGGACAAAGGAATGCAAGGGTGAGTTTTACCATATGGGAGTGGTCAAATTCAGGTGTTTACATTTTTCCCCTCTCTGAAATATTCTTAGAATAACAATGTTTCAAAGAAAATAAAATACAAATGACTCGATAGAAGAAAATAATATTAGATGATGCCCTGGCATCGCAGGAGAATGGATAGGATAGAAGGATGGAGGAAAATGGTAGGGTATTCCCCCTCGAGAGGGCAGATGGAGAAGAAAAGGGGCCCTGAGCAACTTCTCAATATGGAGAAATGGAGGGCACAACATGATAGAGTGCAAAAAACCATTAAGAATGACCTTTGAATAGAGGAAAACAGACAAACGGGGTGTGAATGGTGGCCCTCAGAAGTAAAGGGGAAAATGAATTAATAAAGGGTTAATTAAAGGGTAAAAATTATCAAAAAATTAAAAGGATAATTAGGTGCAAAAATTAAAATTATAAATAGTAAATTTGAAAAATTACTATTCGCCTAATTGTCATTTGCACACTTGGTAGCTAACTAGACAAAAGAGAGAGAGAGTGACAAGGATGGCTGACGGGTCAAGTAGTGATGAGGCATTCGTGGATGACAATCTGATCCACTATGGAAAGGAGGTGTGAAAGTATTACTATGAGTGTGCGGTACCCCACCAAGTAGGCCACTCATCTCAACCTTGTAATTTTGAGTTTAATTATACGCACATTTTTTTATTTCGGGATGGGTAGACTAGGGTACAGACTCACCACGAAAGGGAAAATTCACCCTTCTAGAAAGGATCTGGTGGATCAGAGAAGAAAGGGGTGGATTTGTGCACCACAACGGCAGGTACGCTAGGGGAGGATCGATTGAGAAATCGCCTCTCCCCGAAAAGGGTGATACTGCATTATGTAGGGGCGAGAATGAACCAAGATAGGCGATTGCGAAATCACCAAAATTGGGAAAAGGAAAACACGAATTCGCCCAAAGGGTAAATAGGCGGATGCGAATCCTCCTTTCAAGGAAAAGGGTGAAGGAGAATTCTCCACTTGGGGAGAAAAAGATGTAGGGGAGATTACAAAATCACCCATTGGGTAAAGGGGTGAATGTGAATTCGCCTTTGAGGAAAAGAGGGGAGAATCCATGCCTAGACAAGAAAGGGGTGGGTTCACTTGAAGAATAGGTGAGCCCACTGATGAAATACATAGGGGTGAATGCACTGGGGAGGGAAATGGGAAAAATTTCCTTGCACAGAGGCGAACTCACCAAACCGAGGTAGGGGGAAAATGATAGAAAAAGAAATGAAATTCTAGAAAAGCTGACAAAGTGATATGCACAGATGCAAAACTTTGAGACAATGAGGACGTGTGAGAGGCACTCAATGGTGTTAGAGGTGAAATGTAGGGTGATGAATTCCCATGATTGTGGATCACTAGCACAAGCGGGATTACTACATAAGTTGGGGTATCCCAACATCAAAGCACATAGAGGACTATTGACAACACTAATGGAGCGATGGAGCTCTGAGACTTCAACCTTCAATCTCTCGATAGGGGAGATGATTGTGACACTAGAGGACATATGGAGGATTCTACGATTTCCCATATGAGGTCACTTGATCAGTTGGACATGTAGTCCTTCACTGGACAGGAGCCTACGGGTTGTATTTGGGCATGTTGAGCTTCCCATCTAGGGGAGTGAGTTAGATCTTGACGCTTGCTTGGGGTTAGAGATACCATCTCTACCATTATACCTTTGAGGCCTGATAAGTAGAATTTTTTTACCAAACAAGAGTAGATGCTTTTGTAGCCTCAAGATGATTGAGGTTGTTAGGTGTATCATGGAGACATGAGAGGGGGAGTTTGTTTGGGGAGTGTGCATGCTAGTGCAACTATACCAAGACATGCACATCATTTGTTATAGGCAAGACCTTAGCATTAGGCATGTGACTATGCTCCAAGTATGGGCCTGGGAGCACATCAGTGTGGTGCGACAACAAATGTGTGTAGTGTGTAATTCCTACTCTAAGATGCAAAAACTAAATTAATGCAACAAGGAAAACACAAGACAAACACTCATATTAGGCCTAGTTGAATCTAAAAAAAACACAAGAAATTGAAACCTTTTACCTTATTTAGATTGATGGTCTTGATTGGCCCTTTGATTGCTTGAAATGTGTGCTCCTTCTTTGGAAAAGTAACTCAAAATGATGCTAAAGTGATGAGGATTCTAATGAAGCAAATGGGTATTGTGATGGATGCAATATGGGAGATCAAAAGGATACCACAATGGTGGACGGCTTGAAGATTGCTTGAAAATTGGCTAAGTGCTTGATGGCTTGATTGCTAGAGTGGATGGATCCAAATGGAGAATTTTTTCACCATTTTTAGGGGAAGTGCCTCTAAAGGAATGAAGGGTTAGGATTAATCCAAGGTGGATGAGATCAAGGGCTAGGGTGAGTTGAGAACTCACAAGCCCTCACAAAGTGACATGTGGCAAATGATATGGAAAAGAGAGGTTGATGTGGAAGTGACATGGAGGTACTAGGTTGTACCTTGGGAAGGGACAAGATCTCCTCATAAATGATATTCTTGTCCACATGTGCATTGATAGGACATGTGAGGAATTAAAAATTCCTCACAAATCCTCATGGGGATGGGAGAAGGAATTTAAAATTCCTTAAAATGCCTTGGGTGAATAAATGTGAATTAAAAATTCAAATAGGGAAGGGGATTCCTTCTCCAAAAGGAGAAAGCATTTAATGTTAGTTGACCAAGGACACATGCCATAAATGGCATGGAGATTAGGTTAGCCTAAGTGGGTAATTAGGTTGTGCAAACATGGGATTATGCAAGTTAATGAAGGATTAGAGAAAAGTGGGGGATTATGGAGAATGTGACCCTTATAATGATTAGGGGTGTGCACGTCCTAATCACATATTAACAGGGATAACTTTAAGAAACCCCCCCTCGGCGAAGGTGTAAAATCTTGACAAATTTTTCCTTTTATTTGGAAAAAATTATTAATTTTCCTAGCGAATCTATGCACATTATTAAAAAAAATTGTAAAATCCTCGTGAATCTTAATGAATAATTGGTAAAAAATAATAATCATAGTGGCAAATCCTAGCGAATAATAACTAAAAATATTAATTACAATGGTGAATCTCTCCTTTAAAAATTTGCATAGTTGGTCGGCTTAGTTTCCCCATATTTTTGTTATTGTTTGTAATATTGAAGTAGGAGCCTGGGGGCGACAGCCACCAGTGAGGTCAAGGGGCAACACCCCTTGTGGGGGTCAAGGTGGTAGAGCCCCCTTGTGGGGGTCAAGGGGGAAACGCCCCCTCACGGGGTTTGGAGACAGTGTGCTTCTATAGCGATACAGGTGGGGTCGAGGGGCAGAGCCCCTCGCCACCAAGCATAAATTCACTATCAAAAATGCATTGGAGCACACATAGATTAAGTATTTTTTTAAAATCTCATTTTAAAATTAAGACTAAATGAAAATTGAAAATGTTACCATCGATTAGCTTTTTAATCGAATGGTTGCAGGTTAATTCCATGACCTAATACGCATGTGCATTTTAAAAGGCTTGTTGAGGCCCAAAATTTGTTTTGGGCCACACGATTATATTTAATCATGTGGCCCAAAACAAATTATGGGCCTCAACAAGCCTTTTAAAAGCCACATGTGTATTAATCTAATCGTGTGGCCCAAAACAAATTTTGGGCCTCAACAAGCCTTTTAAAATGCACATCCGTATTAGGTCGCAAAATCAACCTGCAACCATCCGATTAAAAAGCTAATCGATGGCAATAAATAAAAGCCCCAAAATTAAATGGTAATTTATTGTTAGTGGTGATATTGCCCCAAAATTAATGGTAGGAGTATAATATTATTGGCGAATATAATTAATATTTGTAATTATAGTCTAAACTACTGGCGAATCAATTCCAATGATGTATCATTTAAATAGGCGAATTAATCGGGACGAAATTATTTTTTTGTAAAAACCTGGCAATTCAACATTCTTTTCAGCTTGTACTATTTGCCATTTTTGGAGGTCCCAATTTCAATTATTCGCCAATTGGCGAAGATTCACCACTAAAGTTTTCCCTACATATTAATTAGACTAATCTGGATTAAAGAGGATTATGGAAGATGTGACATGAGGAGTGAGAAAAAAAATGAATTAAAAATTAATTTAATTCATTTGGGAAAATGACTAAATTAAATAAATTGGTCTATTTATTTAATTTAGGGATGAATAAGGTAAAATATTTAATTAATTGATTAAATACCTTAGGGGACATTAGGTTGCAAGGAAATATTAATCAAATAATGAATTATTTAGTTAATATGAATCAAGGATGCAAGACGAAGGAATGCAAGGGTGATTTTGATCATATGGGAGTGGTCAAATTCAAGTGTCTACATTTCTCCCCTCTTTGAAATACAATTAGAATAATAGTGTTTTGAAGAAAAATAAAATATAGACAACTCTAGAGAAGAAAAGAATATTAGGCGATGCCCCGACATTGCAGGAGAATGGATAGGATGGAAGGATGGAGGAAAATGGTAGGGTATGCCCCCTTGAGAGGGAAAATGGGGAAGAAAATGGGCCCTAGTTGACTTCTCGATATGGAGAAATGGAGGGAGCGACGCAATGGAGTGCAAAAAACCATGAAAAATGGCTTTTGAATGGAAGAAAATGAACAAACAGGGTGTGAATGGAAGCCCTCAGAAGAAAAGGGGAAAATGAATTAATAAAGGGTTAATTAAAGGGTAAAAATTACCCAAAAATTAAAATGCTAATTAGGTGCAAAAAGAAACATAATAGATAGTAAATTTGAAAAATTACTATTCACCTAATTCTCATTTGCACACTTGGCAGTTGACTAGACGAAAGAGAGAGAGAGAGAGAGAGTGATGAGGATGGATGACGGGTCGAGCGATGACGAGCCATTCGTGGATGATGATTTGGTCCATCGGGGCGAGGAGGTGCAGCAGTATTACTACAAATGCATGGTACCCTGCCAGGTAGGCCTCTCATCCCAACCTTGTAATTTCAAGCTTAATTTTATGTACATTTTTTTATTTCGAGATGGGTAGACTAGGGTACAAACTCGCCACATAAGGGAAGATTCACTCTTTCGGCAAGGAAAATTCTCCCGTCCAATGGATCGATGAGGAAAGGAGTGGATTCATGTGCCGCAGGGGCAAGCATGCTGGGGGAGGGGCAATTGTGAAATAGCCTCTCCCCAAAAAGGGTGATACTGCATTACGCAGGGGCAGGAATGAACCAGGATAGGTGATTGTGAAATCGCCAAAATTGGGAAAAGATGAACATGAATTTTCCCAAAGGGTAAATAGGTGGATGCAAATCCACCTTTCGGGGAAAAGGGTGAAGGAAAATTTTCCACTCAAGGAGAAAAAGATGCAAGAGCGATTACAAAATCACCCATTGGGGAAAGGGGTGAATGTGAATTTTCCTCTAAGGAAAAGATGGGTGAATCCACACCTGGACAAGAAAGGGGCAGGTTTGCTTGAAGAATAGGTGAGCCCACTGATGAAAGACACAGGAGCGAATGTGCTAGCTAGATAAGTGAACGTGTTCGAGAGGGAAATAGGAAAACTGGCCTTGCACAGAGGAAAACTCACCAAACTGAGGAAGGGGGAAAATGATATAAAAAGAAATGAAATTCTAAAAAAACTGACAAAGTGGTATGCATGGATGCAAGACTTTGAGACTCTAAGGGCGCGCAAGAGGCACTCAGTGGTGTTAGAGGTGACACGTATGGTGATGAATTCCCATGATCATGGATAGCTAGCACAGGAGAGATTACTGCATATGTTTGGGTATCGCAACATCAGAGCACAAAAAGGACTGTTGACAACATTGATGGAGTGATGAAGTTCTGAGACTTCAACCTTCTATCTCCTGATAGGGGAGACGACTGTGACACTGGTGGATATCTAGAGGATTCTACGATTACCCATCTGAGGGCACTTGATCAGTTGGACACATAGTCGATCACTGGACAAGACCCTACATGTTGTATTTGGACCTATTGAGCTTCCCATCTAGGGGAGGGAGTTAGATCTTAATCCTTTCTTGGGGTTAGAGATATCAGCTCTACTGTTATACCTCTGCATCCTGATCGGTAGGATTTTGTTACTAGATATGAGAGGATTTTTCCAACCTCAAGATGATTGAGGTTGTTAGGAACATCGTTGAGAGACAGAAGGGGGAGTTTGTGTGGGGAGTGTGCATGCTAGCCTAGCTATACCGAGAAATGCATGTCATCTATTATAGGTGAGCCTAGCATTACGCATGTGACTCTACTCCAGGTATGGGCTTGGGAGCACATTATTGTAGCACAACCAAACATTTTGAACATTATTGTTAGAGATGAGATGTTGCCCATGGCCTACTAGTGGGGGATGGAGTATGGTTTGAGACTCCACTATCAAGAGGTGGGTTATTTGGAGTGGATGAGGAGATTGGATGGACTGAAAGGGGAGCACATCACCTAGAGACCATACATGACATGACACTTCTAGGGATGGAGGGACAATGATTGGAGATGGAGGGGCTACCTATTCTCTTAGTGTTACCTGATTGGGAAAGACCCATTTATTGTGGCGCTGCATAGACTAGACAAGGTCACATGACAGTATGGGATACAGTATGACATTCTTGCAAGGCCCCAAATATTTGGCCAGATTAGTCGAGAACCAACAACAATGTAGGATGATCAAATTACAGTAGATTTTTCTTGACAAATGTTAAATGCATTCCCCATGACATAGTATCTATGGAGGTGAGGGTCAGCTAATGCTGGGATGATAGTACGATATTCTACATGGTGGGAAGAGTGGAGGCAAGGGTGTATCACCATAGTGCACCTAATTGTAGGGGCCCTGGGATTTGGTTTAGACTATGAGAGAGAGTTGCCGAAGCCATAGAGGAGGAGGAGAGACAACAGGAAAAGGAGAGGAGGAGATGGTGATGTGGAGATGTCACAATCAGGGGGGAGGATCAAGCTATGGACATGGATGTGAATGCCCCAGCCATACACCCATTAGCTATAGTACCATATGTGCCACCGCATCCAGAGAATCCCATAGTATTACTCATAGGATCCCTGGCCCGATTGGGGATAGCCAAGCATCGACTCAGAGAGTCAAAGGTAGGTCATGATAGATTACAAACAAAGGTGGAGAGATTGTGGGTGGAGGTAGAGCAACTGCAGGGTCTACAAAGAGATGGAGACAAGGATTGAGGGGACCTAGAAAATAGGGCAAGGAGAGAGGTGCTAGAGATGAAGAGGGATAGGGATGACCTACAAAGACAGGTAGGGGAGCTGTAGAGAGGATTGGAGGAGATGCAAAGGGAGAGGGATGAGGCCTAAGATAGAGTGAAGTGAGTTGAGGTGGCCATGGGGAATGTAGGGGGACTACTGGAGAGGGCAAAGGCAACAGAGGCACTGGTGCAAACACTATAGGGTGAGTGGGATGCATCAGCACAGAGGATAGTGTAGTTGCAAGCATAGGTGGATCATATGTAGTTATCCCAAGAGGCTTGGGAGAGGGAGAGGAGACACAT
The DNA here is from genome assembly GCA_007258455.2 of Sequoia sempervirens. NCBI lineage: Eukaryota > Viridiplantae > Streptophyta > Pinopsida > Cupressales > Cupressaceae > Sequoia > Sequoia sempervirens. The sequence continues at coordinate 804,792,538 of VDFB02271358.1, forward strand.
CAATTGCCTAAGGGACAAGTATAGGATAGAGAGAGAGACTCGGTGAGGGCACAAGCAGAAAAGATGGGCGATGCTAGGACAAAGTTCAGCTATTACATGTTTTCTTATCATCAGGTCATCCCAGATCTGGCACGAAGGGTGTCCCCATATGTCAAAGCAGCCCCATAGATTCCCACACCATCACACTCAAGGGCTACACATACATGAGGATACAGTAGCTTCCATGGGACACCCTCTGAGGCAGAGGTTCAATGCTAGACTCCCCCTAGAGGTTAGATGTTGGCAACACAAGTTAGAGAATGAGAGGGGGATACAGGAGACAAGGTTTTGATAGGTGCAGGGTGGATGGGTAGTATAGGAAAACAAAGACTACAAATTCTACAACACGTATTTGATAGATTGATTCATTCATTGATTCTTTTATTCTTTATTCTTTATTCATTTAGGAGATGTAGTATTTGTACTTGATTAGATCTTTGCACCTGTATCTTATTTGATGGATTTTAATGGACATTGATGATGGACTTGTTATGTTATTATGGAATTTTTATGGACTTTTATGACCTTTTTATTATGGATTATGATGGACATATGATAGACACTATATTTTTTGATATATATATATATATGATATGTGATGGACATTGTTGACACTATGTGGTTATTATGTGATGCCATGGATGTTTATTATGTTTATGTGATTATGATGGCAATTATGACATATGCATGTGATTATGATGATTATGGTTTATGCTTATGTTTATAGGAATATTATGGATAGAATGCATTATTTCTAACACCTTTGGATGCAAGATGTGATGGATGGTTTATGATTTTATGATACATGCTATGGATGTGATACTAATGGTGGGTGATGCAGCTGGTGATGTATATGAGACATGATATGATGATGGAATATGATATGAATGATGAGTAATGTATGGATTATTGCATTATAATGATTAATTATGTATGTATGATGTGATGTGGAAATGCAATTTGATGTAACGAATTAAAACATGTGATATATGCATGTGTAATCATAATATGGATAAATGTAATGTAATGAAAAATATGTGGTGAAATGAACTAATATAATGATGATGTGATGAAATGATAATGACAGGACATGAACTTAAGATGCTTATAATAACCAATCTAGATCAATCTAAACAACTTAAAATGAATATAAAAAGGATAATGCAATGAGATAAATTGATATGAAATGAACTTAAGATGCTTAGAATAACCAATCTAGATTAATCTAAACAACTTAAAATAAATATGAAAATAATAATGCAATGAGATGAAATAATATGAAATGAACTTAAGATGCTTAGAATAACCAATCTAGATTAATCTAAAAAACTTAAAATGAATATGAAAATGATAATGCAATGAGATGAAATGATATGAAATGAACTTAAGATGCTTAGAACAACCAATCTAGATTAATTTAAACAACTTAAAATGGATATGAAAATGATAATGCAATGAGATGAAATGATATGAAATGAACTTAAGATGCTTAGAATAACCAATCTAGATTAATCTAAACAACTTAAGATGATAATGAAAGTGATAATGCAATAATGAAATGGATAATAAACCTAGGTGAACAATGATAGGTGTGGCAATGCATCGCATAATGAGATGAATGATGATGGTTGTGATAGTGCACCTGTCAAAACCATAGGAATCCTAATAGGAAGAAAAGAGGGAAGAACATTTGCACAACCAAAATCACTAACCATAGGCTAGGGAAAGAATGGATGGGGATAAATGCAATGCAATGGGATGATAAATGAAATGTAAACCTAATGCCATTTTGGGAGCATTGATTTTTTCTATAGCATAGGACACGATACGCCAGGGTATGAGGAACCAAGGAAAATTAGTGTCAAATGCATAAAACAAACACAACAAACTAGAAGGCTATCCCAACACCCCAAAGCTGCAAGATCTTTGGTTGGGCCAAGTATTGGGATAACCACAAGCACAAAGGATTCCCTAGCATAACACAAGACCATGGGGATCTTGGTGAGTACCATGTGGGACAACCAAGAAGACAAAAGCACACAAAATCAAGATATGTCCCTATGTTTACCAGTCAAAGCGCACCATGATATGATGGATCGTGGTGACCTTGACAAGGTATAATAGGAAGCTTAAATGATAAAAAAATCCCAAAGCATCAAAATATCATAATGAACTTCAAATTTCCTTTACCATAGGATCAAAAGGGTGGATGGGATTGATGCGATCTGATTTAGGAAGGATACATCTTGTTAAGACCAAGGATGGAGGATAGATTGGGTGATCGACATGACTCGGGATACTCGAAACTGATTAGACCTCAGGATACTAATGGACTTTGTTTTTCAGCACTAGCTAAATAAGGACATACTTGACAACACGAAACAAAAACAAAGAAACACCCTAAAGACCTAGGGGCTTAGGGGATGATCAAATATTATCCTTGCCTATGTGAAAGCAGAGTGCCCTCGTAGTTCACTAAAATACTAACAACTGGCCATGGATAAAAGCAAAAAGAGGACAATGGAGACATCGACGGATGACAAAGACAAGATAGAAAAATTCCCTAGGGGTTGATCAAATGATTATCCTTGCCTACGTGAAAGCGCAGGGCAACGTAGTTCGACAAAGTGGAAAAAAGATGACATGAGACCTAATGATGACTGATACGATGAAAGACCTTAAATGAGGACACTAGAATGAAAAAAAAACTGATATACCTACGATGAAAAGCTCAGATTTAGGATAAAAGATCAGGATTTTGGATAGTCTATTTGAATTAGCAAATACTCAACCAAAATATACCAAGTGACGGATGACAAGATGTCGATGGGAGGATGGGATTAATAGGATGTAAGGATAGGATATACTGATAGAATGGAGGGAAGCATAAAGTAACTAGGATGCAAGGTATATTATGATTAAGCCCTCTACGAATGGTTACTACTACCAGGTTTTCACCAAGCATACTTATCCAAGGTGCCACCAAGGGTGGTTTTCACCATAAGACAAATTATTTCTCTTTACTATTTTTGGATTTTTTTGACTTTTTTATTTTTTTGTATTTTTACTAATTTTTTACTTTTTTTGGTATTTTTCAAGATAAGATAACCCAGCTGACTTAGGTGTAAAACCTCTTTAGATGCATGATGTTAATGGGCTCCTATAAGGGTTCCCCCTCAAGTGTAGCAAGCTGGTATGCCCCAAAACCATATTTGATGGTGACAACATAAGGACCCAACCAATTTGCTTTAATTTTTCCCTTCTTGTCTCGATCTTGCTAGGTGTGTTAATTCTCTTTAAAGACTAGATCACCAACATTCAATTGGAATGGATGTACCTTCTTATTGTAGCTTCTCCTAAGATGATGTTGGTATGCTTGGAGATGATTGTAGGCCCTGATGATTTTTTCATCCAGGAGTTCCAGTTGACTTAATCATGTGATTTGAGCATCTTCATCATTTATGAGATTCTTCAAAGAGATTCAAAGTGATGGGATCTCGACCTCAATCGACAAGATAGTATCAGTTCCATACACAAGGGAGTATGGGTTAGCACCAATGGGTGTGTGAATGGATTGCGGTATTCCCAAAGGGTGGGATGGAGTTGGAGGTGTCAATCTCGACCGGTATTTTTGACCACCTTTTTAAGTATTTTAATAAGTGTCTTATTGGTCGATTTAGCTTGGCCATTACCTTGAGAGTAATAGGGGGTGGACCAACGATGTTGGATATGATATGTCTCACAAATTTGCTTCATATAGTGGTTTTTGAATGGTTTACCATTGTCAGTGATGATGGTGGAGGAGATTCCATATCTGTAGAATATATGAAAAAGGATGAATTTGGAGATTTGAATACATGTGATTTGGGAGAGTGGAATTACTTCCACCCACTTGGTAAAGTATTCAGTTGTGGTGATGATGAATGTACGACCATCGGATGATGGAGGATAAATCTTACCAATTAGGTTGAAACCCCATTGTGAAAAATCCCATGGAGCAATGATAGGCTACAAGTCTTGCGCAGGAGCATGGATCAAATCTGCATGTTGTTGGCATGGTAGACATTTCTTTATGAACTCATAGGCATCATGTTCCATAGTGGGCCAGTAATATCCTACTCTTAGAATCTTCTTGGCTAAGGTCATTCCATTAGAATGAGACCCATAGACACCACTATGCACCTTGTTTAATGCCATGCGGGATTCCAATTCATTGACACTAAAGGAGAGTACCATCATACCCTCAAAAATAAAGTGTATCCCCTACGATGGTATAGCGGGAAGTACATTGGATAAATGATTCGTGTTAATTTCAGGTAAGGTCACGTGGTAATATGTTGTCATGGAGGTAGGTATAAATGTCATGGTACCAAGAATATTCAATACCTATGATATCACACACCATTTCATTATCAGGAACATCATATGCTGGGATTAGTAGTTATTCAATGAGAAACTCACAATTTGTTTGATCTTTGGGCATGTCGATGAGGAAACTGATTGTATCCATTGCATTTGTTGCCTTATTTCAGACTCTGGGAATCTACTCAAACTGGAAGAAGGTGAAATTATTCTTGAATTCATCCACCATACGTTTGTAGGGTAACAACTTGTCATCCTTTGTCTAAGACTCATTGTTGACCTGTTTGATTATAAGTTGAGAATCGCCAAAGACACGAAGGTGAGTGATATTCCATTGGATTGCAATTCTTAGGCCAATGATGAGAGCTTCATATTCTACAATGTTATTCGTTAATGGAAATGCCAGCCTAAATGACTTTGGAATATAATCACCTTGAGGAGTGACTAATAGAATACCTACACCAACTCCATTATGTGTATATGAGCCATCAAAGTAGAGCATTCATGTATTTGTTTCTACAACTATAAGGACCCCTTCATCAGGAAACTCGGCTACTAACGGATATGCGTCCACCAAAGGAGCATCGACCAACTGATCTGCTATCACATGTCCTTTGATTTCCTTACGACCCACGTGCTCTATTTCAAATTCACTCAATAACATGACTCACTTGGCCATGCAGCCAGTTAAAGAAGTTCTGGATAACAAATACTTGAGGGGTTCAACTTTTGATATTAGCTTGATGGGGTGACTGAGCATGTAATGATGTAGCTTTTGTGAACTAGAGACCACTGCTAGGAAAGCCTTTTCCATTGGGGAATAGTTGATTCCAGTGTTAAGTTGATGTAACAGATTGCACGCTCTTTAGAGGACTCATCATGCTATGCTAGTAATGCCCCCAGTGCAACCAATGTAGCTAAGATATATAACAAGAGTGGTTTTCCTAGAATGGGGGGCATTAGAATGGGTGGATGAGCCAATTATTCCTTAATCTTGTCGAAGCCTCGCTAACATCCTGGATCCCACTTGAAGGTGGTATCTTTGTGCAAGAGATGTGTGAATGATTGACACTTGTCAGCAAGTTGGGCTATGAAGCACCTGATTGACTATAGCTTCCCTTGAAGGATCCTTAATTGCTTGAGATTGCGTGGTGGGGGCATTTCCATTATTTCTTTGACCTTGGTTGGATCTACTTCAATACCTCTTCTAGAGACTATGAAGCCCAATAACTTTCCAGATGTGACACCGAACACACACTTTTTGGGTTGAGGCACAACTTGTATTGCTCTAATCATTCAAATATTTTCTTCAAGATCATGGGATGCTTCTCTCTAGTCTTGGACTTCCCTAATAATTCATCAAAATAATCTTCCATTATGATATGGATGAGGTCATGGAAAATGAAAGTCATCGCACACTGATAAGTTGCCCCCGTATTTTTGAGACCAAAGGGAATAACATTATAGTGGAAGGTTCCCCAAGGGGTAGTGAAGGCAGTTTTATGTTGATCTTCAGGTGTAATTTTGATTTCATTGTATCTAGAAAAACCATCCATGAGGGATAACATTGCATGTCTTATTGTAAGATCGACCAACATGTCAACATTTGGAAGAGGGAAATCATCCTTTGGGAAATATTTTTTAAGATCATGAAAGTTTGTATAGATTTTGATATTCCCATTTGGTTTGGTGACAAGCACTATGTTGGATATCCAGTCATAATAGTCAATAGGTCTGATAAATCCATCTTCCAACAATTTCTCCAGTTCTTTCTTGACGAGCAAGGCCACTTGGGGATGCATTTTTCTTAGCTTTTGTTTAACAAGTTTGGCATCTAGGTGAACATCCAAATAGTCTACAACCAATGCGGGATCTAATCCTAGAATTTTTGAATAGGTTCATGTGAATTTGATGATTCCTTCCTTTAACAGGTTGACAATGATAGAATGCTCTTCCTTTGACAATCATTTGGCTATATAAGTGACTTTGGGGTCTTCGTATGTTCTCAAATTGACCTCTTGTGTTTCTTCGATCAGGATGGAAGACCATTTGGACAAGTGAGTTCCAACAAGGGGAAGATGAACATCCCCATCCTCCAGCACCTCGTCGAGGTTTTCACTATTGGATACACCCTTTATTTTGAATTTTGACAAGTCAAGAAGTGCCTCAGAGAGGTTTTCACTAGATGACCCTTTTTTGTTTTGCTTCTTTTTACTTTTTGGTTAGGGTGTTCATCTTCCCCCAATCCCATGAGATGCATGTAAGTGTCTAGTGAAGGAAAAAATTTGATAGGTGCGCTACTCCATAAGTCCCAATCAATAAGGTCAACATAGCGGAGGGAAAGGTTGATGGTGAAGATAGATGTGGAGTCAAATAGGGAAGGGAGATCTACATCATCATAGGAGAGTATGATGGCTTCTTCTTCTAGTATTTCATCAAGGAAATCAGTATCTGCATTGACATTATTAGAGGTACTAGTGGATGTTGCAAGCCCCTTTTTCTTTTTTTCATAGCCTAAGCCCAAATTTCTAGGTCACACAGGTGTGTCAATAGGCTACAATCTTCCCTGTTCCTCTACACCAATACCTCCCCCTTGATAATTGTATTTTTCCACTAACTTTGATGCATGAGGATAAACCTCTTGGAAGTATTCGATGAGAGGAGGTTATGGCTATGGTTCTTCCCTGTATATCCATTGACTGATATCATCTTCTTCATGCTCTTGTTGTGTTCCTAGGGATCGGAAGGTGGTAGAGCCCATGTTTTTAGATCTGATTGTTATTGTCTTCTCTTCTTCCTTTGGTGCAAACAGAGAAGGTTGACCATAGGTGTGGGGAGATGGAGGCATGGTTTCCACATTTAGAGTTGTGTGCATCTCGTATTCTCTGTAGCCTTTATCTATGATCTAGACCTTGGAGATGGTGGATTCATATGTAGTGGATGGAATGGGTGATGTGGTGGATGATGACTTGGAGGATGGATTTGAAGATGATGCTTGAGGTGCCCCCACTTCGACTCCTAGATAATATCAGGAGTGGGGGAAGGAATCTTATAAAGCACGATAGTACTCAAAGGGTTGAGGGTCTGCTTGTATGGTTACTTCCATCCCATTGTATGGGAGTTTCAGGCATTGATGTTAAGTAGAAAAAATAGCCTACATGGTGTGGATCCATGGGCGGCCAAGGAGAAGGTTGTATGGGAGGTCCAGATCAAGGATGTGGCATGTGGTGTACTACACAATAGGGACAACCTAAATAGGAAGACAAATAATTCCTTCAAAGTCTTTTTTTGTGTTATCATAAGCTTTGAAGGTGATGGTCTGATTATTCAAGTCAGCATGGGTATATCCTACAGGTATTTTATGAACTTTAGTGTACAGAGATTGATGGTAGAGCCATTATCTACCAGGACCCTTTTTGCTTTATGACAGGCTATAAGGACTTTCATGGGATATTTGGACGGGAGTCTTTCTAAGATCAAGAATATTGTATTGGGAGCTCACAGGAGTTGGTTGGGATGACATGGAAGTTCCAAGAATGGATATACGGGTACGGTGCATAGTAACAGCACATTGTGGATCTTTTCCTTTAACACAAATCATGGACACATGTGGCTCTACCTGGCTAATGCACACAGCTATTCCATCATAGTTATATGGTAAATTCTTATAGCTAACATTGTTAGTGTTGTTATTTTGGCTATTATTATTGCTACGCCTAGGATTAGCATTGGAAGTACTGGGACCTTGATTGTGCTTGGGGAAAGCATTTTGATATATTTGTAGTTGGGAATTGGAAAATGTCTCCTAATTCGCATCCACTACTATATCACCATGATCTATAAGATCTTGGATATACGTTTTAAGTCCCTGACACTTGTTAGTGGAATGACCTTTAATTTTGTGAAAGTTAGAATACCCGTTTTCCCTATACCAGGCAGGTTTTGGTTTTGAATTTTTAAAAGGAATAGTCATAGGTAAGTGACTAGATAACTCGCTTGTAAGAGCCTCTTGAAAATGACATCCAAGGATTATCCCAAAGCAGTGAATGTGCGCTTGTTATTTCCTTGGTTATATTGATTGGACTGTGGAGGAGGACATGGTGCACCATGTGGCACAGATATGACGTTAGAAACTGATGGTTGATTGGGGACGTATTGCGATCATTGTGAGGTGTTGGATACTTGGACATGCTTGGTATCAATGACACCATCATTGAAAACATTCTCATTCTTATTCCAGTAGCGAGACTTATCTCTAGATGACTTATCCTTGTATGGGTTATAGATTTTGATTTGTCCCTTAGCAATGAGAGCCCTCTCAATGATAGTGCCTTTTTCTATGACCTCTGAAAAGGTTGTGACACAATTAAGATTGAGATTATGTGCCATATCAGCATGGGCATTTGTAACAAAAATGTTCACCATGTCCTTCTCACTAAGAGGGGATTTTAGCCGACTAGCCAAGGTGCACCACCTTTGTAGGTAGTTGGAAAAGGTTTCTCCCTCACATTGTTTTTCTTTTAGGAGATCTAAGGTGTCAATATCCTTCTCCAGGTTGAAGGAGAAGTGTGTAAAAAAATTTTCTAACAGATCTATGAAAGAAGAGATATACCCCTTTGGAAGATCCATAAACCAATCTAGAGTTATCCCCGTTAGACTCCTAGAGAATAATCACAAGAGATAGTTGTCATTGTGCAAGACTTCTCAGAAATGTGTGTAAAACTCCTATAGGTGGTTTCTTGGGTCACTCTTTCCTTTTTATTTATCAAAATTCAGCATTTCAAAGTGCTTAGGAGAGGGGACGAGTGAGATAGAGGGATCAAATAGATAGGGACATATTTCTTCAAATTTGAAAGACTTTTTGGATGTCCCTGCTTGCAAGTCCTTTAAGATATTTCTTCCCACTCCTTATTGATAGGTGTTGATGACAAAGGATTGGGCGGATTGGATTGATTGAAAGGAGCATATTTTTGATATGATAAGGATGGATTCAGAATGGTTTGATCGTGTGATGGCGGAGGTGGATATGAAGGAGTTTGGTTACATGGATTAGGATATGTGGATTGGAGATTGGCGTAAGATTGTGGATAGGATGGCAGGGCTTAATGATAGGAGGAAGAGGCACCCTACTGATATGATGGCTAGGCTTGGTAATATGAGGAGGAGGCACCCTGTTGATAGGATGGTTGTTGTTGGGAGTAATACGGATTGGATTGGTAATTATAGGTAGTTTGTCAGTAGGAAACATACAGAGGCTGTTGCAGATTAGACTATTGGTAGTAGGGATTTTGTTGCAGTTGTTGCAGATTTGTGTAAGACAGTTGCTCTTGGGATTGTTGGGGATTGTGATAAGGATAATTGGGATTAGGATTGGATGTGGTGAGTTTCACATAATAGGTGCTTTTTGGGTGATATAGGTATTGGGAAGCAAGGTTTCTTGATGTTTGTTGGAAGGATTGTTGTGGTTGTGTCAGGATTTGTGGATGCTAAGGGGTTTGTTGGTAGGATGGTGGCTACTGATACAGAGGTCGAGATGGGATTTGTGGTTGTTGAGGGACGTGCAGTTGGTGAGGAGGTAGTTGATAGGATGATATTGGCTGGTGAGGAGGGACCTGCGATTAGTGAGGGGGTTGTGATGGGATACCTTACAGCTGGTGTGGAGGTTGTTGTTGACATTGTCACGTAATCTGTGTGATGAGGGGTTTGTGAAGGAATCAGGATATGTTGTGGAGGCTAAGATGGGGGTTGTTGTGGTGGATTTTCATGAGGTAGTTGTGATGGTGGTGCCTGTTGTGGGTTACCTTGAGGCTGATGCAAGGATGGGATATTGCTTTCAGGTGGTTATTGAGAAGTGAATGGAGGAAGCGGTAAGTTTGATGCAAGTGCAGATCTAGGAGATGGAGATAGTATAGCAAAAGTATTACCCCTAGTATTCCCTAGTATCCCTAGGGTTTGGTGGAAGAGGTGGTACGGATGGTATTATTGCAAGTATGAGCACATTTGATGGTGTTGTCATTCATTGATGTCAACATAGTTCAGATTTTACATATATAGTTGAGATGTTTTTGAGATGTTGTGAGTACATGGAGCTATCTTTATGATGTTGTAGATGTGTTGAATTATTGAGTTTCCAAGTGCTTTTGAGAAAATTAATAAAGAAGAGAAGGCAGAGTGATGGATGTGTTCATAATGTGCTCTGGTATGTGCTCTGTGTTTCTCCTATGCTTGTGCGGATCTAAAGGTTTTCTAATGGTGATCTTGTGGTGATATATCATGAGTTCTAGATTTTGGTGTGATGGGATGTGAAAGTTACATTCACCGGTGTGTGAACTGTTCTAGCAGAGATGGTCTTTTGTGGATTGGGAGAAATATTTCTGCTCCATAGTCCTCTGCTATTTTTTTCAGATCTTGTGGATTTGGAATATGTCTTATAGTGGTGTTCTCTTGGTTCTCACAAATATGTGTGTAGTTTGGTGACCCCGAAGTCATGTTTCTGAGTTGTTGTATGTGTTCACACAATCTGGATGGACTGATGGAAGAAGTTCGGTGTTTGAAGATTGTTGCACTTGCTACAGTTGTATCTGAAGGAATCTAAGATTTTTTTTCGTGCATAATGAAGCATTTTCTATCATCTGTGTGTCATCTTCTTGTTGGGAAGCGTGTACATCAATTTTCATTTATGTTTTCATTAGGTTTGGTCGACCTGGTGTTTACACTTCATTTGAAGAATTGAAATTTAATTAAGGAAGTGTGTGGTTGATCTAAGACATTATTTTTGGTCTTGGTTAAATATTTTTATTGGTCCACTCTCATTCCTTTATACCACGGGAATGTTGAGTTGTAAACCTAATTCAAATTTTATGAAATGAAGTTTATGTGGCTAACCTTGGAGAAAGTTTCTAAGGTTGAAGATGGCTTAAATTAAAGTTGAATGGTGAAGATTAAAATGTGTGATGCAAAGTGATGAATTAAGCCACATATCATAAGAGAAAAAGTGTGTGTGAGTAAGTTGAGGCAGCAGTACATCATTGTGTTAGATTCCTGAATGCAGTGAGCTGAAGCTTTCTGCAATCTTCTGATCAATGCTGCAAATGTGTGTTAATTGTTGTGGTGGATCTTTTGTTCTCTTTTGTATCTATAGGCAGTCAGCCTCCCTGTTGGATAGTGAGTCCTTTTTGTAGGCAATGAGCCTTTGTATTTGGACAGTGAGTCCTCTTCTAGCAAGTGAGCCTCTATATTTGGTTTTGTAATCTCTTTCTATTGTGAGTTAATCCTCACCGTGGTTTTTCCCTTATTGGGTTTTCCACGTAAAAATTTGGTGTTCATTGTGTTGATTTTACTTTATGTTATTTGTGTGTCATGTTCATACTTAATAATAGAATAGTGTGGTTGTGGAATTGATAAGTGTTGAAGTTTTAAATTTGAATTTGTGTGACAACTGATTCACCCCCCCTCTCAGTTGTCTTGCACCTTTTAACAAGTATGGCAGTTGAGCTTTGTGGGATGTTCATTCTTGGTGGATTGGGAAGACCTTGCGGCATACCAAGACCAAGAGGATTGTTAGGATTGAGGCCTTAAGGAATGTTTGGATCAGGTGCACCCATAACTAAAATTGGAACCCGTGGGGGTGGTATAGGGGGTGTTCTTGATAAAGAACAACATTGCCAAATCTTGGTTGGTACCAACCCTCTTATGGTGGACCCTCAGGAACGTGTGGGACTGATGAGCTGGCATTTGGATCTTGGGATGGAACTGAGGGTTCAGGAGCTGTAATGTTGACATATTATGATAATTCAAACCCTAATGGTGGCTTGATACCTTTTAGGAGTAACGTGGCAAGGATTTTATCTCCACACTCATCAAGGAGATGATCTATCATTTGCACATTTGTGGGATTACTAAGATATTCATCGATCGTGAGCTCGGGTTGATTGACCATGCTTTCGTTAGGAAGGGATGTAGTGTGGACCTCAATGTTAGATTGCGATGAACCACTGTTGGTGGGTTGATCCTGAGGGAGGTGAGGCTAAGCACCTTCAGACTGTTGTTGTTACATGAGTTTCTTTGTTTGTGATCGGGTGGTAACAGGCATGAAAATGCAAAACTACCAGGTGGCTAAGATGACACTAAGTCCTAAAGTGCACTTAAATGATGGCCTCAATGATGACTAAAAGATTGACTAGATTAATTGATTGATGGGATAGCTGATGGGATTCAATTTGATTAAGTTGATTGACGTGATTAGATGATTGATAGGATTGGATGATGAGATTGACTCTAAACTAAGTTCAAGGGTTTTACTAGATGACGTATGATGTTGATGATCGGATTGGATTACAAAAAGGATGATTGCAACAATGAACCTACCTCAAGATGGAAGTAGATTGATTGGTCCATGAGTGATTACTTACTTAAGATGGATAACAATCCTAAGTAAGCATGAGGGATGAAAATCAGGATCAGACACCTAAGCCAACTTGGATAAAGAGCCTTAAAATGAAGTCTAAGACATCGGGATTGATGAACCAATGATGGTTATGCAATCTAGGGACATTATAAGATGAACCTATATTATTTGATTGATGAATTGATGACTTTTGGAAAATACTTATAGACTAAAATGACAATTATGAGTGGATGGATGATTATTCGTTGTGCAAATGTTAGCAAAATGTCACAATCACCGACAAATGAGTTAGTTGATTAGTACCCAAAACCAAAATCAAAATGTAGCTCAAATGGAAGAATTTAAGGCTTTGGATTACCACAAGTTCGCCTCTATGTGAGATGGGATCACCCTTCTTATGGATTCAATTTTTCCTTTTCAGGAAAATGGGTGAATTCACAGTCGCTTGTTGGGTGGAGGGGTGTATATGTTTACGCCTCTGTAACTCTTGAAATTTCACCTTTGTATTCAATGGTTTTTCCTATGGTTACAATTCTACCCCTTTCACAAAAGGGTGGAATTGATTCTACCTATCTTTTAAGTAATTTTTCCCCTATATCGAGCAAACTCATCTGTTGGGGGTGGATTCACCCCTACATGTGAAGTCCAAACTTGCAAAATTCAAACAACAAACATAAAACTGACCCATGACGTGGGTCCCACTGGGCATGCCACAAATGTGTGCAGTTTGTAATTCCTACTCTAAGATGCAAAAACTAAACTAATGCAACAAGGAAAACACAATACAAACACTCGGATTAGGACTAATTGAATCTAAACAAAACACAAGAAATTGAAACCTTTTACCTTATTTAGATTGATGGTCTTGTTGGGCCTTTGATTGCTTGAAATGTGTGCTCATTCTTTGGAAAAGTAGCTCAAAATGATGCTAAAGCGATGAGAATTCTAATTATGCAAATGGGTATTGTGATGGATGCAAAATGGAAGCTCAAAAGGATGCAACAATGGTGGATTGCTTGAAGATTGCTTGAAATGTGTGCTTCTTCTTTGGAAAAGTAGCTCAAAATGATGCTAAATCAATGAGGAATCTAATGATGCAAATGGGTATTGTGATGGATGCAATATGGAAGCTCAAAAGGATGCAACAATGGCGGATGGCTTGAAGATTGCTTGAAAATTGGCTAAGTGTTTGGTGGCCTGGTTGCTAGAGTGGATGGATCCAAATGGAGACATTTTTCACCATTTTTAGGGGAAGTTCCTCTAAAGGAATGAAGGGTCAGGATTAAGCCAAGGTGGATGAGATCAAAGGCTAAGGTGAATTGAGAACTCACAAGCCCTCACAAAGTGACATGTGGCAGATGATGTGGAAAAGAGAGGTTGATGTGGAGGTGACATGGAGGTACTAGGTTGTACCTTGGGAAGGTACAATCTCTCCTCATAAAGGAGGTCCTTGTCCACATGTGCATTGATAGGACATGTGAGGAATTAAAAATTCCTCACAAATCCTCATGGGGATGGGAGAAGGAATTTAAAATTCCTTAAAATGCCTTGGGTGAATAAATGTGAATTAAAAATTCACATAGGGAAGGGGATGCCTTCTCCAAAAGGAGAAAGCATTTAATGTTGGTTAACCAAGGACACATGCCATAAATGGCATGGAGATTAAATTAGCTTAAGTGAGTAATTAAGGTTGTGAAAACATGGGATTAGGGAGGTTAATGAAGGATTAGAGACAAGTGGGGGATTATGGAGGATGTAACCCTGTGATGATTAGGGTTGTGCACATCCTAATCACAGATTAATTAGACTAATTTGGATTAAAGAGGATTATGAAGGATGTGACATGAGGAGAGAGAAGAAAATGAATTAAAAATTAATTTAATTCATTTGGGAAAATGACTAAATTAAATAAATTGGTCTATTTATTTAATTTAGGGATGAATAAGGTAAAGTATTTAATTGATTGATTAAATACCTTAGGGGACATTAGGCCGTGAGGAAATATTAATCAAATAATGAATTATTTAATTAATATGAATTAGGGACACCGGACAAAGGAATGCAAGGGTGATTTTGACCATATGGGAGTGGTCAAATTTAGGTGTCTACACTATCAATTGCGAGTAAACTAGGGTAAATCACCATCAGTATCGATATAGCTCAAGGATAGGGAAAATATGGTAAATACGGATGTATCATCAAGATACCAATAGGTCTCAATCCAAGCTTGTCCATCGATATGTTCGGGTTCAGAAGGATTGGTATCGGTATTGCCCTTAGATTTCTCAATGTCATTAGAAGCATTAATGTTTTTATCTAGAAGTAACTTAGTATGAGGAGGGCTCACTTTTAATGGTGTGTACCCTAACCCTTTTTTCCTTGGTAACATAGGAGGTAATAGATGTTTTTTCATTTTGTTCTCATGTAATCCAAGTCCACCATGTTTGTCATAACCTTTTTGTTTCATGATCCCAAAACCTTTTCCATATTGCTCAACTAGTATTTGTGCAGGTTCAATGTCTTCTTCATCCTTATAGATCCATGTAGAAATGTCCTCACCTATAGTTTCCTTACTTAGCTCACCCCACTTAGTGAAAGTAGTGGGATGGTTACATATGATGAATTTAGGTTCCTTTTGGATAGGACAAGGTTTCCCATAATACTTTGGTGATGCAAGTAACTTACCAATGCAATAGGAACTTTCAGTGTTGTATTCTCCACATCTTGTGTCATGGATCTAGACCTTAGATTCGAAGGGGGTAGTGGATGGAATACAAAATGTGGATAAAGTGGAAGGATCAATGTAATGAGATGAGGTGGAAAGTGAAGCTTCTTGATTGATGGGAACTTGGTGTTCAGTTGTTCCTTTCAAATTGCTATAATATTAGAAGGGATCGAGGTCACCTATGATTTTGATTTTGGTGCCATTGAAAGGAAACTTAAGACATTGATGGTAGGTAGATGGGATGGCCTTCATGGAATGAATCCATGAATGAATGAGGAGAAGGTTATATGGTAGGTCCAAATCTAGGACTTGGAAAACTGTATTTTGAATGGTTGGTCCAACTCTTATTGGAAGTGTAATCACACCCTTGGAAGAACATTCTACTTTATCATAAGCCCTTATGATAATTTTATTAGATGTTTCTATACAAGCTTTAGAAAACCTAATGTTGTAACCAAGTTTAAGGTGCATATATTCAAACCTACTCCATTGTCTACCAATACTCGCCTAATTTTGTGTTTGTTAATGTATACCTCAAGGTGTAATGGATCATTATGGTTAGGTCTTTGCGTAGGAAGGTCTTGCTCAAAAAATGTAACGTGATGGTAGTAGCCAAGTACCCTACCATGGCCTAAAATTGATTGGAATTTTAGTCTATGGGGATGGAAGTCTCTTGCAAAGCTTTGTCCAAAATGACTTTATGTTCAAGAGATATGTGGAGTAACTCAAGAATGGATATCTATATGGGGGTTTTCCCCTAGATTATCTATGAGATTGTATTGATTTTTTGGTTGCGAATTGGAAGTGGCCCCTTGCAAGGTCACTTTAGATCTCCAGGTTGTAAAGACACATTTTGTAATTTTCTTAATGGTAATGGTAGAGACATTAATGTCAAAGGATTGAATGTTATTAATGGTATACTCGTATGAAACATTGGTATAATTGGTTTGGTTATTTGTATTAGTCCCTGAAATTGAGGCTTTTCCCGACCCATGACCTTGTAAGGTATTTTTGAAATGGTATTATCTATATTCAAGGACCCTTGTGAATTGTCTATGCATATGTCACCATGTTCAATGAGATCTTGAATAATGTTCTTCAATTTATAACATATGGATGTCTTATGTCCCTTGGTTTGGTGACATTAACAAAAGTCATTATCATTCCACCAATCAATGGTTTGAAAACCCCTATGTCGTATTTTTTTACTTATGGAAGTTGGATGATATTCAATTACAATAGTTTCTTCAAAATTGATTCAATGGATTCCCCTAAGGGTGTATATGTTCATCTCTATGTATTATTTCTTGGAGGACTGTTGTGCAATTTTGCACACACGCCCCACTTGTAGTAGGGACCCTCTGATTTCTGATTTATGATGTCTCTTTGACCTTTGGTTTTTATTGGGTTTGTCCTTTCGAGGTCTTGGGATGTTGGTCTTGCTTATCTTGGTCTTACCTTGAGGGTTGAATCTATGAAACTTGTGTTTTTTAATGGGGTCCGGGTTTTGACCTAGGTCTAGGATTTTTGGCTCACCTTGATTTTCCCAGGTCCTGGTCCGACATCTGTCTAGGTCAGATTTTCCAGGGTCCGAGTTTCTGGTCGGATCCGGGATTTTCCATGTCACGCAGGTTTTCCTAGATTCTGCTTTGACCTCAGGTTCCCAAATTTTTCTCAATACATCTTGTCAGCCATTAATGCTTGAGGTACGTCTCCCCTGGCACAAGTGTGAATGAATTTAAAGCCCTTTGTACCCATCCTGGTTCCATTATTGATCGATTATTTTCTCTAGCATTTGAGTCATTTCAATTTTGAGCTTTGTTTGTTTGATTTGGCTTGCCTTTGTGTGGATTCTTCGAGCGTTCTTGCTGGTTTGTGATCGCTAGGGCACCTTGGCTTTTGTTCGCCGTGTGAGTATTCATCAAATTCACCCATGGTATATTATCGGTAGCCTCTCCTTTCGATTTGTGCTTCACGATTGGGCTATTGGTTGGATGTTGAGTCGTGTTGGAGTCGGCCCTTATTCGCCTTTTGGATTAATTGCATATTTATTAGGTTTAGGCATGATCCTTTTGCTCACGGCCGTTGGTTGTTTGTTTCATGTGCCCTAGTCATTCTTGGCATGGTTTCAGTGAAGTTTCCCGTGTGCCTTGGTATCCCTTTTACGTCCTACCTTGTGGGTGCATGATTGAGATAGGTATGTGAGGTTAGGGTTCTATTATAGTCCGCCTGGGTTTCACACTTTCAGAGGCTTGGTCATGGCACATTGATCTTTTCATTTGGTTCAGGTCTGAAGTTGTTTGAAACCCTGGGGCGCTTGAGATTTGAGTGCTTAGAAGTTAATTTTTATGAATCTCGAGTTTTCCTTAGCGTTCATGGTGGAGGATTTACCAGTCGGGTTTAGGGCATCTTTATGTTGCTACCATTATTGACCATTCAAAGCCATAGAGAACCTGAGTTGATGTGAGGCTAAATTTTGGATCATTAGGATTAAATTCGTGCCTAGTGATTCGGAGCTGGAGGCTCAATTGATCGCTTCATGTTTCTTGTGTGTTTTGAACGGCCTTCAGGTTCCCGAGGTGTCCACGGAGTTTCCGTGCACCTGGATTTTCCCATATTTTTCCATTTCCCTGGAGTGTGATGAGTTCCTAGAATTTCAAACTGCCCACAGAAATCCAGTTCACACGGATTTTTCTGGTTTTCTAACTAGTTTCACTTGATTTTGATTTTTTGAGATTGAAGTAATGAATCAAGTGTTGGATTATGATTTCTTGTTGCTAAATGGATGAATCTTATGATAATCATGCACCTCTTTTTTTTTTATTCATGATTTATTTGATGAAATGATGTCTTGGCAGTGGGAGTCCGTCTGGGTCAAATTTCTCCGAAATTCTGCCCTGACTGGATTTTCCCGGATTACTTCATTTTCTCAAATTTTAAAGTTCGATGTTTAATGGTTTATCTTAATGATTTCATGTGGTTTCGGGGCTAACCTTTGATTGAAATATGGATGATAATTGGATTTTCATGAGGCTCTTTTATGAATGCAGGCTAAATCGAGCAAGGCAGCGACAGGAAAGTCCAAAGGAGATACAAAGGGACCTTCAGTTACAGATGCGGAGAGGATAAAGCTAGATATGAAGAACCAGTTTTCTAGACACTAAGTTGGTTTCAGTCTGGTCAGAGGTCTCTGATACCAATGTTGGAGCTTGTAATTATGAGGAGTTCAAAGAAAGGATAGCTCAGAGGGATTTATCGGCTCTAACCAAGGGAATGGTGAAATTCAGACTGGCTCATGTGGCAGGATTTCCTCCTACGGTTCAATGCTATGAATTAATATTGGAGTGTGCCCAGCATTATGACTTTGATATGTAGAGGATCGTTAGCACTGATGGGAGAGTATTGGAAAACTTTAATCCAGTCTCCATTGCCTAGGCATTTGATATGCCAGACTTACCATGTGTCTGTACCTTGGACATGGACTTGGCTAGGACTTATTATGAGGATGAACCTACCAAAGCCAAGCAGATGATCAATTCTTGGCTGGAAAAGCCAAAATCTCATTTCTCCAAGCTGCCTAAATAGCTACACAGGGTCAAGTTTCGACAAGATATATATGATGCAATCACACTGTTGAGCAGGGTGGCGAGCTTGAAGAGTGCTGGAACATTAGAGAATTGGATGGTGCATGTCATTAACAATATTGAGCAAGGTATCAATTACCACTGGGTAGGTATTATCAGTGCAATGATTGACAGGCAGATGAGAGATGTGCTGGAAACAAAGAAATTCACCATGACATCTTATGTGATATATATACTTGCTAGATTTTATCCATACGGGGGATTGAATCCAAGAGGAACATTTGGGCAAGATGTCATCTATGAGGTGTACCCTGAGTTGCACCTAGGGAATCCGAATTATAGAAGAGAGAATGATGCTTTCACTATGCATGTTACTAGGTTGCTTTAGAATGCAGAACATGTGAGAATTTCTGATGGAGCCAAGGAACTGATTAAAAGATATGGAGCCTGGTTTATACAATTCCCCACCTTCTCCTATATCAAAATTGATGGATGTCCGACTGCTCCATATAGATTTCCAAGATATCCTACTGACCACATTGTACTCTTGGAGGTTACGCAACAGATATGTGATTTTGATGCTGTTATTAAAAATTTGAAACATAAGACAGGGTTTGGTGGAGATTTTCCCTTGAAAATTGGTACAGGTGAAGTCTTCCCTTCAATCAACTCGGCTCATGCATCAGGGGAAGAGTTGAGTACTTTTGGTTTCTCTTTCCATTTAAGAGGGCAGGTTTTGACATCACCGGTGAAGCACAGAAGAAGGCTACTAAAGAATATCACCACAAAGATTATCTAGAGGACTACTAGGCAAATAACAAGGATGAATTTGAAGTGAGAAAGAAAAGGTATTCTAGGATTCCAGTTGATGTAATCAGGATGTACAATGTCAAGTTGATTCCTGATCAGTTGGAGGATGATGGAAATTTAGTTTAGGATCATGCATACGAATCAATAAAGGACAGACCCATTAGAGAGATAAACTGGTCTAAAGGGGAGATAACTGAGTTGGAGGAGCTGATGGGTCCTATTGTGAAATCCACCAGGTCATGGTTAAAACATAAATTATGGGAATTGGAGAGTGAAAAGGTACCTTGTACTTTCAATTTGATGGGAAATCTGAATGCTCACTCTACCTCAGAGGAATTAGGTGAGGATGATTCTATAGGTAAAACCAAGGTAGGCTCACCTTTTAAGATTAAAATCAGAGGCCCTAAGGAGGGTGAACGTGAAAAGAAAATAAAACCCAGGGGAAAGAAGAGGAGTCACACTTTGAAAATAGGTAAGTCTACCAAAGAGGAGGAACTTGAGAAAGCAGAGAAGGAAGACACTCCTCCAGAGTCAAAAAGGATAAGGACAACCCGGGCCTCTAAGAAGAAAGACCAAGAAACTTCTAAGGATAAGGTAGACCCTCTTGTGGTTAATGTGGAGAGTTCAGGAGAGAAAACCCAGGTTTATTCAAGAAGGTCAAGAACTCCATCTCCCAAGGAGACTATGCAAAAGGCAGATTCCCTTCCAATGGTATCCACTGTGGAACAACAAAAAGATACCTCTCTTTCATTGGGTATACTTGAGCAGATGATTCATGAAGAGCATGAGACTAGTGAGGAAGTGGAACCATTTAATGACGGAGAACTTTATGGTGCAGCTGTTGAGTTTGAGATAGGAGATGTGGAAATGCATCATTCTTCATTGGTACAATATGATGATTCTCCTGCAAGTGGTAAAGATAATAGATCTCCTGAGAAGGAGGATGTTCCTATTAAGACTTCATCACCCCTGCAAGAAGAAGAACCCGAATTTGGAAACAAAGGTAATAAATCTCCTGAAAAGGAAAAGGATGAGACGGTGGATCAGCATGAAGAGGTCAAGAAAAATGAAACCTGAGTGGATCCTGTTGTTCCGGATTGGCTAGACAAGGAGATCAGAAAGAAACAGGTCATTATTGAGGACACTCCTCTCAACTGGGATGAAATGTTGGCCAAGATTGGAAAGGGTAAAAGAAAGAAAGCAGCCAAGGTGGTTTCCAGGATTGAAAGGGATGAAGCTAGTAATAGGGTTATTCACATTGCCACCCCTGCTGTAGGTAAAAGTAAAGATGAGATCACTGGGGAGGAGTACGATGTACAGACTATTCATCTTGGGCCCACTTCTATGGTGCAAGATATTGAAGAGTATGAGGGGTCCAGTGCAGTGATCATTGGGAGGTTGAGGAAGGAGACACAGTCTAAACATGAATTAAAGAAAGAGAATGAAAGGCATAGGAAATTTGTGGAAGATTTGATGAAGCCCTTGCAATCTTTTCACCCATCCTCTTATGTTGTCGTTGGTTCCTTGTTGAAGGAGACCATCTCTGAGCTAGAAAAGATGAAAGCTTCCACCCTGGCTACAATGAATTGGTTGCAAGAAGTGCAGGCTAAGGGAGATGATGCAATAAAGGAGATCCTTTCAACTAGAAAGGATGCAATAAGGGCTAAGGATTGGTTAGACTATGTTTTATCTCAGGATGAGGACACTGATCTCTTATTGTAGAAAATCAAAACAATCATGGAGTATAATAAGGATCAACTGGTTGTTGATGGAATTCTCTCCTCATCTAGGATTAATGAGCCTTGGGAGTGGTTTGAAGCCCTGCAAATCCGGCAGAAGATCATCAAGAAGATCTGCAAACAAAGGAAGCAGATTGATGGTAATTTAACTAATGTTTATGATGGATGCATCACCTTTTTTGAGATAATGATTGGCAGGAGGAAGATCGCCCCTAGGTACTTGAGTTTGGAACAATTGAGGGAATGGTGGCATGATGTCTATTCCCCTGATATTGAAAATTCTGTGACAGGGCACCAATTAGATGATGCGGCTACCTATCTAGCTATGATGGATAATTATCTGGTGCACAAGGGTGATTGGGATAAAATGGTTAAGCAGTCGAGGGGAGAGATTGACTCAATTGAATGCCAGCTCAGGATCCTACCCTTGCCACCTATTGCTAAGTTGGACAAGGTGTTTTTGAAAGTTCATGAATCGTTGGATTAGGACAAAGATAAGGGAGGCGGCAGTTAGTACCATGCCACTTCGTGATTTGTGCTTCCCTATTATTATAGGGCATGTATTGACCCAAGTTGCATAGAGGAATGTGTTTTGGCTGACCTTGATGATGTATCGGCATTTAATGTGTGCCTTATTTTGAATTTCCTGAGGCCGACTTGTTTTGGATTTTTTATTTTTGTAAATGTCTGACTGGGCCGACATGTTTTGAGGGTTCTCTTTAAATTGGCGTTCCTGCCTCATTTGTAGAATTTAGACAGATAATAGAGAATTAGACAAGCTAAATTGAGAAAAGAGCTAGAGCATTTTGTAGTAAAGGTAGTAGTTAGTTCTTTCGAGCAAGTGTTGTAACACAAAATAGTGGAATTGTTGCTATATTTTGGTGATCTAATACAATTGAAGGCATTGTGGTTTCTCTGGTGAACTCTTTTGTGTTGGTTTATCTTGCATGGTTCCTGTTGTTTCATCCTTTGGAATTGCTTGAAGATATAGGATTTGATGTTAAATTTAGAATTAGATTAGTTTGGTGAATGATGTTCATGATTTCATGCTTGGAATGTTTGTAGCAATCTCTGGTCTATACTCCCAGTAACTATCTGATTGTAGTAGGCTGGTGAAGTCAACCTGGACCATACACCTATTTGTGCTTAGTTCGATTGTGGATGAATGTCTATGATTTGAAAATATGTATGCCTTAGAAGATTGCACCTTTCTTGTGATATTGCATTGCGGGTTAAGCAGGAATTGGTTATTTGAGATTGGTCTGTTTCAGGTATGTATCATTTTCATTTTTCATCTTAGAAATAGTTCATATTTTGTTATATCTCTTACACCCTCATCTTTTGTTGTTTCTTTATTATTTGGTTAGATTTAGGATTTAAGATCATCATATTGTGCAATTTGATAAATTGGAAAGATACAGTTTACTTGTAGTAAGGTCCGATTGTGATTACCAGCATTTTCACATATTATCTGAGTTGTTTTATGCATTGTCATGACCTAACACCCAAGAGACCTTGGGGTGATTTTTAGTAACTTGTTGAAAATTACCTTTCAAGAGAGATAGAATATTGCATTCTGTCTGAGTTGTTGTTGTGCAGTAAACACCATCAACAAGGACCTTGTTGTTGTGGATTATTTTCAACTACGTTTGTCAATTGAACATGACTTGTTGTTTGTTGATTGTTTGATGTAAAGGGGCATTTGAAATGAATGGTCATGGGGTGAGCTTTGTTGATCAATTTAGCATCAACTACCCCATCATTTGAGATTTTCTTGTTTCTAGACCAATTTTTTTTTGTCATTGGAAGTGTTTTGATTTTCTTTGAATATTTTGAGAAAACCTTTTGCAAGAAGTTCCTTCTCAATCGAGACACATTTTTCAATGACATCCTTAAATGTATTGAAAAAATAGATTGAAGTTGGTGCACTAGTTTCGTATTGATAATTTCAACAAAGATATGGACCAATTGCTTTTCAGGCATTGACAAGGACATTTTCTAGCCATACTTCTCCACCTCTAGAAGAAAGAGGTAAATGGTTCCCATTCTCTTTTTTTGGTTGTACACAATTTTTCAAGGTTCATATCACTTTCAATGTTGTAGGAGAGGTGTTCGATAAACTTATCGGCTAGTTCATTCAATGTTATTATCCCAAGAGTTAGATGTGCAAACCACTCTAGAGCTTTCCCTAAGAGGCTACATGGAAATAATCTCATCAAGTATGTGTGGTCAAATGTGACACCCATGCAAGCAGTATGAAAATATTTCACATGTTCTACTGGATCTCCCTTTCCCTTGTATTTTTTGAAGTTTGGCACATTGAAATGTTGAGAAAAGGTGGCATGTATATGCTTCAATCAAAGGGATAAGGACGTAATTCATTAATGGAGTACATTTTCATTGTCTTGCTCACTTGCATGTTAGAAATTTGTTGTTGCAATGTTTGAAGTTTTTGTGCTTAAGTGTCCATGGGTGGTGGTGGCATGATTGGTTGATTTTTCATAGAAGGATTGGTGTTTGTGTTGAATGTGTTGAGGTGATTATATATATGATGAGGATGAATTTTTATTTTGGGAATTGGATGTGAATTTTGGATTTGGATTGATGTTTTGTTGGGAAGGATTTTGATTGCTTTGTTGGAAGTGAGAGGTGAAAATGGTATTGGTATGGTTTGAGGTGGATTTTGATTCATTTGTTGGTATTGTGGTATGAAATTGGGATTTGGATTGATGTTTTGTTGTGATGGAGGTGGATTGGTATTCAAATTTGACCCAAAAGACATGTTTGTGTTTGGTGTAGTGTTGGTCATTTGGGGTTGTATTTTTGGTGTGACAATATGAATCCTTTGTGTCTTGTTTGGTGGGTTTGGATTTGTAATTTTTTTCCCCATGGAGATAGTATTGTTTTATGGTGTTGAATTTTGAGATGATGAGATGCTAAATAGATTTGTAAGGGATGTATCCATAATGAACTGGATGATGTATCAAATGGATTTTCAAATGAGGGACGTGGTCCATGAGATGTTGGAGTAAGGGGTATGTTAACAATTATCATGTTATGTGTAGTTCCCCCAAGTGGCATACTAATATGAATTTGTTGTGAAGTGGAATTCGTTTGTGGAAGTGTGTTATGGACTTGGCCTTGAGTTTGTGGTGTTCGCTCTAAGATTGTGGAAGTGTAAAAACCAACAAGAAATTTGGCTCTCTTTTTAGCAAGTGCTAGAAAGTATCTATCAGGATTTGCTATGAAAAGTTCCTCTATGATACGCAATATCCTAGGATCATGGGAAACATTGCCAATTTCTTCTTGGGTTAAACCTTGTTCTACCTCATGTAATGTAAGATTGGAAAATGGATTTGGAATTTGATGTTGTGACATTAGTGGTTGGTTTGAAGATGACCCAAAGTTCATGGTGCTAGTTGGATTAAAATTGGGGTCATTTGAGGGATCCATATCCTTTCATTTCCTTTGTGACCTAGTGAGGACCATATAAGACTTGTGAACTTTTGGTTTTTGGTATTTTCTATTTTTTTTGGATTTTGAGATTTTGGGTTGAATGCAAACTAAGGATGGAGATGCAAGATGAAAATGATACTAAGCTATATTTTTGGGATTTTTGGATATAAGGATGCAAGATAGAAATGCAATTATGACTATGCTTTGGGATATGTAGAGTGATAATGAGGCAATGACTATGCTTGGGATATGGAAATTTGGGCCCTAAGAAGGGATGCTAAGAAAACTATGATGACCTAAGGTAAAAAATATAAATTCCAAGACCTCAAGAGGATGATAACCAAGATGATGATGATTGGATAAAAGGTGAACCTAAACTAGAGATGTAAGTTTTAGTACCAACCTAAGGGTAAGATAAATGGAAGATGATAAGGTCAAGCCACCAAAATATGTAACTAAAGTCTAATCAATGGTTTGATAAGCTTCCTAATCTTAAGACTCAAAGGTGGTGATGAATAAGATAAGATGGAAAATGAAAACTAGGACATGCAAGCTAAACTAAGGAAAATGGTAAAATGTGTTGAATGTAGAAGGTAGACTGAATAGGTCTCAGGTTTAACTAAATGTTCACTGTTTGAAAGAAAACTAAAATTTGGATGCATAGGTATTTCCCCAAAATTTTAAATTCTAAGAGATGTGGTGCATGACCCAACAGATGTGGTGCAATATCATTCAATTGTGGTGCATAGGTAAATGTGAGTTTTTGGCTCTCAAGGTTTTTCTGGCATATGCAGTGTTATGTCTAATAATTGTGGTGCTATATCTAACAATTGTGGTGTTCTAGTTTTTTATCTAAAATTTATGTTTTCAAGTGGTTTTCCATTTTGGGTAATTTCCAGATTTGATCATAGAATGCAACAAACATGGGAGAAGACAGATTTGGCTATTTTGACTGTTTGACTCTTTGGAAAGTGAAGTATTTTACAAGTTTTCTTCCACAAAACTCACTAGGCCTTGGTTCACAAACAATATAAGCAAGTACAACCTAGCTAGTGGTAATAGGTTATCTACTATATTGGGCTTACCACACCTTTTGGGTGTTTTTAAATACGAGTACAAGAAGTGGTTAACTAGGGTATGCTAAGGTCATGTACCACCTTATCACCCCTCACATTGAAAGGATGAATCCCAATAAGGAATCGTGCCACCTCAACCAAGCATCATATGTGGTAAGTAACTTCTTGTGACAATGCTATCACGATGCACCACAAATAGCAGACAACCAAAAAGGTCGTAGGATTCTAAAATAATGGTTCATAGTGGAGAAACTTTGAAGAACACTATGACCTAGTAGCGATGTGAGACTGAAGTCTCTAATCTACATCTAGAATCACCCGAGACACAAGACCCACCCCCTAGGGCACATGTGGATTGAGCTCACCTTTCATTTTTTGCACTTTATATAATGTACTAGAGGTATAAACGTTGGGATTCGTTCCCTAGAGTGAAACTCCATAGGCATTCCCACCCTACTCAAAATAAAAATGGAAAGCTTGTGTATTTCTCTTTCTCATCACCCAGGAATTCCACATGGCATAAGAAGAGAGGATACTTTAGATGAACACACTTTCAATAACTAACTCACATGTGTGCAAGTGCACAAAACACGGAAAACACTTGTTCTTTTTAAGCACCAACTCCAAATATTCCTAATTTAAAAATCACAAACACACAATGGAACTTGCAATAAATTGGATTAGTAGTTTAGTTCAAATTCTTCTCCCAACATTTGCCACACAGCTGAAAATCAAATATCAATAACCAAAAATCTCTACCTTATTGGATGTAAAAAGAAAAAAAAGAAAAAACTCGATTTTATATCCTCCTTTTGCTTGATAGTCAAATGTGGTGCCAGATCAAACAAATGCAATATTTCAAATAGTGGTTGTGGTGCATAGATGCATCATAGAATCTGACAATTGTGGCTCATAAAATGACGAATGTGGCACTGGAAAAGGTGAATGTGGTTCTGGAAATGATGACTATGGTGCTAGATCTGACAAATGTGATGTTTGATGGAACAAATGTAGCGCAAAAATCTGTAGCTAAAAAATCACAAAGATCTGACAAAAAATAAAAATATCTAATGATGTAGATGATGTAATCTCAATGTCAAAATGTTAGAAAAATAACCAAATCCCTATAAGATGATCAGAAATAGCAATAACAAATCAATTATGAAATTTGCAAGATCATAGTCAAATACGGCGTTTTGGGCAATAAATGTGATGTAGCAAAACTCGCATGCATCACTTCAGATGACATTAGTGACATTTGGATGAATGAATGTGGCATTGTGTAGAATGATTTCAGCACACACCTCAAACTCAAAATTTCTCAAAAATTTCACAAAACCCGGTTAGCTAACGTCGGGTACACCAATTTGTAGATAGGGAAAATCAGGAGAAAAGCATGAATCATCGATAGCAACCACAAAACTACCTAAATTCAATCCATAGAGACCCTAATCTAACAATGAAGCACAAGATGATAAAGGAAATTAAAATAATAAAGAAAATACACCTTAGATCCAATGCTAAAGTTGATTCTCCCCCATTCCTCTTCTCAATTTTGCTTGTTTGCTCTCAAATATGTAGTGTGCAAGATATATGATAAGCTCAATGTAGACGTAAGATAGCAAGATCTCAGATGAATGATAGCAAAATATTGAAGATTATGGTTTCTTAAGATGAATGATTAAAAGAAAAATCTCAAAAAATGTGGTTAACCTTGAAATGGAATTGATAGCTTTCTTTTATAGAAATCCAAATCAAATGGATGGTGAGGATTGAGTGATGATGTAACATGATCAATGATGGATATTGATTGAGAGAATAATAATTAATAGGAGCCATTAATTATTGTGGCATAGGCAAATCAATTGAATGATGGATAGGAATAGATGAGTTAAATAATTACAATAATTGTTTAATTTAGGAGGTGGCGGATGAATAGTTAAATAATTAAAAAATATATTTAATTATAGAAGAGATAGAGATAAATAATTAAATAATTAAGAATAATTATTTAAAGATAGATGAAAAGAGGTGATAAATAATTAAATAATTAGAAACATTCATTTAATTATAGAAGAAAGGAGATGGTAAATAATTAAATAATTAGAAACAATCATTTAATTATAGAAGAAAATGATAGTGAATAATTAAATAAATAAAAATTTATTTAATTATAGATGAAAAAAGGTAATTAGTGACATAATTAAATAAATAATATTTATTTAATTAATCTGAGAAGAATAAGGATAAAAATGAAATAATTAAATAATTCAAAATAATGTTAGTAATAGAAGAATATGGTAGGAAATAATCAAATAATTGAAATTATTTAATTATGCAGAAAAGACTCAAATTAGTGAGAAAATGTTGCTTGCAGGCTCAAGACATTTTTTCAGTGTGCACAATATTATTTATTCATTAGTTGGGAGAATTCATAGAGCAATTGCAAAATAAAATTGAGGAGGATTTTGAAGACTAGATTATGTAGCTAAAATAAATAAATAAAGTTTCCCAAATGATTAATCACCCTAGAAAATTTGCTCACTACTAATGTTGCAAAAGGAGATTATGTCAAAATAGGAAAATATATGTATCCAAAAGGAAGTGGACATATTGATTCATTTTTTTGCAAAATATGATGAGTTCATATAATTGAATGGGTACAAAAAAGATATTGTTCAACATATTATCGAACTATATGTGGACTCAAAACCCATCAATAAAAATTTAAAATTGGTCAATCCAAGGTTTGAACCCTTTATGAAGCAAGAGCTCACCAAATTGATTGATTTGAAGACCATATTTCCTATGAAGCACTCTACTTGGGTATCAAATTTCATACCAATCAAAAATAAAATTAGAAAAATTAGGCTCTATGTAGATTTCAAGGATCTTAAAAAGGTATCACTACAAGATCATTATTCCCTTCCTTCAAGGGAATAGATATTGCAAAAAATTGTTGACTTTGAGCACTTTTCTTTATTAGATAGGTTTTATGATTACAACCAAATATAGGTTGAAGAGTACGATCAATACAAAACAACATTCACTATTGAATAGGGAACATATGCATACACCAAGATGGCCTTAAGTTTTTCAAATAAAGATTCAATATTTTAAAAGGTCATGGTTATTGAATTTAGTGAGATGATAAACAAGATTATCCTAATATACTTAGATGATCTCATAGTACTCTCAAAAAAGGAGAATCACTTTGAGCATTTGAAACAAGTACTTTAGAAATATCAAGAGTTTGGTATCTCTTTGAACCCCAAAAATATGTCTTTAGAGTCCCTCGAGGCAAACTCCTTGGGCATGTTATATCCGAATAATGGATATAACATTCAAATAGAGTGCAAGTCATTATCGACTTATAAATCTAGTAAATAAGAAAGAAGTTAATTCTTTCCTTGGAAAAATTAACTTTGAAGGGAGATTTATTTCTAATTTTTCTAGTTTAGTGAGACCTATAACACTTATACTCAAGAAGGATAAAGCATTCAAATGGACTATTGAAGGAAGGGAGGCTTTATAAAATACCAAACGTGCAATATTAATAACTTTAGCTTTGGTAAACCCTAAATTTTCAAAATATTTTGTAAAGTATGTTTTGGTGGTGACCTATTAGCCTCATTTTAACATCACAAAATTTAAACTTTTTGTGTCAAAACA
Source organism: Sequoia sempervirens (assembly GCA_007258455.2). Taxonomy (NCBI): domain Eukaryota; kingdom Viridiplantae; phylum Streptophyta; class Pinopsida; order Cupressales; family Cupressaceae; genus Sequoia; species Sequoia sempervirens. The sequence goes on from VDFB02271358.1 coordinate 804,822,408, forward strand.
CAAGTGTTGTCATGCATCAAACATCTTTATCGGATTGACTCTAGTTACAAAATGATAGTGTCACATGTTTACCATTCTAAACATTGTATTTATCCATAATTGAAGTGGCATTGTTTATCTTGTTCATGTAGAAAGGTATGTCGGTTTGAAGAAAAATCATCATTCGTTTTAGCCAAAAACCCTTCAAAGTAGTTGCACAATGTGGTAAATTATGAAAATAATTATATTTAAAAGCTTGTAAGGGTTAGAATGAAATAATTCTATAAGGACATTCCTTAGGCTATTTAAAGTAATGTGATAAATTTTCAAATCAAAACTCTTGTTTGTTTGATGGATACTAAACTATCAATTTTTCACCAAGCAATTTATAGAAATGAATAAATCAAGGCTTTTGTCAAAGTTAAACCAAATAAATTGACAATGGAAATTATATGGTTGTTACAAGAAATTTGACTAAATTTCAAGCAAAGAAATGAGTATATGATCAAAAGATATGATTTTTTAAAAATTGTTAGCAATCGCAAAGTGAAATTTTTAAATCGTTATAAAATTATGTTGAATTATTTGTTTGTTGGCACTTTCAAAAGGTTATAGAACTTGTGGGCTCTCCATACACACCTTTCACAACCAAATTGATGTTCTAAAAGAGAAGTCTTTGAAGGTGAAGGTTAAAAATTTTGCAACTTCATAACCAACTATAGAGCCAATAAGCATTTGTCAAAAGCATAACTCACAACTCACAAGTCAAAATTTATTTAATGGTTTGAAGTGAGCCCAAAATACAAATGAAGCCATCTTGAACTTGATAAAAAATTATAAAAAGAATAAATTTTGATTTTGATAAATCGTGAGTTGTGAAAAGCATCCAAAGTATTGACGAAGTTATTTTGAAGCTAAAAAAGATTTGAGAAAAACATAATTCACAAATCACAACTCAAAAGTTAATGGTTGTGAAGTTGCCTCAAACAACCAATGACTAAAGCTTTGCACAAAAAGAAATACTTATTACAAATACCCAAAAAACTCAACACTTAAACAAATTTTCAAAGCAAGGAAACAAATTTTCAAAGCAAGGAGAATACTATTAGTGATAGTAGATTTCCACAATCCATGTAGATTATTGAATAAAGTTTCTGGATTAGATTGCCTATATATATAAACCTTCTTTTATAATTGTCTATATATATTTTTGGCTTTATATTCGTTTTTTTGTTTTTTGTTTGTATGTTTGGTTGTGTTTTGTATTTTTTTTATATATGTATGTATATATGTATACTTATATGTATGTATATATGTATGCTTATATGTATGTATATACATACATTATCTTATATGACTTCCTTTCTAATTGAGTTTGTGGTTTGATGTATTTGGTTGTTTTTGGTTGTTTGTTTTTATGTATATTTGTGCTTATATTTTTTGGTTGTATGTTTATTTTTCCTTTTATTGATTGTCTTCTTTTAATTGGTTCTTTCTTGCTTCTTCTGTTTGCTTTCCTTCTCTTTGGTCTTGTTATCAAGTTGGTCCATCTTGTCTCCTTGAATTTTGTTGTTTAGACACCCCCCCCCCAACTTCTCCTCCTCTCTCCCCCTTTTTATTCCAATCTTGGTCTGCAGCTGTTCTTTATCCTTTTGCTCTCTTATCCTGATGATGAATCACGGAGTGTGATTCGAAACATTGATGCAAAAATTCAGACACAATCTAATCCAAAAATTTTATGCAATAAAAGAAAATACTATGAAAACCAATTTTACACCTACAAATACACTTTGAAAAACTCACAAACTTCACCAACATCCCCTCAACCTTTACCTACAGACCTCCATGTAAAACATGGAAGAATTGACAAGCAATAGGAACCGTTTGACCAAAAAATCCTCAAAAATATGTCATCTCATGGAATGCAATGATTGCAGGGTGTTATTCACGAAGTGGGTTTGTTGAAAAGGTTTAGAAACTTTCGAATAAATGTACTTTGTCGGTGTAAAACTGATTTTCACAATCTTCGGCAGCATTCTCCTTGCGTATGCCAAACATAAGGTATGGCGTCCATCAAAGCATAAGGCAATGGGGATTTGGTCAGATATTATTGTTGTGAGTGCACTAATAAACAAGTACCCAAAATGTGGAAATATTGACGTTAAATGAACTGTTAACATAATATCATGAAGTCCAGATCATTTGCAGAGAGGAAATTAAACCAACAGCATTGAAAATTGTATGATCAGACTTCAATATCCAATAAATGTATTGAAATTTGTATGATCAAACTTCAATATCCAATGAAACCAACAGTTTATTTGCTAGATTTTGATATGTTCAGCAATAGTTGATATGTCGTAGGTTTTTAGCTAATGAAATTCCAAAATGGATTATTAGTGACTTTTTGGTTAAACTATCTTCATAATGTGCAGAATAAAGCTATGGTGTGCAAGCACAGACAAGTCATGTAAGTTGTTTTCGAAATTGTCGGTATACAAGATGTTTTTATTGCAAATAATGGAAAGACAATAGACAAGTCATGTGAATTATTTGACAAAATGCCACAACATTCATGCACTTGAATAGCTACAGTCTTTTTCTAATTGTGAAAGAAATGTTTCTGTGCAAGATGGGGAGAGGATAAGATTTATTTAAGTGCCACAGGAAAGTCTCTAACAGATTTGATGATATCTCTCATAGAAAAAGAATGTTCAAAGGCCTCAACCCTTCTATACCCATGTCACATTTGGTTAATATTAATAATCTATCAAAATTGAGCACTCTACAAGCCATAGCAAATCTCATTGAGTGTATTTGATTACAATTACAAGCACACATTTTGTGGCTAGAAAAATGTTTTAATAGAGAAAGTGAATAGTTTAATATCTAATAGCAATTATATTATTGGCCAGTGACTAATTAAATGATATGTCTTTTTGGATGTAAGGGTTATAGTAGGTCTAAATTGACTACATATCTTAAGGAAACATTATGGTAAAGGGTCGTAGTAGGTCTAAATTGATTACATATCTTAAGGAGACCTTGTCTTGTGAAAAAGAAGATAGCAAAGAAAAAGGATGAAAGCAACCAAAGGTTCTCAAATTTATTGTGTCTTACCAAAAAAATTAAAGTAGGAAAGAGCTGGATAAAAAGAAAGAAGATCAAATAAAACAAGAGTAACTTATAAGATGTATGGCATCTATCAATGAATTGAATGGACAAGTAACCCTCATAATGAAATTTCATGTTGCCAATAAATAATTTGGATAAGAAATAATTTTGTACTCTCTTGGTATAAATGCGTGTATTCAAGTATTATCCCAAGAATCCTAAGAATTTTAATATGGATGATGTGTGAATTGTTATACTATTAAGGAGAAAGAATTACATATTGCAAAGGAGCTCAAAAAATAGGGTGCAATTTGAAGATATTGCTTGGCTGGGAATTTGTATGGAATATCTACAAAAGTAGTATAATAAAGAGCAATCTTAATTTTTAGAAGAGAAAAATATCCTTGTTTCAAATATTACAAGAAAACTAGCATGTATATCTAATCTTGAAGAATATATCAATTCATGGGCTAATTTAGGGGCAAAACTCTAGGAAAGGTTGGAACATATATAAGACAAGAAGAGAAATATTGAAAGTGAATTTATTTAAAAAGATGGGAAAGTTTGATGTTAGGAGAAGACAAAGTGCCCACCCTAACAAAATTCATAACTTGGTCTATTTTTTAAGTTGTGGGTTTCAAGTCGCCTTTTTGAAAAATTAACTCATATCATTATTGTAATTTGAGGTTAGAAAATGAACCTTATTTCTTGAAACGTTAAGTAAAACATAACTAGATAAGGTTTATTATTTTTTAAACTATTATGTTTCAAAAGGTAATTATGAAATAAGTTACAGGTGGTTATCAAGGGGAAGCTTATAAATACAAGTCTATTTTTCTATTATAAAGGGGGGACTATTATGGAGGAATTTTGGAAAAAAAATTGGAGACTTTAGGGCTCACACTTTGTATAGAGGGTTTTTGGAATTGTATGATTTCACAAAGATAATAAAGAAAGCATTTGGATCATATGTTTTGAATGTACTTCTAAGTTATTATTTCTTATTTTTCATGTCAAATTGATGATCCATTTTTTCTTCATGGAAATTATTGGTTGCTTGTTGAAACATTTATATCAACCATGTAAATGATGTAATGAAATACAAACACATCTTGGTGTCTTAGTTTGAATGTGCTAAAGAAACCTATCTCTTTATGTGTTGATAATTGTGATCCTTCTTTCATCATTGCATATCAAAACATATACTACAGTGAAATCCATCATACAAATCTATGGAAAATATTTTTTTAATTTTGTGATGAATCTTTGATAGTTTTAAATAATTTTATGAAATCCAAGTAGGTATTTGTGTCTCCACTGCTAGGGTTCAATAAATCGTTTTCTTTCTTTTTTTCCTTTCCCTTTATATAATTTTAGGTTAAAAGTACACAAAAACCTTTAAAACCCTATTGTACAAGGGACTTGCCTCTCTCAAATACAAAGGAAATTTGTTAGTCCAGTAATAAATTATCAAATTGTTGGAACATTTGTCATTGATCGTTGGGTGATCCGTATTGAAATCTATAGTGACAAATCTATTTACCAATAATTTTTTGGTGACTCTACTAGGGAATGAAAATTGCTCATGCATTTGGTTCCTCAAAAATCTAAAGATACCTCCCTTAGAATGAAATTTGGAGACTCTATAAAAGTGAGATACCCAATGTCATGTTGAATAATACAACTGAGAGGGGGGGTGAATCAATTGTCACAAAATTAAACCTTTAATTCAATCACCGGAACTAATCCATAATATTGCTTAAATGATTAATCATCAAATGACAATGCAAAAACTTAAATCCAACACATAAACACAATAACACTATATTTACGTGGAAAACCCAATAAGGGAAAAACCATAGTGAGGATTAACTCACACTATAGAGAATATCAAAACCAATTACAAAAAGGCTCACTACTTGAAACAAGGCTCATTGCCTGAGATAAGGACTCACTATCTGGAACAAGGACTCACTATCCAACAGGGCTACAACCCGGAGGGTTCACTGCCACAAAGATACAAAGAAGACAAAGAAGACTTGTTATAGAGAGACTACAATCTCAATGCAACAAAGGATTCCACCACAATTTCTAACACACATGCATGAATGATAAAGTTCGCCTTCTACTCACTACATCCAGAAACTCAACATTAAGCTTCACATTGATCTGCCACACTCTCAACACACACACTCATAGAATAGAATCAATGTCACATAAGATTTCACTTTCTATTTTATCTTTTTCACTCTTCTTCTTCGCTCTTACCTCTTCCTCTCTCGTCTTTCACCACCAATTCATCTTGCATTTATACCATCTTCAACTTTGAAACATATCCAAAGTCAGCCATCCAAATTCAAATTCAAATTGGGTCAGCACCAAAACATCCTAGGGTGGATTTAGAATGAGGGTGACCCAAACACATGCTTCAAGGGACCCAAAAAATATCCAACATGCTTCATCATCCTCAAAAGTAGTATTTCACACAAGGTCAGCCAAACCAATTTAAAACACATAAAACCATTAAACGAATCTTCCAAATGTCAAAACTATCTTCAATAGAATCAAGGCAACACAACTCTAGAACTACAATTCATAAGAATTCATCAAAGAGAAATCCGTACCAACAACATTTCTCTCGAGCCTCAACTAGAAACACGGAAAACCATAGTTCACAACTGGTGAACACAAATTGTACTGTACAAATCGGCAACCAAAAATCTAGATATAGCATCTACTAACAACCATGAACAACATATCTAAACCACACAACCACAGGAGAAAATCCAAACCAAAACCTAGAGCAACCACTGAACACATGCAACATCTCTTTATTACAATTTTCTCAATAGCCTCGACATATACAGCCAACAGCAACTAGTAATAACCAGTTGATTGGTTGACATCAATGACAACACCTGCAAACTTTCCATGACACCTTCAATCTTTTCATTGCAACAATCTCCCCCTTTTCCATTGATGGCAACACATGATATGAAAAACCATCAAGGACAACATATTGGCTCTAAATGCATTTTTATGTTTTCTCCCCCTTAGAAGATAATCTCTTATACGCTTCTCTCCCAATCTTCCTTTTCTTTTTCACATGCTTCTTCTCCCAATCTTCCTTTCCTTTTTTGCATGCTTCTTCTCCCACTTTGACATCAATGGAAAAGGCAAAAGAATATTTTCCATTAATCTCTCCTTTTTCATGACAACAGAATACACACAATGACAACACTTGATACTAGTTGCTCCCCTTGAGAGGTCCACAAAAAAATCAATCCAAAAGAAAGATATATCCATAGATCCACCAAACTGATGTATCTCCATGTGCATCTAGTTCAAGAAAGGAGGGGTAATAACCCCTAACTTTTCCGAAAGATACTCAAAATTATCTTGAGGAAGAGGCTTCATGAAAATATCAACAATCTGATCCTTCGTCAGAACATATTCATGCTTGACTTCATTCTCCATCACCTTCTCTCTCAAGAAATGATATCTGATAGATATATGCTCCATACTCGAGTGCATCACAGGATTCTTAGAAATGTTAATTGGACTTGTATTATCACAGAAAATAGAAATGGGATCATCATATAGCACTGTGATATCTTTCAATGTTTGTTTCATCCATAGAACTTTTGTACAGCAAGATGCAGCAACAATATACTCAGCTTTAGCAATAGATAAGGAGACTAAATCTTGCTTCTTACTCAACCATGCCAACAATATGCATCCAAGAAATAATGCACCACCACTTGTACTCTTTATGCCATCTACACATCCAGCCCAATCTGCATCTGTATAGGAACTAAGTGTAAATTTGGTGTCTTTAGGATACCACAATCCATAATCTAGAGTTCCATTCAAAGATTTGAATATTCTTTTAACAACAGCAACATGTGTTTCCTTAGGATCTTCTTAAATCTATCCATAAGATAGACTGCATGCATGATATCTGTTCTAGTAGCAGTCAAATATAATAGTCCACCAATCATAGATCTATACTTACTCTGATCATCCTTAGGTGAATTTTCATCTTTACCCAATTTGCAACTAGTCACCATAGAAGTACTTACCGGTTTGGAACCATCCATCCCAAATTTCTTCAACATCTCTCTCACTTTCTTAGACTATGATATGAAAATTCCTTTCTCTGTTTGATTATTTTGTAGCCCAAGAAAGAAATTCATCTCCCCAAACATAGACATTTCAAATTCTTTATGCATTTATTTCGCAAACATCTTACACATACTTTCATTTCCTCCAAAGATAATATCATCAACATACACAACTACAATCAAGATTTTATCATTTCTAGTCTTAAATTACAAATCATTGTATGTTGTACCTTTGTTAAAACCTTGTTGAATTAGGTATCTTTCTAATCTAGCATACCAAGCTCTAGGAGCTTGCTTCAACCCATATGAATCTTTCTTCAATCTACACAGCATATCCAATTGATCTGTCAACTGAAATCCTTCCAGTTGTTCCATATAGACTTCTTCTAGTTCACCATTTGAAAATGCTAACTTGACATCCATCTAATAGACCTTAAATTCTTTATGAGTAGAAAATGCTAAGAACATCCTTATAGCTTACATTCTTGCTACTGGAGCAAAGGTTTCTTGAAAATCTATGCCTTCTACTTGTGAGTAACCTTTACATACAAGCCTCGCTTTGTTTCTGACCACTTCTCCATTCTCATTCAACGTATTTTTGAATACCCGCTTTGATCCAATGATGTTTTTATCTGTCAGTATCGGGACCAATTCCCAAGTCTGATTCTTCTCAATCTACAAAAATTCTTATTTCATTGCTTCTTTCCAATGTTCATCTTTACAAGCTTCACTTACTGTCTTAGGTTCTATCTCATAAAGTAAACATAAATTCACTTCAGCATCAACTTTGCTTCTAGTTAACACACCTATTGTCTTATCTCCAATAATTTGACTTTTTGAATGATTTTTTTGTACATATCTAGGTTTCCTAGGGGACATCATCGGAGCATCTTCTTCTCTTTCATTTTTTTCATCCTATTTCTTTTTCTCATCTTTTTTCTTGTTCTTCTACAATTTATTATATTCTTGCATAGTTATGTTCATTAGATACATATCCATCAATTTCAATATTATTCTTCATTGTCTCATCAACCTTCACATTCGAGCTCTCTACAATCTTTCTCATTCTTTTATTGAAACATATGTATGCCTTGCTTTTAGTAGAATATCCAAGAAAAATTCCTTCATCACTTCTTGCATCAAACTTTCCCAAAGTTTATTCATCTCTTCTGATATAACATTTGTTTCTAAATACCTTGAAATATTTAACTATAGGAATTCTTCCATGCCATAGCTCATATGGATTCTTTGTACTATTTTCTCTTGCTTGAACTCGATTGAACACATAAATAGCAATATGAATAGCTTATTTCTAGTAAACTTCTAGTAAACCAACCTCAGCAATCATTGACCTAGCAGCTTCTTGAACTATTCTTTTTTTCCTTTCAAAAATTCCATTATGATGAGTTCTTAGAGCAGATAACTGTCTCTTTATTCCATGCACTTCACAAAACATATTAAACTCATGGGAGGTGAATTCTCCACCTTTGTTAGATCTTAAACATTTTATCTTAAAATTCACTTCATTTTCAACCATTGCTTTGAATGCCTTGAATCTATCTAATGCATCTGATTTCTCGCTAAGAAATGTAACCCATGTATATCTAGAATAATCATCAATTAAAAGCATAAAGTACCTTTCACCAAGTAGACTTCTCACTCTTGTAGAACCATAGAGATCTGTATGAACTAAATCCAGTAGTCCGGTAGTAGATTGTTCCTTTGATCTATAATGATTTCTTGCTTTCTTTCCAAACTGACAATTCCCACAAATAGCATTAACAGGCTTTGTAATTCTCGGTAAATATCTCACAACCTGCACAGCACTTATCCTTTCCAAGTTATCAAAATTCATGTGACACATTCTCCTATGCCATAACCAACTATCATTAATCTGAGTCATAAAGCATCGTCCATCAACACCCTTAAGTTGATAGATATCCCCTTCATATTTCTTTCTTGTAGCAATCAATTTTTTGGATCCTTTATGGATCTCACATTTCTCATCTTTAAACACATGATCATATCCTTGTATGCACATCTGACCAGCGCTCAAAAAATTATGCCTTAAACCCTTAACATAGTAAACATCATCAGTATGATGATTGCCATCAAAACTTACTAAACCTATCCCATAGATTTTAGCACCAATATGATCTTCAAACATAACCAAGCCTCCATCATATTTCTCAAGCTTAGAAAACTTAATTTTATCACTAGTCATGTGATGTGAACAACCATTATCAACTACCCAATAATTTTTCTCTTGTTTAGCATGTAGAGCAAAGATTCGTACCTTCATTTTTCTCCTTCTTCGAAGGGATTTCTTGTACCTATTTTTTCAGAATTAGTAGAAGTAGGTTCATTCTTAATCGCCAAGAACAAGCATTCATTGTCATCAGGATCTTCATATTTTGAATCCTCATTAGATATACTAGCATTCTCATTCACATAGTAAGCTCTGTTAATCTTCTTTCCTTTCTTTTCTTTCTCATATCTTTGTTTATTTCCTTTAGCTCTTTCTAGAAGCTTTATAGCATAATGATCTATTTCTCCACAACTAAATAATTTAAAGGGAAAATTACCTTCATACTTATCGGAGTCTTTCCTTATTCTTCTCACAAAGTTAGCTTCTATTTCATCAAGGTTCTCCATCTGGATCTTCATCTTTTGTATCTTTAAAGGCAGTCTCTGATTTGCTTCCATTCTTTAGACTTGGCTTCCTCATCTCATAAGATGTCAAAAATCCTAATAGAAAATCCTTAGTACAAGTCTTATAGTCTATTGTCTACTCAATAGCACTCACCTTCTCACTATAAGCATCAGGTAGAGTTATGAGAATCTTCTTTACAATCCTTGTTTCATCAATAGTAGCACCAAGTCCTCGCATTCCAACCACTATCTCATCCAATCTTTTTATGTAAGCTTTAACATTTTCATCTTTGGACATAGGTAGAAGATCAAACTGTGTCTCCAAATTCTATAGTTTCACCTCTTTAACTCTTTCATCACCATCAAGTGCTCTTTCTAAAGCATTCCAGACTTCCTTAGTTGTCTTCAAATTCTGAACCTTAATCAACTTTGAATGTACCAAACTATTCTTTAAAATGTATTTTTCCTTATTGTTTGCTTCATGTGCTTTGATCTCTTTAGGTGTACTCAGACCATTAGCAGGAGGAGTGTAAGTATTTTTGTAAGCTTTCTCCACATCATATCTGCAATACTCTAGATATTCTTCCATCAATACTTTCCAAATACCACAATTAGTTCCATCAAATCTCGAATAATCATAAACCATTTTTCCAGCCATCTCAAACCTTCCTCAAGCAGTTAATCTCTTCACCAAGGAACCAAGCTTTGATACCAATTGTTGAATAGGACAACTGAGAGGGGGGTGAATCAGTTGTCACAGAATTAAGCCTTTAATTCAATCACTGGAACTAATCCTTAATATTGCTTAAATGATTTATCATCAAATGACAATGCAGAAACTTAAATCCAACACATAAACACAATAACACCAGATTTACATGGAAAACCCAATAAGGGAAAAACCACGGTGAGGATTAACTCACACTATAGATAATATCAAAACTGATTACAAAAAGGCTCACTGTTTGAGATAAGGATTCATTGTCCAGAACAAGGACTCACTGTCCAATAGGGCTACAACCCGAAGGGCTCACTGCCACAAAGAGACAAAGAAGATTTGTTACAGAGAGACTACAATCCCAATGCAACAAAGGATTCCACCATAATTACTCGCACACATGCACGAATGATAGAGTTTTTCTTCGGCTCACTACATCCAGAACTCAACATTAAGATTCACATTGATCTTCCACACTCTCAACACACACTCATAGAATAGAATCAATGTCGCATAAGAATGTACTTTCTCTTTTCTCTTTTTCTCTCTTCTTCTTCGCTCTTGCCTCTTCCTCTCTCATCTTTCACCACTAACTCATCTTTCATTTATACCATCTTCAACTTTGAAACATATCCAAAGTTGGCCATCCAAATTCAAATTCAAATTAGGTTGATGCCAAAACATCCTAGGGTGGATTTAGAATGAGGGTGACCCAAACACACACTTCAAGGGACCCAAAATAGATCCAACACGCTTCATCATCCTTGAAAGTATTATTTCACACAAGGTCGTCCAAACCAGTGTAAAACACATAGAACCATTAAGCACGAATCTTCCAGATGTCAAAACTATCTTCAATAGAACCAGGGAAACACAACTCTAGAACCGCAATTCATAAGACTTCACCAAAGAGAAATTTGGACTAACAACATTTCTCACAGACCTCAACTAGAAACATAGAAAACCATAGTTCACAACTGGTGAACACAACTTGCACTATACAACGAATCAACAACCAAAAATTTGGATATAACATCTACTAACAACCATGAACAACATATCTGAACTGCACAACCACAAGAGAAAATCCAGACCAAACCCAGAGCAACCACTAAACACATGCAACATCTCTTTATTACAATTTTCTCAATATCCTCGACATATACATCCTACAAGAACTAGTAGATAACTAGTTGACTAGTTGACATCAATGACAACACCTGCAAACTTTCCACAACACCTTCAGTCTTTTCATTCTTGCAACATGTCATTACTTTCAAACTTGTAGTATGGAATTAAATCCATCTCAACCATGGGGAACCCACTTCAGCCTATTAACTTTGGCTTAGTACATAGCCATGCTTATAGGATCACAAAATAATTTTCCAAAGTTCACTATAGAGAACTCTCAAAATTTTGATAATCATATTCTAGCATTTATAACTACTTCCAAAATTATGGGACTCAATAAAGATGTGTTTGTATGGTTATTTTTTGAAATCCTTGTTAGACTTACTATAGAATGGATTTAAAACCTAAAATATGAATGCATTGCAATTTAGGATAGCTTGAAGGGAAGGTTTCTTGCAATATTTAAAGTTGTGGCTGATGTAGGTGATATTTCAATTTCCAAATATAGAAGAAAGAAGATGAACCTTTAATATATTTTGTTTAATTATTCAATAAATCTTTCAAGTAGAGTCCTCAAGTAAATCAATCAAAGGAAGTCAACTAATTGTGTACATTCATCGATGCATTACACCCTAAATTTATATTCATCTTGAAGTGGAATAGGATACACAATCTACAAATCACATAAAAATAAGTTATTGAGATTGAAGATCATATAATCTTGTTTTGATTGTTAAAAGAAAAATGTGATAAGAAATGTACTTGATAGGTTTCAAGAAATGAGTCAACAAACATGTATCTTCAATACCAAGTCAAAATCATCAATTTAAAGATCATGCTTATATGTAGTATAATCTCAATACAAATAGGGTAAAATTTATGTCTCCTTTAGATGATTCCTAAATATCATGGTTCTAGGTGAAGAAGATTTATTTCATCATGATTCAATTCCCTCAACAATCAAATCATGTGCCAAAAAAATGGTCAAATATATAATCTTTATTTTGAGGAAAGTGATGATGATTTAGAAATCTCTCTTGGATATCAAAGAGATAATACTTTGTTCATCCCTAGAGGAAATGTCGGCAATCACTATATTTAGTCAAAAAGTGTAGAAACTAGTTATGCTCCAATGACACCAATTATTGGACAATCTTTCACCAACACAAGTAACAAAGAGGCAAGAAAAATGATTATTCATTTTGTCTTCTTATTTTAAGATAGAAATATTTACCTTTGAAAGTATTGAGAAAGATTTAATGCATTTCTTTGTGGAAACACAAATAAGAGGTCAACTTGAAGGCAAAGAACAAGAACACATACCACCAAGGAATATTTTCTAGACTTGCATGCAACCCAACTATGAAGCTTTCAAATTTCACGAAGAACATGATGGAAAAGAGTCACTGCAATAGGAGCATACTAAAATCCATAAAAATATCAGAGAATAGTTTGAAGACAAAATTCATGAAGATGAATCAACAAGTATCCTCATTCTGATGCATGCACAATCTAAGTTTCATGGAGCATTCAAGGTTTGAAATAGTCCTATTTTTTAAGGTTCTAATCCTATAGATGCCTTGGTATTAGGTACTATGAATTAATTTTCTATTCCTTTCCATATTAATGTTGAAGAAGAGGAATATGTGCATACATGTAATGCTTTTGATCATAAAGAAAATAAAATAAATGAAAAATCTAATTCAAAAAATTGTAAGCAAGGAATAGAGGATGATCTTGGGAAATGTACAATAATTAGAGAATGTGATATGGGTAGTCATGAAGGAACAAGGATTGATCAAATGGATAATGATATTCAATCCCAATCCCATAAAATTTGTATCCCAAGTTGGTGCCTAGAAACGTTTGATGATGATTTTCAATGTGGAGGAGTCATTACTACCCCTTTATAGTTTTTAGAAGAAGATATTTTGGTTAATAAACTTGAAGATACAAATTTTTCATCACTAGACCATGGAAAGCTTGAGTAAATCATTGCAAAGAAAGATAAAATTACTTTATGGTGCAAGAGCACACTAGCGGACAGCTAATCGACACCAACCAAAAATATTGTTGGGTTTGCTTTCAATTTTGGTTTAATTTCTCTCCATTCTCAATCTCTTTCTAATAATAAATTGGGATCATTCTAATAATGAATTGGGCGACTTTGAAAGGTGAAAGGAAAAGTTTAAATGTTGATTGATTTTAATCAATGTAATCCCGACATTCATTGCAGCTTATGGGATTTTTCCAAATGTTGTATTTATGTATATATGCAAATGTGAAAGCATAGGATGAAGAAGCCACATAGCAATCAAAGTCCAACATAATTTGGCATGCACCATGTTACAGAGGAAGGATAACAAAGGTCACAGTTTTTATAGCATACATTTTTGTTTTAAAAATCAGGAAAAAGGAGACAAGGGGTTGCGTGAGAAGTCTAAGGCTGGCATGAGGAAGAAACCAAGATCAATCAATGAATGTGAAGATCCATGCCACCTTAGAGAATCAAAAGACTTTGTGTTTGATGCAGAAAAGAAACCTAAAGCATTGCATCATTTTCTAAAGAGGGATAAGAGGAATACAATAAAAATAAATAAAGGTCAATTTGGGAAGAGGTGTGTGGGGTTATTTGCAGAGAATGAGGAGGAAGCTACGCAAAAGTGAGAAATAAGTGTAGGGCTACACAAAGAACGATTGGAAGGGAGGGTGCAATATGGAGAAAGAGTTTGTTGACAATTGAACATTGTATGGTCAGCCAAGAGGCAGTCGAGCCAAATAAAGTAGGAAATAAACTAAGTAAAATCCATGTCATATATGAACTGGGAGATGGAAGTAAGAAACGGGCTACAAATAGTGTACATGATATATGATATTTGCATAGAGAGTAATTTGTGAAAAGGTATGTAATTGCAGATTGGATGAGTAGAAAAGAGGCGAGCCTTTAGAAAGCTAATATTGTAAATTGTTGGATTGAACTTGTAGAAATAAATTTTAATTTTTTCCAAATCTGAAAGTGTTTGAAGAGCATTGCTTTTGTAAATTACCAAATTGTGTAACTTTGTAATAGGTGAGATTGAATGAAAGAGTGTGTGTAGTTGCAAGTAATCTAGCAGAATATTGTTTTTGATTACTATGAGTTGTGGACAGCAGGGAGTTTTTACCCTCTCTACATCAATTGGTATCATAGCAGGTAGTCCTGAGAGTGGAGAGGATCCACCAAAACATGTGAGTGTTGTGTGAACAAATCGCTGATAGGGAGGCAATTCACACTTAATGGAAAGTGTGTGAAGCAGTTGTGAAAAATCTCGTGATTTGTTGTAAGTGTGTGAGGAATCCTGGCAATGAGAGAAGGAGCTTGAATCCATGACGAAATGTGTTTGCAGAGTGAATGATTGCAGCAAGAAAAATGGGTTGGGTCGTGAAGATACCCATGCAGATACTGTTTTGGGAGCAGTATTGGGATAAAGTGGGGGATGAGATGATTGAAAAGATGGGAAAAATAGTTTGTAAAGAAGTAGGAAAGATCAAGGTGAGGCTCGAGGAATTGAAGATGAGTGTTGGGAAAAGTAAGAGGAAAGTGGTAAAGAGGAGCAAGAAGAAGAGTAAGGATAGCAGCCCAAGATGGAAAGAAGAAGATGTAGCCCCTACTGAAGAAGTTGTAGTGAAGACATATCAAGAAGGCATGGAGAAGAAGGAAGAAAAGAAGGAAGTGAGCAGCGAAGAGGTTGCAGCAATGAAGCATGGCGTAGAAGATTTGTTGTTGGCGATTGAGGAAGAATGGATGACGAAGCTCGTTGATGTAAGGAAGAGAGATGAATGAAAGATTGCAGCTGATGAGAATGTGGAAGATGTCATAGTGGAGTTCAATGTTGCAGTTGTGGATGCAGATGAGGTAAATCAAATTTTTGATGTTATTGAGTTTTCAAATGAGATTATAAAAGAAAAGAGGGATAAGGATCTACAGTGTGTGGTAGATGTTCCATATTTGCTTGTGCAGAAAGTGGAAGATGTTGCAAGTTGTTTTTGGTGGAGGTGGATGGTCAGAGGTGGGTTTGAACCCACGAAGGAGAAGAGAAGTGTGGAAAGCATTTAGTGGATGAGGTCGGACTTTGGTGGACATGATTCCACGAGGGGGAAAAAGAGGAAGATGATGTGTTGTTGGAGAAAGATGGTGTGTATTCTAGCACGATGCTAGAAAAAGAAAAATAATAATTAATTTGAAACACTTGAATAGCGAAGGAGTTTGCTGCAATTTTCCACCAACCTGAAAGCGTTGTGCAACTACTCAACTCCATCACTATGAGCATATGCTCACAATCTTTCTACCCAGTGTGTTTGGTGTAGGAGCATGTGGGCGGATAGGTAATCAGCACCAACCAAAACTATTGTTGGGTTTGCTTTCAATTTTGGTTTAATTTCTCTCCATGCCCAATCTCATTCTAATAATGAATTGGTCTCATTATAATGATGAATTGGGCGACTGTGAAAAGTGAAAGGAAAAGCTTAAATGTTGATTGATTTTAATCAATGTTATCCCGACATTCATCGTAGCCTATGGGACTTTGTCAAATGTTGTATTTATATATATATAAATGTGAAAGCATAGGCTAAAGAGGCCACATATTAGTCAAAGGCCAACTTACTTTGGCACGCACCATGTTGCAGAGGGAGGATACCAAAGGTTGCGGTTTTATAGCATACATTTTTCTTTTAAAAATTAGGCAAAAGGAGTCAAGGGGTCACATGAGAATTCTAAGGGAAGCATGAGGAAGAAACCAAGATCGATCAGTGAATGCAAAGAGCCAAACCACCTTAGAGAATGAAAACACTTTGTGTTTGATGCAAAAAAAAAAAACCTAAAGCATCGCATTATTTTCCAAAGAGGGATAAGAGTAATACAATAAAAATAACTAAAATAAATAAAGGTCAATTTGGGAAGAGGTGTGTGGGGTTGTGCATAGGGAATGAGGAGGAAGCTACAAAAAAGTGAGAAATAAGTGTGGGGCTGCACAGAGGATGATTAGAAGGGAGGGTGCAATATGGAGAAAGAGTTTATTGACCAATGAAAATTGTATGGTTAGCCAAGTGGAAGTCGAGCCAAAGAAAATAGGAAATAAACCAAGTAAACTCCATGCCATATATGAACTGGAAAATGGAAGTAAGAAATAGGTTGCAAATAGTGTAAATGGGATATGATATTTGCATAGAGAGTAAGTTGTGAAAAGGTATGTAATTGCAAATTGGATGACTAGAACAGAGGTGAGCATTTAGAAAGCAGATATTGTAAATTTTTGGATTGAACTTGGAGAAATAAATTTTAATTGTTTTCAAATCTGAAAGTGTTTGAAGAGCATTACTTTTGTAAATTACAAAATTATTTAACTTTGTAATAGGTGAGATTGAATGAAAGAGCGTGTGTAGTTGGAAGTAATCTAGCAGAATATTGTTTTTGATTATTGTGAGTTGTGGATAGCAGGGGGTGTTTACCCTCTCTGCATCATTTTATTTGAAAATAATTTTATACTCACTAATATTGTTGTTCATGATTGAGATTATCATTTTGTTTTAGAAGAAGTTGTTTTGCATAAGATTTTGCATGAGATGCATTTAGTCCAAAGCTATTCCTTCTTGGATTCAAATGGTCATGAATAAATTCAAGGATGGAATATTAGTCCTTTTGATGTAGTACATGAAGTATAGCTATTGATGTGAAAGATGATATAATCCAATAAGCTTTAGAAGTGTATAATGTATAGCAGTTGTATGGGTGCAATACATTACTCAAAGATTTTTTAAATACCATTATTTTTAGATCTCTCGTCATAGTGGTTGCAAGTTGGTAGTTGGGTTTAGGCACTCCTTAGTCACCATCTATTATTCCACACAAGTTTTTCTATTTTTTTAACCTCTTAATGGATCCATATGGTCATCTAGCAGTAGTTTGAGGTAGGAATCACCTACCATGTACATAATTTTATTAGGATTTTTGTGGTGTCCATTCTATTTGAGTTTCTATTTTCTTTTCTTTTTTGTTTTGTCTCGGTGTTGTTCAACTCCCTTTTCCTCTATCATTTTGTCTTATTTTTTGACTCTATAGCCCAATGGATTTAAGCCAATAATATTTCACCAGAGCTTGTATGTTATCTCTATGTCCTTTAGAGTCCTTGTCCCCAATTAGATCCAGTTGTTAGCTTCATTTTAACACCATAAAATTTTAACTTTTTTATGTCAAATGACAAGTGTTGTCTTGCATTGAACACCTTTGTTGACTTGATTCTAGTTGCAAAATGATAGTGTCACATGTCTTCCATGATAGTCATTATCTTTATATATCCTTAAATTTTCATATTTTATCTAGTATATGTGGAAAGGTACTCTATTTTTAAGAAGAATCATGATTTGTTTTAATTGAAAACCCTTCAAAGCAATTGCACAATGCAATAAATTGTGGAAACAAATAAATTTTAAAATCTGTAAGGGTCTAGAATGTTTTTTTTCTACGAGAACATTGCTAAGGATATTTAAAGCAATATGGAAAAAATTCAAATTAAAACTCCTATTCATTTGAGAGATATTAAACTACCAAGTTTTTCACTACATAATTTATGGAAATGAATAAATCAGAAGATTCATTAAAGTTGCAGCCAAATAAATTTACAAGGGGCTTTATAGAGTTGTTAAAAGAAACATGGAAGATTTTCAAGAAAATATATGATTTTGATCAAAAGACATGAAATTTCTTTAAATTGTCAGTAACTCCAAGGTGAAACTTTTAAATGGTTATGAAATTATGTTGAACTATGTATTCATTGCCACTTTCAAAATATATATAACTTTTGGGTTCTCGTGAAATACCTTTCGAAAAAATATTTGTGTTCTAACAGATAAGTCTTTGAAGGTGAAGGTTCAAAATTTTACAACTTCATAACCAACTTTAGGAGATAATAAGCATTTGTCAAAATCATAACTCACAACTCAAAATTTATTTAATGGTTGTGAAGTGAGTCCAATGTGTTGCTGGATTAATTGTGGACCCAATAAGTATTTATCAAAAGAACAAGTGTTGATTTTTATAAGCTATGAGTTATGAGTTGTGAAAAGCATCCAAAGTGTTGATAAAGTCACTTTGAAGCGAAATAGGGTTTTATAAAAGCAATTGTCACAATTCACAACTCAAAATTTAATGGTTGTAAAGTTATCTCAAACAACTGATGACTAAATATTTGCACAAGAAGAGGTAGTTATTACAACTACCCAAAGGACTCAATGAATGTGCATAATGGATTTGTTGGAATATATTTTGAAACCTTCAAGGAAATAAACTTTGTAAGTGTAAAGAAAAACTTACAACCTTCACCAACATCCTCGTAGCCTTTACCTACAAAACTAGATATCAAACATGGAAGAACTAACAATCCATAGGAATTGTTTGACAAAAATTCCTCAAAAATATGTCATCTCATGGAATGCAATGACTCACAAGGTATGCATGAAGTGGGTTTGTTGAAAAGGTTTTATAAACTTTAATTAAATATACTCAGTGAGTGTAAAATAAAATTTTACAACCTTTGCTGGTGTCCTCCTTGTGTAGTCCCAAAATAGAGGATTTAGAATATTGTATCATATTCATCAAAGCATAACATAATGGAGATTTGGATAGATATTATAGTTGTTAATGCACTGATAAACAAGCATACAAAATTTGCAAGCATCAACAATAAATAAACTATTTAACATGATTTCATGTGGCATGGATCATTCATTGAGAGGGAATTAAATCAATAATTTATGAATGGAGGACTGGCATATTAAAAAGTGTATGATCAAACTTCAAAATCCAATCAACTAAGCAAACAGATAACACACTAAATTGGATAATGAAATGCCAAAATATATTATTAGTGGCATTTTTGTTAAAATTCCTTCATAATGTACAAATTAAGTTACAATGTAAAAACATAGACAAGCCATGTAAGTTGTTTTGAATTTTTTTTGTACAAGAAATTTATATTATAAATAATGGAAGTGTTGTGCCAAATTGACCCACAACATGCAGGTAAGATAAAAGTGAAAGCATCTCACCTCTCCTGAAAAAGACAATCAATAATCAAACTAATCACCTCCCAAGGTCTTTGATGTTGGTTCACAACGTTGTTGTTTCACAAAGTGGTCAATGTGGTTGTAATGTTCAAGGGGCTTGTCGGTGTTGAGCTTTTCAGTTGTTACAAGATCAAACATCTATCTAAACCTACTTTAACCAGGGGTTTTAAAGAAATAGAAAAAAAAGATAGATCAATGTTTTCAAACTGAAAAGAATGTTGATTCATTCAACTAATCAGACTTGTTGCCTTCCAAGGAATTCCTAAACTAGAACTACAAAATAAAATTAACTTGTAATTGATACAAAGTTTCATTCATTCACAGTGAAAACTTTAACAGTAGATTGCAAATCATCATTCAAACAAAACATAAGATAAATTCTCATTCCTTGAAAGCTTTTCAAATAAAAATGAATACCATTCTGGAGCATAATATAAAGAAGGTTTAAATCTGGTTGCTCCTACTATTAATGAAACAGGTAAGCAGTATTTAAAAATCTGGCAAGATCACCAGTGTATAGAAAAACCATGTCTTCAAATTATCTCCCTCTATGCTAAGAAAATCTGGAAGATACATCACTTCCTCTTCCTGTTGAACTAAAAACGTCAACTAACCTCCTGCAAAACCCTAACTTGCTTCTTTTGAAATCCTATCCTCTACCTTTTTGAATCTTCCAGTTTGTTAACTATTTTTAACCCTAACTTGTCTAACCATAACCCTTTTCAAAAGAGGCAAAACGCCATATATACAAAATGCATCAAAAATGTGTTGGCCCAATTTTAGGGTTTACAAAATAAGTCAGTTACAAAACACATCGGCCCTAGAAGAGTTTGAAACGAATTCAAACATGGATTAAATGCAAGGGCACCGACCAAAGGCAAGAAACAGACCAAAACACGTGAAGAAGAGGAAAAGCAAAATGATGTGGAAGCACAACCTTCGACGCAACTTTGCATTAATTGCTTCCTCCACATCGCCCATGCCCTGCTTCATTATGGCCATTGTCATCAAGAACATCCTCTGCAAGCTATCCTCAAGTGACATAGGTGAAACACTAGTTCGTCATTCGATGGCATCAATGTTATTCTTCATATTTGTCCCACCATATTGTCCCAGTCTCTAGCCATTCCAGTCGTTGCCTTGCAGACTCAGCCTGCATTCATCAAACACCAATGTGAGAATCTGATTGTTGACAACATTTCATCAAAGTTTTAACTTAAAATCATGATAAAAAACATTAGCCATTCCCTCAAAAATGAACATAAGTAGCATACAATAGTGAAATTTACCAAATTAGAGCACGGAAACATAAGAATTTATCATTAGATTCATCAACTTTACCAAAATTCCTCGCCTCATAGTGCCTCCCAGAAAATCCAGAAAAATCCAGCCGAAATGAATTTTTGCGAAAATGACAACACAGCACGAATTCTGGGAAAACAAAGGGGAGAAGGAGAAATTGAGAAAATCTGACAGGGCCAGGATTTTGTGGACAACTCAGAACTCTGAACTTTAGAAAATTGAAGGGAACCGAGCAAATGAAGGAATCTGGGAAAACGGAGGAATCTAGGAAAATCTGGACAGACAAGAAAATCTCAAACTTGACAGAAAGCCCAAACACGCCTAAAACACTAGATTTTCAATATTTACCTTGGGAAAAACACTTGGGAAAGCAAGATAAACATATTAAGCACATTCCAAGGCAAAGCAAAACCTCAAAATTGAAGGGGGAAAAAACACAAAGAGCGAAAGAAAAAGAGGGGGGTCCCATTTTAATAAAAATTTAAAATGGGGTGGTTATGCAAGGCATAACAATTCGCGACTTGGCTGGGAAAATGGTTTAACCATTTTTAGGAAACTGGGGGATTCAGTTACCCAGAACTCCTAGTTTATAGACATCACAATTCCAGTTAGGTCAGTCTTAGCAAACAAGGTTGATCTAGAATCTCAAATGTAAATCAACACTAGCTACCCCTAAATCTATGTGTGTGCTTGATGGTGCATCACCCTTTTACAAATTTTTCCTCATCTTTTGAAAAATGATGCACGAGATTTGAACTACATGAGTTGATTCTCTTTAGTTTTTATGCAATGATATCCTGGGTATTGCTCCACTACCAGTCAAGCGTCCATAGCTCTGATGGAGATACCTCTAATTTTCTCACAGCATTGCTCTACTGCCAGTCAGGCATCCATAGCCCTGGTAGAGATACTGGAATCACCCATTCAGTATTGAGTTCTCTTCTTAGATAGTTCTCTCTCTCTCTTTTTTATTCAATTCCTTCTCAATATGTCAGATATCCAACATCTGTACTGGGTTGAAAACTACCATGGACCTCATAACAGCATCTAGGGAATCATATTTTTCACTCAAATCTTGCAACACCATCATCCTAAGACAAATATACCATTACAAAAGGAGATGATTCTATTGATTTTTGACAAATTCAATCGCAGTTAGTGAAGATTACTTACTTTATACCTTGTTCTCAATGACCTTCCATAACTATTATTGAAAATGGACATAAAACAACGAATTTAGGACAAAATCATCTGATCAGAAAACATGAAAATATCTAAACCAACTTCTCTCCTAGTAACCAAAGTATGCTTCAGATAACAACCCCCCTTTACTTAATTGGACAAAATGAAGGGGCCCACAAAAGAAACAAAGGAACAAAACACAAAAAGAAAACAAAAGGAAAAGACAAAAGCAACAGAACAACAAACTACTTACATAATTACAACCCAACAAAATACCAAACCCGCTTACGACCCAAAATAACGTTTGATAAATTGTCTGTTTACAGGCAATGGAATAGGTTCTTCTATTAAACTACTCAGTCAGAAAGTATTTTCTCCCAGGATTTCAGCAATTTGATAGGGACCCAACCAGAGCTTATCAAACTTCTGGTGGTCACCCTTCTTTTCGTTGGCTTTATCCCACAGTAAGACAAGGTCTGATATCCTGAAAGCATTGAATTTGGCTCTTTTGTCAAACCAACATTTGACAACAGCCTAGTGCCTAAAGAATTGCTACAAAGCAGCATCTCTCTGCTCTTCTAATTTCAACAAGCCAACTAACCTTACTTCAATCCTATCATCACTAGAGTAAAATTCCTGCATAAATTTTACAACAGGTATTTGCAAGTGAATAGGGAACACAGGTTCTTGGCCATACACTAGCTTAAATGGTGAAGTTTTCAATGCAACCTTGATCCTAGTCCTATTTTCCCATAACACAAATCTTAACTGGGTATGCCAGTCTCTAGGATTGTTCTCTAACAGTTTTTTGATTACTCCTAGGAGATTTTTATTAGTAGATTTTGCAACTCCATTTCTTTGCAGATAATAGTTTGAAGAATATTTTAAAACAATCTTATGATCATAAGCCCATGAAATAAACTCGGCAGAAGAAAAGACAAGGCCATTGTCACATACCAGTACAAAGGGTACTCCAAACTTGGTTGTGATGCATTCAGTGAGGAACTTGATTACTACCTTTGTTGTGCTATTCCTACAAGGTATACTTCTATCCATCTCATGCAATAATATGTGGCAGTCAAGATGAATTTATGTCCTACAGAAGAATTTGGGTTAATTACCCCAATAAAATCAAGTGCACATTGGGCAAATGGCCTTATCTCATAAACAGGTTGCAATGCAATGGCTGGATGACACTCTCTTGGTGCAAAAATTTGACATATGTGACATGTCCTCACATGTTGGTGGGTGTCCTTAAACACACATGGTTTATAATAACCAGATATGAGGATCTGATGTGCTAAAGAATCCGCAGAACTATGACCCATGCCATGTTTCCCATGAAATTCAGCAATTGCGTGCTTAGCTTCTTGTTGATCAAGGCATCGTAGATAAACCCCCTCAAAGTTCTTTTTGTATAACAATCCTCCTTTGAGCATATAATGGGAGCTTTTCATTTTCAGTGCTCTCCTCTGAGTTGTATTCATTCCCTCCGGGCATCGATTATTGAGCATGAAATAAATAATATCAGCATACCAAGGTTCATTAAAAAGGACTTTGTTGTGTATTGTTGACAAATAATGTTCTTATCAGCATCTGCCATTACTTTACATAGGCCTTGACCTTAGACAAGTTTCATATGAAGAATCTCCAGATCGAACTCCTGCAAAATAGCCATCCATTTCCACCTTCGCTCTCCCAACTCGCTCTACATAAGTAGAGACTTCATAGCAGCATCAAGGACCACAACAATGATATGACTTCGAAGTATATAATGCCTAAACTTCTTGATAGCTCTAACCAATGCAAAAGCTTGCTTCTCAAGAGGTGGGTACTTAACTTAAGCATTCTTAAACGGAGAGCTCATGAAAGTAATTGGCATTTCATCCCCCTCCTCTCTTTGTTGTGTCAGGACAGCTACACCTGAGTGTTCAGAAGCAAAAGAATAAATATAAAATGGCTTCAAATAGTCAGGACTGGTGAGGACTGGTGCCTCTAAAATGGATTGCTTAACCTGAGAAAAATCAGCCTTTGCCTCATTACTCCATCCTATTCTAGCATCTTTCTTCATCATTTTGTTCAAAGGTTTAACAATTTTTGCAAAACCTGTGATAAAATTTCTCACAAAGTTGATCTTTCCAAAGAAATATCTCATCTCCTTCTTACTTCCTGGCATGGTTAACTTTAGAATAGACTTAACTCGGTCAGGATCTATTAATATCCCTCTTTCTAAGATTATGTGTCCCAAAATTTTCCCTTCAGAAACCTCGAACACACACTTTTTAGGATTCAGAGAAACACCATATTGGATACATCTTTCAAGAACTTTAGCCAAGTCTACAGCATGGTTTAGTCTATCTTTAGAGAATACTGTCGGTTCATCCATATAAATGATGATTCACTTACCAATCAAATCTTTGAACACTACATCCATTGCATGTTGAAAGGTTGCTCTAGAGTTTATCAAACCAAATGGCATCCTCCTATAAGCAAATGTTCCCCACTTAGTAGTGAAGGTTGTCTTCATTTTGTCTTCATAATTAATGATCACTTGATTGTACCTGGAATAACCATCCAGGAATGACATTATCTGAGACCCATTGACAATTTACAAGACTTCATCCAGAGAAGAAAGCGAGTAGTTGTCATTTTCCGAAGCTTTATTTAGATTCCTGAAATCTACACATTCTAATCTCCCCATTCTTTTTATGAACTGGAACCAAGTTAGCCACCCATGTTGAATGTTGTACAGGAAATATTATTCTTGTAGAAAGCAATTTCTGAACTTCCTTAAAGATCAGTGGTTCAATTAGGGCGTTGACAGGATGTTGTTTCTGCCATAATGGTTTAACTTTAGGTTTTAAAGGAATAGTATGAGTTATCACAGAAGTATCAAATGTTTTTAGATATTCATACCCCCAAGCTATTGTAGCAATATCTTTCTTCATTTCCTTCAATATATCTTCTCTAATTGCTTCAAGGCAGGGTTTCCCTATGTAAACATTCCTTTCTGGGCCAGAGTCAGCTAAGTTAATAGTTTCATATTCACCTCCTTTGCCTTCAGTTGATACCTTGTCCTGAGCTTTTGGATATAAATCAAAAATTATTTCTAAGGCCACCATTCCCTTGGGAATTCTATTACTTTTTAAGTTGAGGACACCTTCTGTATCATAGTCCTTAGGGTTCCAGTCTCCTTGATCCCTGTCAGACTCATCGATGATCTATCTTTTGAAAACATTAGAACTTGCTAGAAAAGCAAGGATATGGCAATCATCATCAAAGACTTGAAAGTTCCTGACGTTATCAGGGACAGCCAGGGTGGATATCAATTCTACTGAGAACTCTTGAGCTTGGAGTCTTGCATGGGCTCTAGGGTACTTGCATCAACAGCTAATGAATCAGCTATTTTATTCTCCTCTCTAGGGATTAAACTAATCCCAAAAGCATCAAAATCTTCAATTAGGTTCCACACCCAATTTCTATAAGTTGCCAGCCTTTTATTGTGACATGTGTACTAGCTGCGTACTTGCTTGATAATCACTTTTGAATCTCCTTTGACCATCAAGGTAGTAACCTTCTTCTGATGTGTGAACATCAATCCCTGAGCTAATGCTTCATATTCTGCTATATTGTTAGTGCACCCAAACTGTAACCTGTAAGAAGCAAAAAATGTTTTCCCTTTCGGGCTGGTTAACTCAATTCCAGCACCACACCTTGTTTTAGATTTGGATCCATCAAATGTGAGGGTCCATATTTTATCATGAGTTGGGTTGATCTCTTTGAGCTTTTTGTGGGTACCTGGATAAGGTGAACCATAGGCCGGACCACTTGATATTTTGCATCAAATATTGGGAACTGGTGTTCAATAGTTTCATCAGGTACAATATCCAATTCCATTTCAAATATATCATGTAATCCTAGGATATCTTTCTAATAGTTATTTGCATCTTTGATTAACCCCTTTGGTTTTGGTATACTTGTGAGTACAGGGGTATCAAACAAACCCTGGGGTTGTTCCACATAACTCTGTTGGTCTGGTATAATGACCGGGGTAAGTTCAGTTTGAGGAGGGACTTCCTCTGAAGGTATATTATCCCTAGTTAACATTATTTCATTTCTGGCTTCGAATGAGAAGTGATCTGAAACAATCTCAAGGTGGCTTGGGCTAGTTTCACCATTTTGGAAAACATGATTTAGAACACTGATGCAGGGTTGGCAGGTCAATTCCAAATGATTTAGGTAGTGCACTTTGCACTAGTTTGGGAGTAGAAGACTCCACAACTTAATATCTTCCCCTAAGACTAGCTGATCCTGTTGTAGCTTCCTAATCAATACCTACTAGTTTACACTAATCATGGGATCAAGGAATTCTTGTATTGAAAAATCATTAGAATCAAGAACCGAAAGAGTCAGAATTTCTTCTCTTTTATAAACCCCTATTTCGGTTTCAAAATAAGCTACCTCATTGGGACAGTCATACTCAGTGATGATATGTTTGAGGTGAGGTTCACTCTCAATCCTAATCTAGGTAGGCATTCCCCCCCATGGTAGCCACATATGTGAGAAGTCAAGGGAAAGATATCCCCCTATACTCTTCATTAAATCTTTGCTCAAAAGCATACCATAAGTCTTCAAAATGTTTGCTACCTGAATATCCATATTGGCTTGAATCATAAGGTTAGATCCTACTTGTGTGTGCATATTTTTCAATTCTCCAACTACATTAACCTCTGTTTTATCAAGTTGGTTGACCTTCTTGTTTGTTTGGACAGGATTCAATCCTAATTTTTTGCATACAAAAAATGGCATAACATTGCCAGAAGCCCCTGAATCTAGTAGACAATTGTGCAGATTCTTCCCACAGATTCTCCAACTTAAAATAAATGGTGGGGTACCTACCTTACTTCTGAACAAAGTTGTGTTCATGTCCACAGCGGGTGCCACCTTGGTTTTCCCTTTTGATTTATCAACTTCCTCCAAAGCTTTTAGCACTATATCCCATTGGGAAGGGCACCATTTTAGGATGTCAAAGTATGATAAAGAGGTTTTATGTTTCTGCATCTCAGAAACAATATCAAATCCTATGTTATAACTTACATTATATTTGAAAACACCAGATGAATTACCTTTGCTAGGGAGGTCAGAGGGACCCTTCGGTGGGGGAGGGTTGTTATCAGCACCTTGATTCGGAGGCACCATGTGGTTAGGTGGAGTTGATGTAGTGAATAGACCCTTATTCTAGTTTCTTAGGAAGTTTCTTCCCTTTGTCTGAAAGGCTTGGGCATCATACTCATCTTCCTCTAGTTCATTCTCACTCTGCATTGGGAATGAAGGTTCTTCTTCAAAGAGGTCATAGGACATTGTTGTATCCACTGAGCCACCTCCTTTATTTGAATTCCCTTGGAAGGTTTGGGCATCTATTTGTGCCATCTTCACAACCTTCTAAATTTTAGGACAGTTCGCCTTGGAATGAGTTGCAGTATCATGCAGTCTGCACCAGTTAGTCATAAAATTGAGGTTAGCCACATTTGTAGTATGCGACCTATCCTCATTAGATTGATAATTGTGAGAAACCCCACCATTATTTGTCCCTTTGTTCCATTGTCTATTGTTATTAGGCCTCTGGTTATACCCTCTATTCTAATTTTGATAGCCTTGGTTAGGGAAGTTTTGGCCTTAATAATTCATTTGGTTGTGATTGTTGTTGTTTTGATAATTACCCTAATTATTATTACTCTGATTAGGGTAATTACCTTGATTAGCATAATTACCTTGGTTCTAAGAAGGGTTCATTTTAAGTTGAGCAATGTCATTTGTGACTTGAGACAGATTTTTCTTTAGGGTCTCCACCTCGTTTGTGAGTTGAACTATCCTTTCACTCTCAGTATTCTTAATTCCAGCTTGATTATGATGACCATGTGGACTGTGATGAGCCTGTGATTATTGAGAGAAATCAGGAGCTCCATTGGCAAAGAATGGAACAGGAGATTGAGTGTGCAACTTAGACATAGGTCCATAATGGGAAGGAGACATCCCTGGGACAGTATTGAATAAAGGGGTTGGATTAAGCATCTGATACCCCATGTATGTCCCAGGGAACTTATAAGTATGTCGGCTGATAAGTCCTTTGTAGGAACAAACCAAGCAAAGGGTCTATAACTCTAAAATATGCCTAAATGGCACTATTCTCAACAACTAGATAGGGATCCTGCAATCTCCTATACATTCTTTGAAACCTTGTATTAAACAGGGGCAATGATTCACATGGCTCCTTCCTAATGGTAGAAAACTAATGGAACAAAATGGTTGGATCTACATAAACTGATGAAAGCATTCTCCATATCTGTCCAACTCATAATAGAACCTTGTGGAAGATTTAGGTACCAATTGTATGCTATATCCCCTAAGGAATAAGGGAACAACCTACAAACCACATCATGGTGAGCTATCTAGGCCCTAGTACAAGCGTCCTTAAAATCTTTTATGTACTCCTCAGCACTTCTTGATTCGCCATGAATGTACTTGGGATAGAATCTCTCATAATTCTTAGGCATATCATGAAAGCCTCCAGGAATAGTCCCTAATGGAGAGGGATTATTCACAAAAAATACCATTGGTGGCGATGGTGGAGGTTGAGCCAGTTGTTGGATGGGTTGAAACAATTGTAATGGAAATTGAGGTGGATTTGGTAGTGGATTCACAAGTATCCACTGGGGTATTGGTGAAAATCCTGGTGGAATGAGTGGAGCTGACAAGGGTGGTAGAATGGTTTCCCCAGTCCTATGAATCTTGTGTTTCGTTGGGGTCTTGATTTCTATCAAAGGTGGTGGATTTTTAGTTGATTGAAGGACTCTATGGGACCTCTCTGGTGGGAAAAACCCAATATTATCCAGTTTTCTCTTCTGGCCCTCCTTCTAGCACCAAAACTGTTGATGTGCCAAATTGACCCACAACATGCAGGTAAGATAAAAGTAAAAGTATCTCACCTCTCCTGAAAAAGACAATTAGTAATCAAACTAATCACCTCCCAAGGTCTTTGATGTTGGTTCACAACGTTGCTATTTCAAAAAGTGGTCAATATGGCTATAATGTTCAAGGGCCATGTTGGTGTTGAGCTTTTGGGTTGTTACAAGATCAAACATCTATCTAAACCTATTTTAACTAGGGGTTTTAAAGAAATAGAAAAAAAAAGATAGATCAAGGTTTTCAAACTGAAAAGAATGTTGATTCATTCAACTAATCAGACTTGTTTCCTTCCAAGGAATTCCTAAACTAGAACTGCAAAATAAAAATAAAATTAACTTAATTGATACGGAAGTTTCATCTATTCATAAAGTAAACTTTAAAGAGATTATTTCATTCAAACAAAACATAAGATAAATTCTCATTCCTTGAAAGTTTTTCAAATCAAAATGATTAACACAAAATGAATACCATACTAGAGCATAATATAAAGAAGGTTTAAATCTGGCTGCTCCTACTATTAATGAAATAGATGAGCAACATTTAAAAATCTGGTAAGATCACCAGTGTACAGAAACCCATGTCTTCAAATCATCTCCATCTATGCTAAGAAAATCCAGAAGATACATCACTTCTTCTTCCTATTGAACTAAAAATGTCTAACTTCCTGCAAAACCTTAGCTTGCTTCTTCTGAAATCCTATCCTCTACCTTTCGAATCTTCTAGCTTGTTGCCAACTGGCCTCACCCCTAAATTGTTCAATCATAACCTCTTTCAAAAGAGTTGGCAAACGCCAGATACAAAACGATCAAAAATGCGTTGGCCTAGTTTTAGGCTTACAAAATAAGTCGCTATAAAACACATTATTCCTAGAAGAGTTTGAATGAATTCAAACATGTATTAAATGCAAGGGCACCAAACTGCAGGAAACCAGACCAAAACATGAAGAAGAGGAAAAGTGAAATGATGTGGAAGCACGACCTTCGACGTAGCTTTGCATTAACTGCTTCCTCCATGTCGCCCATACCCTGCTTCATTATGGCCATCGTCATCAAGAACATCCTCTGCAATCTATCCTCAAGCAACATAGGCGAAACCCTAGTTCACCATTCGATGGCATCAATGTTATTCTTTAGATTTGTCCCGCCGTATTGTCCCAGTCTCTAGCCATTCCAGTCGCTACCTTGCAAACTCAACCTGCATTCATCAAACAACAATGTGAGACCGATTGTTGACAACATTTCATCAAAGTTTTAACTTAAAATCATGATAAAAAACATTAAATTAGTCATTCCCTCAAAAATGAACATAAGCAAAAGATAACAAGGAAATTTACCAAATTTGAGCATGTAACATAAGAATATGTTAGATTCATCACTTACCAAAATTCTCGGGTTTACAAGGTTTCCTAGAAAATTCAAAAAAATCGGCCTGACTGATTTCCATGAAAATGACAACACAATACCTAATTTCGGAAAAACAAAGGGAGAAGGAGAAATCAGAAAATATGACCTCAGTTTTGAATTTCGATCAACTCAAACTCTGAACTTTGGAAAACTGAAGGGAACCGAGCAAACGAAGGAATCCAGGAAAACGAAGGAATCCAAAAAATCCGAACAGATAGGAAATTCCCAAACTTGACCAAAAACCCAAACACGCCTAAAACACTCTATATTTTCAATATTTAACTTGAGAAAAACACTTGGGAAAGCAAGATAAACATATTAAGCACATGCCAAGGCAAAGCAAAACCTCAAAATCGAAGGGGGCAAAAACACAAAGAGCGAAAGCAAAAGAGGGGGGTCCCATTTTAATAAAAATTTAAAATGGGGTGGTTATGCAAGGCATAATAGGAAGGACAATAGATAGGGCATGTGAATTGTTTGAAAAAATGCTAGTAGGCCACAACATTTATTAAATTTTACAACGATATTTCTATTTCAATTGTGAAAGAAATGTTTCTATGTAGGATGAGGAGATGTTGTAACCTATTTAAGTGCCACAAAAAATTCTATGGAAAATTTGATGATACATCTCAAAGAAAAATAATTTTCAAAGGTTGTGACCCTTCTATACCCATGCCACATTTGGTTAATATTGATAATTTATCAAAATTGACTACTGTACAAGCCACAACAAATCACATTGAATGTATTTGATTATAATTATAAGCATAAAATTCATAGCTAGAAGAATATCCTAATAGAGCAAGCAAATAGTTTAATGTCTAATAGCAACTACACTATTGGCTATAAATCCAAAGGTTGTGACTAATTAAATGATATTTTATTTTTTGGATTAAACAAAGGTATAGATAAATGGTTGTAGTAGGTTTAAATAGGCTACATATCTTAAGAAGGTCTTGCCTTATGAAAAAGAAGATAGCAAAGAAAAGGGTTGAAAGAAACCAAAGGTTCTCAAATTGAAAGAAGAAATTTATCACATCTTACCAAAAAAAAAAAAAAAATTGGACAAGAGTTGGATAAAAAGAAAGAAGATCAAATAAAATAAGAGGAACTTATAAGATGTATGGAATATTTCAATGAATTGAATGGGTAAGTAACCCTCAGAATGAAAGTCCCTATTTCCAGTAAACAATTTAGATAAGAATTACTTTTGTACTTTCTTGTTATAAATGTTTGCATTCGAGTATTATCCTGATAATCCAAATAATTTTAATATGAATGATGTGTGAATTGTCATAATTTCAATGAGAAAGAATTGCAAATTGTGAAGGAGCTAAAAAAAATAGGGAGTGAAATTCCTAGCCCACAAACATTAAATCATGGGCTAATTTAGGGTCAAAGCTCTAGTAAAAGTTCAAACATATATAAGATGAGAAGAGAAATTTTGAAAGTGAATTAATGAAAAATATGGGCAAGTTTGATGATGGAAGAAGACACAGTTCCCACCCTAATAAAACTTGTAACTTGGTATTTCTTTGAACTTATGGGTTTCAATTTTCCTTTTTAAATAACTTGTGTCACATTATAATTTGAGCTTATAAAATGCACTAGGTTATTTTTGAAAATTTTATGTAAAACATAAAAAAATAAGTTTTATTATTTTTAAAACTATTATGTTTCAAAACTTAGTTGTGAATCAGTTACAAGTGTTTATCAAGAGGAATCTTAAAATACAAGGTTGTTTCACTATTGTAAAGGGGGAACTTTTATGGGGGGCTTTTGGAGAAACTCTTTAGAGACTTTTGAGGCCACACTTTGTTTAGAGGGGTTTTTGGAATTGTATGATTTTGAAAAGATAATAAAAATAGCATTTGGATTGTATGTTGTAAACGTACTACATCTAAGTTATTATTTCTAATTTTTTGTATGTCAGATTCATAATCCCTTTATTCTTCACAAAAACTATTGGGCATATGTTGAAACATTTATCAACTATGCAATTGATGCAATAAAACACAAATATCTCTTGGTGTCTTATTTTTTATTTTTTGAAGCAACCTTTCACTTCTTGTGTTAAGATTTGTTATCCTTCTAAATCATCATCATTACATATCAAAACATCTATTGTGGTGAAATCCATCATACACTTTTGTGGAACATAGTTTCTAATTTTATGATGATCTTTGTTATTTTTAAATAATGTAATGAAATCCAAGTTTGTATTCATGTGTCTATTTCTATGGCTTCAATAAATCATTTTCCTTTAGGTTTTCACTTTTCCCTTTTGTACTTTCATATTAAAGGTACACAAAAACCTTATAAACCCTATCATATGAGGGAGTTGTCCCTCTCAAATGTAGAGGAATTTTTTTAGTCTAGTAACAGCTTATCCAACAATTGGAGCACTTTTCACTACCTATTAAGTGAGTCACACTAAAATCCATGACAAATCTATTTACAAACACAACTATAGTGTTGTAATAAAATTGAAATGAAAGGATAATAATGGGAAAGGAAACTGGCATACATCCTTTAGCTCAAGAACCCTCGAGGAGTTTGAGAAAATTTATAACTTGATTGAGAAAAAGGATTATTCTCTAGTTCAAGGACTAAATAAATTCAAACACCTAATATTATGGGGGAAAATTATGTCATTTTTTGTGCATCCCAACATTAGGGAATATTTCATGGAAGGGGAAATAAGTGAGAAATACCAAATTAGATCACAAGGATCATGAAATATGTTAACATTATATACCTTCTAAAATTTGAGACAAATCATCCTAGATCTAGATTTTGCATTGCATTGTTTTGCAATTTTCATTTAGGCATTCATTTTTGCATCATAAAAAACATAAAAATTCAAAAAATTGCATATCATATTGCATTATAGGTTGCAATAGGGTTTATTTCAGTCAGTTTAGCTCCACTTTACATTCAAATGGAATCTCAAAATCTACATTAGGTCATTTAAAATCTGAAAACAAAAAAATGAAAGTGTCATTGCATGCATTTAGGAATCTTGTATATAGTTTAAAAGTGAAATTTTGTATTGTTTTGTTTCAAAAAACATATCAATATCATCAATTTTAGAAGTTTACATATTAAAATTAGTTATTTATTATATTTTAGATCTGAAAATTACATTCACAATTATGATTTATTGTTCAAGCATTTTTAATATTATTGCACATTTGCATTTTGAGTTATATTATATTAAATTGAATAAATTCTAGAAAAATATTCATTG
>VDFB02271358.1:804856431-804889316 GCA_007258455.2 Sequoia sempervirens
ATAGAATCTGACAATTGTGGCTCATAAAATGACGAATGTGGCACTGGAAAAGGTGAATGTGGTTCTGGAAATGATGACTATGGTGCTAGATCTGACAAATGTGATGTTTGATGGAACAAATGTAGCGCAAAAATCTGTAGCTAAAAAATCACAAAGATCTGACAAAAAATAAAAATATCTAATGATGTAGATGATGTAATCTCAATGTCAAAATGTTAGAAAAATAACCAAATCCCTATAAGATGATCAGAAATAGCAATAACAAATCAATTATGAAATTTGCAAGATCATAGTCAAATACGGCGTTTTGGGCAATAAATGTGATGTAGCAAAACTCGCATGCATCACTTCAGATGACATTAGTGACATTTGGATGAATGAATGTGGCATTGTGTAGAATGATTTCAGCACACACCTCAAACTCAAAATTTCTCAAAAATTTCACAAAACCCGGTTAGCTAACGTCGGGTACACCAATTTGTAGATAGGGAAAATCAGGAGAAAAGCATGAATCATCGATAGCAACCACAAAACTACCTAAATTCAATCCATAGAGACCCTAATCTAACAATGAAGCACAAGATGATAAAGGAAATTAAAATAATAAAGAAAATACACCTTAGATCCAATGCTAAAGTTGATTCTCCCCCATTCCTCTTCTCAATTTTGCTTGTTTGCTCTCAAATATGTAGTGTGCAAGATATATGATAAGCTCAATGTAGACGTAAGATAGCAAGATCTCAGATGAATGATAGCAAAATATTGAAGATTATGGTTTCTTAAGATGAATGATTAAAAGAAAAATCTCAAAAAATGTGGTTAACCTTGAAATGGAATTGATAGCTTTCTTTTATAGAAATCCAAATCAAATGGATGGTGAGGATTGAGTGATGATGTAACATGATCAATGATGGATATTGATTGAGAGAATAATAATTAATAGGAGCCATTAATTATTGTGGCATAGGCAAATCAATTGAATGATGGATAGGAATAGATGAGTTAAATAATTACAATAATTGTTTAATTTAGGAGGTGGCGGATGAATAGTTAAATAATTAAAAAATATATTTAATTATAGAAGAGATAGAGATAAATAATTAAATAATTAAGAATAATTATTTAAAGATAGATGAAAAGAGGTGATAAATAATTAAATAATTAGAAACATTCATTTAATTATAGAAGAAAGGAGATGGTAAATAATTAAATAATTAGAAACAATCATTTAATTATAGAAGAAAATGATAGTGAATAATTAAATAAATAAAAATTTATTTAATTATAGATGAAAAAAGGTAATTAGTGACATAATTAAATAAATAATATTTATTTAATTAATCTGAGAAGAATAAGGATAAAAATGAAATAATTAAATAATTCAAAATAATGTTAGTAATAGAAGAATATGGTAGGAAATAATCAAATAATTGAAATTATTTAATTATGCAGAAAAGACTCAAATTAGTGAGAAAATGTTGCTTGCAGGCTCAAGACATTTTTTCAGTGTGCACAATATTATTTATTCATTAGTTGGGAGAATTCATAGAGCAATTGCAAAATAAAATTGAGGAGGATTTTGAAGACTAGATTATGTAGCTAAAATAAATAAATAAAGTTTCCCAAATGATTAATCACCCTAGAAAATTTGCTCACTACTAATGTTGCAAAAGGAGATTATGTCAAAATAGGAAAATATATGTATCCAAAAGGAAGTGGACATATTGATTCATTTTTTTGCAAAATATGATGAGTTCATATAATTGAATGGGTACAAAAAAGATATTGTTCAACATATTATCGAACTATATGTGGACTCAAAACCCATCAATAAAAATTTAAAATTGGTCAATCCAAGGTTTGAACCCTTTATGAAGCAAGAGCTCACCAAATTGATTGATTTGAAGACCATATTTCCTATGAAGCACTCTACTTGGGTATCAAATTTCATACCAATCAAAAATAAAATTAGAAAAATTAGGCTCTATGTAGATTTCAAGGATCTTAAAAAGGTATCACTACAAGATCATTATTCCCTTCCTTCAAGGGAATAGATATTGCAAAAAATTGTTGACTTTGAGCACTTTTCTTTATTAGATAGGTTTTATGATTACAACCAAATATAGGTTGAAGAGTACGATCAATACAAAACAACATTCACTATTGAATAGGGAACATATGCATACACCAAGATGGCCTTAAGTTTTTCAAATAAAGATTCAATATTTTAAAAGGTCATGGTTATTGAATTTAGTGAGATGATAAACAAGATTATCCTAATATACTTAGATGATCTCATAGTACTCTCAAAAAAGGAGAATCACTTTGAGCATTTGAAACAAGTACTTTAGAAATATCAAGAGTTTGGTATCTCTTTGAACCCCAAAAATATGTCTTTAGAGTCCCTCGAGGCAAACTCCTTGGGCATGTTATATCCGAATAATGGATATAACATTCAAATAGAGTGCAAGTCATTATCGACTTATAAATCTAGTAAATAAGAAAGAAGTTAATTCTTTCCTTGGAAAAATTAACTTTGAAGGGAGATTTATTTCTAATTTTTCTAGTTTAGTGAGACCTATAACACTTATACTCAAGAAGGATAAAGCATTCAAATGGACTATTGAAGGAAGGGAGGCTTTATAAAATACCAAACGTGCAATATTAATAACTTTAGCTTTGGTAAACCCTAAATTTTCAAAATATTTTGTAAAGTATGTTTTGGTGGTGACCTATTAGCCTCATTTTAACATCACAAAATTTAAACTTTTTGTGTCAAAACACAAGTGTTGTCATGCATCAAACATCTTTATCGGATTGACTCTAGTTACAAAATGATAGTGTCACATGTTTACCATTCTAAACATTGTATTTATCCATAATTGAAGTGGCATTGTTTATCTTGTTCATGTAGAAAGGTATGTCGGTTTGAAGAAAAATCATCATTCGTTTTAGCCAAAAACCCTTCAAAGTAGTTGCACAATGTGGTAAATTATGAAAATAATTATATTTAAAAGCTTGTAAGGGTTAGAATGAAATAATTCTATAAGGACATTCCTTAGGCTATTTAAAGTAATGTGATAAATTTTCAAATCAAAACTCTTGTTTGTTTGATGGATACTAAACTATCAATTTTTCACCAAGCAATTTATAGAAATGAATAAATCAAGGCTTTTGTCAAAGTTAAACCAAATAAATTGACAATGGAAATTATATGGTTGTTACAAGAAATTTGACTAAATTTCAAGCAAAGAAATGAGTATATGATCAAAAGATATGATTTTTTAAAAATTGTTAGCAATCGCAAAGTGAAATTTTTAAATCGTTATAAAATTATGTTGAATTATTTGTTTGTTGGCACTTTCAAAAGGTTATAGAACTTGTGGGCTCTCCATACACACCTTTCACAACCAAATTGATGTTCTAAAAGAGAAGTCTTTGAAGGTGAAGGTTAAAAATTTTGCAACTTCATAACCAACTATAGAGCCAATAAGCATTTGTCAAAAGCATAACTCACAACTCACAAGTCAAAATTTATTTAATGGTTTGAAGTGAGCCCAAAATACAAATGAAGCCATCTTGAACTTGATAAAAAATTATAAAAAGAATAAATTTTGATTTTGATAAATCGTGAGTTGTGAAAAGCATCCAAAGTATTGACGAAGTTATTTTGAAGCTAAAAAAGATTTGAGAAAAACATAATTCACAAATCACAACTCAAAAGTTAATGGTTGTGAAGTTGCCTCAAACAACCAATGACTAAAGCTTTGCACAAAAAGAAATACTTATTACAAATACCCAAAAAACTCAACACTTAAACAAATTTTCAAAGCAAGGAAACAAATTTTCAAAGCAAGGAGAATACTATTAGTGATAGTAGATTTCCACAATCCATGTAGATTATTGAATAAAGTTTCTGGATTAGATTGCCTATATATATAAACCTTCTTTTATAATTGTCTATATATATTTTTGGCTTTATATTCGTTTTTTTGTTTTTTGTTTGTATGTTTGGTTGTGTTTTGTATTTTTTTTATATATGTATGTATATATGTATACTTATATGTATGTATAT
The DNA here is from genome assembly GCA_007258455.2 of Sequoia sempervirens. Lineage (NCBI taxonomy): Eukaryota > Viridiplantae > Streptophyta > Pinopsida > Cupressales > Cupressaceae > Sequoia > Sequoia sempervirens. Next base: position 804,860,507 of record VDFB02271358.1, read on the forward strand.
ATGTATGCTTATATGTATGTATATACATACATTATCTTATATGACTTCCTTTCTAATTGAGTTTGTGGTTTGATGTATTTGGTTGTTTTTGGTTGTTTGTTTTTATGTATATTTGTGCTTATATTTTTTGGTTGTATGTTTATTTTTCCTTTTATTGATTGTCTTCTTTTAATTGGTTCTTTCTTGCTTCTTCTGTTTGCTTTCCTTCTCTTTGGTCTTGTTATCAAGTTGGTCCATCTTGTCTCCTTGAATTTTGTTGTTTAGACACCCCCCCCCCAACTTCTCCTCCTCTCTCCCCCTTTTTATTCCAATCTTGGTCTGCAGCTGTTCTTTATCCTTTTGCTCTCTTATCCTGATGATGAATCACGGAGTGTGATTCGAAACATTGATGCAAAAATTCAGACACAATCTAATCCAAAAATTTTATGCAATAAAAGAAAATACTATGAAAACCAATTTTACACCTACAAATACACTTTGAAAAACTCACAAACTTCACCAACATCCCCTCAACCTTTACCTACAGACCTCCATGTAAAACATGGAAGAATTGACAAGCAATAGGAACCGTTTGACCAAAAAATCCTCAAAAATATGTCATCTCATGGAATGCAATGATTGCAGGGTGTTATTCACGAAGTGGGTTTGTTGAAAAGGTTTAGAAACTTTCGAATAAATGTACTTTGTCGGTGTAAAACTGATTTTCACAATCTTCGGCAGCATTCTCCTTGCGTATGCCAAACATAAGGTATGGCGTCCATCAAAGCATAAGGCAATGGGGATTTGGTCAGATATTATTGTTGTGAGTGCACTAATAAACAAGTACCCAAAATGTGGAAATATTGACGTTAAATGAACTGTTAACATAATATCATGAAGTCCAGATCATTTGCAGAGAGGAAATTAAACCAACAGCATTGAAAATTGTATGATCAGACTTCAATATCCAATAAATGTATTGAAATTTGTATGATCAAACTTCAATATCCAATGAAACCAACAGTTTATTTGCTAGATTTTGATATGTTCAGCAATAGTTGATATGTCGTAGGTTTTTAGCTAATGAAATTCCAAAATGGATTATTAGTGACTTTTTGGTTAAACTATCTTCATAATGTGCAGAATAAAGCTATGGTGTGCAAGCACAGACAAGTCATGTAAGTTGTTTTCGAAATTGTCGGTATACAAGATGTTTTTATTGCAAATAATGGAAAGACAATAGACAAGTCATGTGAATTATTTGACAAAATGCCACAACATTCATGCACTTGAATAGCTACAGTCTTTTTCTAATTGTGAAAGAAATGTTTCTGTGCAAGATGGGGAGAGGATAAGATTTATTTAAGTGCCACAGGAAAGTCTCTAACAGATTTGATGATATCTCTCATAGAAAAAGAATGTTCAAAGGCCTCAACCCTTCTATACCCATGTCACATTTGGTTAATATTAATAATCTATCAAAATTGAGCACTCTACAAGCCATAGCAAATCTCATTGAGTGTATTTGATTACAATTACAAGCACACATTTTGTGGCTAGAAAAATGTTTTAATAGAGAAAGTGAATAGTTTAATATCTAATAGCAATTATATTATTGGCCAGTGACTAATTAAATGATATGTCTTTTTGGATGTAAGGGTTATAGTAGGTCTAAATTGACTACATATCTTAAGGAAACATTATGGTAAAGGGTCGTAGTAGGTCTAAATTGATTACATATCTTAAGGAGACCTTGTCTTGTGAAAAAGAAGATAGCAAAGAAAAAGGATGAAAGCAACCAAAGGTTCTCAAATTTATTGTGTCTTACCAAAAAAATTAAAGTAGGAAAGAGCTGGATAAAAAGAAAGAAGATCAAATAAAACAAGAGTAACTTATAAGATGTATGGCATCTATCAATGAATTGAATGGACAAGTAACCCTCATAATGAAATTTCATGTTGCCAATAAATAATTTGGATAAGAAATAATTTTGTACTCTCTTGGTATAAATGCGTGTATTCAAGTATTATCCCAAGAATCCTAAGAATTTTAATATGGATGATGTGTGAATTGTTATACTATTAAGGAGAAAGAATTACATATTGCAAAGGAGCTCAAAAAATAGGGTGCAATTTGAAGATGTTGCTTGGCTGGGAATTTGTATGGAATATCTACAAAAGTAGTATAATAAAGAGCAATCTTAATTGTTAGAAGAGAAAAATATCCTTGTCTCAAATATTACAAGAAAACTAGCATGTATATCTAATCTTGAAGAATATATCAATTCAAAGGCTAATTTAGGGGTAAAACTCTAGGAAAGGTTGGAACATATATAAGACAAGAATAGAAATATTGAAAGTGGATTTATTTAAAAAGATGAGAAAGTTTGATGTTAGAAGAAGAAAAAAGTGCCCACCCTAACAAAACTCATAACTTGGTCTATTTTTTAAGTTATGGGTTTCAAGTTGCCTTTTTGAAAAATTAACTCATATCATTATTGTAATTTGAGGTTAGCAAATGAACCTTATTTCTGGAAACGTTAAGTAAAACATAACTAGATAAGGTTATTATTTTTAAAACTATTATGTTTCAAAAGGTAATTATGAAAGTAGTTACAGGTGGTTATCAAGGGGAAGCTTATAAATACAAGTCTATTTTTCTATTATAAAGGGGGGACTCTTATGGGGGGACTATTGTGGAGGAATTTTGGAAAAAAAAATTGGAGACTTAGGGCTCACACTTTGTATAGAGGGTTTTTGGAATTGTATGATTTCACAAAGATAATAAAGAAAACATTTGGATCATATGTTTTGAATGTGCTTCTAAGTTATTATTTCTTATTTTTCATGTCAAATTGGTGATCTCTTTTTTCTTCATGGAAATTATTGGTTGCTTGTTGAAACATTTATCAACCGTGTAAATGATGTAATGAAAGACAAACACATCTTGGTGTCTTAGTTTGAATGTGCTAAAGAAACCTATCTCTTTATGTGTTGATAATTGTGATCGTTCTTTCATCATTGCATATCAAAACATATACTACAGTGAAATCCATCATACAAATCTATGGAAAATATTTTTTTAATTTTGTGATGAATCTTTGATAGTTTTAAATAATTTTATGAAATCCAAGTTGGTATTTGTGTCCACTGCTAGGGTTTCAATAAATCGTTTTCTTTTTTTTTCCTTTCCATTTATATAATTTTAGGTTAAAAGTACACAAAAACCTTAAAAACCCTATTGTACAAGGGACTTGCCTCTCTCAAATACAAAGGAAATTTGTTAGTCTAGTAATAAATTATCAAATTGTTGGAACATTTGTCATTGATCGTTGGGTGATTCATATTGAAATCTATAGTGACAAATCTATTTACCAATAATTTTTTGGTGACTCTACTAGGGAATGAAAATTGCTCATGCATTTGGTTCCCCAAAAATCTAAGGATACCTCCCTTAGAATGAAATTTGGAGACTATAAAAGTGAGATACCCAATGTCGTGTTGAATAGGACAATTGAGAGGGGCCAAGTGAATCAATTGTCACAAAATTAAACCTTTAATTCAATCACCGGAACTAACCCTTAATATTGCTTAAATGATTAATCATCAAATGACAATGCGGAAACTTAAATCCAACACATAAACACAATAACACTAGATTTATGTGGAAAACTCAATAAGGGAAAAACCACAGTGAGGATTAACTCACACTATAGAGAATATCAAAACTGATTACAAAAAGGCTCACTACCTGAAACAAGGCTCACTGCCTGAGATAAGGACTCAATGTCTGGAACAAGGACTCACTATCCAATAGGGTTACAACTCGGAGGGTTCACTGCCACAAAGATACAAAGAAGACAAATAAGACTTGTTACAAAGAGACTACAATCTCAATGCAACAAAGGATTCCACCACAATTTCTCGCACACATGCATGAATGATAGAGTTCACCTTCTGCTCACTGCATCTAGAAACTTAGCATTAAGCTTCACATTGATCTACCACACTCTCAACACACACACTCGCATAATAGAATCAATGTCACATAAGATTGCACTTTCTCTTTTCTATTTTTCACTCTTCTTCTTCACTCTTGCCTCTTCCTCTCTCATCTTTCACCACTAATTCATCTTGCATTTATACCATCTTCAACTTTGAAACATATCCAAAGTCGGCCATCCAAATTCAAATTCAAATTAGGTCAACACCAAAACATCCTAGGGTGGATTTAGAATGAAGGTGACCCAAACACACGCTTCAAGGGACCCAAAATAGATCCAACACGCTTCATCATCCTCGAAAGTAGTATTTCACACAAGGTTGGCCAAACTAGTTTAAAACACATAGAACCATTAAGCACGAATCTTCCAAATGTCAAAACTATCTTCAATAGAATCAAGGCAACAAAACTCTAGAACTACAAGTCATAAGACTTCATCAAAGAGAAATCCGGACCAACAACATTTCTCTCGAGCCTCAACCAGAAACACGGAAAACCATAGTTCACAACTGGTGAACACAACTTGTACTATACAAATTGGAAACCAAAAATCTAGATATAACATCTACTGACAACCATGACCAACATATCTAAACCACACAACCATGGGAGAAAATCCGGACCAAAACCTGAAGCAACCACTAAACACATGCAACATCTCTTTATTAAATTTTTCTCAATATCCTTGACATATATAGCCAACAACAACTAGTAGATAACTAGTTGATTGGTTGACATCAGTGACAACACCTGCAAACTTTCCACGACACCTTCAGTCTTTTCATTCTTGCAACAATCTCCCCCTTTTCCATTGATGGCAACACATGATGTGAAAAACCATCAAGGACAACATATTGGCTCTAAATGCATTTTTCTATTTTCTCCCCCTTAGAAGATAATCTCTTATACACTTCTTCTCTCCCAATCTTCCTTTCCTTTTTCACATGCTTCTTCTCCCCCTTTGACATCAATGGAAAAGGCAAAATAATATTTTCCATTGATCTCTCCTTTGTCATGACAATAGAATACACACAATGACAACACTTGATACGACCTGCTCCCCTTGAGAGGTAGCCACAAAAACATTAGTCCAAAAGAAAGATAGATCCATAGATCCACCAAACTGATGTATCTCCATATGCTTCTAGTTCAAGAAAGGAGGGGCAATAACCCCTAAATTTTCCCAGAGATACTCAAAATTATCTTGAGGAAGAGGCTTCATGAAAATATTATCAATTTGATCCTTCATCGAAACATATTCAAGCTTGACTTCATTCTCCATCACCTTCTCTCTCAAGAAATGATATCTGATAGATATATGCTCCGTACTCGAGTGCATCACAGGATTCTTAGAAATTTTAATTGCACTTGTATTATCACAGAAAATAGAAATGGGATCATCATATAGCACTGTGATATCTTTCAATGTTTGTTTCATCCATAGAACTTGTGTACAGCAAGATGCAACAGCAATATACTCAACTTCAGCAATAGACAAGGAGACCGAATCTTGCTTCTTACTCAACCATGCCACCAATATGCATCCAAGAAAGAATGCACCACCACTTGTACTCTTTCTGTCATCTATACATCCAGCCCAATTTGCATCAATATAGGCACTAAGTGTAAATTTGGGGTCTTTAGGATACCACAATCCATAATTCAGAGTGCCATTCAAATATCTAAATATTCTTTTAACAACAGCAACATGTGTTTCCTTAGGATCTTCTTGAAATCTAGCCATAAGATAGATTGCATGCATGATATTCATTCTAGTAGAAGTCAAATATAGTAGTCCACCAATCATAGATCTATACTTGCTCTAATCATCCTTAGGTGAATTTTCATCTTTACCCAATTTGCAACCAATCACCATAGGAGTACTTACCGGTTTGGAACCATCCATCCCAAATTTCTTCAACATCTCTCTCACATACTTAGACTATGATATGAAAATTGCTTTCTCTATTTGATTATTTTGTAGCCCAAGAAAGAAATTCATCTCCCCAAACATAGACATTTCAAATTCTCTCTACATTTCTTCTACAAACATCTTGCACATACTTTCATTTCCTCCAAAGATAATATCATCAACATACACAACTACAATCAAGATTTTATCATTTTCAATCTCAAATTACAAATTATTGTATGTTGTACCTTTGTTAAAACCTTGTTGAATCAAGTACCTATCTAACGAACAACACCAAGCTCTAGGAGCTTGCTTCAACCCATATAAAATTTTCTTCAATCTACACACCATAGCTAGTTGATCTGTCAACTAAAATCCTTCCAGTTGTTCCATATAGACTTCTTCTTCTAGCTCACCACTCAAAAATGTTGACTTGGCATCCATCTAATAGACCTTAAAGTATTTATGAGTATAAAATGCTAAGAACATCCTTATAGCTTCAATTCTTGATACTAGAGCAAAGGTTTCCTGAAAATCTATGCCTTCTACTTGTGAGTAACCTTTACATACAAGCCTTGCTTTGTTTCTAACCACTTCTCCATTCTCATTCAACTTATTTCCAAATACCCACTTTGATCCAATGATGTTTTTATCTACTGGTATTGGGACCAATTCCCAAGTTTGATTCTTCTCAATCTACAAAAGTTCTTCTTTCATTGTTTCTTTCCAATGTTCATCTTTACAAGCTTCACTTACTGTCTTCGGTTCTATCTCAAAAAGTAAACATAAATTCACTTCAGCATCAACTTTGCTTCTAGTTAACACACCTCTTGTCTTATCTCCAATAATCTAACTTTTTGAATGATTCTTTTGTACATATCTAGGTGTCCTAGGGGACATCATCATAGCATCTTCTTCTCTTTCATTTTGTTCATCCTATTTCTTTTTTCTCATCTTTTTCCTGTTCTTCTACAATTTCTTCTATTCTTGCACAATCATGTTCATTAGATACATATCCATCAATTTCAGTAGAATTCTTCATTGTCTCATCAACCTTCACATTCGAGCTCTCTACAATCTTTCTCAGTCTTTTATTGAAACATTTGTATGCCTTGCTTTTAGTAGAATATCCAAGAAAAATTCCTACATCACTTCTTGCATCAAACTTTCCCAAAGTTTTTTCATCTCTTCTAATATAACATTTGCTTTTGAATACCTTGAAATATTTAACTATAGGAATTCTTCCATGCTATAGCTCATATGGAGTCTTTGTACTATTGTCTCTTGCTTGAACTCAATTGAACACATAAACAATAGTATGAATAGCTTCTTTCTAGTAAACTTCTAGTAAGCCAGCCTCAGCAATCATTGACCTAGCAGCTTCTTGAACTATTTTATTTTTCCTTGCAACAACTCCATTCTGCTGAGGAGTTCTCAGAGAAGATAACTGTCTCTTTATTCCATGCACTTCACAAAACATATTAAACTCATGGGAGGTGAATTCTCCACCTTTGTCAAATCTTAAACATTTTATCTTCAAATTCACTTCATTTTCAACCATTGCTTTGAATTCCTTGAATCTATCTAATGCATCTGATTTCTCACTAAGAAATGTAGCCCATGTATATCTAGAATAATCATCAATTAAAATCATAAAGTACCTTTCACCAAGTAGACTTCTCACTCTTGTAGAACCACAGAGATCTGTATGAACTAAATCTAGTAGTCTGGTAGTAGACTATTCCTTTGATCTGTAATGATTTCTTGCTTTCTTTCCAAACTGACAATTCCTGCAAATAGCATTAACAGGCTTTGTAATTCTTAGTAAATCTCTCACGGCCTACACAACACTGATCCTTGCCAAGTTATCAAAATCAATTTGACACATTCTCCTATGCCATAACCAACTGTCATTAATTTGAGCCATAAAGCATCGTCCATCAGCACCCTTAAGTTGATAGATATCCCCTTCATATTTCTTTCATGTAGCAATCAAAGTTCTAAATCCTTTCTGGATCTCACATTTCTCATCTTTAAACACATGATCATTTCCTTTTATGCACATCTAACCAACACTCAACAAATTATGCCTTAAACCCTTAACATAGTAAACATTGTCAATATGATGCTTGCCATCAAAACTTACTGAACCTATCCCATAGATTTTAGCACCAGTATGATCTCCAAACATAACCAAGCCTCCATCATATTTCTCAAGCTTAAAATACTTAATTTTATCACCAGTCATGTGATGTGAACAACCACTATCAACTAACCAATAATTTTTCTCTTGTTTAGCATGTATGGCAGAGATAACCGTACCTTCATTTTCTCCTTCTTCGAAGGGCTTTCTTGTACCTATTTTTTAGAATTAGTAGAAGTAGGTTCATTCTTAATCGCCAAGAACAGGCATTCATTGTCATCAAGATCTTCATATTTTGAATCCTTATCAGATATACTAGCATTCTCATTCACATAGTAAGCTTTGTTAATCTTCTTTCCTTTCTTTTATTTCTCATATCTTTGTTTATTTCTTTTAGCTCTTTTCGGACACTTTATAGCATAATGATCTATTTCTCCACAACTAAAGAATTTAAAGGGCAACTTACCTTCATACTTATTGGAGCCTTTCCTTATTCTTCTCACAAAGTTAGCTTCTATTTCATCAAGGTTCTCTTCATCCAGATCTTCATCTTTTGTATCTTTAAAGGTAGTCTTTGATTTGTTTCCATTCTTTAGACTCGGCTTCCTCATCTCATAAGATGTCAAAAATCCTAACAGTAGATCCTTAGTACAAGTCTTATAATCTATAGTCTGCTCAATAGCACTCACCTTCTCACTATAAGCATCAAGTAAAGTTCTGAGAATCTTCTTTACAATCCTTGTTTCATCAATAGTAGCACCAAGTCCTCGCATTCCAACCACTATCTCATCCAATCTTTGTACGTAAGCTTTAATATTTTCATCTTTGGACATATGTAGAAGATCAAACTGTGTCTCCAAATTCTATATTTTCACCTCTTTAACTCTTTTATCACCATCATGTGCTCTTTCTAAAGCATCCCATACTTCCTTAGTTGTCTTCAAATTTTGAACCTTAATCAACTTTGAATGTACCAAACTATTCTTTAAAATGTATTTTTCCTTATTGTTCACTTCATGTGCTTTGATCTCTTCAGGTGTACTCATACCATTAGCAAGAGGAGTGTAATGATTTTTGTAATCTTTCTCCACATCATAGCTGCAATACTCCAGATATTCTTCCATCAATACTTTCCAAATACCATAATTAGTTCCATCAAATCTCGGATAATCATAAACCATTTTTCCAGCCATCTTGGACCTTCCTCAAGTAGTTAAGCTCTTCGCCAAGGAACCAAGCTCTGATACCAATTTTTGAATAGGACAACTGAGAGGGGGGTGAATCAGTTGTCACAGAATTAAGCCTTTAATTCAATCATTGAAACTAATCCTTAATATTGCTTAAATGATTAATCATCAAATGACAATGCAAAAACTTAAATCCAACACGTAAACACAATAACACCAGATTTACATGGAAAACCCAATAAGGGAAAAAACATGGTGAGGATTAACTCACACTATAGATAATATCAAAACTAATTACAAAAAGGCTCACTGCCTAAAACAAGGCTCATTGCCTGAGATAAGGATTCATTGTCCAGAACAAGGACTCACTATCCAATAGGGCTACAACCCGGAGGGCTCATTGCCACAAAGATACAAAGAAGACTTGTTACAGAGATACTACAATCCCAATGCAACAAAGGATTCCACCACAATTACTCGCACGCATGCACAAATGATAGAGTTTTTCTTCTTCTCACTGCATCCGGAAACTCAACATTAAGATTCACATTGATCTTCCACACTCTCAACACACACTCATAGAATAGAATCAATGCCGCATAAGAATGCACTTTCTCTTTTCTCTTTTTCACTCTTCTTCTTCGCTCTTGCCTCTTCCTCTCTCATCTTTCACCACTAACTCATCTTGCATTTATACCATCTTCAACTTTGAAACATATCTAAAGTTGGCCATCCAAATTCAAATTCAAATTAGGCTGACACCAAAACATCCTAGGGTGGATTTAGAATGAGGGTGACCCAAACACACACTTCAAGGGACCCAAAATAGATCCAACACGCTTCATCATCCTCGAAAGTAGTATTTCACACAAGGTCGGCCAGACCAGTGTAAAACACATAGAACCATTAAGCACGAATCTTCCAGATGTCAAAACTATCTTCAATAGAACTAGGGAAACACAAATCTAGAACTGCAATTCATAAGACTTCATCAAAGAGAAATTTGGACTAACAACATTTCTCGCGGACCTCAACCAGAAACACAGAAAACCATAGTTCACAACTGGTGAACACAATTTGCATTGTACAACGAATCAGCAACCAAAAATTTGGATATAACATCTACTAACAACCATGAACAACATATCTGAACCACACAACCACGAGAGCAAATCTAGACCAAAACCCAGAGCAACCACTAAACACATGCAACATCTCTTTATTACAATTTTCTCAATATCCTCGACATATACAGCCTACAACAACTAGTAGATAACTAGTTGACATCAATGACAACACCTACAAACTTTCCACAACACCTTCAGTCTTTTCATTCTTGCAACATGTCATTACTTTCAAACTTGTAGCATGGAATTAAATCCATCTCAACCATGGGGAACCCACTTCATCCTATTAACTTTCGCTTAGTACATAGCCATGCCTATAGGATCACAAAAGAGTTTTCCAAAGTTCACTATAGAGAACTCTTAAAATTTTGATAATCATATTCTAGCATTTATAACTACTTGCAAAATTATGGGACTCAATAAAGAAGATATGTTTTTATGGTTATTTTTTGAAAACCTTTTTCGACCTACTGTAGAATGGATTTAAAACCTAAAATATGAGTGCATTACAATTTAGGATAGCTTGAAGGGAAGGTTTCTTGCAATATTTAAAGTTGTGGTTGATGTAGGTGATATTTCAGTTTCCAAATGTAGAAGAAAGAAGATGAACCTATAATATATTTTGTTTAATTATTCAATAAATCTTTCAAGTAGAGTCCTCAAGTAAATCAATCAAAGGAAGTCAACTAATTGTGTACATTCATCGATGCATTACACCCTAAATTTATATTCATCTTGAAGTGGAATAGGATACACAATCTACAAATCACATAAAAATAAACTATTGAGATTGAAGATCATATAATCTTGTTTTGATTGTTGAAAGAAAAATGTTTTAAGAAATGTACTTGATAGGTTTCAAGAAATGAGTCAACAAACATGTATCTTCAATACTGAGTCAAAATTATCAATTTAAGGATCATGCTTATATGTAGTGTAATCTCAATACAAATAGGGTAAAATTTATGTCTCCTTTAGATGATTCCTAAATATCATGGTTCTAGGTGCAGAAGATTTATTTCATCATGATTCAATTCCCTCAACAATCAAATCATGTGCCAAACAACATGGTCAAATATACAATCTTTATTTTGAGGAAAGTGATGATGATTTAGAAATCTCTCTTGGATATCAAAGAGATAATACTTTGTTCATCCCTAGAGGAAATGCCAGCAATCACTATATTTAGTCAAAAAGTGTAGAAACTAGTTCTGCTCCAATGACACCAATTATTGGACAATCTTTCACCAACACAAGCAACAAAGAGGCAAGAAAAATGATTACTCATTTTGTCTTCTTATTTTAAGATAGAAATATTTACCTTTGAAAGTATTAAGAAAGATTTAATGCATTTCTTGGTGGAAACACAGATAAGAGGTCAACTTGAAGGCAAAGAACAGGAACACATACCAACAAGGAATATTTTCTAGACTTGCATGCAACCCAACTACAAAGATTTAAAATTTCATGAAGAACATGATGGAAAAGAGTTGCTACAATAGGAGCATACTAAAATCCATAAAAATATCAGAGAATAGTTTGAAGACAAAATCCATGAAGATGAATCAACAAGTATCTTCATTCTGATGCATGCACAATCTAAGTTTCATGGAGCATTCAAGGTTTGAAATAGTCCTATTTTTGAAGGTTCTAATCCTATAGATGCCTTGGTATTAGGTACTATGAATTAATTTTCTATTCCTTTCCATATTAATGTTGAAGAAGAGGAATATGTGCATACATGTAATGCTTTTGATCCTAAAGAAAATAAAATAAATGAAAAATCTAATTCAAAAAATTGTAAGCAAGGAATAGAGGATGATCTTGGGAAATGTACAAGAATTAGAGAATGTGATATGGGTAGTCATGAAGGAACAAGGATTGATCAAGTGGATAATGATATTCAATCCCAATCCCATAAAAAAATTATCCCAAGTTGGTGCCTAGAAACGTTTGATGATGATTTTCAATGTGGAGGAGTCATTATTACCCCTTTATCATTTTTAGAAGATATTTTGGTTAATAAACTTGAAGATACAAAGTTTTCATCACTAGACCATGGAAAGCTTGAGTAAATCATTGCAAAGAAAGATAAAATTACTTTATGGTGCAAGAGCACACTAGCGGACAGGTAATCGACACCAACCAAAAATATTGTTGGGTTTGCTTTCAATTTTGGTTTAATTTCTCTCCATGCTCGGTCTCGTTCTAATAATAAATTGGGCTCATTCTAATAATGAATTGGGTGACTGTGAAAGGTGAAAGGAAAATTTTAAATGTTGATTGATTTTAATCAATGTAATCCCGACATTCATTGCAGCTTATGGGATTTTTTCAGATGTTGTATTTATATATATATATATGCAAATGTGAAAGCATAGGATGAAGAGACCACGTAGCAGTCAAAGGCCAACATAATTTGGCATGCACCATGTTACAGAGGGAGGATACCAAGGGTCACAGTTTTTATAGCATACATTTTTGTTTTAAAAATCAGGAAAAAGGAGACAAGGGGTCACGTGAGAAGTCTAAGGGCAGCGTGAGGAAGAAACCAAGATCAATCAGTGAATGCAAAGAGCCATGCCACCTTAGAGAATCAAAAGACTCTATGTTTGATGCAGAAAAAAACCTGAAGCATCACATCATTTTCCAGAGAGGGATAAGAGGAATACAATAAAAAGAAATAAAATAAATAAAGGTCAATTTGGGAAGAGGTGTGTGGGGTTGTACACAGAGAATGAGGAGGAAGCTAAACAGAAGTGAGAAATAAGTGTGGGGCTGCACAGAGGATGATTTGAAGGGAGGGTGCAATATGGAGAAAGAGTTTGCTGACTGTTAAACATTGTATGGTCAGCCAAGAGGCAATTGATCCAAAGAAAGTAGGAAATAAACTAAGTAAAATCCACGCCATATATGAACTAGGAGATGGAAGTAAGAAACAGGCTACAAATAGTGTAAGTCTAAAGAGATATGACAGTGGGGTTGTAAGATTCGGAGATAACAATGTTGGTGTGATTTTTGGCAGAGGATCTATTTGTCTTGGTGGTAAACATAACACTGACGATGTCCTTTATGTTGAAGGCTTGAAGCATAATCTATTGAGTGTTGGACAGATGGTGGAAAAGGGTTACAATCTTCACTTCAAAGATGGAAGATGCAAGATACTTGGAAGTTCTGGAAATGAAATTACTTCAGGTACAAGGAAAAAAGGTAATATTTTTCACCTGAGTGTTGCTAATGTAAGTTGTTTAATTGCTCAAGTAGATGAAAGTTGGTTATGGCATAGAAGGTTGTGTCATGTGAATTTTGATAACATTGTCAAGGTAAGCTCCATTCAAGCAATAAGAGATCTACCTAAGCTAGTGAAGCCTACTAACACAATATGCAAGGAATGTAAGATGGGAAAACAGACTAGAGTTTCTTTTTGGAGAAAACAGCATCATTCTAATGGAGTACTAGAGTTGGTACATACTAATCTGTGCAGTCCCTCTAGAATTAGAAGTCTACAAGGAGAAAGGTACTTTATGCTACTTATTGATGATTACTCTAGGATGATATGGGTTGCTTTCTTAAGAGAAAAATGTGAAGCATTAGAGAAGTTCAAAAAATTCAAAGCTATGGAAGAGAATAAGACAAGTCTGAAGATCAAATTCCTAAGGTCAGACAGAGGTGGTGAGTTCACCTCCCATGAGTTCAATTCTTTTTGTGAAGAACATGGAATCAAAAGGCAGTTATTTGCTACTCGAACCCCTCAACAAAATGGAGTTTTAGAGAGAAAGAACAAAACAATTCTGGATGCTGCTAGAACAATGATGTTGGAAGGAAATTTGCCTCACATCTATTAGAGAGAAGTTGTAAGCACTGTTGTGTACACTCTAAACCGGGTAAATGTCAATGGTATTTTCGGTAAGACTCCTTTTGAGTTGCGGTTTGGTTATAAGCCTACTATTAAATATTTCAAGATCTTTGGAAGCAAGTGTTATATTAAGAGAGATGAGGACATAGGCAAGTTTGATGCAAGCAGCGATGAAGGAATCTTTCTAGGTTACTCTACTAAAATCAAGGCTTACCAGTGCTATAATAGAAGATTGAGAAAAATGGTTGAAAGTGCAAATGTCAGAGTTGATGAGGACTCTACTAGATCATCCAAATATTGTGGATATGATTCAAATGACCAGCAAGATAGTACATACAAAGGGAAGAATTCTCAAACACATAATCAAGTTCATATTGTTCTGGTAAATCAAGAAAGTCAAGAAGGAGAGACAAGTGGAAGTGTAGAAGAAAGAGCAAAAGAACTAGAAATGTGAAAGAATCCTAAAATTCTGAGGTATGTAAAGCTAAAGCATTCTAAAGATCAAATTATAGGAGATAAGAATAAAGGTGTGTCAACTAGAAGAAGGATTGTAGAAGAGTATTGTCTAATTTCCAAGACTGAGCCTAACAATGTCAATGAAGCTTGTAATGATGAACACTGGATGGAAGCTATGAAGGAAGAATTGATGCAGATTGAAAAGAATGATACATGAAGTCTTGTTCCCAGACCTAAAGATAAAAATGTGATTGGTACTAAATGGGTCTTTCGGAATAAGATGAATGAACAAGGTGAAGTTGTTCAGAATAAAGAAAGACTAGTATGTAAAGGGTATTCACAAATGGAAGGTATTGATTTTGAAGAAACCTTTTCCCCTATTTCCATAATTGAAGCTGTAAGATTATTTCTTGCTTATGCCACATTTAAGAACTACAAAGTCTATCAAATGGATGTGAAGTCATCCTTTTTGAATGGTGAGTTAGAAGAAGAAGTATTTGTTGAACATTCGGATAGATTTCAACTAACTGATAAGGAAGACATGGTTTTTCGATTGAATAAAAATTTGTATGGACTCAAGCAAGCCCCCAGAGCCTAGTATGCTAGACTGGATAAATACTTACTAAAGCTTGGATTCAATAAAGGTATTGTTGACAGCAACTTGTATTTTAAGTTGGATCATAATAAAGAGTTGATTATTGAAGTCTTTGTTGATGACATTATTTTTGGAGGTGATGATGATCTGCGTATGAAGTTTGTTGATGAAATGAAAAGTGAACTTGAAATGAGTATGATTGGAGAGATGAAGTTCTTTCTAGGATTGCAAGTCACTCAGTTAGACAATGGCATTTGCATATCTCAGTCTAAATATGTGAGAGAGTTGCTGAAGAAGTTTGGCATGGAAGACTCAAAGCCTATTGGTACACCCATGGTAATCAGATGTAAGTTAACAAAAAATGATGATTCTCCTAAGGCAAATCAAACAAGATACAGGTCAATGATTGGTGGATTGCTCTACTTAACTTAGACTAGACAAGACATCATGAATGTTGTGTGTATGCTTGCTAGATATCAAGTTGATCCAAAAGAATCTCATGTGAATGTTGTAAAGAGAGTTTTCAGATACCTAAAAGGAATAGGTGATTTTGGGATTTGGTATCCTAAAGATGATGACCTTACCTTGAGTGCCTATACTGATGCAGATTGTGTAGGAGATGTAGATGACAGGAAAATCACTAGTGGTGGTGCCTTCTTCCTAAGGAAGAAGTTGGTGTCTTGGTTGAGTAAAAAATAGAATTCCATTTCCCTATCTACTGCTGAGGCAGAGTATATTACTACTGCAAATAATTGTACTCAAGTGTTGTGGATGAAACAGATGCTGAAAGATATCAGAGTAGTATATGATGAGCCTATTGCCATATATTGTGACAACTCAAGTGCAATAAATATATTGAAGAATCTGGTGCTACACTCTAAGACCAAGCATATATCAATCAAGTTTCACTTCATGAGGGAGAAAGTGAGTGAGAAAGAAGTCGAACTAGAGTATGTACCTACCAAAGAATAGATTGCAGACATTTTCACCAAGTCATTGCCAAAGGATACATTTGAGTATCTTAGAGGGAAGTTAGGGGTGATTACCCCTCCTAATCAGAACTAAGGATGCATTGGTTTGCATCAATCTGTGCACTTCATGATCATATTTTGATGTTGTGGCGCCTGCTACTCAAGGGGAGTACTCAGATGTTTAGAAGTTCAAGTGTTCAGGTATGTGGTTTAGAGCTTGCATAGATGAGATCTTTTCCATTGATGTCAAAGGGGGAGAAGAGCAATGTGAAAAATCTTTCTAGAAGAGAAGTTGAGAAGAGTCAAAACCTAAGAGGGAGTAAGTGTAGTTGTGTAGATGGTATTTTTCACATCATCTGTTGCCATCAATTCCAAAGGGGGATATTGTTGGATGCTATGGTGTGTTGTTGATATGTGGTTGTCATTGATGTCAACACTAATAGCATTGTTGCACTAGAAGTTGTATATGTTGAGGATATTGAGAACATTGTAATAAGAAGTGTTGTAGGTTGTCAGTGGTGAAGTGAAGTTCAGTCTGTCGGTGTGATCAGTATGTTGTTGATCTGAGGTTGTGGTTTAAAGGGTTTATTTTTGAGTATATCTAGTTTATCCATGTCAAGTTTCAGATATCCACATGAATATTTGATCAAGTTATGAAGATTTGTATTCTGATAGTTTTTTATGTTACTTCAGTTTGTGTTCTTGAATGAAGATCATGTGATTTATGTAAGTTCAGTTGTTGCGGATGCTTCTCTAGGGTTTCATGGTGTTTGTGGATGTTTCTAGTTCATGCTCTATCTGTGTTGCATGTCTGCATTGATCATTATGCTCGTGATCCGATATTTTCTCTTGTGTGTTCATGTTTTTCATGTTCATGGCTAACTAGGTGTTGAAGCGTGTTGTGGATCTTCAAGGAGAATTAATTGAAGTGTTTTTGTGTTGGATTTATTGATTTGATTATTCACTATGTTGTGGCTGACCTTGGTTGATTCGCATTAAAGATTATCTATTTTTTTGGGCCGACAGTTTTTATTCATTTTATTATTTCTTTGTGGTCGACTTGTAGCGATGTAATTCCATGTTGCAGATATATAAGAGAAATTGCTTATTCAAATTGAAGTGTGCAAGGAAGTGTTCTTTTGTATGAGATGTGTGAATAATGTCCTAATCATTCGAAGGTAGAGTAGAGTGTGAAGAAGAGTGAAGAAGAGTGAGGAAGAGTATGAAGAAGTGTTCATGTGCTTTACTGGAACTGTAATCAGATATTAGCAGATGTTGTTTTCTCAGTTCAAAATCTAGATGGTTGTAATCTGAATCTTTTTGTAAGACATTTTTTCTTCCTTTGTAATTGAGCAGTGTGCTCTAGGCAGTGTGCCCAAATGCATGTGCATTCCCCATTTATTCTTCTTATACTTTTAACAGGGTATAATCTTGTGAACTGATCTCCACCGTGGTTTTTTCCCTAACAGGGTTTCCACGTAAAAATCTTGGTGTTCGTTGTGTTTATGATGTGTTGATTTTTTGTGGTTTATTATTCATTCATCAGATCTGAGACTAAGTTAAGTTTGAAAAGTTTAAATATTTTGTGACAACTGATTCACCCCCCCCTCTTATTTGTTTGTCCTTGTTTTGCCAACAGAAATACCTATCACTAACAATCACAAGGAAAACATGTCACCCAATCTCCCATCATATGAGAAAAAAGTTACAAACACACTTATTAGCTTGGAGCAAAGCTATGGACAAGGCTTTAAGATCTTGGAAAAACAAGGATGTGACATAAATAATGAACATAAAATCTATTCCCTTTTGGAACAAACACCATCTGGAGACACTAAAGGAATTGATTACCAAGGTCCTCCACCTTTACATCAAAAATTTGTTCCACCAACCAAACCATACAAAGTCCATGGTCCTATTAAGAAATTTGTTTACCTACTATGCATCCCTTAACAGATACTGAGTGTAATATAGCTACAATTCTAAACTTGGGATACATTACATTATCACCCATGTGAGAATGAAAATATAATAAACAAAATAATACAAATAAATCATATTGTGCATATCATACAATATTTTGGCATACTACTGATGAATGTGGTGCTTTAAAGATGAAATTGAAAGAATTTGATCCTTGCAATGATCAAATTGAACGAATAATAAATTAATATATATGTGCTTTGCTCCTTGTCATGTGGTAGTTGTAGTATCATAACATACTCATTACCAGGGTCCCTTTGTAGTGATAATAGTACGTATCTCTAAGAAAGTATGAGCTTATCAATGGAAGTGTGGCATTTTCAATATATGTTGTGTCTCCTTTTGTGGTGATATTGGGCTCGATATCTTCTAAGTGTGTGACTTTTCTTGTTATATGATGTTCCCCTTTATAGTAATACTATGGCTAGTATTCCCTAAGGTGTGATCTTTTTATTACATGACTTGTCCTCTCTTAGTGGTGATGTCATGTGAGATATTCCCTAAGGGGTGACCCTTCATGTATTGAGCAATGCCCTTTTTTTTATTTTGTAAATTACCTTTTATGGTGGTGTTGTTTATAAAACCCCTTGAGGTTTTGGTCTTATCTTATGCACCTTCTTGGGTGAGTTTATGCACCTTCGTAGGAAATTTTTCAATTTATGTACCTTCGTACACAAGTTTATGCATAATCCTAGGTGAGGTTTTGGCAAGATAGTTCATGGATTTAGCATAACAAAGCTTTTTAGTTCGTGAAATTGAGCACCTCTTTAACATGGCCTCCAAGCATAATGCAACTTGCTTGAAAATAGAGCTATGTGTTTAATGAGTGTCTAGCATAATGTAACTTGCTAACCTTGTGGAACCGCCTTTTATTTGGCCATAACACAACTTGCTTGACAATAGAGCTATGTGTTTCATGAGTTTCTAGAATAATGCAACTTGCTAGCCTTGTGGAACCCCCTTTTATTAACATGACCGTCAAGCATAATGCAACTTGCTTGACAGTAAAGCTATATGTTTCATGAGTGTCTAGCATAATGCATCATGTTATCCTTGTGGAACCCCCTTTTTATTAACATGGCTACCGAACATAACGCAACCTGCTTGATAGTAGAGCTATGTATTTCATGAGTGTCTAGCATAACACAACTTGCTAACCTTGTGGAACCCATTATATTGCATGGACACCTATCATAATGCAACTTGCTAGCCAGTAGATCCATGTGGCTCATGAGTGATGTGGCATAATTCAACTTGCTAGTCCTCATGTGAACATTCCTTTAACTAGCATTTATTCAACAAATGGTGTTTGGTATTTGAGGAAATTTAAGACTGAGGTCTCTTTACCTTATCGACTTGAATCCCTTTTGTACTAACCTTGTGTTTTTTTATGTGTCTTCTTTGTGTTTGCTTGTGTTTGTGATCTTTTTTTTATCATCTACATGTTATGTTATGTCATGTGTTTTCATCATGTATGCTTCGTGTTTTCTGACATGTATGTTTATGTATGTTGATTTGTTGCATTTCATACATGTGTGTGTTCCTTTGTGCTTATGTTCTTTTTCCATGGGATCTCGGATCATAGGGGCTTGTGCACTCACCCTAGATTCTTAGCCATCTTATATCTTCAACATTTGAAAAATCAAACCCCTCTTGACACATATTTTTTTACTTGAGTGTGAGTATGAGCGTAAGTTCATACTCTCACTAAAGTGGGGGCTAAATGTAGTATCGTAAATTGTCACCCTTGATCTAATTTTGTTTTTCTCCCCCTTAAGTGCATGGACCTAATTGAACATCTGATTTCCTAAATTATGCATTCCATGGCCCATTTAAAACATTTACTGAAAAATTGTAGACACAAAAAAAATGCTCTCATTTAATACTTTTCCCCCGACTCCTTAAATTTTAGAAAATAGGTATGAGACATAGACACCTATGTCCCCCTATTTTGACTCCAAATTCAAATATATAGGTGTTGACATTTTATTATTTGAGAAATTCAAATATCTAAAGTTAACAGTCAAGATTTATTTTTTGGGAAATTAGAATAATAGCATATAAATACCTAGTTATTGCATCATTTGAAAATAATCTAGCAAGTTGGAGAATTTATGATCAAGCAATTGTCAAGAGCATTATCAAGAAAGTCAAGAGTAGCCATTAGAGGATTTATTACAACAATTCAAGATCTAAACATCATGTCAAATTGTAAGTGGGCATGTTCATGTTTATGTTTTCATATTTTTTGTGAAGACTAATCCTTGTAGGTCTCCAATAAATCCAAGCAATTCAAGAAAATCAAGCAAGCAAGATCCAAGCCTTGAGGAGATATGTATATGACTTCAGTCCTTCAAGGAAGTCATTGAAGGGTGGTGAGTTGTAGAGCTTTTTGGATTCATCATTTCTTCCTATCATTTATCCTTTTATCATTGACATTGCCATTATGGAAGTGGAAACACTAACACGGGGTTTGACCAAGGCAAGCCCCTAAATGGAACAACCTTTCTTCTCTTTTTGAATGTGCAAGTTTTAGGTCTGAAGGACATTGAAGTAAGTTTGAAGATTAATTATTCAATGTTGTAATCAAAACCCTACACCTTGACAACTCATGAAAACTCCATTGCAGAATTATCCAACTATGATAGGATAGTGCAACAAGTGAAAAACATAAGCTCTGATATGGCACCAGAGGACTGTGAAATCAGATATGAACTACCCTTACGAAGATAGTGGTGCTTGGGGCACCTATGTCCAATATTTTCAGCTCCAAATTTATATCACCGATGCACAGTGTCCTCATCCCTTTCATATAGTTTGGTTTTTTTTGTGGTTCCTCAAATCTATTGTATTGCATCATAACATTAATTTGCATCATTAGGTTAATTGAATCATTTCATTTCATCCTTAGGTTACCTTCAAATTTGGTCAAGGGCAAGTTGACTCACCTTTTGGGATATAATTCAATCATATACCTTGTCCAAATCCAATAAAACCCCCACCCCTCTCTTGCATTCAATGAAATTAGGAAAAGGTGTCCAAACCCTAAAGTGAAATTTCTAATGTTCCTTTTACCTATTTTTCAATTACCAATCTGAAAACTCACCAAGCATTGCTCGCTTACTAGAATTTTATATCCCTTTTACAACCATGTAACCTTGCATGGATTTGGATGCTTTGTTTTCTCCAATTTCAACTTCTCAACCATTTCTTGTGACACCAAATTATTTGTGCTACCACTTTCCACAATAATTGTACAACACTTCCCCTTTGATTTGCAAATAGTTTTGAATAGACTCCTCCTTTGTGCAAGCTCTTGTTGTTATTTCTCTAGTTTCAAAAGAACTCTTTTTAACATGAGATTTTCTCCATGCTTCGGGTCCAATTATTCTTCCTCTTCTTCAACCTCTATAGTAAAATTCCTTCTAACATTATTTTTTCCACTCTCTTGTCGTATTTATGGGCATTCAAAATCCCTATGACCTACCTCTCCACAATTAAAGAACACCCCTAAAAAATGTCTTCCTCTCCCATAGTCTCCTCTTCCTCTTGAAGACTCACCTCTCTCTCTTGGGAAATATCCTCTTCCGCTTGTACTTGGTCTAAAATTGTTTTGTGACAAGCTTGACTCTTCCTCTCTTATTGGTTGTCCTCTTCTATTATTTACTTGTTCTCTACCTCTAAAATTACCATGTTTCTTTCTTGCCAAATTTTCCTCTACCTTGAGAGCATATTGGTAGGCTTCTTTTGTCATTCTCATTATAACCAAATTGAGTTCATCTTGGATTGAAACCTGTAAGCCATTGATATATCTTGTCACCTTCTCTTCATCATCTTCAACATTTCCATCTCGAATGCTAAGCCTATAGAATTATTTAGTGTATTCTATAACACTTGAATCCTTTTGTTTAAAATTTTATAATCTCTTAAGCAATCTAATATGATAATCTACTGGAAAAAAATTGGCCTTCAATTTAGTCACCATTTTATCTCATGACTTTATTTTTTTGTTACCTTTTTTTTTCCTTTCAATTTGTAGTTTCTCCCTCCATAGGGATGCATGTCCCTTCAACCTTGTGCAAGCATAATTCTCCTTGTTCCTATCTTCTGTGGATTCCAAATCAAAATATTTTTCCATCTCTGTAATCCACTCAATGAATTCTTTTGGATTAAAACTCCCATTGTAGCTAGGTGGATCCATTCTAGTCTTGCTTCCTAATTTCGATATAATCTACAAGAATCTATCTTCTTTCTCATCCACTCTTCCTCTTACATTCTTAGGTTCTTCAACTTCATCTTCACTAGCATCCTTTATATGCACTCCTCTTCATTATGTCATTTTTATGGCTTATAATTGTATTGGTATTCCTCTCAGCATCTCCATAACCCCAGTATCATCTCCATGTGGTGCTCTTCCTCTACCATGCCCTCTATGTTTCTTTCCTCTTTAAATTATTTATATTTGTAGATCTACACTCACCTTTCCTACCCACAAAAAAAAAAATTAAAATCTCTCAACAAGAACTAGGCTCTGATACTATTTGATGCAGATCAACAATTGAGAGCCCTTAATGGTTATCAATTGTTGTAGTTATGTAGCAACCTCCAAACATTAAAAAACATGAAAGTAATTTTCATTACATAAGGAAAATTTTAAAAATAAAGAACTGGATATTCTTGTAGGAAAACTTGTTTCATTTATTTATTTGCAACAATGGCATAGTCTCTTCAATATGCAACTAGCTACAAGAAAGATTATTCTAAAATTAGCCTTCTCAATCCAATTTTAGTTGCAAGCATTCAAAACTACAAGAAACCATTAAAAAATATGTCACAACACACTCCCCAAACCAACTCCTCACACCCATATACAAGTACTTATTTCTCTGGAATTCTCCAGTTGAGCTCCATAAAATTCATCATTATTGCATGTCTCTAAAATTGTCTCCCTTATCAAGCTAATATTCTCTTTTCATTTATGATTTTCCCCCCTCTTTCCCTTCTTCTTCCGAGTGTTGAAATTCTCTAAGAAAATCCAAAATTGCAACTTGGCATTCTCCAATTTTGTAACTCTTGGAAATCACTCTTTTTACCATTATTTCACTACCTACAACCACCAGGCACTAGGGACAAATCTTAGCCAAAAATAGGGGCATTAGAGATTTAAAATTAAGAATAATGTTGCATTAAATGGTTCACTCTCATTCCTAAGCATCAGGACTTTTCTCCTTCAATTTGGTGAAGAAATATTCAATTTATGAGCCATTGAACCTAAGAAAATAAAGCATTTGGTGCCACCTATCCAATAGGTATTAGAATATAATTTTTAATATGTTGGAAATGTGTGAAAAGTTCTCTAAAATCATGCCTGTAAGAACAAAATAAAAATTCACTACAAAATAAATAAAGGAAAATGCAATTATTTTTGTGTGATGTAAGATTATCTATGCACCTGAATGCTCCTGCATCAAAACCTCGAGTAGGCTCAAATGGTGAACCATCTATGATTTCTCACTTAAATAGGGTAAGAGAACAAATATATGTAATATTGAATAGAAAATTTTGTTTAATCCCCATAAATACATTTACAAATAAATAATTATTTGATAGTTTGAATTCACATAATAAAAGGAATGTTAGATGCATAGGACAATTGAGAAGGGGGGATGAATCAATTGTAAACTTTTAAAACATCAGAAACCCTCATTAACATTGACACCCGCATTAGTTCTTAAACCCTTATACACGATTAAACCTTTAACATGCATTAACAGAATGTAAACTTGTAAAGCAATAATGCAAACACATCAAACACATGAGAACAATAGATTTACGTGGAAAACCGAAGAAGGGAAAAACCATGGTGAGGATTAGCTCACTAATATATGAATTGCAACACCGAATACAATAAGGCTCACTGCCAAGGGCTTACTACACAAAAAGATAAAGAAAGGCTCACTACCAAAGGATTCAATGTCCAGAAGAAGGAAAGAAAGAAGAAGGGGTGGCTCACTGACAATTTGAACTACTAACAATGCATCTCTTATATGCCAAAGTTATAGTTCCACTGAAGCACAAGCAGTTCTCTTCAAACAAATTGAAATGTAGACACCTTCTGCTCACTACATTAGGAAGTTATCAGAATTAAGGCTTGCACTCATATCAACACACTTGATCACTTCTGCATCTTTCGCATCACACACACTTCGTACCTCATCCATATAACAATTCTCCTTGCATTTATACCCTCTATGACCTAAAACAATCTCAATTAGGTTAACCTAAATGAAACATATACATCTCAACTGTGTAACACCAAATAGGTCAACACTAAACACTTCCACAAATAAAGAAGTGAATCCAAACCATGACACTAATTAATTGGGACCTAAATCTACATAAACATGCTTCTCAATAATTCCTCAAACAACAATTAACCTTCATAATTAGCGCTAGCACATCAGGGCATCCAAACCTACACTAACACTAACAAGCAACTCCAAACACACCTCTCAAGGTCTAAAAACATCCTGTGGACCACACAGCAACATCCCACACTATTCATACATCTTAGAATATTCTAGCATGATTAAAATGTTATGCACAACTACTGCAACCACCTAAAACTCATGAACACCTTCATTCTATGCAACCAGATGTGCTAGCACAGACACCCAACACATCAAACAATCTTGTAGAACAACTCAGTACCTAAAAATTAAAGGGAAGATAGATAAAAACATTATAAGCACATTCCCAAATCCAAAACACCAAAAGATTCATTGTGGAGAAATGTGGAGCAATCTCATTCCTCCTAGACACCCTATTTCACCAAACAAACATATTGTCAAACACATCTTCCATTATAGAAAGATCCAGAACCTGAAACTCTGGATATGACACCTCTGAACACCTCTGATCATCACGTCCAAACTACATGGGAACATCTTTAACCATGAAGAAATGTGGAGAAAAACACTAAACACCACTCTATCACATTGAACTCTCTTTTATTCAAATTTTCTCAAAAGCACTTGGAAACCAAGTGAAATAACTTCATCTTCAACATTACTAGCATATATGCAACACATCTACAACAATCTCCTCAAACATAAGTCAAACTAACAACCTTTGAAACTATACTGAAGTAGGACATCAATGACAACACCAAAAACATTGTGTTGACATTAATACCAACAACTTCAGACTTCCACAACTCCAATGCTATGGGTTGACATCATCAAAACCAACATCATTCCAATACTCTCTTCATATAAGGGGTTGACATCAATGACAACACCCAAGCAACTCACAAACAACTCCAGCATCTCCAAAAGTCCAACAAGGAATACGTGAAGAATGAATTACCTAATATACTTAGGAACGATATGCAATCCACAAACAACCAATATATGTGAAATTATAAATTTATTCTTCTTATTTTTTACAATATATAGGTGAATAAATATTTACCTCCCTTCCTAGGCATCTAACTTCCCGTGAAATTTTACAAACATTTGAAAATATAAATACAAATACAATTTATAATGAGAACAAAGATATAATTAAAAAAAAAAAAAAAACATTTTATTAGTTTACATCATTTCAAAATTCAAAACATATGTCACTTTTTAGTGATTCAAGTTCAAAATTTGGATCAATGTTGGTTGTTTCCTTTATAAAAGTGTGACACAACTTTGTATTGTTACCCATTAATTTTTATAATAAAAAGGTGAATAAATATTCACCTCCCTTCTCGTGAAATTTTACAAACATTTGAAAATTTAAATACAAATATAATTTAGAATGAGCATATATATTATGGATTAAAAGAGACTTTATAATAAAATATTATTATATTGTAAGCTTTAATAAAAGAGATTTTATAATGAAATATTATATCTCCATCAATTTACCATGCAAATGGATATTGTGAGCATCCTAAAGCAAGTAAAACCTTAGGAAAAATTTGATGATATAAAATTGCCATATATGTTGTAGTCTTGTCCATGTTTCCATGTTTGCATATAGTTTAATCATTACAACATGTACTTTTGAATATGTATCACCAAATTAAGCAGAAAGGCTTTCAAGCTTGGGTTATGAAAATTATGTGTGGGATAAAAACATTGATCTTGGCACCTAGTTGTTTATAATTCTCCTTTATTAGAATGGGAACTCAATCTGAGAGTCCTTTGAATTTCTTTTTTTCTTCTCTCATTTTCACATATTTTAAATTTTCACTTAATGAAACAACTAGCATAGATCTTGGCACCTAATTGTTTATAATTCTCCTTTATTGGAATGGGAACTCAATCTAAGAGCCCTTGAATTTCATTATCTTCTCTTATTTTCACATATGTAAACTTTTCACTTAATTAAATAATGATGCAGGAGCATTCAGTGGTGTGAGGGCAATCTTGCATCACCCAAAAGATGATTTCCATTTTTGTTCCTGTTGTTTTCTTTTTGTAGATGTTTTTGTATTTCTGGATACCCTTTTCGTCGAATAAGAGTTTCCAACTTTCAGAACTACTTTTCGCTTTTTCCTAACCGCTATTTTTAGCAGGTTTGTATTTGAAGTCATGGGAAGACAGAAATTTATGGGAAGGTTCAGGATGGAAAAATACATAGTCTGGTGAAAGAATCAGGTCAAGATCATTCACGACTTGAAAGTTATTCAAGTTCCAATTTCTACTTTTTGCCCTGAAAAACCTTCCGAGCTCAGTTTGAGGCACCAAACGATCCCGGATGGGCCTGAAAATTTGCGGAAACGCCAAAGTAGTCCGCCAAAGGCCTACTTTGTGGAAAATCATCTTTTCGAGAGCTTTCCGAAAAGTTATTATCATTGAAGATCCGACGGTCGGATTAAAAGTTATGGCTACCAGAAGTTGGTGCATATTTTAGAAATGTGCTAATTTTCAACTGTGAATTTAAACTTGAATTTCAAATTGTAATTTTGGCGCCAAACCGTCAAAAATATTATCTCGAAGGTTGTTTTTGGTTCCAAACCGAAATGGGTCTATTTAGAGGCTTGTTTCTGATTTTTGGGTAACTTTTTGGGGAAAGAAGTTCGCATGCTATGAAAGGGGATCTGGGTAATTTTCTGTAAGTTAGTAATTTGCATGTAATACAGAGCTTGGGGATTTGAGATCCTCTGCATGTAAGAAGTTCAATTTTATGAATAAAATCGTATTCTCTCTTTTGTGAGTGTATTTTTGTGTCTCGGGTTTGCTCCCTCGTCAGGTGGTATCAGAGCGGGTTTTCTTGAGCGTGTGAACAGATCACCGATCGTGAGGCAATTTGCACCAGGACCGTGGTTGTGGGTTCAAGATCTTCAAGATGCCTCCAAGAGTGATGCCTGGTAGGCGTGGTGGTGCCAGAGGTGGCCGAGGTGGTAGAAATACTGATGGAAGAGATCCATTGGCAGCCAAGGGTTTCAGAGCCCTCCAGAGACAAATTGATGAGTTGCAAGAACAGATGAGAAGAGGGTTAAACCCGGGAAGGAGAGGAGAAAGTGAGGATGAAGACGAGGTGGAAGATTCAGATGTAGAAGAGGAAGAAGAATTGATCGATCAAGATCAGATGCGGTTGATAAGGGCCATTTCAAATATCGGAAAAAGACCCAGAATTGAAGTCCCCAGTTATTCCGGAAGTCTGAACCCGGAGGAGTTGATCGATTGGATCAACGAGCTAGAAGAATATTTTGAGTATGAAGAAGAGGACCTCGCATCGGGTTAAGTTTGCAAAGACAAAGCTTAAAGGGCCAAGATATGGTGGAAAGAGGTCCAAATTTGGAGAGAAATCAAGAGGAAAAGGAAAGATTAGCAGTTGGGATCGCATGGTGGAGAAACTGAAGAAGCAGTTCATACCAGTAGACTATGAATTAGATCTGCTGAAGAAATTGCAAGGGTTGAAGCAAGGAAGCAGATCTGTGAAAGAATACACAGAAGATTTTCACAAGATGATCATCAGAACGGGCCATGCAGAAGCTAACAAGGAGAAGGTAGCCCGTTATCTTAATGGGTTACGACCGAGCATTCAAGAGGAGCTAAGCCTGGTCAGAATGACTACCATTGAGGATGCATACCAGTTTTCTCTGAAAGTTGAGGAGAAGCTCAACAAAAGATTTGACAGCAAGCAAAAAGGCCGTGGAGGTCAAAGCGGAAGGGGTAGTGGAAGATCTTTTGGGAGCCGAAATGAGGATGAAAGGAAAATTGAAGATGTGGGTACGAGTCGAGGTCAGAGGAATGATAACTTCTACCGCCCTCGTGATCAAAACAATGGTGATCAAAGGGGTAGAGGACGAGGAAGATCTGGGCTAGGACCCGGAAGAGGTGGTTTTAGAGGAACTTGTTTCCATTGTGGTGAAGAAGGGCATCGGGCCTATGAATGTCCACAACACCAAGGAAGGACGGACAGAAGGCCAGAAGGTCGTGGAAGGGTTGCACATGCAGATGAGGAGGCGCAGTCCGAGCATTCAGATGATGCTGAAGGGGGGGAAGCCCTAGTGGTTAGAAGATCCCTTGTAACTAAAGAGAAGGAGCCAGAACAGAGGAAGAATCTGTTCCACACAAAGTGCAAGTGTGAAGACAAATG
>VDFB02271358.1:804889416-805171486 GCA_007258455.2 Sequoia sempervirens
TCATCTTTTCGAGAGCTCCTAAAAGGTATTATCATTGAAGATCCGACGGTCGGATTAAAAAGTTATGGCTACCGGAAGTTGGTGCATATTTTAGAAATGTGCTAATTTTCAACTGTGAATTTAAACTTGAATTTCAAATTGTAATTTTGGCGCCAAACCGTCAAAAATCTTATCTTGAAGGTTGTTTTTGGTTCCAAACCCAAAATGGGTCTATTTAGGGGCTTGTTTCTAATTTTTGGGTAACTTTTTGGGGAAAGAAGTTCGCATGCTGTGAAAGGGGATCTGGGTAATTTTCTGTAAGTTAGTAATTTGCATGTAATACAGAGCTTGGGGATTTGAGATCCTCTGCATGTAAGAAGTTCAATTTTATGAATAAAATCTTATTCTCTCTTTTGTGAGTGTATTTCTGTGTCTCGGGTTTGCTCCCTCGTCAAATAACTAGCATAGATTAA
This sequence comes from Sequoia sempervirens, assembly GCA_007258455.2. NCBI lineage: Eukaryota > Viridiplantae > Streptophyta > Pinopsida > Cupressales > Cupressaceae > Sequoia > Sequoia sempervirens. Next base: position 804,889,869 of record VDFB02271358.1, read on the forward strand.
TACCATCCATTTCCTATCTATTGTATGTATGTTAAGAGTAGTACATATTGTGTTAGTAGTGCATAATTATATTAAAGTTGACCAATTTAACTACATCAGTTCAATATAATTTAAAAATGGTGCTTCTTAAAAATTAGATTGTGTATTAATTTGAACATTAGTTAGCTTCTTCTTATTCAACCTTTAGAAGGAAGAAAATATAGCTAACCTTGTAACCACACTTTCATTAAATTTCTCTATAAGACTTAGCCCATTGTTTGTATTCATAAACCATCAAATAATGACTAATGATTGACATTATTACATGAAATTGCTTGTAGCATGCCCTAAATAGGACATATTACCCTAGTAATAAGTATTATCTAACTTTCTTTTATATAATTTTCCTGTATTTGAGCAAGTGAAGGTGTAGGCATACTTTTTTTAGATTTTGGAAGTGGAATGCAATTAATTTCCTACTATAAATCTAGTAAGATTTGGAGGTCCAAGTGTAACTTCCAAATTAAAAATTTGCATGCAGTTTCTATATTTTTACCATGTTAAATTGAAGTGGTAGAATCCTTTTCAAAATATGAACTAGCATATCACATGTACTAAGAGAGAACTTTGTAGGTTTATGAATATATATTTTCTATAATTAATCCACGGTATACCCTTAGCCACCTATATCTATGTGTAAGAAAACTTTTGGGCTTTCACCAATGATATTACCCAAACTTTTAATATTTATTATAGATGAAATAGTCATTTTGTTTCATACTTTTATTGACTAGGTAACTCAATTGATCATGTAATTTAAAAATTATGACTATTTTAATGTAATACAACTTAGAAATTCACTTGATAGGTATATGAGGAGAAATGGTTAGATGGGTTATGGCTAAATTATGAGATAACAGGAGGGGCATAGACAATAAGAATATGGGTAGGATGGGAGGGGATAGGCATGGAGATCAAGAAAATGTGTGTTATAAGATAGAAGGTGCATGAGGATATGGATGAATAAGGATGAGTTGGGAAAGGAAGAGTGACATGTTCATTAGAGGGGTAAACGTTTGAGTAGTAGGATAAAGAGGGAAAGGGCATGGATGATGTGACCAATACCCTATAATATGGCAATCCACTCTAGGTTTTTTATGAGGATTTTACACAAAAAAATTATGATGGAAGAGACGGTGGAATGGGAGGAATCATTACTTAAGAAACTACAAAAAATACAAAGGTGATAGTATATGTCCCAGAGGGTAGTGGAAGGAAGTATCATGATTAAAATGTTTGTCTAAGGTGGACTAGAAAGAGGAAAAACTTTATGGATTGGATAGAAATAGAGGAAGAGAAGAAGGAGGAGGTAGGCATGCTACAAGTGGACATAGTCAAGTTGAAATGAGGGATTCTATGAGGAGGAATGAAAAAAGATGAACACTTGAAGGTACAAATCTCATGGATTTTGAAAGAAAACAACAAAGGATAATTTAATATGTTTATAGAAATGAGCATAAAATAATATTTTTTATTTTGGGTAAAAATAGGGATGCAAACTCTAACACACTTGTGTCATAGTCCATCATTTTTTGAAACATCTATTTTACTTAAAAGGTGGAGTCTACTAATTGGAGACTATCAATGAAAATATACTACAAATATTGAAAATAAAAATATACAAAAAAATATAGTAAGGTTTGCTAATTAAAGAAGTGATTTAAAGATTTATTAACTCCTAAAAGAGAGAGAAAAGGATTTTGATGATTAATGTTGGGTTTGCCAAAATAAAATGAGGGGAAAGGGAGGCTTAAAGCCTAGGAAATTTTCACATTTACTAATCTAAATACTTTTACCCTATTTTTGGTATTGAATTAAAAGGAAACTAATATTACCCAATTAAACAAAATTAGTAGCAAAACAAATTTCAAGGAAATGGTTAACTACGTAATTATTTGATTCCTTTTAGTAGATTACCAATGTGTGTCCTACGTAATCTAAGTTCATTAGCAAAATTGAGCTATGGAATAATGATTCTATCTTTCAACTTAGTGACATGTAAAGATGAGATTTATGCTAGGTTACTTGAGTGTTAAGAAATTGTGATTCTATTTTATTCAAGGGGTGTTTGAAAGATGTAAGCATAGAACCTAATTTATTTATATTGAAATATATTATCTACAGGAGAGGATTGATTCGAACACCTGGATGTTGAAATGGATGTGTGGATATTCTTACAAGTGTAAATCAATCCTTTAGGAGTAGAAAAAATGAAAGTATAAATCACAATGATAGGTATAAAATATTAAAAATAAATGCAAGTGGTGAATAAATAATATTCTAAAAAAATCATAAATGAATTATGTAAAGAAAATAGAGGAAGGTGAGAGAGTTTGAAACAAGTGTTGACCAAAGAGAAAATTTATAAGATTAGGGGAAAGGAAAATTTGGTATGACTACATAGAAGCTTTCCAAAGTGGTCAAGTCCCTATTTTTTCTTTCAACCTCCATAGCTAGTCAAGGTAATCATGTGTGAGTGGTTGATTCTATGACTAGGGCTAGAATAATATAAAAATAATGCATAGTGATAGATAAATTTGTGAGATATATGACCTATGTTAAATGCATATGAATATAAACACCAAGCATTATGAGAACATTTATTTTCTCTACTCATACAACTAAATTATTTACAATATTAAAATTACTCTTCATCATAATTATAAAAGTTAAATGCACTATCTCACTTCATTTCATATCTCCAATATTCATTTATTTTCAATTTTTTTACTCAACTTTATTGTTACATATCACAATTAATTTATACTTATTTATACATTCATTTAACTTATCTAAATTCACATTAAATAAATATTTTCCTTTACAACATTTAATTTACTATAATTTAAATTTTAACTTCCTTTAAATAATATAAAGAGAAGTCCAAAGTCAAAAAGCTTAAAGTTGAAGACCATAACTAAAATTCCTAGATTAAACTTTTGATGATAACTTAAAATTAAAAGATAAGTTATATTGTGTGCTAACATCATTATTTTATAGCAAAATAAAATTAGAATGTAGGGTTTAAAGTGGTTGTATGGTAAGGTTATATGTTTTTATAATGAAACTCTAGATTCATTTTTTTTAAGTGATATTTAAGTATTGTTGTGCATGTTAGTGTGGTATCTTTGCATAAGTTTTTGATAAGGTAAGCAGCATTTACAGGGTGTTGTAACTTTTACACTGAGGGCCCTCAGGGTCAAAAAAGAGCTAGTTCAAAACAGGACATGAACTAGAAAGAGCTACAAACAGGAGCCACAAGGCTCGATAGAACGGGCCAAACAGGCCACACACATAACTATACCAGAACACAAACGGTCGATAAACAGCATGTCAGAAGTACAAAACTAGACAACCCTAAAATCTGGGGGGATAGGGCTGACTCCCAAAACCCGAGGATGTGGTTTGGGGAGTCCCTTCTTCTTTTTTTGCACAATAGACCAAGAAGGCCTAGAGCCAAGATCAACCAAGCGAGGCAAGAAGAGCAATTCATCCACAACCACAACAGACGGAGAGCCACCACGCAGTGAAGCCGGCAACGCAGAAGAGGAGTCAGGAGCATAAGTTGGAGTTGTACTTCTATTGTTGATTAAGTATGAAGAGCAATATTCCTTTAGGTGAAGCAACATACAAGTGAAAATGGAGTTAGCATAGTCAAAATCAAAGTAGGAGGTGGAACATGATACTCCCATGAGTGAATAGGAGTTGGAGTAGGTGAAGTGGTGCACAAGGGAAGAAGTTTGCACAATTGAAAACAAAACAAGAGTTGGAGTATGACATCTACATAGGTGAAGTGATGTACATGTTAAAGAGTTGGAGTAGCTATCAGGGGAATAGTATGTAGAGTGTGGTATTCTTGTGGGAGAAGTAGATGGAGTGTGTGATTCTAGAAGAAGAATAAAAGAGATATCTCCATAAATGTAGTGGAACACTATCCCTACAAATTGAATTGAAAAATGTGATATTCTCCTCACAAATAGAATAACAATTAAAATAATATCCCACAAATAATCATATAATAAACAAAACCATAAAGAATGTGAACCCCATTATCAAAACCTCACTATTAAGAAAACAGAATGGAAGGAACTAAAACATATATCTCTGAAAGCAATGCAAAAATGTTTTTTTTTTTTTGTTTTAAAGAATGCTAGAAAAAGGCGGCTCTAAGCAAAGTTGATGTGAAATAGACCTTGAATCTAAACACCCCTCCTCCACTCCCCAATGCGTACTAGCTTAGAATAATGAGCCTTACAATGTCCAACCCATGACAAAATAAATATATTGCAGGTCCATGAATGGTCACATCTTCAGATTCTAAGTTGAGAGACAAAAGCAAGCCCAGCTTTTTATATTGGATTAAGCATAAAAAACTCAGGAAATACAGAGGAATCAGCAGCCCAGCAGCAAGTTCAACTTTATGTGTTCGTTATTATATTCACATCCAAGTGCACAGTGCTAATGATGAAGCATCATTAGAATAAACCCATGATTGAAAACAATAAAAATTCCATTCTGCTAAGAAATATGCTACCCAGTCTATGAAAATGAGATAATATAGGGGAATAATTATACAAGTAGACCATGTACACAGTATATATATAATAATTAGTTTATTGAGAAGCGTGTGCACTTTATTTCAGCACTACGTCAGGCCATGCAGTTGCATTAATTTACCATATGCGTGCCTTCAAAGGAATCATCAATGGCTGTTTGGTACCATTCTGAAAACACCATTTTAATATAGATTCAAAGTTCTTATTCTGGTACACATTCTCTAAAAAGAATCAAAATTGCTCTTAGTGGAATAAGTTTTCTTCGAATATATTCTTTGATATAAAAAGAAATTTATTTGAACTTTTTGAACAAAAGTTTCATATATGGACTTAGTTTATGTACCTATGTATTTTGGTGTTAGAGAAAAGGAAGATTGATTAGTAGGAGGTATTTTCTACAGTATATCAAATTATGATATTGTTGCTGAAAGATTTTTGAATTCGATTGTGTGAAATTTTGATGCAAAAAATTTCACGCAATCAAATTTAGAAATCTTTCAGCAATTATCAATATGGATTGTGGAAACTTGTTATCTTTGTATAATATTGTTATTAGAATTCAACTGTGTAGTTTTTCGAGTCAAATTCATTGACCCATGTTTCATGAGTAGTGGTTCACAAGAACCCATAGCTCATGATAATGAATGGTCCACTTAGCACTCATTACATCTAGGTGATGCTCAGAGGGGAGATTGAGTTAAGGCCAGATAATTGTGAAAAATGTGAAATTGAGAAATTTTGAACCATGCATAGATCAAGGTTATAGGTATGGTTTTAAAACGTTTAAATGTAGTCTCAAATCTTTTGTTTGTTCTAAATTCTAATAAATTATGGTTTTAGTATTTGTAGAAGCTTTGCATGTATTTATACTTGTCAATAAAAGTTTCATGGTATTAAGAAGTATCATGGAGTTTATTAAGTTCGGTGTAGAAGTGTACTTCCTCCATTAATCAATTCAATAATTTTTAATATGTTGGAAGACACACCAAGTAACTTGTATGCAACAAATGTGTACAAAGTTAACAATGATATAGTATAATGATAATGAGTGCTTGAGGTTTGATGCAATGGATGAAGTGTAATGGATGTTGAAGTGATAGATTGAGTACAAAAATTAGTGTTTTATCATTTGTTGACGCAAAAGCTAATGTGAATAAGAGAAATGACAAAGATAGCCTAGTGTAATTGTTGAGTGGTCATTTTCCTACATGAAAGTAAATGTAGATGAATTGTCCTAGTTAAACTTGATTGATTGAAATGATCTAGGGAAATGTCTTTTAATACAAGTCCTTTGCATATTATTTGAACTCTATGACAAAGGAGTTGACACAAACATTGAGTTTAGTTACCCTCGAACCCTAGTTAAATTTGAATTTGGATAAATCAAAAAATCAAAAATGAATGTGTGGCTCTAAACTATATCAAGACTACAAACATGATGCAACCTCAAATTAGATCAATATTACAAATTTAATCTTAACCTAAATAAACAAAATACTAATTTTAAATTTTAAATCAAATTTAAAAACAATAAATATAACAAATAAAATAAAATCATATACTAATAGTATACACTCAAAACATTCATATAAAATAATAAATATAAGTTGAGAAACTTTTCACCTCTAAAAAAATATATAAATAAAGTCACTAAAACTATAAATGTTTTAAAAACGGTGACAAATATAAGGAGATAAAGTATAATGTTGGTTGGGGCATAATTTACTTTTCTTGCCATTTATACATTTTGCCTTTTGTCAAACTAGTGGATCCGAATTACCTTTAATAAGGAAAGTAATTGGATTTTTTTTTAAGAATTCAAGTATTATAATTTATTCAAAGTAAAAAAAAAAAAATGTTAAGCTTTGAAAATTATATAGTTATTAAAAAAAGTGATGTTAATTTATATAGTTTATTAAAATTATGATTTGATAGGTAAGGGTTTTTTAATGGTGAAGTTTATATATTCGTGTCATTTTTATTTAATTTTGTGTTTATTTTAAGAAAATGTCTTAGTAAAATTATATATTCATAAATAGTATAATTTTATAAAAAGTGGAGTTTATTTTTCTATTTATCACTTATATTTATATATACTCTTTCTCATACTATATTTTATGTGTATTTACACATTCCCCCACACTAATTATATTTATTAGTCTATCGATGATTAAACATTCACTCTATACATATAATATATTATTTTAGCATCTAGGGTCATTTCGACAAGCATAGAATTGATTTTATATCTATGGATCTAACTCCTAATTTTGTAAAATTTAAATATAAAATTAGTTAACCCCCATTCATTTTGCTAACTAAACACCTTTTTCTGAATTGTTGATATGTCTTGGTATTTAAAGACATTCATTTGTTTTAATTTCACATTCTCAACACATTCAAACATCCACTCGTCATAAGGAACAATTATTAAAAAAATTCAAATTAATGTACTAAAAATAATTAGATTTTGCATATTATCATGGGATCATTTACATAGCTGAAGCTTGTTTTCAATCATTGGTATAACTATAAATCCATACATTTTCTAAGGGTTGACCTAGGAGAACATGAACTCTATATATTTCATAATCCTCTAACGTTATTCATAAATACCACCAACCTAGATAGTAGAGTAAACAAAGGAAAATTCAAAAAATAAAAGAGAAGGATTTGAAAATCATAAATATCAAGTTTATGTGGTAGGGCATGTCTACAAAAGTGAAAAAGATCAAAACCTACATAATTGACCCCAAACGAAGCACGTCTTATGTGGAATTTGAGGCATCACACAAACATAAAGGTACCATTCTTAGGCTAGGCAATGAAAATCCCAAATCTTAATCAAAATTGTGCATTCTTTAGTCATTAAGCTAATTACCTCTATCTACTTTACATTTACTTTTCTGGAATAATAGCTAATCTAGAATTAAATGGACTCACATTTTTATCATTAAGTAATATAGGTTAATTATGGTATAAATTTGTATGCATCTTATTTGATTATCCTAAATTAAACTTAGGAAAATATTATTTTCATTTATATTTTGATAAACTCCTATAATCTTACATAATCTAATTTCTTCTAGGGTTTCTCATCACTATTAAGCTTTTTAGATTTATGTTTCTTTGATTTTATGTCTCATTTTTAGATTTAATCTTCCTTTGTCACATGTGTGCTTCATTGACATGTTATGTTCCTAATTTGATATATTCCTAAGTGTATATTATACATTCCTACTTATATATATATTATATATTCCTAAGTATAATATGAATAAGCACTTGTGGCATGCTTAACCCTAACACTAATCTTTCTTAATTAGAATGAAGAGGTATTTCCCTACATAGTTAAGCCTATAAATAAGGAAGATAACTCTCTCATATCATCATATTATAAAATATTGAATTCATATATTATTATTTGATTATTTGAGGTCACCCCCTCCAAGTGGTTTTCTATATTTTTATTTTATAAATATGTCCAAGAAATATTATAAATAGTGATATCAGAGCTACAATTTGGGCCAATATTTTTGTTTCCACCATACCTTACAGAACAATGCGAATTTGGATTTTTATGGAGGTTTTTTAGGAATGTATTAGATAAGATCTCAAGAAAAAAATTAGACATTGAAGGTATTTTTTCTAAAAGTTATTGATATTTTATGTTTTTCGGATAATTTTTCTATAGTTTGTAATTTTCAAAAAAAATTAATTACATTTTTGGAAAGAATATCAAAAATTAGGTATGGTTAGTTATTTGTAATTTACTACTAGAAATAAAATAAGTTCTTTAATTTAGTGGTCAAATTTTAGTCAAAACTTTCATTAATTTGCTCTATAGGCTGCAATTTTTAGATTTTTTTAAATTACAATTTTTGGAAATCTTATAAAAAATTAGGTAGGGTTAGTTCTTTGGAATTTATTGTTATATATAAAATATATTCTTTAATTTAGTGGTCAATTTTTTGTGCAAACAAAAACATGAAATTCTCTCTAACACCAAATACTTTCCTACCTTAATAAACCTTAAAATAAAAACATAATTAAAGCCATGTCATATTAAGGATTAGACGACTTTTCTACACATACAAAATCTAAGGACCCATTTTATTTTCCACCGCCTAGAATCGAGGAAATAATTCTACAAGGACATGAAACAACAATACAATTCATTAAAGATAAAATTGTTAGAACCACTTGTAAAATCATTAAATGAAAGTTTAGATAGGTTTAAGAAGGAATTTTTATGAGAATTAAAGTCCCCAAAAAAAAACCACGGTGCATACAACCCTAATTTTCCAAATCAAGGGATAGGAGAATATTTTTGAAGTCAACAATTATATCTACCAAGAATAAATATTCATAAATTTGACTATAGAAATGTAATTTCATGGATAAGCCTCATGAACAACAATTTAAACTTCACAATATACCAAATAATACCATGGTCAACATAGCTTTACTATATTTAGAATTAGGACCTTACCAATGGTACCAATAGAAGATGAGTGACAGACAAGGGAAAATGTTTAGTTGGCAAGAATTTAGTAACGAATTAGCAATCTTTTATGAACAACCATGTATTGAAAGTTATTTTACCCAGCTAATAAATTTAAAACAATTAAGGTTTGTAGCTGAATATAATACTAAGCATTTGAGATTGGCACTTCAAGCTCCAAAGGTGACACCTGACCAAAGGCTTCGATTGTAAATCAATGGACTTAAGGACCAAATTCAACATGATGTTTGTTTGTTGGATCCTTGTATAGTTAGGAAAGCTATGCAACAAGCATTGCATATTGAGAAACAAAAAACTGCCAAAAGTGAAATCATAAGATTAATTGAGGAAAATGTGACTAATCCTACTAGCAAAAGCGTGGACAAATTATTTAACCTAAGAGAAATTAGTAAGCTCTCTCTTCAATGAGAGAGAAAAGAAAAAAAATGCTTATGTTGGAATTGTGACAACAAATGGTCAAATTCCTAAGTGTTCTAATAGTGAGAAAGAGAAAGAGGTTGAAGAAGAGGAAGAAGTACCTACAAAAGAACTAAACATAAAACATTAGAATGGGGATTCCAAGGAAAAAGAAAGCACTACTATATCTCTACATGCATTGAATGGAACAAATGCATCACAAACACTCAAAGTAATAAGTAATATAAAAAAGAAAAATGTGAAAGTGTTAGTTGATACTAGTAGTACACATAACTTTATTGATAGAAGATTAGATAATGAGCTCAATTTTTTTGTGCATCTAGTCTCTAATTTTAATTCATGATAGTTGATGGGAAACAACTACCTTGTGGTGGTAAATGTCATCAATTAAACTCTCAATGAGAAAGTATCAACTAGATTTAGAAATGTTTTATATCCCTATTAGGTGAGTGGGTGTAGTTTTGGGTGTGCAATGGCTTAAACAATTAGGAACAATATCTTTCAATTTTCAAGATGTATCCATGAATTTTAGGATACATGGGAAAAAATATGAACTTTTGGGAATAAAATCACCACCAAGTGAAATCATTATCTCCCATAGGATGGATAAATTACTCGAGAAAGGTTCTTATAATATAAGGGCACAATTACATTTATAGAAGTGCAAGATATGGTAACTTGAGATAAACCAAAAATTCAAGAGATTATTCAATGTCATCAAGTATTTCAAGAATCCAAGGTTGTACATCTAATTGGAGACCATAATCATAACATTGAATTAATACCAAGAAGCATTGGTCATCCTAATAAAAGTTCCTATTTATCCTTTGTGTGTATTCTTAACAAAAAGGATGATCCATGGAGAATGTTCTCACATTACAAGAAGCTAAACAAGATCATTCGTAAAGACAAGTTTCATATTCATATTGTTAATGAATTGAAAGATAATAAAATATATGCAAATCAATCCAAATTTATCTTTAGGGTGAAATAAGTAGAATGCTCAAGATATCTGGTGTCACTTAAGGTCTTAAGATGGACCCTAAGAAGAGAGGATTCTTGGATCTAACAAGATACTATAGAATATTTATTGATACCTATCATCTTATAAAGAAAAAACTATTTTGGGAAGGTATCAAAGTGAATGTCCAAAAATTTATGGTGGAATGTTTGATATGCCAATGAAATAAAAGGGAAACACTAAAGACTCTAGGCCTCTTACAAATATTAGGCATTCCAATACAACATTGGGTAAAAATATTAATGGACTTCATTATGAGATTTCCAAAGTCAAATAATCTTGATGTAATATTTCTTGTTGTGGATAGACTCATTAAGAATGCATATTTTTGTGGATTCTCTCATCTATTTCCTACTAATACTAAGAAAAATATATATACAAAATATACAAAAACTTCATGGAATTTCCAAAATCATATTGTAAAATAGAGCTACCTCAAAAAATTTAATCAAATGGAAGAATTTACCAATTGAAGATGCAACATTAAATGATGAAAGATGCATACAAAATATTTTAGAGTTGCTAAGCATTGAGGTCACTTCTTTTCTGAAGGGGAAGGAAGTATTATGATCCTAATATGATATATTCCTAATTATATGTTATGTATTCTTAAGTATATATATAGTATATATTTCTAAGTATAATAAGGATAAGTACTCATGGAATCGTTAACCCTAACATAAATATTTGTTAATACACTAATTCCTCTTAATTGGGATGAAGGGTTATGTCCCTACATAGTTAATCCTATATGTAAGGAAGAGAACTATCTCTCATAGATCATCATATCATAAAATATTGAATTCATATATTATTATCTCATTATTGGAGGTCACCCCCTTGAAATGGTCTGGCATATTTTTATTTTTACAAATATTTCCAAGAAATTTCATAACATCATATATCTCATTTTAGTATTTGATGCTTATTTACCTATCATATCATTTACCCACCCTGACAACCTTGTGTTGATCTTATGATACTTGACTTTACATCTAATGTACCTTGATTTTTTATTTTCTAATTTGAGATTTGATTATACCCTATCATATTATTATTTATTCCATAGATATTATTATTTATTCCATGAACTATTCATAATCCTTATCTTTCATTGAGAAATTCTTTCTTAAACCTTAATATGATCGTCAATCCAAAAATAATGATATCTTTAATGTTGGATGTGTTGAGACTAAATTGAATGACCAAGAAGACTATGAGCATGATACACAGGCATGGCTAAACAAGATAACGCTTTTATTATACAAGATACATTTATGCAATGAAAACACCCTAAGAAATTGATGAATCTCTTTTATACAGCATTAGTTAGATATCCTCATTGCAGAAATATTTTACAATTTCTTGGATCCTTGATTAATCCTTCAAATGGTGTATCATCCAGTCTATCTTCCTCTTCCAATCCCAAACTTTTTACTTCCAGGACTACTATCATTGTTAAAACTAATATTGCTCCTGCATCCTCCCCATTGGATTGATTCCCCAATATGTCCTAACCCATGGTTACACTTCTCCCCTTATCACCTCAACTTTTTATTTTATTCCTTCTATCATTCCACCCATATCTAACCTTATCAATTTCATAGCCACTACTAGTACACCCTCCACTCATACCATCTATATTTTCTTTTCATCTCAACTAATAATGTATACTTGTCATAATTTGTCCAATTCATTCATCATTATTCCCATGTATCTTATATCACAACTCAAATTTAACTAATATGATACTCCTAATACAAACCTTTTTTTCCCACTACCACCTTATATACACTGGTGCAATAATTATCAACTCAAAGATGAAGAAAAAAGGATGTAAAGGATATTATTGAACATAGTCTTCCACATCCCATGTATTTTCCTTTAAATTTATTGCATATCCATTCCGTTGAGGACTTGTTATTCCTCAATTTAAATTATATAATGGAAAATGAGACCCTAACATTCATTTATGATCATTTATAGTGGTATGCATTGACTAAGCATATGATGGTAAGATCACTCGATTAATCCAACAAACCTTAAAGTGCTATCCTATTCAAAGTTTTATTTCATTACATGCAGGTTTTGTTAAAAAAAATTATGATCTTGTTAATACTTTCTAAAGGAAGAAAAATACAAAAAAAAAATTCCTACTTAATCTTGAGAGGAGGGAAATGCAAATAGGCTAAGATCTAACTAATTTTAGAAAAATACATCTCGCATGCAATCACATGAAACACATAAAAAAAACGCTTGAAATGGTATATACCCTAGGAAAATCCTTTTGGATTAAAAGCCTAGAAAAAATTATCTTCAATGTATATCCAGTAATTATTAATAGTATGATTATAATACAATATCAAAGTATCACTTCTCAATCCCAACACCAGTTGTCTGGAGAAATTTAAATAGCATAACCCCTTACAAAATAACATTTCTCAATATATATACCACTTGTCCAAAATTGAGACTGGACAAATGGTTTCCAAATCCATGAGCCAAGAAACCATGGGAAAAAATAGTACCCAAATATTTGCCCTGAATTCCAAATCTTAAATCCAAAAGGGTCGACTATTACAACATGGAATCTAACTATGTTATATGATCCACCCACCAAATTAAGGCACTCTATTATGGAATCATTGTTCTATTAGTAAGATACTCTATGATGTGTTATTCTTATGCATTGATAAGTTGGTCAAAAGTATCCATGACTTTTCTAGTCCATATTGTAACTCCCTCTTACACATTCTTACACGCATAATAGAATCTCTTACATCTGAAAATGTTATACATGCTCATACACATCTTACATGAGATTCAATATTCTTAAATGATTTCACAATATAAATTATAAATGGCATAAATTGCCACCTTAAGTCAAATTCCCTTTTCTTTAAGGGTACATTAAATTACAAAATAATAAATAAAATAAACATTAGGATTTGCAAGGTCTATGACACTTAATCCCAATTTTCTCCCACTTTCCATATACCTTGAAAGAGAAAAAGGGAAACCCAGTGAAAATAAACTACCAACTGAGGATAAAAATGCTCAAAGACTCACAACACCAAAAATTCTCAATATTCAAATGCTTTGTTAAAGCATTTACAAAACTCACAAAAGTAACTAACTTCTCAAGAATAAACTTCCCATCCTCAGCTAATTCATGAATAAATTGATACTACACATTAATGTTATTCTTTCATGCATGAAATGTATGGATTTTTGCCAAGGTAATGGAACTCTCTATCATGATTAGTCATTATTACTCATTGACTTAGCCCAACATTTGAACACAACATTTAAAGTCAAGATACCTTCTTACATGTCTGAGAAGCTACCATCTAATCTTCCTCTATAGTGAAATTAATGACCACAACCTATTTCTTATTCATATAATTTATTGTGTCATCAAAGAGGACAAAAACATAACCATGAGTAGACCTTTTACTGTCCATATATCCTACCCACTTATTTTTCTATGAATCCTTGTATATTCAACATGTTATGGAACCCCATTGTAAAAAAACCATGTTGTTGAACATCCTTTCTACCAAAGCCTATGCCACCGAAGATAGAAGACACGATTACAAAATATAATGCTACCAAAAATCCTTTATAGAAAATAGACTAATATAAAATTCCATAAAGATATATAAAAACCCTCTTTATTATATCCTAGTGATCCTTTACAATATTAACCATAAATATTCTCAAAATTCCCACTACTTGGGTGATGTCTAATCTAGTGCAGGACATAATATGCATGAGGCTTCCAACTACACTAGCATACAATACATAGCTTATGTCCATCTCTAGGGATAGAAGGACACTACTCAATTAAGATTTGTATTCCCACAAATATAGGAAATCTGATTTGCTTGTAATTTACCATGTTAAAATGCTACAAAAAAAGATCAACATACTTTCTCTAACTCAACTAAAGTTATATGTTATATCTATCCATTTTGATATCCATCCCTAACATAAAATTAGCAACCCCCAAATCCTTCATTTTAAACTACAATGAAAGGTGATATTTAAATCCCTTGTAATATCCTTAGTTATCAATCAAAAATAGCATATGTATGCCAGGTGATAATAATAAACTAGTCACTAGCTTGCTTGGAAAAAACACAATGATATAATTTGGATCCCAACCTCAAAGAGTTAAATTTTTGGTACCACTTTTTGGGATAATATTTGAGACTAATTAAAGCGATTTTTTAACTTGCAAACCATTTTTTCCTTATTCTTTATAGTGCTCTAGTAGTGTGATGTAGATCTCCTCCTTTAGGTCACCATGCAAGAAATTTTTTGTTCTCATCCATTTTCTCAAACTCAAGGTGAAAATCATAATAAGAGATGAAATAAATACAATTGATGACATAATTTCATCCCGATAAATGATCTCATCAAAATTTATTCCCTCTACTTGAGAATAACCATTAACAACCAACCTTGATTTGTGCTTTTCTAACTTGCTTTCAAAACTTAATTTCTTCTTGAAAACCAATTTTTAATCAATAAGTTTCCTTTCCTTAGGAAATTAAATTAGGCCCCATTCTTTTTCTTAAATTTTTCATCTCCTTGTCCATGGCCATCCTCTAGGAGTCATTATTATTAATTTTCATTACCTCTTTCACATGTATAGGCTCATCAATGTTAGTAAACAAAGTAAATATACATCTAAAATCAAGTGGGATACACCTTTATAGATACCTCCTCTCATGAATGGACCTCCTCAAAATTTGAGGTGGAGGAGCTTCTTTTTTATATCTTTCAGAGATATTTGTATCATCCTCCCCATCCAGTCTTGAACCTCTAGTTAATATTAGATGTAGCTTACTTAGTCTTTGGTTGTAGCTACATAACTTAATTCACATTCTCCTTTGGTTCTCAATTTTAGGAAAAGGATTGATCTCCATAAGTATCACATTCAAGGACTATATACCTTTCTTCCTATCATAAGAATCAAAAGCACACATCCCTTTACTACATCATTGTAACTAGTGAAGATACACTTTATTACTTCAACCTTGACCTCTTCTCATTAGACATGTGTGTATAAGTCTCACATCTAAAAACCCCAATATGTTGAAGTGGAGGCTTAGTGCCTATCTAAACATCCTTTGGGATGTTTTCAACAATATCCAATGTAAGAGATATATTCATCAAATAACAAGCTATATAACCACTTTTAACTAGAATTTCAAATCCAAATGGGCTCCACTAAGCATACTCCTATCCTTCTCTATAAGTAAAATTTCCATCATCTTTATAAATCCACTTTGTTGAGGGGTATATGGATCTATCTTATGCATAATATTATTTTCTTTATAAAAATTTATAAACTATGTTGATTAGAATTATCCACCATTATTGTTAGGATTAGGTGACATACACCTTGCATATCCCAATGTTCAAGTTGTTTATTTATTTTAATTTATTAATGTTCCATCTTAGAAAATAGAATCTCAATTGAGGTTGCATTCCACATCACATGTTAGTGGTATTATGATGTGTAAGAGCATTATGAAACAGAGAGATAAAATGGACCATGCAAATTAATAGACTTGTGATATATAGTAATGATGTGTCAAACTATATTTATAGATTCCCAATTTCTGTGGGTCAAATATTATTTTGTAGTTACATTCTATTAATGGAATGTTGAATAATTATATAGGAGGGCATTGAAATTCATTACATGCATGTTGGGCATCATGTTTGCTTGTGATTATAGCCCATAGTTTTTAAAAACCATTTTAAGTTTCCTAGTTATACTACATCTATAAATTGGATGTTTGGGATGGAGATTGCATCACTTATTTTTGTAAGAAAGTTATGCTACCAAAATAGTTGATGCTTGTACATAGGAGTGGACACTTTGAAGAGTGTATTATAACTACATTGTTATGATTATTAAATAATATATAGAGGCTCCTTTATTGCTAGAATTTTTCCTAAAAGAATTCTTAGGGTATATATTATGTCAAATGTCTTCCATGTTATTTGCATGTCATTGCATGTTTGATATTTCTTTATAAAATTGTTGCAACTTTTCTATTTATTCCTACTCTCTTGTAGGAAGTTTCATTTGGCCTCTTAATTTGGTATCAAAGTATAGCTACCTTGTGATATCCTTGCTAGTGAAAAATATTTTTTGATCTATTCATTTTTTTTTTGTTTTAGGTTTTTATTTTCCTATTATCTAGGTTTTTCCTACAACTTTTAATTAAGCTTTATTAGGTTAATAAAATTATTATTAGTGTGAGTAGTGTGAGGTGTTAGCATCTTCTATGGGAGTTACACTTTTCTAATCTTGGATGCTTTTATTGTACTCTCCCTATTGGTTGTATTTTCCACCTCCCTTCTCTCACTTAGTCTATATATGCTCACTCTCCTAGCTTGTATTTGTGTCTTGTTGCTTCATGTTGTTATGCTTTCTTAATGTTGTTTTACTTCTTGAAAATTTGCATATCTCTCTTGGAGACTAAATCTATAATTTTGTTTTGATTTGATTAAAACGTCTATATTTACAATTTTAATACTTTATATTTCTTTACACTAGATCTTAGATTATCATCTATTTTATTCCTAACATTATGTTAAATCATTTAGTGCTAGGATATATATTTGGTTTCCATAGTTAGCAAATTCCCCCTAAAAACCAAGTACTCTATTCTCTTGCACCTTTGGATGACCTAAAGAATTATAAAATTTTCACAAAAAGTTTTTAACATTTGGAATTTTGCACTTGTGTTTTATGAAATCTAGATGATTAGGCTTTTGGTAATACTGACAATATTTTCTAGTTATTATATAGCATCCCAAAGGATTAAGAAAGCCAATTGTTTCTTTCATTTCATCAAAATCAAAAATCTAGAAGCTGGTTTACTAACAAGGAATTCGATGGTGCATCAAGCATGTTGAAACCCCTATTTACATATAAAAGTTATCAATTTTGGATTATATTTTTAAGGAAAATATTTTGTACCTAAAGAGGTTGTATGACCCTTACACAAGCACGTAGATTTCAAAAAATAAAAAATAAAAATAAATGTTTAAAATTTAAGTGCTAACTACCAATGGCCAACATGTAGTTAGAATATTAATAGGAGCCAACCTAACAATTTCTAGATAAAACAACTTCTTTGAAAGGATTCAACCACATACATTGCCCCTGCATAACCCTTGTACTACCCCATTGCCACCTAACTAACCTATTACTAGTCACCACCAAAGCACCACCGCCAATAATAGCACCACCCTCTCACCATTCAAGCATTTCCCTCCTACTACTAAGGCCCCTCTACCACTCTCCAATGTAAATTTTAAAATTGATAGGCCAACTTCAAAAATCCTATTCTTAGTCATATAAAGGTCTTTTTTGACATAATTTTTATTTGGCGTAGAATTTAATTCTCTTCATAGTGGTGAAGTTATTTTTCTAATTTGACACTTTAAGTTCTTATAAATTGAATCTTTTTTTGGAATTTGCTACATAATTCTCATTTTGAGACCTTTAGAGGGTCATATCTTGTGCATGCAAAATCCTTTTTGGATCCTTTTTCTTTAGAGTGCATTTTTTTGTAATCTATATTGATGCTCTCAAATGGATTTCATATTTTACTACAACTATAGTTTCAATAGTTTCGCCATTTTTGGATACTTGTGTTGTCTTCTTTTCAGTGCACTTATTTCTTACACTTATTTATTTTCTATAGTATGGATCAAAATTCAAATCCTCTACTCACACCTATAGAGGAGTAGATTTGCTACTCTTGAGTCTCTAGGATGAAGAAAAGTCTACAAGGAGCAAATTGTCCTCAACTACCTCAAAAGTGACTCAAGTGACAAAGGACAACAAAGGGGAGGTTTTACTGCATTTTATGCTTTATGGCAGATTTTGGAAAAAGGACTTCAAGGACCAAAAGAGCAAATTGCAGAGGTTTTTGGGACAAGTTGGCTAGCTCTCAACCAGAGGACGATAGCACAATTCGCAGAAGTCCCTACGGCGCATTGTAGTCTTATATGGTCCTAAAGCAAAACTTGCAGAAGAAACACAAGGAATCTACTGACTATTCGAGAACTAAAAACTAAATGCTTTCTAAACTAACAAAATGTTGGAAATGGCAAAAATAACAAGAATGCTAAACATGCAAGGATTTAAATGAAACAAGATAGAAATGACAAAGTGAAAGAGAAGGAACTGAACTCAAAAGACGTCCAGTGCTATGAAGCCTCTCGCAATGCTCCTCACAAACAATTTGCACACACAAAAACAAGAAAAAAGGTTGTGGTTGTTTCGGGGTTTTCCTTAGTCAAACCCTTGTTTTGGTGTTTCCACCTCCACAGACATCCAAGAAGAAAAGTAGAGAGAAATAGACAATAAACGATATAGAATGACAAGATAAAGAAAGTAGATACATTAGAACATAAATATGCTACTAAACAAAGATGATAATGCAAATAAAAGGAGAGTGTTTTACCCTCCCTTCAAAAAGTCTGTAGAGAGTGCAACACTTGAGAGAGCTGAGTGTTGGGAATAGGATGCCATTTAATTGCAATCCTAAACATATTTCATGTATCTCCTAAGTCCTTGGAAAGTGTTCCCCAACACTAGGATTAAAAAGAGATTAAATTCGAATGAAATGAACATGTAAATTGGCATTTGTGATTATTCCTAAATGATAGGAACGTGTGAGGACGTCCAAGAAGAGCTCCTACAAGATAGGAGCACATGGGGCGCCCACATGGAAGATGGAACCCACCTTGCTTAAGTTAACTGTTTGGAGGATTAATAACACTTTAGTATTGCATGTAAAGATCCTACAAGTTAGGGATTGATATTTGCATGAGTGCAATTCAGTTCAGTTCAATATCAGTCAGTTTAGTTCAGTTATGGTTCAGTTATCTTTAGTTGCATGTAGTTAGTTTGAGTTGAATGTTAGTTGACTTTAGTTGACTTGAGTTGCATAACTAATTACTTCAGTTGCATGACAGATAACAGGAGGATACTTTCAGTTAAGTGGGGATGATCAATCATGCATGATGTTTGCATGAATTGGTGGAGAGATATGTTTCAGTTAACTAAGATTGACTTGGACCCACCTTGGGTGCCCAAGTTGGCATCTTTTAGTTAACACCTTTTGCATGAGAAGATATTTACATGGCTGAGTTAAGTGGGCCCATTCTTGGGCGCCAACTTTGAAGAGAAGCTTGCAAGATATTTTCTTGACCAATGTTCAGTTAAGTGTTCAGTTTGGGGTGCCTAAATTGAGGAAGACTTCGGTTTGAACTCAGATTGCATTGTGGAACTCTACTTGCAAAATCTAGGCGTGGTTTTTTTAGAGGAGCTTCAAGCTCTTGTATTTGATAACTCTTATGAGTTTACATGCTCATTAATTATCTATTAATTGCAGCAAGTGCATCAGAGTTTGTGGCAGGTTAACAGGTTGAGCTTGTGCATGTGTGAGGGTTTGAAGCATGGCATGGGATGTGTGGATTCATGCTTGGTCACATGGAATGCATGGATAGCTTGTGCTTGAAAAGTGTATGATATTTTTGTGCAGGTTGTGAAGAAGGATTGTTGAAGGCAAGGAAGCATATCAATCAAGGATTGATACAGTATTATTGTAATATTGTTCTAAGGTTAAATAATGCAAGCACTATTTATTCTAATGGAGTTTTTTCCCAAAAGGGTTTCTCCACGTATATGTTGTGTCACTTCTATCTTCTTGTCTCATTCTTCTACAATCTTTTTTCTTTTTCTACAATTGGTAAAATTGATCTAAACAAATTAATCATACACAAAGAATTGTGACAAAGAACACTTAATTAGATCTACAATCTCATAGTTTTACAAGCTTTAAGCTACAATTTCACCTTCATTTTCAACACTGAGGCGTTGATGTAGAAGCCAAGAACTTGCAAGAGAGCTTGAGAAAAATGGTGTAAAAGTGTAGAATGAGCTTGAGAAGCAAGAGTGCAAGAATGAGAGTGAAAGAATGAAAGATTGAATGAAAGAATGAAAGAATGGAAGGAAGAATGGAAGAAATGCATGCAAAGGACCATTTCCAAGCACATCTGCAACCATAGAGGTGTTACACTTCGTGGGTAGGCGGAAGTGTAACATCCCAATGGCTACAGACCTGGGAATCTTATCAGGACATTTGTGCAATGCGCAGACATCTACGCGTCGTGAAAGCGTCCCTGACAAAAATTCATTCAAAGACCGAAAACTAAGGGATCAAGGACGAATTTGAAGGCAAGGAAAAGGGGAATTTGCATTATCATCTTTATTAGGCTAAAGGGAGGGTTATGCAATATAAAATTGCATGGAGTGCAATTTTACAGCGTTACATTTTGCCGCCTTTAGTGTGCATACATATTCTAAACATGTGTGAGCTAAAGTAAAAAGAGGTTGAAGAGAATATATCCAGGACGAAGAGGATGCAGGTCTTAGATTCAGTAAATGCCATAGAGAAGTTGAGCCAGGACATGAAGAGGACATGGGTCTTCCATCCTGCAAAGCTGACTGCAATCTCACCACAAACATGTTAGTTGTAGACAAACACATTAGGAAAAAATGCAAAAAATAGACATGACACGACATAATCTAATCAAATAAAAGACAGTGTCGATAGGTATGGCTAACAAGGCTAGAGTCCATATGACAAGTGAATAGGCTTGTGGCTACTGCATTGCAAGACAGTCACAGAAAAGACAAGACAGATCTAGTCAGGTTGTCCCCAAGCTAGACGATGAGATTAAAAGACATCAAGACATATAGACATATTTTTAAATCCTTTTTTTTCTTTTAAAAATAAGCAAATATGATAGCTCCCTTTAGAATGATGTGTGTTACATAGAGGGTCGCATGTCATTCTAAGGAGAAGAGAAAGACAAAGAGATGGTGTGGCATGATATACATAGCTAGATATATTCATGAGATGTTGTCATGTGAGGCACAAAACATAGAATCCACAACATCAAGAAAAGGAAAGACGAAGAAATCAAGAGCACGGGAGGATCCAATTATTCAGGATCAAAATTGATCATAGATATAGGTAAATAAATATAATATAGTATGTATGAACTATCACCCCCCAAATAGATCGAAACGAGAAGAAGAGCACATGAAGACAAAATAATAAATAATAAAAAATCAGGTCAACATGGAAGAGGCCTAAATGCCCAACACTTTACATCATTCCCGATGTGAAAGCCAAAATGTATGATACAAAAGAATGATGAAACAAATAGAAGAAGTTTTACAAGAGATTTTCTCTTGTATCCAAGTACCTGCAAGGGTATCAAGGGTCTTCCAAATGAGAGCACAAACACATGTACAAGCACGAAGGAACACAAAAAACACACAAATCTAATCTAAAGATAAAGAAGAGGTACCACTCTAGTCCGACACCTCCAACAAGTCATCTTGCTCCCAGTCTACATCGTCGTAGGGGGAGGAAAACGAACATGGAGGGGGGTGATAGCAAGGGTGGTGTCTGTCAACTCACCTGCAGTAAGGGCCAAGGAGGAGGCCGCCTCAACATCCTCATCAACAAGGTCTTGTGAGGCTAATGTCACGGACTTAGCAAAAATAGAAGAAAGCGTAGAAATATCCTCCACCGAGTCGAACATACACTTCTCCAGAGTAAAGTGTTGTGACTGAATAGGGGAAGGAGGACAAACCAGAGATTCATTGTTGACCTCCGAAGACGGGCAGTGACAATCTTCGAAGGAGGAGGCGATTACTCGTCACGACGACAACACAAGCCAAAGAAGAATAAGACAAAGAAGGTTAAGAAGACTTTTTGTGACCTTAAAACCCTCATTAACCTTCAAACCCTTATTATGCATTCAACCAAGTGATTCACATTCAATTCTTACATTTTAAATTAAACCCAAAAATAATTACTTATACATTACACAACACACACAAGAGGCAAATATGTCTTATTTAATCCTACCAAGTTTACTCTTCTCTTTGATCATTTTGGAATCCAATTCTTCGCATAGTATTTCTATATTAGAAATTCCAATTCATTTTTTTCATAATTGAACACAAATAACCAACCATTTATTTCATATTACTACACTCATGATTTAATCCTATTTCTAAGTTTGCCACCATAAAATTATATTCACATGCAATTTCAAATAGGAGGACAATATTTTCAAATGCACTTCAAACATTTGTGACTATGTAATGACAATTTATAATTATTTTATATAAAAGTGCATATATTAATAATGAAAACATAAGACAATTTATCTAGTACCATCCATTATTCTAAAATGTGTTGCACTTATACAGCCTACATTTTTATCTTCTAGCGCAATAATAATGGACTCTTTAACATATATACGAAGTAATTTTCCAAGCAAGCTTCAACTCCTAACCCTAATTGACTCATACAATGGCCATATTAAAGAAATCCCTAGATACATATATTGATTGATCTCTAGGAACATATTTTTATATAAATTTCTCTACTTGTTTCATAACCCATTTAACTAAGCAATAAAATATAGGAACAATGAATACTTAGCAATAACACAATTTACCATGTTATCTTCATTTATTTGAAAAGCATAAATACTAATATTTTCTATCTCCTTACCAATATAGATATTTGATTTAAGGTTCTGTAAGAAATTGGTTTTCTAGATGTATCAAATGTTTTGTTGAGATAACACATAATGGTAAACTTATTCCTTGGAACATCATATTGATTTTCAAAGTTCTTGAGGCTCAGAGAACCAACTTAATGTTATCTACATACTTGAAGGGATCCCCTCCTCTTGTGTTAGATTGTACTTTAATACTGAAATTTCCTAAAACATAGGATGGATTTAGGAGCCTCCCTTGTTGGAAATTTCATCCAAGCAAATTTATGATAAGATAGATCTTCTCAAGAAATTTCGGAATTTTGCAGCTAAAATTTCTAGCTTCACATTTCAGTTTGTAATCTTTTTAGCAGGTAGAACTTTGCAACTTCACATTTCAATGCACGGCCTCTCACAGCTTTACAATTTAGTTCATAGCCTAATGAAATTCACAGCTTTGCACTTTCAGTTCACAGCTTTTAATTTGTTTAGCAGCTATCATTTCGTGTGAAATGAATTACAGAAAATGTTTAGTCTACATTCAAATACCATTGATATAGCGAATGAAGGTTATGATCAACCACTACAAACGTGTAATGAGACTCCAACACAATAGTTAAGTAATCATTAAGGCTTTGCAGGAGAATAGCCAGAGTCCATGACTCAAGGGTATTTAATTCAGCAGGGAAGATATAGACATCCAAATTCTATTAAATACTTACAATTTTTTTGCTTCATCTGCAATATGGTACAAGATTATATTTTCAGTCAAAATCTTCTCCAGATCATCAATTACAGCATACCCAACATATACCGATCAGAACATGCAATTTATTTCAAATGAAACTAGAAAATCGTACAGTGTCCTCTATTTATGTGGGGAATAACTTAGTAGTTAGTAGTGATGCATGTCACACAGCTGTTGCCCATTGCCATTGCTCTCCTCGGCTTAATTTTAGACCTAACAGATCGACTCTATCTTCTACACAGGAAATCCACTTCATCTTCTACACAGAGAAATAGCTCAAGGTTGAATAATGTGATGGGTGTCCTCTCCCCTAGAGAAGTGAGAATTCATACAACCCCCGGAAATTTGTAAATTGTGGCCATTAGCCTTTCAGAAAAGAGTAGTAACGACTAACGCAGTTGAAGATTTTCCATCTAATAATACCATTCTAATAAATAACAAAGCAATGGATTCTAGAAAAACAATTTTGTGGATGGCTTGAATTTATTGTACAAACTTCGAATTACTGAAACAAAATACATTAAGAAGCGACAACACCAATAGTATCCAAGACAAGCAAGCAAAAGAATTCACTCATGTGAAATGAAATTGAAACCATACACTACGCTAGTTTTCATCTTCTAAAAGCATTGCCTTCAGTAGCATTGGCAGATCCTTGTAAATAGTGTGTGCGTCTCCTAACACTTTCCTCAATCGTTGAGCTTCCTCCTTTATCTGCACCATACACCCTCTTGTTAGTAACATCCAGGAAATTTTTCCCAGATCCTCTGGCTGCTTCCATAGCTTCACGTGCATCAGCTTCAGATGCCTTTTTCAATCGTTGCCACCTTTGTTCATCATGTAATTCTGCATCCATTTGCATCTCACGTAACCTGGCAGCTTTTTCTTCTTCTGATAACTTCCCTGCCTGGTACTTGGGTCGTGACACAGACTTGGTAGGAAGATCAGGTACAGTGGATGGCTTTTCCCCAGCTAATTGAGAATCTGTACCCCTAGCATGTAAGTCATTTACAATGTCCGGCTGTGTTGAAATCTTATTCCTGTCATCTGAAGGTAATTTATTCCTCCAACCATCAGGTGAACGTGGTCTATACCTTACACTGTCTTGTAAAGGTGATCTGTGCCTTAAACTATCCTGCAAAGGTGATCTATGCCTTCTGCCAGAATCTGAAGGTGATCTGTGCCTTCCACTATCCTGCAAAGGTGATCTATGCCTTCTGCCAGAATCTGAAGGTGATCTGTGCCTTCCACTATCCTGCAAAGGTGATCTTTGCCTTCTGCCATTATCTGAAGGTGATCTGTACCTTCCACCATCCTGCAAAGATGATCTATGCCTTCTACCATAATCTGAAGGTGATCGCGATTTACGCTTTTGCGTATAGTGCTGGCTTTTCGCATGATCCAAGGGAGATCTTGATCTATGCCTTTCCCCGTACTCTGAAGGGGATTGTGATCTATACCTTGATCTATGGGAAAGGATTTTCCCATGATTGGGAGATCTTGATCTATGCCTTTCCCCATTCTCTGATGGGGATTGTGCTCTACGCTGTCTATAGTTTGAAGGTGATCTCGGCTTTTCTTGGTGACATCTCCTTTCTTGTTGTTTCTCACTATTTTTCAAATGCTCTCTATTTGCAGGAATTTTAAAGTTTGAGTTGTATCTTTCCATAGGCTCCATAAGACGATTTCTCTTAATCTTCATATCATCTTCATTGCTTATACCCTTCACAAATTTATTCTCAGAGTCACTGCCGATTGACTGTTTATGTGGTGTACCTTTATGTTGTGTCTTTTTCAATCTGGTATTAGCATCCATATCAGAGTCAGAGTCACCACTTGTTTCTCTTTTCTGCTTCTCTTTCTTATGTTTCTTTTTCTCTGCTTTTTTCAATCTGTTAGGAGTGTCCATATCAGATTCAGAGTCACTGCTTGGTTCTCTTTTGTGCTTCTCTTTCTTACGCTTCTTTTTCTCTGCTTTCTTCCTTTCCTTCTCCTCCTTTCTTAGCTTTTTAACATCTAACTGTTTGAATCCAACACAACATGTCATATATTAATAATACTCATATCTGAACAAATCTAATCTAAATTGCAGTTAAAGAGCAGCTCAAACCTAACGAAGTAAAAGTCAAGAAATAAATTTTAGAGAGAAAGGAATCATGTACTCAATCAAATAGAAAAGGTAATAAGAACATACAGATTTTTTTATCATCTCCATTTTGACAGGATTGTTCTTGATTTGGGAAAGAGCTTCTTGCTCCCTCTGACGGATCATCAGCAAAGGGTCTGAGTGCAATTTCCTCCACGTGTCATTTGCTGATGCAGGTTTCTCTACCACAAAAAGGGCTCCTGGAACTGCTGCAAGCTACATTTAATAAAGAAAATACATCAAAACACTTATGCCAAGAAAATGTATATAACTAATGATCCAGAATACAATAATTCCTTCCCACAAGTTCTACATGTTTTAAAACTTTGATCAGAAAGAGTGAGGTGTTTTTAAGAGAAATTAATTTCTTTCACAGAAAAAAAGATACAAATTGTTACAAGTTTTTCTATTACTTTTTGCATTTTGTCATGAAAACTCTAAAATGCAAAAACTAGAAAAAAAAAATGATAACATGCACAAAATTTCTCATGCACTAACAAGCAAGTAGTTGCTACTATATGTCATGGATTCTTGCTCTCCTTAGTTATCTGCTTGTAACTACTCGTGGTCTCCCTAATTTTGAGGGTTTGTAAATTCTATAAGAGCAAGGCTCTTCTGTTAATAATATTGATCTGATTATTTACCGAATTTACATGGTATCAGAGCAGATTAATTCTGGGCGCTATTTTCTTTTTTCGTGGGTTTGTTTTCAAAGCCATAATTCAAATTTTGTTTTGGCTCCTAATTTCTACGTCTCTCTCTTTGTCAATTTCGAGGGTTTTTTAAACTTCTGGCGCGTGTTTTTTCGTTTCTCCTGGTCGCGTTTTCTGTAGATCACCTGGGCACGACTTGCTTCTCTGATTTTGGTCGTGTTTTGAAAGCATTTCCAAAAACGCGATTTTGAGACGCGTCTTTCCAGCAACCCTCTGGTCGTGTGTTTTCTGGGCGATGTGTTTGCCTTTTGTTCTTCCTGAAAAACGCGAGCCTCTGGAAACTATTTTCTGCACACGTTTTTTTTAAACGCCGTTTTCAGCCTGCTCTCTGCCCACGCAACGCATTTCTGACGCGTTTCTGGAAACGTTTTTCTGGCAGATTTCTCTGCAAAGTCGCGACTTAGGGTTTCCTAGTCCGCGATTCTGAGCGACGCGTTTTTTTCTCTACAGTGCCGCACGACACGCGACTAGGCCACGCTTTTATCAGAAATTTTCTGCTATTTCCAAATATATCTGCAAAAAAAATCGAATTCTATTATGCAATCTAGGGTTTCAGCGATCTTCTGTATTTTCCAGCGATCTAGAAATTTGTGTTTTCATCCACCAATGACCTAGGGTTTCTGGTTCTGTTTTTCTGCAACTTTTTCAAATTTCGTGCTGCGACATAGGGTTTCTGGGTTTTCAGCTATTTTCTGCTATTTTCCAGCGATCTAGAAATTCGTATTTCATCCACCAGCTGCTAGGGCATCTTCTGCAAATTCAATCTTTCAGGTATTTTTTTGTACCTAGGAATTTGTGTTTTCAATTTGCAGAAATTCTTTGTACCTCGAAATCCGTGTTCAGATTTCTTCATGGGTTCAAGGTGTGTTGTCTCAAATTTTGTGTCGTCTATCTGCTTGTGTCATCTTCGTTTTTTGTGCCTCGAAAAGCATGAAGCATGGCCTCTTTGATCAACATCATGTTGGACGACAGTCAGAAGTTCAACGGTCGCAACTACAACACATGGAAGTAGCGTATGATGGTGATATTTGAGTATCGATGTCTTGACCAGATTGTTCTGGGCACCACGACACGACCTCTCACAATTGATAAGGATCAGGTGAAGTTTGATGAGCAGAATTAGGAAGCCATTATGCTCATAAAGTTATCAATCACTGATGACCAGTTACCTTAGGTTCCTTCAAGTAAATTAGCGAAGGAGATTTGGGATCTTCTAAAAGATCTTCATGAGACTTCCGACAAGAGTCGTGCATTCTTTCTGAATAACATGTTTTCAATCGTCATGGATGAAAATACACCTCTACAGGCACACTTGACCAAGATCAAGGACATTCGAGATCAACTCGAGGCTATTGGTCGGAAGATGGAAGAAGAAGATATGGTGATGATCACTCTGAAGAGTTTACCACATCCATATGAGCACTTTATTGAGACACTCAACATTACAGTCACTAATGTTGACTTGACGTTTCCAGATCTCTGCAACAAACTTCTACAACAGGATCGTTGGAAACAACAGTTTGGTACTAGTGCCACTTCATCCTCTTTAGTGCAGGCATTCCCTGCAAAGACATTTCAAAAGAATAAGAGCAAGCCTTCGTCCTTTCAGCAGCACAATCAGGGGCAATCTTCAGATTCTTCGAAGTCCAAGAATATTTAGTGCAATTATTGTCACAAGTTTGGCCACATGAAGAAGGATTGCTGGAAATGTTTGGCCCTTGAACAAGGCAAGTAAGGAGAGTCTAGACCGAAAGCACATGTGGTGGAGCACACTAAGCAGAAGGAGTCTGCCTTCTTTGCATTTATGGCAAAGAGTCCTACAGATCTTGTAAACACTTTTGCTTGGTACATTGACTCTAGTGCTTCACACCATTTCACGAATCGCCGAGATTGGTTCATTCAGTACACGCCTTTCAAAGATTCAATTATCTTTGGAGGAGGCGAAGAGTATAATGTTGTCGGCAAGGGTAACATTCAAATTCAGTCTAGTGGGAGAAATTTGATATTTGTCGATGTATACTTTGTACCTGGCATGGAGTTGAACTTACTTTTTGTAAGTCAAATTATGACTCACTCTCCTCAGTTGGACATCGTCTTCAATATGCATACATACAGTATTGTTGACAGAGAGACACGGACTACAGTCATTCAGGGACTTGAGGATCATGGTCTTTATAGACTTCTTGATTCTGGTGATTCTCAAGAGCACGCTATGGCAGCCAAGAGCACTTCTATCAGCAGTCTCTGGCATCAACGTTATGGGCACCTAAACATGCACTATCTCTCTCAATTATCACGAGATGATCACGTTGGTGGTCTACCTAAGATTCAGACTCAAACTCATGGAGTTTGTGAGGCTTGTCAGGCTGGAAAGCAACATCGGACTCCTTTCTCCAATGGCGACTCATGGCGGGCTTCAAGGCTTTTATAGTTGGTCCACGCTGATGTCTGTGGTCCAATGCACACGCCTTCCGTTACTGGATCCAAGTATTTTTTGTTTTTTGTTGATGATTTCAGCAGAGAGATGTGGGTGTATTTTTTGAAGCTTAAATTAGAGGTGTTTAGCATATTTCAGCAGTTTCAGGCCTTGGTGGAAAAAGAGTCTAGTTCTTCTATTATTACTCTTAGGTTTGATAATGGGGGGGAATTTTGTTCCAAAGATTTTTCCACATTTTGTGTTGCACATGGCATAAAGCGCCAATTCACCACACCTTACACCCCTCAGCAGAATGGTGTAGTCAAGCGTCACAATCGCACCATTACTAAAATGGCACATTCTATGTTGGAGCATACACATGTTCCTAAGAAGTTATGGGCTGAAGCAATGTATATTGTTTATCTTTTGAACAGATCTCCTACTCATGCTGTGAAGAAGATGACTCCTGAAGAAGCCTAGTCTGGATGTAAGCCGAACATTAGTCACCTGAAGGTTTTTGGCTCCACCGCTCATATTTGGATTCCTAATGCTCAACGCACTAAATTGGATTCCAAGAGCCAAAAACTCATGTTTATAGGTTATAGTGAGAACCATAAGGCATACAGACTGATAGATGCAGACACTGATCGTCTAATCTTCAGTCGTGATGTCGTGGTTGATGAGAATTGTGGGCTCTTCTATCAGTCTTCTCCTATTTGTTCTGAGGTTCAGCCTCAGAAAGATATTGATTTGAGTGTTTATCTTCCACTTGGTCCACTTTATGGGAGGGCTTCCATAAAGGTGCAGACACCTCAGCAGCCACTTCCACCACCGGACCCTATTCAACAAGACTGGATGTTCTTCCAGATATGTTAGTTCTAGCTTATCCAGTAGAGGTTGTTCCTCCTAATTCCGATATTGGTTCATCTATTCTTTGGCCTAAATGGTGGGCTTCAACGATTGGCGCTCTTCATGATAATGAGTTACTAGAGGGTAGATCTGCACGGAATAAGAGCAAACAGCAGAATACAGTGAATTTTGCTCTTATGGCCAACCTTCATAGCATTTCGGAGCCTCAGACGTATACAAAGGCTAAAGGCAGACCTGAGTGGGAACAGGCTATGACAGCTGAACATCATAGTCTCATGCAGAATCACACTTGGGAGCTTTCAGATCTTCCGCATGGGAAGAAACCCATAGGCTGCAAATGGGTTTATAAGGTTAAGTATAAGGCTGATGGAACCCTTGATAAATACAAGGCTAGGTTGGTAGCCAAAGGGTTTTCACAACAAGAGGGCATTGACTATGAGGAGACTTTTGCTCCTACAGCCAAAATGAGTACCATTCGGCTTGTCCTCTCGATAGCAGCTCAGTTTGGATGGAAAGTCCATCAAATAGTGCCTTCCTCAATGGTAATTTGCAGGAAGAAGTTTACATGATGCAACCTCCTGGTTTCAAGGTTGTTGGTAAAGAACACCAGGTATGCAAACTGGTAAAAGCACTCTACGGCCTTAAGCAGGCACCACTAGCTTGGTACATGAAGATTGATCAGTACCTTATCAATCATGGCCTTCAGCGAAGTCCTTCTTACTCTAATTTGTATGTCAATCGGATTGGTAATAATATCTTGTTCCTAGTTGTCTATGTAGATGACTTAATCATTACTGGCAGTTCAGATCATCTAATTGAGGAGATCAAACATAATCTCAGTCAATCATTTGACATGACAGATTTGGAACTCCTCCATTATTGCCTTGGTATAGAGGTTTAGCAGTCTACTGGCAGTACCTTCATTTCACAGTCGAAGTATGCCAAGAGCTTGTTGGACAAGTTCCAAATGACAGATTGCAAACCAGCATCTACACCTATGGAGAGAGGGCTGAAGTTATCAGCTCAGTTGGATTCACCCATGCAGAACGAATCGGAATTCAGGCAACTTGTGGGCAGCCTCATTTATCTCACTGCCACTAGACCTGACCTTAGCTTTGCAGTGAGCTACATCTCTCGCTTCATGTCAGCCCCTAAAGCTGAACATTGGGTTGCAGCGAAGCGTGTGCTGAGATATGTGAAAGGCACTTCTAACCTTGGCATTTTATATGGGAGGTGCAAAGATCCAAAGCTGATTGATTATACAGACTCAAATTGGGCAAGTTCTATTGATGACAAAAAGTCTACTTCAGGGTATGTATTCAGTTTGGGTACAGGTGCAGTTACATGGACCAACAAGAAGCAGCAGGCAGTGGCTCTCTCCTCAACCGAAGCAAACAATTACAATGATGAGGATGATGGATGCTCTCAAACGTATATAGACAAATATAAAGCAGCTTGTGAGGCAGTTTGGCTTCGAAGGATGCTCTCGAACATGCAAATGTCTCAAGCAGGACCTTCCCCCTTATATTGCGACAATCAAGGGGTGTCGAAACTCACCAAGAATCCAATCTTCCATGAACAGAGAAAGCATGTTGATCTTCATTGTCACTTCATCCGCCAGCTTGTCGAAGACAGATCCATAGCATTGCAGTATGTTCCGATAGAGGATCAGACTGTGAATATTCTCACCAAGTCTCTGAGCCCGGATAAGTTCGTCAAATCTAGGAGGCTTCTTGGTGTAGTTGATAGATCGACCATTAAGGGAGGGTATTAAAATAATATATTATTTATTAATGGTCACTATCCTTAGTTATCTGTTTGTAACTATTTGTAGTCTCCCTAATTTTGAGGGTTTCTAAATTACATAAGAGCAAGGCTCTTCTATTAATAATATTGATCTGATTATTTACCAAATTTACAAAATCCACAACACAACTCCCCTTACAATCTCTACCAGAGCAGCAAGAGTCCTTAGATTCACTCCACCAAGGGGTCTAGTTACTGCCTCCTTTGCAATGCCTATTTAATGCCAACCATGCATTAAGGAAGCATCAGAGCAGCATGTTATAAAAATCATAGAAGCACCAATCCCCAAAATGTGCGATTAATCATGGAACATGACTTGTCACAATTTATTCCCCATAAAAATTGGGTCTTTTTTAAATCATGTTCAATGTTTTATGACCATTTTTCCATGTACCTGCAATTAAAACGTGTTCAAACTACGCATATCACATTTACTGCAATGTTCAGTGATTTTCAACAACTGTTTGTACTGTTCTTTGAATTTTTTGAGAATCAGGGTTTTAGATGAGTAATATCATGTCACGTGACGGATTTGGCTTGTTTGATTCGTGTAAGGAAGCCGTTTTCAATGTATGGATGCAGATTAAGGCAAATATTAGCAGCAGTTATTTCTTCCTCCACTTCTCTGTGACTTCAACTTCAGCCAGCATTTGCTGTTAGACAAAGATAAACAGGTGAATAACATGGCTGATATGCTATTACCCAGAGGAAGTTTGAAGCAGATTATTGTAGTTCTTAAATAAAATAATATTCAGTCAAATAAAAGATAGTTTTAAAATTAAATCGTGAGTCAAAATGGTAGACAATTATGGCATATTAGGATAGGAGAATTCTTAGCTCTTCACATATGGGAATTCGTAACGATGGTTTGATAATTTTAAAGCATGATGAATCTTTAATGCTTGCATATCTATTACATAGAAAGAAGAAAATCTTTTAGGATGAACAGGTAAATAAAATGATGAGGATGATGGAAGTTAATATATTTTATATAACTTCTTATGTTTCCTGATGAAACCTTATGAAGTCCTGTATATCCAAATGGGTTTTCCATTGACTCAATCCTAGGCAATTCAACTTTGAACAAACTACAGCAGTATGTACTCTGAAATGAACAAAACAGAAAAGTGCTCTGCTCTTCTCCTCACTCACTATTCTCAGATATTGGAAAGACTTCAGGTGCCCAAAATTATCAGGAAGACCAGACAGATTTGGACAATCTGTTCCAATCAACTACTTCGAGTTGCTTAGTTGACCAAAGGTGTTTCGAAGGTTCCTTAACAATGTAACACCTCACAATTTAGTAATAAAATTATAACATTATTGTGCACACATACAACCCTAACTGCCAACCCTAAATGTTTGAATTCTTTACAAAATATTATTTCTGGAAACAACTGTGTGTGTTTCTTTAATCAACGCTTCGGATCATACTCAATGATCCATCCTCAGGAAGAGTATAGTGAAGAATTGGATTGCAGACATAGTCTTAAAAAGAGGCAAGAGTGGAAGTGACCAAAGGACTGGAGAACGAAGGACAATTATGAGTAGGGGGGTTGAAGGAAGAGAAGGAGATTAGAAAGAAAGAATCTTATGTCATTTACTTTTTGTGTCCTAGGTCATTTAATATTTGTTAAAGTTAGTTGTCTCATATCATAGAATTAAGAC
Source organism: Sequoia sempervirens (assembly GCA_007258455.2). Taxonomy (NCBI): domain Eukaryota; kingdom Viridiplantae; phylum Streptophyta; class Pinopsida; order Cupressales; family Cupressaceae; genus Sequoia; species Sequoia sempervirens. Next base: position 804,923,421 of record VDFB02271358.1, read on the forward strand.
ACTTGTCATGATCTTGTTTAATCCTATCTCTCACCTTGCCTATATAAGCAAGGTCTCTTGTACATTTGTAATCATACTATCATTGATCCATTATTGATCATTGAACATTATTGCATCAATATCAAGCAAACCATTCTCTTGCCATACTCTCTTGTGGAAGGTGTATCTTTTTGTTTTGCAGGTGATCCTGGGCTGTGGGAGCTAACTATCAACTCCTACATTTATGAGTTTTAAATTATATATATTCTCTTACCCAGCTGTCATCATATACTGATCATCAACGTCAATGTGTATATTGATCGAGGAGATAGCAATCTACAGTAACAGTACAGATCTGGTTGGTGGGGAGCAATCATCTATTATTACGCAAGTAATTGGTAAATTATTTGATATATTAACAAGAGCGAGACACTCAATAAATAATTACAAGATTTACAAAGAGTCGGAAGGATAAGATCGGAGACGATCTTATCTTCAGAAAAAGCAGGAAGTTTCTAAAAGAAACTTCAGATAAGATCTCGGACAACAAGGACGATCTTATCAGGATATTTTACAATATTTTACAATATTGAGCATTAATAAATAAATAAATAACATTATTTTAATACCCTCCCTTAATGCTCAATCTATTTACTACACCAAGATGCCCCCTGAATTTTACAAACTTATCTGTACTGAGCGACTTGGTGAGAATGTCTGCTGTCTGATCCTCTGTCGGAACATACAGCAACTGAATGATCCGTCTTCAACCAGCTTCCGAATGAAATGACAATGAGTTTCCACATGCTTGGTTCGCTCATGGAAGACCCGGATTCTTGGCAAGTTTGAGAACTCCCCGATTATCACAGAACAAGGGAGTCGGACCTACTTGAGATATTTGCATATCTGCAAGCATCCGGCTAAGCCAAACTGCCTCACATGCTGCTTTTACTGCTCCCCGATACTCTGCTTCTGTCGAGGAGAGAGCCACTGCCTGCTGCTTCTTACTAGTCCATGTGACTGCACCGGATCCCAAACTGAACACATACCCAGATGTTGATTTCCTATCATCAACTGAACCTGCCCAATCTGAATCTGTGAACCCACTGAGTTTAGGATCGTGACTCCGAGTGTACAAGAGTCCAAAATCAGGAGTGCCCTTCACATAACGCAGACACGCCTTCGGCCGCTACCCAATGATCACTTTGGGGGTCAGCATGAAGCGTGATATGTAGCTCACTGCAAAACTCAAATCAGGTCTAGTAGCAGCAAGATAGGTGAGGCTGCCTACTACTTGCCTGAACAATGTTTCATCTACCACAGGTGAATCGGACTTAGCTGACAATTTAAGCCCTTTTTCCATGGGTGTAGAGGCAGGTTTGCAATCCTGCATTCGGAACTTATCCAGAAGACTTCGAGCATACTTGGACTGGGAGATGAAAATGCTGCTCTCTGTCTGCCAAACCTCAACACCTAAACAATAATGTAGGAGGCCCAAGTCTGTCATGTCAAAAGTTTTGCACAAGTCCTGTTTGATCTCAGTGATCAAATGTGCTGAACTGCCGGTAATGATCAAGTCATCCACGTAGACAACAACAAGCAAGATCTCATTACCAGTATTCTTGACATACAGGTTCGAGTCAGATGGACACCTCTGAAAACCATGATCTGTGAGGTACGTGTCAATCTTAATGTACCAAGCTCGAGGAGCCTGTTTCAGGCCATAGAGTGCCTTGACCAATCTGCACACCTTCTGTTCTTGACCAGCAACTTTGAAACCTGGAGGCTGCGTCATGTATACTTCCTCTTTCAACTCACCGTTGAGGAAAGCACTCTTCACATCCATCCGATGGACCTTCCAACCAAATTGGCTGCTAAGGCAAGGACGAGCCGTATGGTACTCATTTATGGGAGGGAGCAAAGGTCTCCTCATAGTCAATGCCTTCTTCAGGAGAACCCCTGCAACCAGACGAGCTTGTACTTGTCAAGGGTTCCGCAACTTTGTACTTCACCTTTGCAATAAATCCATTTGCAGCTAATGGGCTTCTTCCCTGAAGGAAGATTGGAAAGGACCCAAGTGTGATTCTTCTGAAGACTCTGGTATTCTGATTCCATTGCCTTTTCCCACTCAGGTATCCCTTTTGCCTCTGAATATGTCTGAGGCTCATAAACTGTGAATGTTGGCCATGAGAGCAAAATTTACGTAGACTGTGTTTGCTCTTGTTTCTGGATGATCTACCCTCAATGAGCTCATCAGCACGAAGGTCACTGATAGTCTTAGCCCACCATTTCGGTCGGAGAGTAGATGTGCCAACATCAGATGCAACAGGAGGAGCTGGATCTGTTGTGGATCTGGAACAGGTTCAAGCAGGGAGATTATCATCTGGAGGAAACTCAAGTTGAGCATCATCAAAGACTAGGTCTTCGTCATCCCTCCCATCAGTGGACCTAATGGAAGTCGGACACTCATATCAGGACCCTGTAGAGGCTGATCCTCTGAATGCTGAACAAGTGAGGAAGAGTGAAATGGACCTCGTTCCTCATCAAAGACAACATCTCGACTGAAGATAAGACGATCAGTGTCTATATCAATCACCTATATGCCTTGTGGTTGTCACTGTACCCTGTGAACATGAGTTTCTGGCTCTTGGAGTCCAGCTTAGTGCGCTTGGCCTCTGGAATCCAAACATACACAAGAGAGCCAAAAACTTTCAAATGACTAATCCTAGGTTTGCGACCAGACCAAACTTCCTCAGGAGTCTTCCCCTTAACAGCATGAGTAGGTGACCTATTAAGGAGATAGACGGATGTATTGACGGCTTCTGCCCAAAACTTAGTAGGAACACTCCTGTGTTGCAACATGGAGCGAGCCATCTCAACAATCGTACGATTGCGTCGCTCTACAACACCGTTTTGCTGAGGAGTGTAGGGTGTGGTTAACTGACGTTTTATCCCATGAGTATCACAGAAGTTGGAGAATGCACTAGAACAGAATTCCCCCCCATTATCTGACCTAAGAGTTATAAGACTAGAACTGGACTCTTTTTCAACTAAGGCCTTAAACTTCTGAAATACATTAAAAACCTCTGATTTCTGTTTAAGAAAGTACACCCACATTTTCCTACTATAGTCATCAACAAAAAGTAGAAAGTATTTGCAACCAGTTACAGAAGAAATAGACATAGGGCCACAAATATCAGCATGAACTAATTGAAGTACCTTAGAAGCCCGCCAAGAGTCGCCATCCTTGAACGGTGTGCGATGCTGCTTCCCAGCCTGACAAGCACCACAAACGCCCTGATGCTGAGTCTGAATGTCAGGTAAGCCATCAACAAGTCCCTCCCGAGCAAGCTGAGAGAGATAGTGCACGTTCAAGTGCCCATACCGCTGGTGCCAAAGACTGGTGACAGCTGAATTTCTGGCTGCCAAGGCTAACTCGGAGAATCACCAGTGTCCACAAGCCTGTAAAGGCCATGATCCTCTATCCCAACGGCCACCGTTGTGCGAGTTTCTCGATCAATAATCGAACATCTATGCGACTGAATACCACATCCATCAGGGAGAATGCCGCATGTCTGACTGACAGAGAGAAGATTGAGCTCGATATCAGGTACATAATACACGTTGAGGAATATGAGATCCTCCCGCCAGACGAACTCCTGAAAGGCTGGCGTTTATAACCGTGTATTCCTCACCTCCTCCAAAGATTACTGAGTCAGTGCAAGGGGAAAAGTTTGTGAACCAATCACGCCTATGTGAGAAATGACGCGAGGCACCAGAATCAATGTACCAAGCAGAGGACTTGACATGGTCTGCGGGCCTTTTTGCCATCAATGCATAAAAGGCAGATTCCTTCTGCTCAGAGTGCTCGGCGACATTCGCTTTCTGAAACCCTCCCTGCTTCTTTTGCTCAGAAGCCAAATGAGCACGACAATCTTTCTTGATGTGGCCAAATTACAAAATACGATGTTTCTAAAAGAAACAATCGTTTACTAAGGACGAAGTTAGAAACATCAATGAGATGATCATTAACGTCAAAAATAGAAAGATATTATTTTAATACCCTCCCTTAATGGTCATCATTCTAACTACCGAGATAACAAAGAAGGGTGCCCCCTTCGTCTCAGAACGTTGCTGCAACAAAAAACAAGAGCCTGCCACTGACTTTGCCACTTGAGAGGAGTCTGCCACCAACCCTCCCAGAAACTGCAGAACTTCTGGAAATAACAACACCAACCGTCCAACCTGAAGTTGGAAAACTGTCCCTCCCTGTAACCAGAGACATACCGAGAACAGCTGCTATGATTTTGAGGAAAAATCAGCAAACCCTCCAATCTTCTGCAGATGAGCATGACGCCCCAGAACAGACTGCAAGAAGCCAGATGTGCAGATGTTCGCCCTAGCTGCGACCAAAAAACGGACTGCACCAAACCACGATTTTTGAGGAAAAAATCGTTAAACCCAAGATTACAAATCATCGTTTTTTCGGAAAAAACGGTAAAAACCAGAGAGCCCTCCTGAATGACAGAAACCCTGACAAGGGTATACAGGAGAAAAACTCGTAATTTTTGAGGACAAAATTATAAACCCTCCCGGAACCCGGAAGACAGATTTTTTTTTCTTTTACGGGACAAAAAATATTTTAAAAACCCAAAACATCGATTGTCGGCTTCAAAAACAGAGGGTTTAGAACCCTAGCCGCCTGAACAAAGCTGCACAAAAATCGAGGCACGGAAAACGAAGCACCCAGAAAAATCGGACGACAACCCAGTTGAGATCTCGGAAAACCCACCAGGAATCTGCAATCAGAAAATTTTTCCGACTTGAAACTGAGGCACAAATTTTGAGGCACAGAAAACGAGGTACCCAGAAAAATCTGAAAGCAACCCAGTTGAGATCTCAAAAAACCCAGAAGGAATCTGCAAGCAAAATAATTTTTCGACTTGATCTGAGGGTTTAAAACCCTAGCCGAAACTTGCAGAAACCCTAGCCGCCATGGAAGGTACAGAAAATTGCAGAAATCTTGTGGAAAACACTTGCAGGAGATCACGCAAGAGAAAAAGATCAAGTCGTGCCTTGTAAACAAAGGTATACAAATCACGTTTTCAGCAAAATCGTGACCTCAAGGGTTAAAGAATCGCGCCCAAAAGGTTACTCAAAAAACGCAGACCAGAAAGAGATCGGCGGCTTAAGCAACACAAATCGCGGCCAAGGACAAGCCATACGACACGACGCCAGAAGATCACAGAAGACGAAAGACTGGTCTCAAGATCACGTCGCCCAGATGAAAGACGTGCTTCAAGAAAACGCGCGCCCAGAAAAATCGCGTCAATCCAGAGATGATTCACAAGGTCGCGGGCTGAAAGAACTGAAAATCACGACCTTAGGAATGCGCCAAAAATGATCTACTCTCAGAAACCCTTAATTTTCAGGAGCCTAGAAAGGACGAAAAAACCTCAGGAAGAGGAGCTCGAACTTGGAGCCCTAAAAATTTCGAATTACTGCCCACGAAATTTTCCAAAAAAAAAATTTCGAAAAATTTGAAACAAAAATAATTTCAAAGAAATTATAAATTATTCGAAAAATGAATTCCCTGAGCTCTGATACCATATTACGCAAGTAATTGGTAAATTATTTGATATATTAACAAGAGCGAGACGCTCAATAAATAATTACAAGATTTACAAAGAGTCGGAAGGATAAGATCGGAGACGATCTTATCTTCAGAAAAAGCAGGAAGTTTCTAAAAGAAACTTCAGATAAGATCTCGGACAACAAGGACGATCTTATCAGGATATTTTACAATATTTTACAATATTGAGCATTAATAAATAAATAAATAACATTATTTTAATATCTATCTGCAATTTAGGGATCGGCTCTCTACAATTGAGAGGCTGTCTGGTGGGTGGCATTGCATGATCATAGATCACATTACCTAGGCCACCTGAAAGTGGGTCCCCCATTATAGAAACAGGCAGTTTAGGATAGTGGACCTGCTAAAGCTGAAGGCTGAAACTCTGAAGCAATGTCACAACAGGCATCGTATACATACATACATATATAACGAAAGAAAAAAATGCTATACTAGCTTACCCCAACCCGTTCATGTGCCAAGTCCGACAACTCAGTTTACAAACATTATAGATGGCGTGTTTGCAAAAGCTTACAATGCTTATACAAGTCCGACAAGTCACTGGTTGAGATTCAAGTTCGAGTGTGCCAGTACAACAAAAAAATTGGGGTTGGATTCATTTTGGGTTTGTCTATACAAAAAACATATGAAGATCATAAATATATACATATTTGCAGCCTAAAACAGGAATTTAGTTCAGCATAGCACATAACATGTATATAAAGAGTGTTAATAGTGTGAGTTACCATATAGACCATAACAGCAAAAACTGTTTGGGGAAAAAATCAACAAACCAAAAGTATAAGATTTTTGAAAAAATTGGGAAAATCGAATTTAAAAAAAAAAGTAAAAATTGTAGAAATAGAGACAAAAACTACTTTTTTAAAATTTAAGGGCATTTCCATAGCATAGAGATATACAGAGCAAATAAAATAGAGAGTTTAACCCATGAATTATAAAAACTAGGATTTTGTTATTATATTCATATCACTGATTACATTGCATTGCACAAAGCATATTTCATAGTGCATAAATAATAACTAGATGGTTACAATTGACAAAATTTCAATTACAATATAGTTTGTACAAAGTCAACCTATAAACTAAGTACAAAGTTTCAAAAAATCAAATGTAGCCAATGACTCTTGCTACTACAAATAGAGTTATGCTAGAGGGCTGTAGATCCTGATGATTAAGCTCTTGGTTCAGAACCTCTCCTAAGTCGTTCAACCTCATGACTATCCAAGTTGGCCTCTAGGATCTCAAAATCCTTAGGCTCAAAAAAGTTGTTAAAAAGACAATTTTCCTTTGCTGAGCAAACATCATAATTAACAAAACGGGAATCAACTGGTCCATATTTGTGATTTAATAGTACTTGCAATTTCTAGAACAGTGTCAAAGAGAACTATATGAAGAGTGTGAAAGGGAAATTATATGACAAAGGAAGCAATTGCAAAGTTCAACTTAATAGGTTTTGAATCAAATAGCTCAAGATAGAGTAATAGAAAATGCTTTTGAAACAGAATCTTAAATCTCAAAAGACCATAGGTCCATAAATGATATTGAAATGTTCTCATTGATACCTATTTTAGCAAATTTGTAAAATTAAAAAGTTCCTTGGGTTATTTAGTCTATCTCAGATTTCTAACATGGTACCAAAGCAATTTGAGGCTCTTACATGGAAACTACCATAACTTTTGACTCGGGTATCAAATTTTCAGAAACAAATAGGCGTTGGAAAGGTCTTAAAGAGCACTACACAGCCATAAGGCACATTTTTTAAAAATTTTGTCTCCGATTTATTTTGTATCAAAATTTGTAATTTTGGCTATTTTGAGCCTAATGAGCATTGTATCTTGGAAAAGGCTTTGTAAACGCACTAAATTATAAAGTGTCAACCTCATAATATTTGGGGGGGTGATCTTTGATAATAGTGAAAAGGGTGGGAGTGTATTGATGTTCTCTTTTGGTGTTCTTTTGTAATCATTTGAGGATTGTATCATGGGTTTTTCTACTCATCATTTTGTGATAGTTTTGGATAAGGCTAATTATGAGTTTTGGAAAAAAGGCATTTTAACCCATCTTAGATGGCTAAAACTTTTGCCTTACCTTTATGGACTCATGCCTGAACCAAACACACCTAATAAGAAGAATGTTTGGGGTAATAGAATTGATCATGTAATAGGAATAATTGGTTGTCATGTTGATTATGACACTCTGTTGGCTATAGTGGGCATTGAATGTCCCTGCATAGTTTGGACCAAGATTTGGGAGATATTTGGAGACCCTCACGTTTCTCCATTCCCAGATGATCATGTTGTAGATTGCCTCATTCCACTTGATGATGCAAATAATATACCCTTTGATGATGATACTTTAGAGGAGCTTAAGTATTATGCGCATCTTGAACGTTCAAATGACATAAAAACTTCTCTTGCTTCTCATCCTCATGTTGAGATTACATTGACATCCCTGTTGTAGATTCAGATTCCAGAGATGCTTCTTTGAAAGCCTCCAGTGATTCATTGCAACAAGATCATTTATGTCTTCTGGATTCAGTCCATTGGGACCAATTTCTACCAGACATTTCTTGCTTGTTTGTAGAGTCCTTCATTTCAGATCTAGATGACACTATTGAGGACATACATCTTCATCTTCAGTGGCAAAGACATCATCATCCATCCTTCCTTCCTTCAATTCCTATCCGGAATGGGAAGCATTCATGCATCTATACTTGGTTTTGTTTCTTCCAAAAGGGAGACAAGTTGTTTGTCGACATTGGATCATGTTTTGTCTTCAGTCACTTACCATTTTTGCAAGAGATCATACATTGTGGGGGGGCTACATAGTCTCTCTCTCTTTCCCTCTTATGGTGGGTCTATTGATTGTAATGTATCTATGTGATGGATGGTGTACTTGGGGGGTATCATGGAGTCCTCCATCCTTCCTCACATGATTTTATTTTCTCTCTTTTGGAGAGGAGTTTTGTCCCACTGGGTTTTCTCCTTTTCTCCGTTTGTGAGAGCTTTCATTTGCATTTGTACATGGGTACCTAACATGGCCTCATTTGCTAAAACCCATTATCTTTTACATCCTCATAAGTTGTGCTTAAGGGGGGGTGTTGGTGTAGTTTTTATTTTTCCTAGTGGGTTAATTTATTTTCTCTTAGTCCTAGGTTTTTCTTACACTTAATTAAGCTTTCTTAAGATAATAAAGTGATTTTATTATTTAATAACTAGGAGATAAGTGGTGAGGTGTCCCCTTTCTTAAAAGGTGGAACCATTTTCCACTTTTGGTGGTCCATCTCCACTTTTTGTGGTTGATTCCTATTGGTTGGATTTGCCACCTACCTCCTCTCCTAAGTTCTATATAAACTCACTACCTAGCTTGTATTTGTATACTCTTGCATCCATTCATGCATTTTGCTTTGTATCAAGCAATCTTGGAAGCTCTTAATGCATTTCGTCATATTGACAATGCATAATCTCTCGGCGTTCTGGTGTGCATTCTTTATGCTTTTCCAGTTTATGTGGCTTTGATTTTCTCTTAAAAAGTTCCTTGGGGTATTCAATCTATTTCAGATTTCTAACAAAATTTTCCTTGATTTTGCATATAAGTGGATGATGGAGTTAAAAACATTGATGGACTTTGAGTTGAGAGATTAGAGGTATAAGTTTCAATGGAAAATCAAAGTATGAGGAACATTCCCTTTCAATGGGATAGTTGCTGCTGAAATCTATCTGAATCGTTAAAGAGAAAATATATGAGGCCTGCTTCAAGAGGAATTAAGATAAGCCCACAAGACTAGGGCATGACTTCTCTCAAGGCATGTATTAGTTTGCCTAATACCTATTTAACATGCATGGAATGCTACACTATATATCTACAGCATTCATGTACTGCTATTGTACTCCTTGCAGGCCTTCTAAACCTCCATGTATATGACGATCCTAAATGGAATGTAGTTCCATAACAAGTGCAGGGCATGCATTTAAGCAGTGAGTTTCACCAAATAACAAAGCATTAAGCCTGCAAAATATGTAGGAAATTTAAATATAACCAAATCAATCTTTCATTTTGATATAAAATACTGCTACAGTTCATTTTTTTCAACACTACAAGCTGATTTTTATCTTTCTGTTAGGAACCATTCGGCTTCCGATTCCACAATGTCTACAAACTGTTGTGTATATACTTATGCTTTCCACCTAATTATACAATTGTCACTACCCTACCCGCTTGTCATTAAAACTTGATGGCCAGTACGCTCCAAATTATCACACTTTGTTAGCATCTGAAAAGGAAATTTGTCCCAACCTAACCTTGATAAGCTAAATAACCTCCTTGGTATTATTGTTGACAATTGAAATGTTAAAACTGTTTTGACAAGTCGGGATCACAAGAATTCCAAGAAAACAAACCTCTTTATGTTGATATCAAGCCAATAAAGTTTCATTTCAGTTTACTCTGGCTTTCTATATTTACTTGTGGCAAGTACTCTTATAAGGTTTAGATATGTTGAAAAAATAAGATAGAAGCCTTACTTAGAATTTATGATATTGTCTACTATTTCCCACTAAATTGTGTCTTTGGACTTATATACATAGAAAACATTATTATGAGCCTAGACAATAGTGTTGAATATAGAGAAAAAAGTAGCACATCTCTTAACCATTCCATGTTAACGTCCTTAACACCAAATGTAGAAGCATACCAAAAAACGTCTCTCTATTTTAATGTCCTCGACATCTATTATAAATATACATCCATTCAAGGTCACCTACCTACGATTTGCCTCAGCAACCTGATGAAATCTAGCAAATCTTTGATGACGAACCACATCCCAGCAGTCAAAACTCAGTTATGTGCTAAAAATCAATGAAAAAACCCAATTAAATAGCGATTTCATGAGGTTAGGGTTTTGCAACAAGTTGGTTGGCAAATTTTTCGTGATTTTTACGCAATTTTAAACCCTTGAAATTGTTAAAACATTGTTGAAAATCACAGCCGATTAAATTGCGATTTTTGGGGGAAAAATCATTGCAGCCGGAGATTTTTTAATAATTGGGATTTTTGGGATTTTTGCGATTTTTTGATGACTTATGCTTCTCTACGATATAGACTATTTAATTATATAAGATCATAATGTGTGTAACTTCAAATAACCCCAAAATACAGCTGTAACTTCAAAAGCTGGAAAACTAAATATATGTATGCTGATAAACCAGATACCGCAGACATTTATACGGTAATGCATACATTTAAAGACTAAATGTATGTTAATTTAGAAAATGATAATAAATGTAAATTAACAATTAAATGCTAAATAAATAGCACCTTTAAATAAATGTAACCCATAATACGATTGCAGAGAACACTTGAAGGTGCTAAAAATTAAAGCACGTGCTGTTTTTTTAACATGAAGCCAGTAATTATTGCTTTTCACTGATAAATACAGCAGGTAATAATCCAAGATTTCTCATCCAAAGACAGGCCACAAAAAGTGAAAAAAACATCACAGCTGTACAAATCCCCAAAACATTAAAAAATAAATAAAGATTGAAGTGAAGGAGCAGCATACAAACTTAAAACAACAGCAACACTGACAGTAATAACACCACTACTAAAACACATCGGCCATCATTGGACAGCCTACTGATAGGGAGGCAGCACTTTAACAGAACCTGGGGTGTCCACCCACCAAGGAATGGCCATGACTAACAGAAAGTAGGATTTACAGCCACACCATGATTGATTTAACTGTGAATTGGGCTGGCCATACATATAAGAGATGGATTGGACCGAATCAGGTATAACAAAAATAAAACTTCCTACCACAGGACCTGGACCTGGTTTGACCAAGACCCAAATCCAGGGGTTTCCTGCATGAACCAATAACACACGTTATAACAATACATTATGTGCCCTCAATTTATCAAAATGGGGTGATGAGTAGATGATTAAGACTTTACTGTGTCTTCTATTGATATATATTATTATGCTCTTAACAGTATATAATCATGATCTGAAATTTTCTAAACACCCCGCCCGTATATAATCATGATCTGAAATTTTCTCAACACCCCGCCTGCCCCCCACAAAACACTAACATCGAGATATTTACAGGGGTAAATCCAAGATGGTGTGGTGAAATTGTAATGGGGGCCAGCAAATAACCCAGGATCTAATCCCCCACTGCAATAAGGTTATCCATAATTCCAGCAAAACTGTGGCCAAGGTTAGGGATACATTTGAGCAATGACCCGCGTTTACAAACCTTAAGATAGTTTTACTAGCCTACACCATTATCTCACCCACAATTCTCCCAGCAAAAAATGGCAGGAAAAAAATACAGAAAAGATGTATAGAACAACTCAATCAAATATTCAGAAAATAAAGCACACTCACAACCAAACCCTAATCACCCTAAACTAAAATTATTAAAAACAAGAGAAAATTACCTGATTCAGCTCATTTTCTGTCTCAATCTTCTGTGGTTCCCCAGGCTTACCCAACGCAAAGCTGTCAGAGCTACTTTTTCCCACGGCCAATCCAGAGTCATATAAGAACTCCAACCGCTCCTGTTTACTGCCATTAAAAATCCCACGAATTTAGTTAATAAAGCTAAGAAAAACTATATAAAGATCACCTTAAAAACCTATCAAGAATGCAGAGAATTACAAAGGCAAATATCAGAATTTTAAAAAACAAGTATCAGACCAATAAAAAAGCTAATCTAAAAAGGGTGAAATAGTGTTAAAAAGGGTCATAAAAACCTAATTATTGAAGACTAAATTATGGTTAAAGGGGAGACAGAAAACCTAAACAGAAAGGAAAGAATTACAGTCAAAAGGGACATTAAAACGCTCTCAATAAAAGAGTTGATTACGGTTAACATGGCCGTAAAAACCTATACAGAAAAGAGTAAACATTGGTCGAAAGGGCCATACAAACCAAATCAGAAAGGGGTGAGGATTGTTAGAATCGAATCAGGAAAGGCAAAATTAGAGTTAAAGAAGCCATAAAAACTTTTTAATATGGGTAAATTACGGTTATAAAGGAAATAAAAACATTTTCAGAAAATAGAAAAAGTATTAAGAGGGCAATAAAAATGGAATCAGAAACAGATAGATTTTGGTTTAAAGGCCTTGAAACCTTATCAGAAAAGGTTATATGGTAAATACTAAATTATGGTTAAAAAGATCATAAAAAGTTATTCAGGAAAAAACCAAATCATGATTAAGACGGCCATTTAAAATTTAATCAGCAAGGGCATATTAGGTTTAAAAGGGCCATAAAATCTAATCAGTAAAGGATGAAACAACCATAAAAACCTAATCGGTGATAAGGGCAAATCAGCAGCATAAAAACCTGACCTGCGGTGGATAAATTTGAGCTACAAAACTATTCAGTCAGTGGAAAATTAGGAACATCACAACTTAGTCACAAAAGGGCCAATTAAGAAGAAAAGGGGGCATGATAATCTAAACAACTGAGGAAATTTTGGGATTAAATGAAGATGAATTATCTTCTGAGATCTGCAATACTGGCAGACTGCTTCAGACCAAAATGATGAGATATATATAGAAAAACAAATCATGGGTATACGAATACTTACGGGATAAGACCTGCTTGTTCCTGTAATTGACGAAATTCGCTCTGTTCGCGCTCATCCTGAATCTGCTTCCGTAATTCTTCTAATTTTTTCTGCTCTGCTTCGTGTTTTTGTTCGGCTTTCCATACATTTTCGATGTTTCGGAGACTGCCCGTGTGCCAGCCTTTCTTGTTCAGAAATTTGAGCGCCATGAGGTCGCCGGATCGAGTCCTACCAAGTCCAAACGAGAGCAAGTTAACGAGGAGAGGGGCCAATAGTTCGGCGGCGTCCTCCTGTTAGTATAGTACTGATTTGTCTAAAAATTAAAGATAATAATCGCTTTTGATTTTACTGATTTATTGCTGACACATGGTTTCTACAGTTCATAGTTTGGTACCTTGTAGTTTCTGGTTTTGACTGTGTAAATTTTAATTTTTCTGGACTTTCTGATTTTACTCTGATTAATTTGCTACTTAGAATGTAAGTAATGTGATAAAGAAGTTTATTTGGGGTATTAAAGTCCCAAATTGAATCCAATATGGGAGGGCTTTTATAAGTTACTTTGTGAAGTTATAATATTTTATAAAATAATTTAAATGTTTTGTTCGATCATAAAAGATTGAGTAAAATGACAAGTATTTTGATCAAGATTCATAATAGAAAATCTAACATCAAAAAAGGTTAAAAAATTATTTAAGGTTTTTGTAGATCTCATATTCTTCTTGAGTTGAGTATGGGTGTTGTTTTTTAGTTGTTGCTCTTGGTCCCTTAGACTATTTGTTTTATAGACATCATTAAAATCTTTCATTCATTCACTTAGTGAAAGTTAAAACAAAAGATTATATTATGAAATATAGTATATATTATCTTTTAAAAATATAAGTTTATCTTCAAAAAATATTGGATGTGATGGAATCATGTCTCAAAGTAGGCACACAAAAGATAAGAAACATTATGGTTTCAAGGCAAAAGCAACCACACAAAATAGTTAGCCTTATTAACGGAAACAATTAGTCACAATGTCATAATGTCATAACAACATTGATAATGAGAAAAAATAAAATGCAAGAGTTATAAAACCCATACGAAAGAGAGAGTCTTTTTCGTTAGAGCAACCTCAACCTCCATTAAGCAGGTCCTTTCCATCACCAACTAGATCCTATCTAATGTGAGCATTTCTTCATTCTCTCGTGACTAACTAGTAAGAATATATGCATCTTGATTACCATCAATTTGAACATTCTAGCATTGAGGTGAAATAGTCAAATTCAATTGACGAAATTTGTCCTACCCCCAAGGTGGGTCCCACTCACTTTGGTGAGAGGACACTAAGGAGAGAGTACCAATTTGGGGAGGAGAATACCCAATTTGACCTACATGAAGGTGATACCAACCTACATGTTGGTCAATTATTAGAGGGGAGGCCCATGGTTAACGCCTATGAGAACAATGCTAAGAGGAGTCAAAGTGGCCATGCCTTTGGTCTCGTTAGGCCAATAATTATGAGTCAATAGATTCAGAGGCACACATTCCACCATACACAAGGAATTATCCTAATGATCCAACAAAGTCACCTCTAAGGCCACTTTGTTGGCTTGGATTTGAATATGCATTAACACTTTTGAATCTACAGTAAATCTTTTGAATGAATTTAGAAAGGAAATGAGTCTCGTCTCCTAATAGGACATTATATTAAGTAAAAGGCTATAGTCTAAAGGATTTAAAAATCACATATCTAATACCACATATATTGAAAAACTTCTTTTTTTAATATTTTATTTATTTATTTTGACCTAATCACTAATTGTGAAAATTTTACCCAACAAATGGGTGGCTTTTGATCTTCTTCCAAACCTCTAGATTCAATGGGAGGATTCTCAACAAGATGATTTGTCTCCTTTGCTTGATCTAGCAACATGTGTGTAGTTTTTTGTGCAGGTTGTTAGCTTATGTTTCAATATTTGTATGATCATGTTTTGTAGGGTTGTGCATACCAACCAACCACCATTTTTTCCAATCATGGCATTAGGTGCATAAATTATCATCTATTTTGGCTTAGAGCAAAGGCTTGAGGGTTATCCTTTCCACCAAATTCACCTAAGGCACAACCACGACCTAATCCCTTAAGAATATTGAGTCTTTGCAATGAATAAGACTCGATCCCTAGTGGGCTCTTTGTAAGTCATTCAACTCCACCAATAGACTAAGGGCCGCTTGAAGATATTAAAGGTTTTGTATACATTTTTAATCAAATATTTAGAAAGTGTAGGGAAGTAAAATGGCTATCCTACTATTAATTATTTAAGGTTAAGATACTAATTGGACTAGACATTGTAATATTAAGGAGTTGAGAATGATAAATGAGAAAAATATATTTAATTAATTAAGACAAGGAAATAAAAATGCTAGTTTTCAACATGTTAATTTTGACCACTTTGACTAGCTAGAATATTCTAATAGAAAATTGGAAACTAGAAATTAGAATTGAATCAATGACCAAGAACCTTGGATAGAGATATTTAAAGAGTTTTGGTACCCTTGACTACATCATGTATGTGGTTTGGTCATCCGATATTGCTCCTATCTAGTTCTATCTAATTATGAATTTCACCTTTAGGATCTACATAACTTGTTTAATTGTGCTCATACCTATGTCTAAGGAATAGTTGGTACTAAAACTCACCTTTATCCATGTTATAGATAGAGGTAGGATCATTGACTCCCTTGATAGTAGGTAAGCCCTATAGCTAAAGTAACAAGTTTGAAAACATGTCAAATAGAGAATATTGATGTTGATGTAACTAAGTAAATTAAGATTGTGTATGATTGATGTTCTAAATATGGATACAAGATGCTAAGGATCAATAGTCAAAATAAAACTAGTATGGTGTCCTTAAATACAATTCTAAGACACACAAATTGAAACCTTCGGTACACAATCCAACAAGTAATGACCATACCCCTAGAAAGTCTGGCTAAGAAATGACAAATTTTAAATTTTAAATATGACTTACAAACCCTATGGGTGGCCTATTTTAGGGAGGTAAAAATCTAAAGAATTGGATTGGCCTTATTTTACAACGATGGATTTAGCATATCAAAGGATAGGTTCTCTATTAGGGTTGACTAGTGTGCCAAAAGAAATAAATTGGGTGTCAATACCATGCATTCATTACACCACACAAAGAGGTATTAAACAAAGGGATAAAAGTGCAAGGTATGCACTTATTCCTTTACATTTCCCTCCCAATTTGATGTGTGTGCAAATATATATGACCAAGTGTGCCAAAGTAGAAACGAAAGAAATAAATAGTCACAATAAGATATATTTTCTAGAACCTAGAATCTAAGCTAATTGAAACTAGTGTAAGCTCCTTTTCTCCATAAAATATAGCAAGCCTCCATCAGTACTATCACACAATCAAATAAAAAGAACTAACTTTTTCAAAAAATTATGTATAAATTAAAAAAAAAAATAGTAAAAATATGCCCCCTCAAATAGTATGCTCTACAAAGGATTACCTACAAATTGAGGAGTAAAGAAAGATGGCAATGACCTTTGTAAATCATGACTAACAGTTGAGCATGGGTAGGTAATGCATACTTGGTGTATAGTTAACTATGTGTGCATTCAATGTGTATGAAAGGTGCCACCAATTTTTATTGGTGTAACATTGTAACTGTAACATACTCAACTTTCTAATAGGAATTACTTAAGGAATTTAACTAAAAATAAATATTAATGCTTAAAAATTGATAATAATTTTGTTCTCTCATATATCATTTTTCAAATATGTACAATAAATAAATGGAAACTATAATCATTTGAATTTGAATTTTAAAAAATTTTCATGCTACATAAATAAATTGCATTTCAAATAAACACAATTACAATACACATTAAGTGTTTTAAAGTCTTCCACATCTGGAAATTTGCATCTGTCTCACGCATATTGGCAAAGTCATCTACAAGAGGAAGAGCATTACCTGAGTGCTTTACGTCCAACCACAAACCAACGGTCCCCCATTCACCTTCCAACTAGAAGTGGCCCTACCCTTCACGAAGAGTATAGACAAAGGAAACCAACAATAAATGCCATCTGAGTCCTAGTGTTGTGTCTTACATAACCAATCAACCATAGAAATTTAGACAACTTCTAACTAAGTATGACTAGAATCTGATTAGATTATGCAATCTAGAACACTATGAACCGACTAATGCAAGCAAAGACTTTTACATTACTTTGGCCAAAGTTTTCAAATAAAACAAACACTTTCATAGGAAATGTAGTTGTGAATTCATACACCTCTAACTCGACTTAAAATGACCTTTCACCTAAGGTTTAACACATGGTTGACTTGTTTGACCATATTCTAACTTTTCACATGGATTTAAAATCATAAATATATAACTTTCTATGGTCAGTAAATGACTAAGATCACATAAACATATTCCTAACAATGAACATTTGTATTGTGTACTTGCAATATCTCGAACCTTTGCTACTGCCACTTGTTCATTTTTTTACAGTTATTCAAGAGTGTAGAACTCTCATATTTTTCACAATAAAGCTTATGATACTCTTTAGCAAATTGTAGAAATCTCAGGTAATGAATATGATTTGAGACACCTTATCTATCTCATGAATTCATATTAACTTGTAACACAAGTAAAATAAAAGATTTACTCGCTATATCAAAAATAACTTCTTCATAAATAGTTCTGACTTTTTTGTGTTTTCCTCTCTACTCTTCATTCAAGAATTCATTTTATAAGGTTAATAAAAGTACAACATATTACCTATTAATCACTCCGAAAATAATTAGATATTTTCAAAATTTTATGACAAAAGAAAGCTCTAAGTAAAAAGGAATACTCGCTACCCATTATAACCAATCAAAATATTTTCCAATTATATTTATAAAGATTTTCCAAGATAATATATATATATATACACACACACACCAATCTCATATTTATATGAGAAGTATAAAAGAGTACTTCTTTCATGTTTAGATTGGCAGATAAATATACCCAACTGTATTTTATCATATGCACAAATATATACTATGTATAAATATTTCTTCTACCAATTATGCTTAAATTTCATTTATCATAATGACCGAAGAAAGAATGAAACAAAAAATAGACAGAATATGCATGTATAAATGTCTATTACTTTGCACTTCCTATTTTCCTCAAGCTCTACTTCAAAGCTCATGTCGAGCTTTCTTAATATCCATGGCCTCAAACTCCAATTGACTCCTTACAAATATGCACGGTAGACTTAACAGAGTGAATATTGCTTCTTCTCATTCACGTATTCTTCCTTAAGCATAAACTCTACTATAAATTCTTAGAAATAGAATGTAGATTTTGTAATCTTGTTGCCATCCCTACTCTGGCAACAATACACTACTCTCTTCTCAAATATTGTTTCCTTTCTCCTCTCTATCGTAGATGAAAATGATAATCCCCCTCTTTCCTTCGTAGTACCTATCAATAACAAAGATAAGGACCTTTAAACATGCAATGCCTCCCCCTTGTTCTCATTAACATCCATACTATAAATAGAAAAAATATGTTAAAAATATGTTTTTGACATTAGTGGATGATTATATGTCATTTAATATTAAATTACCAATGCAATGAGACAAAACATGATTATAACAAGTTTCTTAATCCAGTGCAATGAGACAACTAACATAATAAATATTAAATTACCTAGCACACAAGAAGTAAATAAGATAAGATAAGATTCCATTAACAACTAAGACTTCTAGAAAGATTCTTAGGACCTCAATAAACTTAACATGTGAATAGGACCTATTTGGTGAACTAGTTATGTAGAAAACCTTATTCATAGAGTAAAATTAACTACCTCTCACATCTTCCTAAGATGCACAACATAAGGGTCCATGAATTTATCAAAAAGTCCTCACCAACTCAAGAATCTACAAAGGAAAAGGAAAAAGGTAAAGAGAAATTTATGGGAAAGGATCTACTTGCCACTACATCATCATCAAATTCATCTTGGATCATTGAATCTGGTGCCTCTCACCACATGGGTTCTTCACATGTTGATTTTTCTTCCTTAGAGCCTCATGGTATGTCTTCTATCACTTTCGGTGATAACACTCCAATAGCATTTGTAGGGAGAGGGTATGTTGAAGTTGAAGGTGAAACATTAACAAATATTCTCTTTTAGCTAATCAACTATCAATCTATCAAATTATACATAGTAGGGAAGGAAAGACTATTGAATTTACACCTATTCTAGCCCTTATTAAAGACTTCGAGAGTATAGAGATCATTGCAATTGGAATATTTGATCATGCATCCTGATTGTATGCCTTCTCACATTTTTCTCCAGATGATCTTGTAGTATCATTGACCAGTTTACACTCTCATGCATCTAGAGTGGAACATATGCCTAAGGAGAAGTTTGGTCACTTGAATCTATGTGCACTTTGATCACCTTGGTTCATGAGACTTGTGTTGAGCTTCCATCTCCTCCAGCTCTTCAATCTTCAACAATAAATGTAGTTCAAAAGGATGTTACTAGTCTTTCAATTCCAACTTTGTGAGATGATTCTTTACCAGATATTGTAGTTATTGTTGTGTCACACATTGCAAATTTGGAGGATACTATTGAGGATATTCATATTCTATTTGATGTTATCTCTTATGGAGTTGTATTCTCTTCTTCAAATGTTGAGGGGAACATTATACCCTCTTATTCTTTGTCCACATAATCATTTTTCATAGTTTGGAATTAGCATGAAAATCCTTGAGCAACATTTGAAGGAGCCACTTTTGTCTTTGGATCTTGTTTTAAATCTATCTCCATAATGTTTTGGATTGCCATCTTCATCAGTGTGGCCTAAAACATCTACCTTGATTTTGGTAGGTTTCGACATCAACTTGGGGACACATGATCAGAGTTCAAAGATTTTATATATTTTGATCTTTCTTCCATCATCTCTTTTCTTGGAGATGAATTTTCTTCTATATTCCCCATTGGATTTGATTCTTCATAAGGAGAGGAACATTGTTTGTTGATTTTGGATCATCTTTAGTATTATTATTAGTGCATTCAATTTTAGTATTGGAGCTACCTTCTATAGGGGGATCTTGATTGTACTTGTATGACCAAAGAAATACTTGGGGGACATGTTGAGTCCCAAATTATTTTTTCACATGTTCACATTATTGGAACACATTTGTCATTGCACCAAAAGATCAACCTATTAAGGCCTACTACAAACTCCAAAGATAAATAGATCCACAGGAGGCAGTTAGTCCATGTCTTGAATCTGAAGGGAGATGCTGGTGATTAGTCCAACAATCCCCCCTCAGTGTCACCCGAGGGTATTTGAACCCACAACCATAGCTCTAATACCATTTGTTGGAACATGTTTGTCGTTGTGCCAAAATATTGACCTACTAACACCTAATACAAACTCCAGAGATAAATGGATCCATGGGAGGTGATTAGTCCATGTCTTGAATCCAAAGGGAGATGCTAATGATTATTCCAACACACATTTCTTTCTTTTCTCTCTTTTGAGGGGAATTTTTTTCTCATTGGGTATTCTCTTTCTTCACTTTGTGAGAGATTACATTGTGCTTGGGTACCTCATCAAGCCTAATTGTTGGGACTCAATTCTTTCTATCCCATCCAAGTTATGCTTAAGGTTGGGTTTTAACATAGGACTTAAAATTGCTTAGGAGTGCTAAGAAGATATGTTTATATCCTTAGCCACATGTTATTTTTATCCAACCACTTGAGCTTCCATTTGCTAGATCTAAACTAAGTGGTTACATGCCTATTTTTAGCCACCACTATTTTTAAATAGCTATTACTCTACATGTACTCCATATTGTGAGTTAATTTATCATCAATTCATCTATTTCTTTACATATTCCATTTTTGTATTAACCTTGTAGGTAGGAGCATGCAATTGCATGATACGTGTGGCTCAATTAGGCATTGAAATTCTATCCAAAGATCCTAGTGAATCTCACACTTTAAGACTTCTTATCTCCAATATTTTTCTTACCTTTCTTCTCCTTAGACTTGCCCCTAACAATTAAGGCATTAGAAGAATTACCATCCATGGGATTTTTCCTAATTTCCTCACTTATCAAAATATCAATAACATTTTTTATTAATTTTAATGACACGATATTATTTCCATAGACATAATTATGTTTTCCTATGAATCTAATAAGGAACCAAATAAAATGATAAACTTTTCTTCTTCATCCATATTGATTCCTATTAATGCAAGTTGACTTAAAATCATTAAATTTATTCAAGTGACCATCAATTATAGAGTCTCCCTCTCTCATTCATTAAGAATAAACTATTTTTCAAAATAAGTTTTTTAAATGGACTATTTGACTAATACAACCTACCTACATTATTCCAAAACAAACTTCTTGTTTTCTCCTTAGGCACATTCATTAACATAGAATCTAAAAAACATAACTAGATAGTACTTCTTTCTTTCTTATATAAATTTAATCAATAATTTCATCAAACATGCTTGAGGATTTGGTCAAAGAAGATACCACAACCTAATGATCTATTTCCACCAAAAGGTCACCCATCTTCAATTTCCATGGTTCAAAGTTTTATCCATTGAATCTCTCACTTTTAGACCTCAACATGCTAGCAATAAATTTAATACTTCTTCACTTTATCACATAATATTTCAAAGTCTTAATTTTAATCTAGTTATGCATAAATTATAAAAAAAAACAACTGATGTAGGGTTTTCCACCACTTGCACTAAGCTTTAGACTCTAAATGAAGTAGTACCCACCCAAACAACAACCTATGTTGTGATCCCAAATGTGTAAGGAAATTTGCAATGCAGAATAACAAAGAAAAACAATAAGCACAAATTTAACACAGTATTTACATGGAAAACTTGGTAAAATTATACCAAGAAAAAACCACAGGAAAAGATCTTTCATATTTTATTTCTTAGGAAATTTACAATTACAACAACCTTCAAAAGTTACAAAAAACATGACTTCAACAAAGTATAAGAAAACATAAAATCAATGTTGACTATTCATCATTGTTGGGGATTTTGGATCCCATTGCAGATGACCAATAGAATAGGATGAAGAAAACATATGATTGTGTATATAGATAATAGTCAATAGCACTTACCAAGTATATATGCATGTACATAAGTAAGGGATCAATATATCCATAATATTACAAAAGATAAATATTTACATGGGAAACCCAAGAAAAACCATCACCAAAAACATTCTTAGTTATATTATTTAGAATCAATAAAGATTGAATACCACAAGGTCTTTGGACTTTTACAAAGTCTCAATCTACAATATACTTCTTACATAATCACTCTAATTACACATCAACAATTTATAATATAGCCTATATATAGTCTAACCTTCTAATCTTGGTGTATTCGCATGAAGTGGTACATATAGACATTCACACTGAAATACCAATCATTTAAATCTCTAGCCAATCCCAAGAAGACCAAGAGTCATGTAACCATAATTTAGACACAACATGGTAATATTATATTACATAAATAACCAATTATGAAGTCTCTACATGTATAGTCACCTAGTATACTTTGTCATTGTTCTACTATAAATCGATAAAATTACAATCTTGACGTTATCAACATACTTACACATTTCCAATATAGCAACCACTACCATATCCTCACTTGAAGTAGCTCAAAAAAAAAATGATTATAACCAATTGCAGTACCTAATGTCATCTTCCATAACATTTTCTTGTTCTTAGATTATGTTGCATGAACTCTAATTCTATAGCAAGTGCTCCTACATCATTATTCATGATTCCAATAAAAATTATTTTATATGTAGTTGTGATTTCTTCTTCGAGATGGTTTACGACTACTGTCACAACAACATTTCATGTAAGCTACCACATCACCACATGTAAGTAAACATACATGTTTTACCACAAAACCTAAAAATTCACTACAACTCATTGTAATGTACACTACAAATAAACTATCCCTACAAGAACTCTTGGAAAATGAATATCATCTAAGTTCAATAACCTCTATATATCAATTAATTTGATGAAAGGTAAAATGATAAATTAGTTACATCATCCCTCTAGGTAATAAAAAAAAATATTACTCAAACTAGACCCATTTTTTACATTGTGCATAGTTAATCATAATTATTTTGCTCATTATTTAGATTAACTATTGAACAAAATTAATTATGGCTAAACACATGGCTTTATGAGGTGTCAAACTTATGATCCCACAAATTTTATGTTAAATCCAACTGAGTAATATCCAAACATGTGGAAATATCACACATTAATTGGGATGGTGGGTTCCACCAGTACCAACATGTAATTTATTCATCCTCGAGTGACACGTGGAAAGATCTATAGTTATGCATGTCAAGACATATCAATACTTGGTGGGTGATTTTTAATGCATGAATAAGTTTCATATATCAATCCCTAATTACTCAACCAAATACTTCTACATTTTTATTTGGCTCCATCACAATCATTCATTAGAATCAATAGTTTTTACACCAAAAGAGATCTATTATTCATGCTTAGGACCTATTATAATTTTCTCTATGTGTAATTTCTCAATCAATGAAACACACTCAATGGGACCCTCTTTCCATTTATCCCTCTCTAATATTGCTTCCAACTCATCATTGATTTACCCAAGCACAAGTAGCCATTGAAGAACTGCCTCTAATACATCAATTTATTCTACAATAAGAATATTCCAAGTGGCCAACAAAATTAATATGTGATCTATCTTGTACACCATTATATATTGTTGAAGACTATGGAGGTTTCCTTTTATGAACCCCTCTAAATGGCATATTTGATCATGATCCTTTTTAATGTGGCTATATTATTTGTCTATGGCATTTAATTTGATTCCATAGTTTTTGTAGTGATGTTGAATGGAATTAACCTTTGCCTTGGCATCCTTGGCCTCCTCCTTCCATGCATATTCCTTTGTAGCTACCAATTGTGCTTGTGTCTACTCAAGTTGTACATTTATGGTCTCCTTGATTGATTTTGCACACATTTGAACCCAACCTAACTACTTTATTAGGCCCACTAGCAAATACGATTAGAGTGTAGTGACGTCACCATAGTTGTGGAATTTAGATAAGTATAACCACATTAGATCAATCCAAGACCTTCTCCTCTACAACTCTTACACTTGGTACTAAAATGGAGATAATTTCTAGCTTTGTCATATTTACCTTCAAAATCTCCTAGAATGCCTTCTCAATTCTAGAAAGATCTTCAAAGTGAACTATGGGGTATTGTGACACATGAAAAATGTGTGTATTGTGTACAAAGGAGTAACACTTCTGAAACGAAAGATTTTGGTACCCAAATCCTTCATTTGTCTTTTAGGGTTTTGCACCTAAAAGGGGAAGGATGGACCAAAATGCACAATGTTTCACTCAAGATTAATGTAAGGATGAATGGGATATTGATGTGAAGTGTGTTTAAATGTGTTTGAATGCTTACAAATGCAAATAAGTGAATGTAAACTAATCTAATGCAAGATGCTGGAAAACACAATGTTGATTTCAAATATGAACTAGAAACCTAAACAAATGAAAACAAAAATTGATGAGACTTATCAGAGTGCACCTGGAGGTAAATTATTGTTGTTGGAATGTTCTAGAATGTTCCAGAGGTCACTGTTAATGGCCACTAGGATTGATTCACCATGCATGGCGAATCAGTCTTGCTTCTGATGAAAAGTCTAGGAAACAGGTTTCTGACTGTCGGGAGCTAAATTCTGACAAAACCACTTTTCAGGCCTACAAATTGGACTCATTCGCCATGGGTGTCGAATTAGTCCACCTACAGGCATCAGCAAATTCAGGAGTTGATTTTGTGGAGCTAGATATGCACTTCTACTTCCTACAGGTGTCCACTTCTGAAATTGTCAGATTCGGGTCTGAAAGTGACATTTTGTTGATATTTTGACTTGAATGATGAAGGGATGATTTGAATTACTTTATAACTTGATCCTCAATGATTTCCAAGCTTCCAAGAGACCTAAATCTGCAAACACACAAGAAGAAAAGAAGAAATGTTGATTGTTAGGGCATGGTGGTTTTCCTTGGTCAAACCCCATTTAGGTAACTAAACCAAAATGGTGAAAGAAAGGAATGAAACATGAAACAATGGAATAGATTACCTTGCCATGATGTTGATCTTGAATTTCTGCAGCAATGGAGGAAGATTCAGCCCCTAAATGTCTTTAGAAGCTTTCTTGATATCTTGCAATGATAAAACCCTAAGTTGCTTGACTTGAGATGAAAGATTTATGGATGAATGAATAATGAGAGATAAGAGGTGGATAAGAGATGTGAAATGAGGAGAAAAATACATATTTATACACACATGTGCCTTAGTAACCTGTTAATACCTCATCACAGGCCGACATGAAGCAAAATTAAACTCAAATTTCACTTTTTTTCCCGCTCAAAGGTCAAAATGGGGCCAAATGGGACTCATTCGCCACACATGGCGAATGGGTCCCACAAGGGCTATTTTGACAACTCAGATGCCAAGGAATAAGGAAATAAGGTCTAAAATGCAACCTTGTTGGGTGTTTGATCAATTTAAGCCTCAGGATGCACAATATGGATTAATATGGGACTATTAGTGATGTGAATGTCAAATAGGGCTTGGGACATAGAAATCAATGTGAGAGTGTGATTAAATACACTTTACAACACTAAAATGAGGTCCACATAGCCTAGGAAGGCTCAAAAACCAATGTGAATGTGCAAGACACATTACAACACTAGTTTAACATTAAGTTTAATTCACAAATCTTCTAGATTGATGTGATAATGTTATTAAACCCATTTTATAATGTTGATTTAGGGAGAAATAGATTAATTAAGTCTAGAAAAGCGTGAAAGCATCTTACAACACCTTTACAAGACATCGTTAAAAGCATGTTATTCGATTTGCAAGGGTCCAAGACCTAATGTTGATGCATAAAATGCCTCACAACACTAGATTAAGGCCTCATTAAATCCAATTAATCATGAATTATTCTCATGTCAAGCAAAGGGTACATTTTTCTACGACACAACTTCCATGAGAAAAACCAATGGCTATGCGACAACTTGCTTGATATTTAAGTGTTTCTTGAGTAGTAGGTTATGGTGTGATAGTTAGAGCTAGAATGTGCACACTTGGTGTTGTTTGCACATGATATTATAGTTTTATTGTGCCTTGTGTAGTGATCAACATTAAAATTGAAGGTGTCACCATAACTACTTCATTCCTATTTCTTGAATTGGATATGTTGGCACATGTATGTAGGTTGATTATTGGGTAAGAGGTGGTATTACTTGTAATGTGGATACCTACACCTACACAAAGCTTTGTTGAGTTGGCACTTGTGTTGTTGTCTACTACATCAGATCTTATTCCTCCTAGTTCCTAGGCTCCAAAATGATAGTCAAAGCTATAATGTGCACACTTGGTGTTGTTTGCACATGATGTTATGGTTCTATTGTTCCTTGAATAGTGGTCAACACTAATGTTTAAGGTTTCACCACAGATGCTAGGTACCTGAGTTGATTCTTGGCTAAGAGGTGGTGTTACTTGTAATGTGGATTACATAGCTACATAAATCTTTGTTGAGTTGGAACTTGTGTAGTTGTCTAGAAGGTGGGAGCTTGTTCCTCCCAAACTATAGGATTCAAAACGATAGTCAAAGCCAAAATGTGCACACTTTGTGTTGTTTTCACATGATATTGTGGTTCTATTTTTCCTTGTGTAGTGATCAACATTAAAATCAAAGTTGTTGTCATAGATGCTTCACCTATTGCTTGAATTGGTTATGTTGACACGTGTACCTAGGTTGATGCTTAGGTAAGAGGTGATGTTACTTGTAATGTGGATAACTACACCTACAGAAAGCTTTGTTGAATTAGAACTTGCCTTGTTGTCTATTAGAGCTTGTTCCTCCTACTTTCTAGGCTCCAAAACTTTAGTGCATGTAAAGTGTACATACCACTTTACTAGCGGATTGGGCGTGTGCAAATTCACTCTCGGTTATATTTCCATAACGAATCTTCTACTTCCACTTCGTCATGGAAATTTTCCTCCTTGGTGTATCATTACAAACATTGGTCAAATGATTTGGAGTGGTGGAACCATGAGCAATGTGGTTGTGTACGGAAAATGTGTGTCTGTCATAAAATAGTTACACTCTATATAAGGGTTTTTTTAATAATACATATGATAAATCATTACCCACTCTATTAGTTATTATTTCCAACAACACTTCTTCACAATAGTGGTGATGAATCTTAAGTGGATTGTTGAATATGTGAACATGAGCTTGATTTTGATGTGTCATTAGGAAATGCGCTATAATTTAAAAGCATGTAATATGTGTCATTAGCTACTTATGCATGATGAAATCATACTCCCACAGAGACCTCAATATTATTTTGGAATTGGGTGGTATTAGCTTTGTAATCTCATGTATTTCTATGTTTCTCCAACATCTTGTGAATGGGTACTTGGATGCCTATGTAGATGCTTGAGAGAATATTTAGTTATAATCATTCTCTCAAGAATATTAAGTATTGTTGTAATGACTTTACAAGTAGAGTTACAATCATCATCATCGTAAGAGTAATTGTCCATCTCTCTCTCATGGAATGCTTGGGAGTTACTTTTGTGAGTGAGCAGATCTTCTGATGATAGGTGGTGTCCACATTAGTTGGTCACCCCATTATGGAGCACTAGAATTGGGAATGTGTTCTCACTAAGGGTTACAAGTCAAAGTTGTTTTCCATTATTGATTTGTATCTTGGGTGCATGATTAATAGCACATGGGGACACAATTTTTACATAGACTGTGGTTTTAGTTCATGTGGTTTTGGGAAACTACTTGAGATTTCCTCTTCTCATCTCCCTATAATTTGGATGCTTTGGATAGTTGTTTCATGGGTTTTTGCACTTGAAATGTTGTTGAAAATAGACTAGATTGTATTATTATAAACACATTATTATTGATTAATATAAGCTTGAAAGGTCTCTTCGGTGGTATAATTTTTTCCTAAAATGATTTTTTCATGTAATTCTAGTGTTGTATATTTGTTGTTTGCTATTTTTTATATGTTACTCCATTCCATAATATTGGCTAAAGTAAATAATTTAATACAGAAATAGTAGCAATAATCATTATGGATTAAAAAAAATTGATATCATTGAAATGTTTAATTAGAAGAGTGAGATTTGAAAGCTTAATATTTTATTTTCATTGTATATGTTTAATTTGTCTTTCAATCTTTGGCATCAAAGCTACAACTTGATTTGAGAAGAGGATGTCTTTCTTGGAGTGTTGTGTGTTTTATGATATAATGGGAGCATTTTGCTTATTGTGATTACAAATCTATGTATATTTTGGAATCCATAACAAGCACATCTCATACAAAAAATGAGAAGTTTAGTGACATGCACTATGAGCCTAGGAAGCTTATGATGGAGGAGCTCCTTGAGGATAGAGATCAATGGAGTGTTTTGTAGAAAGAAGGAAAACCTAAGGGAATATTTGATTAAGAATGAAAGAAGTTGGATAAGGAGGAATGTAGAACCAATTAGTTATGTCTTGCATGTTATGTCCTCTTGATTGTCTCTAAGGAGGCTACCACATATCTATTATAGAAGAGGATAGGCCATATCTATAAAATTAAAAGTCAACATATTAAAAATGAAAGAAGGTGACTTAGTTGTCGAGCATTTGAATACTTTCAATTTAGTTTGGAGTCAAATAGGTTTAATAAATGTCAAAATTAATGAGAATAAGTACATTTTGTTTGCTCTTTGCTTGAATCTTGGGAGAATTTAGTTGTTGCAATTAATGTTTGTTTTGTAGAGCCAAAGATGGATACCCTTGTTGTGACTATGCTCAATGAAGAAATGAGGATAATTTCCATAGATTATGGTTCAAAGTTTGCCCAATATGTTTTAAGTCCAATTCAAAGGATAGTCCAAAACCCCTGAGAAGAGTAGAGTGAATAGTTGGAACTATAGGAATTAGGGAAACATGAAGAAGGAATAAAAAAATAAGAAGAAAACTTTTGGTGATTCCTCCACTAAGAAATCCCTTGATGGTGACAATAGTGATGCTTTATTTATTTTTTCTAATATTTCTAGTGATGAATTTGGCTCATTGATTCAAGCTTCTCTTACCATATTTCCATAGGGAGTGATTCTCATCTTATTAAGATTATGATAGAGGAGAGGTATTCCTTAGTGATAATAATTTAAACATATTATTGGTTGTGGGAAGGTATAATTGTGGTTCAATGATGGGAGGGTGAAAACTCTTGATGATGTTTTTTACATTCTAGTACTTGTGAGAAATCTTCTTTCTGTAGTCAAATCAAATGATTATAGAATGCATGTGACATTTGACAAGTCTAATTGTAGGTTGGGCAGAGGAAATTTGGTGATAGTGAGAGGCCCATAGTGTGGGACTCTATTTAAGCTTGATGTTTCTACATTTTGTAATTTTGCTAATGTAATTGGAATTATTGAAAATGCATGTAAATTGTTGTACCAACTTTTAGGGCACATTGATGAAAAAGGTCTTTAGACCATGATTAATAAAAAGATTGTTTTTGTTTTTTGTCCTAATGAGTTTCATTTTTGTGAGTATTATGTGTTTGAAAAGAGAAATAGAATTAATTTTCTTATGGGAAGTACTAGAGAAAAAAGTGTTCTAAAAGTTACTCAAATATGTTTGGTCCAATGGATGTTGATTTTATTGGTAAATCATGATATTACATTTCATTTATAAATGATTACTCAAGATACACTTAGTTTTATTTTCTTAGATCTAAGTAAAGTTTTCTCTTAATTTAAGCATTTTAAGGCACTTGTTAAAAATAATTAGATAAGAAAGTTAAGATGTTGAGATTTGAGAATGGAGGTGAATATTGATCTAAGGAGTTCAATGATTTTTTAGACATGTAGATATTTTTAAGCAAAAGACTACCCCTTATATGCCACAATAAAATGGTGTTGCATAAAGAGTGAACTAAACCCTGAAGAAGGAGCTAGAAGTATAATTGGATTAGTGCTTTTTAGTTAAGGTTTTTAGTATTGTCTACTACTTGATTAGCATATCTCTTTGTTTAATTGGCGTTGATGGAACTCCTTATGAGATGTTGAAAAATAAGAAACCCTCTATTTGGTTGTGAACCCTTTGTTCATGTGTCTAGAGAAAAATGATCTAAGTTGGATTAAAGCTCATAAATGCATATTCCTTAGATATGATAAGAAGATGACCTTGAAACTAATTTATTCCAAGGATGTAGTTTTTTAAGGAACTTGGAGTATTTTCTTATCCAAGACAACAAAAGAAAAGGAAGAAAAATAGTGCCTCTAAGACTAAACTCAAGAAGCAAGAAGATACACATGTTGAAGAACATAATGATGGATTTGAGAATGGAGAAGAAGAATGCGATGTAATTGAGAGTTAAGTAGGTTGAGCATGCAAAGGAATAGGTAGAATTCCTTAGCTTACCATTGAGAAGATCCACAAGACAATAAGACTCAATTGATAGGTATAGCCAACCAAATTTCCATTGTGTAAATGTTTTATGTGTGTTGATGATGGTCCTTGAAGGAATACGAGTCATGGAATAAGGTTGTGTAGGAAGAGATAACACTTGAGAAGTGTGACACATAGGATATTGAATTTTCCTAAGAGAGGAAGCATATTGGGTGCAACTGGGTGTTTAAAAGAAAGTTTAGGGCAGATAGTAAGTTGAAGAGGTACTAGGCAAGACTGGTGGCAAAGGGCTACTTTTCGAGAGAGATGATTCACTATAATAGCTTTTATTTAAATAATAGATTTATTAATAACAAGTGTGTAGATCGCATAGAATACATTTCAAAAAAGAGAAACCAAAATAGCAAGAATACAAATTAATGAATTGCTATTTTGATACAAATGAAAAAAGTGAGAACAAATATTTCAATAATTTTACTTGGTATTTAATTTATAGTTAAATGAAAATAATTTATTACTTAAATTTTGCTCTATATGAATGTTAAATTTTAATATCTATTTAGTGTATCACAAACACACAGACATATACATAAATAAACAAAAAGTTAGAAAATTTCTACATTGTTCATGTTGCACAATTGTCTGACTATAGACTAGGAAAGAGTTCCATGTAAAATCCATTGCATTGGATTGACGGCCTTTGATTTGTGACTGTTGTAAAGCTTCAAAGCCAGATTATAATGCCTAGTGTCTTGGGGTAACTATTGTGGACGAAATAAATACACCATTTCCTTATTCATTCTACTATGTACTTTGTAATGTACTACTGTTTGACTAGATCTTGATGTTTGTTACTTAGATCCAAGGATAGGCTGCATAGTTGAACAATATTTCATTAGACTCTTCATCCATGACTACATCGTCTTCAAAGGTGGGAAATGGATATTAAGAGATTCAAACTTTACCGTGAAAAGATTTCTGCATCAGTCTTTAAAAACCCCATATTAGAGTAAAAGCTGGCAAATGTTTTGCAATCTTGATCACCAAATCTCTAAAATGAAAAATAACTTCTCATAACAATAATAGAAAGAAAAAAAAATTGACTTCTGCCAAAGGTTATCTAGAATCCCAAAACCCATCCAAATAAAATTCTCAAATATCCAAATAGAATGGCTATTACACTAACATAGACATGCCCAAGTGACCACAACACAGCAAAATAAATAGCTTGTTGCTATCAATGCGGCAGATAATGAATGAGATTTTCATTGAGAGTTGGTGAGCAAAGCTTGAATGTGCAGAAAACAGCCAGCACAAACGAGGTATATTCATCCACCTGTAATTATCAAATATTTATTACAAGTCCATCATTGTTATTCAAGAAATATCTGGATGTTGTCCCGTCAAAGTCGCATGGAGATTGCCCCTGCTTAAAAGTGCTAATTGTATTCACCCATTGAGCATCTTATGGTTCATTTGTGTTTATTCAAGACTGTGCTCTTGAAAGGTGGGAAATGGATACCAAGAGGAGCAAAGTCTATTATGAAAAAAATAACATCTTCATCTTTATCTTCATCTGTGAACCCTAATGAATGTTTTGCACTCTTGACCTTCAATTCTCTAAAATGGAAAAACCTTACTCGTAATAGTTTAAAAAAAGCTTCCACCAAAGACTATCCAAATCCTCAAAACAAATCCACATAAAATACTCAAATATAAAAATGGAACAGACATCATGCAAAATGGAGTGAATGCCCCAAAACAAAGCTCGAGTACACAGAAAATAATATACACATACAGATTGATACATTGTCGAACACATTACACAGAAACCAATATACCATCAAACATGTTGCACACAGATCAATTTGCACATAGAAAGCTTCAAAATAGGGTAATGATAAAACTTAGGAAATATTATTAACCTAGGGGAATCAGGAACGAATAAGGAATAGAATATTATACGTTATTACAATCTAACTGAGGCAGTCAAAAAGTCAAATTGGGCAACAAAAATGTGAAGGTGGGCAATGAAATTTTGAATTTCCCTCTTATATCCTTACAAACCTACAGGCATATATTAAGGCCTGAGAATATAGATCGAAAACATCTTTTAAGGGTATGAGTTGTGAAGGAATAGCACTTTAACAGTGAGAGTTTGCTGGCCAATTTGAGCAATTTGAAGAGTCAAAAGTGGCACATCTGCATCTTGCCCATACTTACCTGCCAGATAAGCCTTATCATTCAACAAACTTTCGTTTGTTGCTCAATTTAATGGGGTCGCTCATCCCAAAACTTATCTGAAAAAATTTCAATTGTTGAGATCAGACGGCTCCCTTAACATCTAAACACAAATCTGAAATGCAGTATCAGACTAGCTTGAGTAATACAACAAATAAGAATCTTATTTTGTTGATAAATAAACACAAAAGGTATTAGTTCGTATGTCCAGTTAAATGTTAAATTTATATGAATAAAACGAAAAATGTTAGAAACATCTGTAAGGGGAATATTTTTATTTTTGGTAATCTGGAGCTGTATCAATCAACTAAGAGAAGATTATGATCAAAACCACACACAGCTTGAACGACTCTCAAACCTTCAAGGGCCTCAACTGGATATGGTTCTGGTTCATCTACATTGCTTCCCAAGCCAAGCCTTCCATTTCTTCCACAACCCCACACCCAAAGTTCCCTTTTAGAACTAATAGCAATAGAATGTGCACGCCCAACAGACACAGAGACTGGGTCCTCTCCTTCCAAACCTTTAACTCTACCAGGTCTCGATAAATCTTCCCCTTCTGACCTCCCAAGTTGAGAAGTTGAATTCCACCCCCAAGAGAATATGCTTCTATTCAATCGCTCGGAAAAGCATGCATTTAGGCTTTTGTCTCCTCCCAAAGTATTTGACGGTTGATCTAATGCAATTGCTAGAGAGTGCCCAACGCCTGCAGCAGTTGATACTACCTTTTGATTCAAATCCACTGATTGCAGGTGAGATCCATTTGACAATCTTCCAAGTTGACCATATGTATTTTCTCCAAAGCTAAAGAGCAACCCATTATCTGAAAAGCAAAAATCCACAATGTAACTCATCAAATCCATGGAACAATAGATTTTGTTCAATATAAATCTAAACTGAATCTAAGTATTCAAAGCTGAAAAGAAAAGTCAGACTTAGATAAAGGGATGTGCTAATTGATTCCTGTTACAAGTGCTTCAGTCCATAATAAATGAATATTCGATCAAAGATTTACATTGCAATACCAACAAGCAAAGAATTAAATTGCAAGCAAAACTTTCCCTGTTATTAATTAAGACATTTCTCTATGTTAGGCATTTCGAGTTTGCCACTATTCTGAAAAAGGAAAATTTTTGGTGATAATTTCACAACTCAAACCATGTAGATCTATTAATAAAAATTACAAAAATATTTTCATACCTAGGTTGACCTAATGTATAGCATTCAGGATCAAATCTGATAAAAGCCAATTTAAGTGAAAAGAAATATCTCAAAAATATAGCAAAGTTGCAAGAATCTTCCAATGGCTCCTACCTCAACCAATGGTGTTTGCTCCTCTCCTGCAAGAAACCCTAATAATGTGAAATGGTTATCTCCAGCAGGTTTTCCAGGCAAATCTGCTGCTGCATCCAAGCAGCTTCCTGTATCTGGGACTGGTGCCATTGCTCTTATAACTCCTATCCATCTGAGGGATGTTGCATCTGTGCAGTTAGCTCCTCCTATTAGTGACATTTCGGCCTCCCACGAGGCCACAGGGCTTCATTTGGTTGCCTCCCTCACAGAGCGTGGGTGTCTGTGATGGAAGCTTCCTCTCACATGTTCCCAAGGATAATCTGAAGTCTTCAGGTACAGCTGTAGGGCATTCGGTTGTTCAATCTCTTTCCCAGGGAGTGCAACTGGTTAAAAACTGTAAGGAGACCCCCTTCCTAGAACTGGGTCCTGACATTGTGGATGAAGAACATTATATTGAGATGGATATATTTGCAGGTCTGTCATTTCTGGTGTAGCTTGCCTGATCTCCATACTTGGGTGTCTAAAAATTGGAAGCCCTACCTCTCAAAGGTTGTGGTTCTAAACTTCTACCCATTTGCTGAGGGCTTTTCCATTACTGTTTGTGAGATGGGAGATAGGGAGTTTATTCTTGAGGGGGAGGGGAGAGAGAAGGCTCTTTTAATACTTTTGACTAAATTCTTCTCGTTGATATTGGTTTGGGTTTGGCTGTCAAATCTCCCCCTGCAATTTTGGTGTGTTTCTTGTTTGGAGGCTATTGGAAATACTCTTGGCAACCAATAGTCTCCAAAACTAGAAACACGCCATTAAATATATCATTAGAAACTACTTGTATAAGTCTGCCGACAGAAAATTGCAAGAAAGTTTGTTAAAGGAGAAAAAGGCTTAATCCCCAGGAAGAGGGGTCATCATTCTGAAGGTTACATTAATCCATAACTCTTGATTCAATTTTCCTACTGTTATGATTTTACTTAATCACCGTGTTGAAATGAAGGTGATTTTTTTAATGCTTCTTTGTAAGAATGAAAATTAATCTATGCCCAGATAAAAGAAAATGCTTGTTGGCCTTCATAATGACCACAAAAATGACAATTCCCCTCATTATTGTGATATTTCTTGAGAAGTATTTTCTACCCGGTGTAATAATTGAACAGATTGAAATTAACATCTCTTCAGGGTCAATAGTAATCTACATTTCACATATTATCTTCTCTCCTGGGTTTCTAATACTCTGCCTGTGAGATTAGGTCTTATGAAGGGTAACTGCAAATGACAAATGGGTGGAATCCAAATTTAGCAAGCATAAATCCACACAGGGGAATGGCTAATAATGGCAAGGGACACCTATCTGCAGATGAGTTTGGTTGCTAGATATGCTTCACATTACTCCTATAAGGTTCTAGTGGGAGACCCTAATCTGCTTACAAAATTATGGAGACACAGAAATCACTTTATGGATTTTAAGGAAGATACCAAATTCCCACCTTAGCTTTAGATCATTTCTATTTGAATTTGGGTGATATTGCTCGGACCTATTGATGGCATGCTGGGTGCACAGATTGGATAGCAAACAATACTGTAAAATCATCAGGTTATACAGATCACTTATATCCATGTTGGAATGAGAACAGTTCAAAAATTTGAATTATTGATCAGCTGAAATAATTGAATTCATTTAATTCATCAGTTAAATGGACTGTATGACCCTTACTACAATCAACAACAGCTTGTGTTGCAACAAATAGGATTCCTTTTATGCCAAAACTCAGCTTGAAGAGCTCAAAATCCAGGAACCATGTTTGATGCACTTGATCAATTGTAAACCTTCATCAAACCTTGATGCAATCTCCACTCAAGATTAAAACTCTTCGGTAGCTTTCCAACACCTCAAAGAGGACCAAAAACAGAGCTCATTTCACAAACTTATGGTCTCTGAAGATACCCAGCATAATGGTAAACTCTGGCTGTATTTATCATTTATTCATCTGTGACAATGTGTTATTTATTGACAAATCTCACATTCATTTTTAATGAGTTTTCCTTAGGCCAAATGAGCGAACCTTGACCAAATCTATCACCATAGATTCTGTATTTAGAAAAAACTCAAAAGGAAGCAGAACCATTCCACAAGAGACGAACACACTTTATATCCCCATATGTGGGCTTTCCCTGTACACACAACTTCATGTTAAAATTGGTAGACATGCTTGTACATCAAATTAAAACGAAGTTGGTATGGATTCAAAGGGGATTTCAGTGGGATATATCTTCACCTGGCGTTGACCCAGAGTGATTCTCATAATGTTGATGCAAAGATATGTTGTTGACAAGTGAGTCAAAGATCAGATTGGCAAGAAAAGGAATTGTGGAGATGTGGACATTCTCCAGCAATGTCCTTAATGGCTATAAAGAAAAGTTTCCCTCCGACCTCATAATCTCACTGATTCAGTTGACATAAGTAGGCACAGACCCACTTTCCTAAGGTCTTCACCCAAATTGATTTTCTCCAAGTCGTATCTTGTGTCCTTGTTTTATAATGTTGTTTAATATTCTTCACTTTCTCAAATGTTCATTTCTTGAAAGTTGAAATCTGTTTTCATTTCCAACATTGAGCAAATGCTAAAAATTCTATGATAAGCTGATTTTATAGTTCTTAATTTAAATCAGCAAGCAAAAGTTTATCACTAATATCAGTCTGTTGCTTGGCAAAAAAAATCTTTCCATTTTTTATTATTTCTATAATTGGAGCCAAAACTTTCCAAAAATGCTAAAGACTGAAACACATCACTTTTTATGCTACGGCTGTAGCTAATCCATAAGTAAGTATGCACTGCCTTCTACTTTCTCCCAGAGAAATCTCCATCCTCTTGCGATTTGTGCCCTATGTCATGCAATGTATTCTGCAAATGTTGCAACAAATGGCTTTCCCTTATAATCAGCAGATACGTTCTTTCAACATTAATGAACCTAGGACAGCACTTTTCATGAACGAAATTTCACACTATATGCATCGTGCAGATTCAAAGCCAAGATGCTTTTGTTAGGCAACCAAGGTAGAGATTTTGTCTTTGAGCTTTTGCATTATTATCTTTCTGATAAACAAAATTGATCAAAAGTAGGTGTTTTTTAAAACCAGAAGAAAAATTATCAGCAACAGAATTAATATATATGGTACAAAAATAGCAATCTTCATCTTGTAATGTTCAACAAAACCTATAATTGCTAAACAGTTATTATTAATATAAAGAATAAAAGTAATCAAAGCCTCTTTATAATTGAAGATCATAGGCT
This sequence comes from Sequoia sempervirens, assembly GCA_007258455.2. Classification (NCBI taxonomy): domain Eukaryota; kingdom Viridiplantae; phylum Streptophyta; class Pinopsida; order Cupressales; family Cupressaceae; genus Sequoia; species Sequoia sempervirens. The sequence goes on from VDFB02271358.1 coordinate 804,961,049, forward strand.
AATAAAACATACCACAAAGTACAAGGGAATGGTCAAGTCCACAAGCAATATCTACTACATGTAAAAAGCTTTAAATCATTTACAAGGCATGGCTTCCAGCAGATTGGTAGGTTTTTCTCCTTCTCTAGTTCTTCAAGAACGAGTTTTTCTGCAATCTCAAACCTAGAAGAGTTGCTTTCTGGATTCTTTGTATCTGATGATAAATTTAATTCATTCTGAGACTTGGGCTCTTGCAAACATGCTGCAAATAAGCCCAACCTTCCATCTGCGGCATATCCCCAGCTATATAATTTTCCTTCTACTGTGCGTGCCAAAGCATGGCCCCATCCAAGAGCCACCTGCAAATGTTTAAAAGCAACTCCAGCATTAATAAAGGGTTAATCAGCATCTTGGGTTATATGCATCACAATCAAGAGGGTTTGCTTCTTTTACAAATTGGCTAACTCAGCTTTTATCCTGGTGTTTAACCTCAACAATACATCAGATTTTCTTCCATTTCACAGGGATAAACAAACTGTTCCTTTGCAACAGGTTAGAGTGAGCTTGCAAGTCATGGGAATTAATCCCACAATGGTTCCCTTTATTTGCAAAGAAACTTAAAGTTTCAGATCCAAAAAATAAATATGAAGTACATATTAATGTAGATTTGCAATCAAAATCCAAGTAGAGGTGTTAAGAGTTTACATTCAAAATTTAATAAGTAGTACATTCAAAACTAAAATCAACATTCTTTACATCCTGATATCCTAGTTTTGAGCTATTGAAAGGCTGTTTTAGTTGAAAGTGAAACCATTCTGACTTGCATGACAGAAATTTACTTCGGTTTTTTTATTACAGGTGGAAAAATAGAAATGCACTTCCAGTTACTAGCTTGATACCATGTTCCTTAGATTACCAACTAGTCTTCCCTGCATAAATTCCAGTCTACAAATCCTAAACCAAAAAAAATATTGGAAGCACTTCATCACTGCATATATGAATCAGAATATAAAGGTAAAGTACATATGAAAGTTTACAATATAAGACAGCTAATTGGTATGCACGACCCACAAAAGCTAAACATAAACCATATATAGCTTAAAAGTTGAAACAAAACAACCACCAAAGCACTGAGAACAAGCTGCCACACCAAAAGGAAAAGGTGGCAGATCATACCAAGGACGGGGATTAGCCCACTTAGAGGAATCGCAAAAGGGAGAATTAAGGCCACCCACCCATCCTAAGCATCTTGAACTGCAAGAGGCACAAGCACACCCCGATGACGCAATGAAGGCATGCACAATGGTATCCATATCAATGCCACCCACCCTAGACCAAAGAGGACCATCCAAAAGTCCTAGGATTTGCAAGGCAGCCATGGAATCCAAAGTACATATGAAGGTTTACAATATAAGACAGGTGATTTGTAAGCACGACCCACAAAAGCTAACATAAACCATATATAGCTTAAAATAAATCAACCATCAAAGTACTAAGCACAAGCCACTGCACCAAAAGGAAGAGGTGGCGGATCATCCCAAGGACGAGGCTTAGCCCACTTAGAGGGATCACACAATGGACAATCAAGGCCACCCACCCATCTTGAGAATCTTGAACTGCAAAAGACACAAGCACGCCCAACAGAAGCAATGAAGGCATGCATGATGGTATCGATATCAATGCCACCTTGGACCAAAGAGGGCCATCCAACAGGCCTAGGATTTGCAACGCAGCAATGGACTTCAACCCTTTTGCTGAGGAGTACACAAAAAGCAATTGTGGTTGTGTGAGAAACTCCTCCATCTAGGTGAAAGCAGCAACAGTCCCTAGAGTAGATTATTCAAAGGCTCATGATATAAGGTGCACTCCGCCAATGATTGAGAAGGTCCTGGGAGTGCTAAAATTCCATGAACACCTTCTCAACCTGAGCCTAGATCTGAAAATAAGTAGAGGACAAGACATTAACTTTCTGACTAAGAGAAAAAGAAAAAGAAATCTCTTCATTTAAAAAAGCATTATTCATAGACTTCCAAAGCTAAAAAAGGATAGAGGCTCTAACAAATTCCATATATTAGCGATGTACAAAAACCACTAGGTCATATACCTAACCAAATCAATTCTCCACAAAAAAGGATCATGATCAATGGAAAAGGCTGTGAATCCAATTCCAAGCACTCTAGGCCAACACATAAGTCAAGAAAAATGCTTGAAGATCTCAAGTCTATCACATGTGTGACATCTCAAATGGGTAACACTAATGTGCTGAAGCCTTTTCCCTAGGGCCTAAAGGTAAGTCAAATGAGCAATTTTGAGCTAGATTTTGGCATGCCAAATCCTCTTAAGCTAATAAACCTAAGTAGGGAGAAGAATTAAGACCCCAATGTTGATTGAGCTTGCCAAGAGCCAAAGAAAAATTGCTAGGACCCTTGTACAAAAGCTCAGGAGTATAATAATTGAAGACAATGTTAAAATTCCACACTAGTCTTTCCACCAAGCAAGAGGAGGTCGCAATCCCAACTTATGAAGCATGACATTAGGCAAAATCTCACAAATATGAAAAAAGATTGCAAGTCTAAATTGGTGGACTTGAATTTTAACAATCGACCTACCAAAGGGTCTAGTCTCTAGAGGAGAGCAAATCTTCAATCATGTGTTAATACCTTCTTGGAGAATTTCATGAGTTTTAATGCCTAGAGTTTCAGCGAAGGGCAAGCTAGAATTGTCAACAATGGAGGGCAACTCTATATTGTTCTCATTAATAGAAAGCCCAAATCTATATCCATGCCAACCCATTTGAGGAGTAACTTAACCACCTCAAAGGCTTTCCAAATGTTACAAGCTACAAAAAAACCCTTACTACTAGGTTAAACATGCTTGGAAGCCCCATGGCATCAAGCTTGTGAGCACTCAAAACCTTACTAACGGTTATTTTCTTCTTTCATTCAAAAAACTCACTACTTTATGTGCTATTGAACTATTCAAGTTATCAATACATGCACAAGACCCTTTGGTGTTATCTCACATCTCACTAGACCCATGAATTTAAAGTTTCAAAATAAACCTTGCTTAAAGCCCCCATCTTGTGTAATGTCCCTTATCCTAAGTATTAGGATGTGTAAGTCACTTTCAGGCCTTTGACGAGTTCAAACTTTCTCATATTATCACACCCTTCTTCTTTCCATTCCCTACTTCCCCGCCAATATCAAATATCCCAAAACCTTGATCCCAAACTCTCACTCCCTTATGATTTGCAGACCCATGGACTTTTGATTCCCGTGTACTCGATATCACCAACCCTACTCCTTGCTCCAACCATTGTGTCCTTCTAGTATGTGAATCCTTAGACCCCCATAGTATTGCATCCTTCAAGCATGTGAATTCCCTAACTCCAAGCATCAAACATCAAGAGTATACTTTGATCAATCTACTAGCAACCATTTCCTCAAACCCTCACCTTTTTACACACTCTTTCATAAAACCCCATTATTCAAAGAAAGGAATTCACCATTTGTTAAGGCTGACCAAGGACAACATTAATGGGCCCAAATTTGAATGTAAAATGGTGGGAAACTTTCTAACAACTCTTGGCACAAGTGGGCCCACACTAGGCCTCCAAACTCTATATAAGGCTACCAATTTCATCAATTTGGATCATCTTTCGACATCATATAAACAAACCCTAAATTGTATAGTCAACCCCTTGTTTTCAACTGTTGGATCTGAGGATAAAAACCACCCTTAGGTTCTAGAGATCAATGGACAAAACCCCATTGGTTTCCTATAGTTTGGAGGAAAAAACCCCTCTAGATTCCTAAGGGAAACTTCACAGCACTTCAAGCTTAATGGATTTAACATTTGGGCATTTATAAATTCTTAATATTTTTTTGAATATATTTGTGATAATTGCAATCTTTGTTATCAACAAACAATTGAAGCAGCAAATATTTGTAACCATTGAATGAAATACTCTATTCCAAGTAGTTTATATGAGCAAATCTATATGAATGTGTGTTGTGAGTCTTTAAGATTTAATGGCTTCAATTGAAACTCAATACAACATTTCAGATCTAAGTGTTTTTACAAAAACATTTAACTAAGGGTCATCACAACGATATCAAAGCATCAAACTTGTCAACTTGCAAGGTAAATCAAATTGTTGATGCCTCCCAATGAAAGAAATATTATATATCAAAGAAGGGAGCAAAAGAAGTTGCAAGCACAAGATCCGGATAGAAAAGAAGAGACAACTCCCCCCGTGAGGACATACCAAACGGTATCAATGACAAGAGGGAGTGACAGATTTATTGGTACAAGTACTTGATGCTATGAAAGAATTGAAAAACCCAGGGCCTACTAAATCATTCTAGAAGGGAGTACATCTGCAAATAGCAGATCTGTGGCTAACTCCATGCCAATGCCCTCAAAGCCTATCTTTTGGGAAAAAAAGGCAAAGAAAGAACAAGTGCCTAAAGACTCTCCTATAGAGGGGGTTGCCAAACTTTTGAGGAGTACCATGGCCAATTTGAAGCCTTTGAAAATACAGTATCTTTTGATAGTTGTATAGCCATCATTGATAAGAGAACTTCTAGGAGAAAAGTCCTAGATGGCAATAAAAGCAGTGGAAAGATAATATTGCAACAAAAAGTAGGTAAGTTGAATGCTCCCACCTTTGACAGTAGCAACAAGATTTTTGCTAAGGTTTGGCTGCGAAAATTGCAAATTTATTTTATTCTCAATTCTATGGAGGACAATGCCATTCAGTTTGCTACATTGCACTTAGAAGGTGTTGTTTATGATTGGTGACACCATGGTTTGGTCACACAAGGGCATAGCATTGGGAAAACATTTGGTGATTTCTGTCAAAGGATTCTGGACCATTTTCAGGAAAGGGACAAGGATGAGTATTTCAAAGAAATTGCGAGTACCAAACAACACTCAGCAGAATCTTATGTTGCTGAATTTCAAAGGGTTGCAATGATGGTACCTAACATTTCTAAAAGGAGAATCTCTTTTCCATTTGTTAAAGGCTTGCTTCAACCCCTCAAAGGTCTTGTTAAGACTTTTGCACCCACTTCTCTACAAGAAGCAATCAAAAGAGCTTTAGCACTTGAACCATCTATGCTTAAGGGGAAATTTCTATCTCAATCCAAGGCACCCATCTTTGTGCATCAAAAAGGGAATTTTCAAAAAGGGGGATCTCTCACATCCACAGAAGATCACACCTCCACCTACAACCAAGAAAACAAATTACTACAACAAAAATGAACAAGAAAGGAAAAAGCTATACTTTTTCTTGAAAGGAGCTATGGGAACCAAGTCACAAATGCCTTGGAATGGCCAAGTCCATATTATTGAGGTAATATCCTATGGTGATTTAAATCTCAAAGAGTCTAAGCCACAACCAGTTGTAGAGGAGCATTAACTTGAAAAGATAGAGGATAAAGATACAAATGGAGGTACACTTGCAGCTCTTTTAGGGAATCAGGAGCACCCAGACAACATTCTTCTAGAATTTGAGGAGTGTTGTCCAGGCAATGGATCATGGTGCTCATTGATAGTGGGGCCACCCACAATTTCATTGATGAAGGCTTGGTGGTCAAGAGAGGCTTGAAAGCTGAATATTTTGAAGAATTCAATGTCATTGTTGTTGATGGATTCACAATTCTATTCACCAAAAGAATCTAATAACTCATCTGAGCCATGGGAGATCATAAGGTGTGTGATGATTTCTATGTTGTGTGGTTAATTGAGAGTCAAATGGTTTTGGATATACAAATGGTTGCATTTCATTGGTGAGTTTCCACACAACTATCAATCCATGGAGCTCAAGTTTAAATTTGAAGGAAAAGATGCAATGCTTAGAGGAATTTCTAGTGGAGCACTAAGGGTGGTAACAACTAAAAAAATGGAAAAGACATTCCACAAAGGACAAGTTGCTTGGGTAGCAAGCTATTTGATCATACCTACAAATTTATCCATGGGTAAGCAATGCACTTATCATATTGATATTCAAGATATTTTGAATAAGCATTGTATGGTGTTTAGTGATTTGCCTCTAGGACTACCACCTAACAAATAATTCCAACATCTTATAGAGCTCAAACTAGGCTCTAAGCTTGTCATGACCACTCCTTACCACCACCCAAGAATGTACAAAGAAAAGACCAAAAAGGGCATCAAAGAGCTCTTGGAGATGGGTCACATCAAGTCCAATTCTAGCACATTTGCCTCATCTATGATTCTTGTGAAGAAAAAGGATGGCACCATGCAGATGTGTATTGATTACAAAGCTTTGAAAAAGAAGACCATAAAAAAAAAGTATCCCACTCCCAAGATTGATGAGCTAATTGATGCATTGCATGGAGTTATGCATTTTCAAAGTTTGATCTAAGATCAGGCTACCATCAAATCAATTTAAGTGATGAGAATGTGCATAAAACAAAACTTGGGGGTCACTTTGGGCATTTTGAATTCTTAGTCATGTCTTTTGGCTTAACAAACACACCAACTAATTTGAAGTAATGCATGAACCATGTTTTTTAACAACTACTTATGAAAATTTGTGTTGAATTTTTTCTATGACATTTTGATTTACAACAAGATTTGGGAAGATCATTTGAAGCATCTAGATACCATCCTTGGAATATTAATACAACAATCCCTCTTTGCAGAAGAATCAAAATGTGAGTTTGGCGTGACAAAGATCTTATATGTGGGCCATGTCATTAGTGCTCAAGGTGTTCAAGTGGATCAACAAAAGATCTAGCCATTTTGGATTGGCCTCCTCCTACCACATTGACACAAATGAAAGGAAAGGATTCTTTGGCCTTTGAAACTATTATAGGAGATTTGTTAAGGGGTTTCATAGCCAGCAACACCCTTAATTGATAAGACAAAGAAAAGAGCTTTTGCATGGACATAAACAGCACAAGAAGTTTTTTCATAAGTTGCATGTAATGAGTTCATGCCTTATTCTTGCTATCTTAGGTGTCTCTCAAAAATTTGTTGTAGAATGTGATGCTTCAAGAGAGGAAAATGGAGTTGTCTTAGTATAGAAGGGACATTATATGCTATTGAAAGAAGGAAATTGAAAGAATCGGAAAAAAAGATTCTCTATGACAAAGAGATGTTGGCTATCATCCATGCTCTAGCCACGTTTCAACAATATTTGGTTTATGGAAGATTTGTGATGAAGACAAATCATAACAACTAAAAGTTCTTCTTAGCCAATGTGACATGAATGTCAAGCAACACAAATAAGTTCGTTCCAATCTTATGATTTTGACATAGAGTACATGAAAGGAAAAAATAATGTAGATGTTGATGCTCTTTGTTGAAAGCCTACTCTATGCTCTACTTTTGCTATTTTTGCCAATAGGAAGGTCAATATTATTGAAAAATATGTTAAAAATGTATTTGCTCCTGCTCTCCTTTATGGGAATGTGAGGAAAGAGAGATTTGTAGTAGCAAATGGTCTTATTCTACATAAAAACAGAATCTTCCTAGTTCTTGAATCCAAAATGAAGGAGAGAATTTTAAAGGCTTTTCATGATGCACTGCTAGTCAATAACTTAGGATTTTATAAGACATATAAACAAATTAGGAAAAGGTTCTCATGGAAGAGCCTCAAGAAGGATGTCCTCAAACACATAAAAGAATGCATGACTTGAAAACAAAACAAAGAAAAACATGTTTTTCTAGTAAGCTTGCTTCAGCCATTGCCTATCCCAAATCAAAAGTAGGAAGGCATATCTATGGATTTCATCACAAGCCTCCCCAAGGTACAAAGGAATGATTGTATTTATGCCGTGGTGTACAAACTAATGAAGCATGCACAGTTCTTTTCTATTTCTTCAACACTCAAAGCACATCAAGTGGCTGATTTATTTTTTAAAGTGTTTAGTTCATCAACTCACTTTGGCAGGAACTATTTCATGTGACTAGTAGAGAACTCACTCTAAGCAAAAGCTATCGTCCCAAAACAAATGGACAAACAAAGATAGTGACACATGGGTTGAGTGATACATGAGGAACTATGTTTCAAATCAACAATCAACTTGAGTTAAGTGCTTACATTTGGTAGAGTACTACCACAACACTGTCCACTATATGTCCATTGGTATGTCTTCGTTCATGGCATTATATGGTCATAATGCATTAAATTTTGTTGATTCAATGTTCACAAATAGCAAAGTGCCAATAGCTAGGGACTTGGTGGTGCATAGCCAAAGCATATTGAGGTCGCTCAAAGATCATCTTCAGCAAGCCTAGAATCAACAGAATTATATGCAAATCAGAACTACAAAAAGAGGTCATTTGAAGTGGGAGAGATGGTCTTTGTGAGATTGCAGCCTTACAATCAAATGTCCCTCAAAAATAATGGGACTGAAAAGCTCAAACCACACTTCTATGGACCTACAGGATCTTGAGGAGAGTTAGCTGTTGATGTTAGCAGCTTCGGGCTCAATTCTTCCAGCCCCAATTGAAGATATAAATTACTTATATGTGTTAATGGCAACTTTACTTTGGCCGACCTTCCTTGTACCATTCTTCCTTGGCCGACCTTCATTGTAATTTAATTATTATTATTTGTATTTTATTCCTTGATGGCCGACCTAGTCATTTGTAAAGGTGCGACCTATCTAGCAATGTATATATAGGTCACTTTCCTTCATTCAAATATCAAGAAAAGTTCGATCTCCTTCTCCATTAAGTGGGAGTTCTTCAAGAAGAGTAATGCAAATTGATATAGGAGCAGATTGTTGAGTCTATTCAAGTGCAGATTGAAGGACAGACTATTAGTGTGTGCTACAGCCATTGCTGGTGCTGTTTATTGGCCTTGTGTGTGGCCTCATTGTAAAGATACTTGTTGCCATTGCTCATATATATGAATTATATTTGTTGCTGAGTTTTTCTCCCTCAAGAGGAGGGTTTTCCTAGGGTATCTGTTGTGTTATTGTGTCTGAATTTGAATTAATTTTCTGTGCATTATATCCGATCATAAAACTAACATGGTATCAGAGCGGGTTTGAAGAAGATCTTGATCAGATTTAGTATTGCAACAATACTCTTATTACTCTTTCTCATCTTTGATCACATCTATCCCTTCATTAAGATGGTGAATGGACTCAAGATCGAGAAGAGACTTGAGGGAGCAACAAATTTCACATCTTGGAGATTCAGAATTATGCTCACCTTGGAGGAAAATGAATTGGCTGAGTTCGTGGAGAGCAAAGTTTCCGAGCCTATTAATGAAGAAGAGAAGATTCAATGGAAGAAGAAAGATATCAAGGCGAAGAAGATGTTAGTTGATTCTGTGAAGGATCGTATCCTATTGTCTCCAAATTGAAGACAACAAGAGAGATGTTTAAAACTTTGGAGGAGATGTAGGAAATCAAAAACTTTGGAGGAGATGTAGGAAATCAACAACACAAGTCGGGCACTTGCATTAAAGCAACAACTTCATCATGTTAAGATGGTGGAAGGAGAATCTGTCGTCGCTTACTTCATGAAGATTTCCGAATTGAGAGATCAACTCTCTTATATTGGTCATTTTGATGATGTCAAGGATTTGACCATGTTGGCTCGTAATGGTCTTCCTTCATCTTGGGAGTCTTACATTCAAGGAATCGACGCGAGATCGAAACTTCCCAAGTTTGACCGTTTGAGGGCGAACTGTATTCAAGAGGAGTCTAAGTTGGCTGCGAGAGCTATTGGTCGAAGCTCTACAAATGAAGACATTCATGTTCTTTCCGCTCAATCCTCGAAGAAGAAAGGGAAAGATGGAAAGAAAGGATATTTCAAGAGGAATAGAGATAAAGGAGTTGATGGTGCTCCCGCATTCAAGAAGAAGTGGGACCTCTCTAAAGTCCAATGTTTTCGTTGTGACAAGTTTGGTCACTATGCAAAGGATTGCCCAACTAGGCCTAATCAGCATGCTTCATTTGCGGATGTGGATGAGATCTCCCCTCAGAAGGATTCTAGGGAATTTCTATTCTAAGTCATGGGCCTGTGTTCAAGCCGTGATGGTTGTGTGATGATCTATGTGCAAGAGTAGTGTATCTTACTGTGTCCAGTATTTGCATCCATTAGAATATTTAAAGAGATAAGTATTCTTTGTTTGCTAAGTTATATCATTTAGTTGGATCTTGTAATTAGTAAAAAGAGATAGCAGTTTCTCTTGAATTATGTTCACTAGCATAAGATCCTTTGTAGACTTCATTTATTGCAAGTTATTTCATGTTGGTTGTGAAGATTTCTGAGTGACTCTGAAATAAAAGGAGAATTACAATTTCGATGGTGATTAGTTGGTCACATCGATATCATTCTCTAATGCATGAACTGTGATAGAGGCTTGAACTCTTGGAGAGAGTTGGTTCTACTTGCTAACTGCATAATGCATTCAAGAAATCTGTAGTTGTTCAAATTGTCTTTTGTTGTGCTAAGCTTAGCACTCTCGAGAGGAGCAAAAGATGGAAGAAAGAGTTATATCAAAATTCAATAAAGATAAGTTTCCTTATCCCTTCATTCTGATTTTTTGATATATTTCTCTTTTATGTTGATTTATTTATTCATGTTTTAATATTGTTTATAAATTCTTATGTATTCATGCTATAACTTGAAATAGTAAACCTTGTATGATTCCAGCCTTGATATTTCTTTGGATAATTATAAACTGTTAGTAATCTCTCTCTAAAATGCTTGCAGTTCACTGTTCTAGGAGCAAGAAGGTGATGAGAGATTGCTTAGTGATGAAAAGCTTGAGGCATCTTGTGAGGAAGTCATGCCAACCAAAGAAATGATCAAGCATGAAGTCACCACTTGTAGCCATGGGACTGAGTTGGTGGCCACAAGGAGTTCACTTCCAGAAGTCTTCTTTGCAATCTCTGAAGCAGGGATCAAGAGGGAGTTTTGTAACTCACTGAGAAGAAGTGAAGATTATTGTATTGCAAGGCTAGGTGCTAAATCCTTAGAGGATCCCTTCAGCTGCTAAGATCATAATTGCTCAAGACTGTCTTCCGGATTTGACATTGGTAGCTCCACAAACCCATTCAGAATAGAGTGATTTGGGATGAGGTCGATGAGGACAATCCTAAACTCTCTACAGTACGAGAGGTGTGCGCTGGAAAACATTTATCTAAGGCAAGTGTTGCAGGCAATCTTGAACGAAGAGGTCAGAAGGTTAATGCAAGTACCTAAAGATTCAGAGGGAGCCTACTAAACCTGAAGAAGATGTTTAAGGAGGCTGCAGCTAGTTCAAATCTAGTGGATCCTCTATATACACAGTTGATTGGGTCCTTGATGTATCTAGTTAACACAAGACCAGATATTTGTTATGTTGTGAGTGCACTTAGTCACTTCATGTGTGAACCAAGATAGATACATCTTGTTGTAGCAAAACTTATCCTAAGATACTTGCGTGGCATAGTTGGATATGGGTTGAGATATTCTTCAGATGTGGACTTGGAGCTGCATGGTTATACTAACTCTGATTGGGTAGGGAGTGTTACTAATTGGAAGAGCACCTCTAGATATTGCTTCAGTTTGGGATCTGCTATGATTTCCTGGTGCAGCAGGAAATAATCTATAGCATTGAGTACAGCAAAGGCAAAGTATATTGCAGCTTGTGTGGTAGCTCGAGAAGCAATGTGGCTTCGTAAGCTCCTTGCAGGATTGTTTGGACAATCAATGGAGCCTACTATCATTCATTGTGATAACCAGAGCTGTGTGAAGCTTTCTGTCAATCTTGTGTTTCATGACAAAACCAAGCATGTTGAGATTAAATACCATTATATCAGAGATATGGTATTGAGGAAAGCTATACAGTTGAGGTATATCAGCATTGATGAGCAGACGGCAGACATTCTCACCAAGCCTCTCTCCAGGATAAAGTTTGTGTACTTTCGAGACAAGCTTGGTATGGTGGAGAATCAAGCTCTTAACTGAGAAGGAGTCTCAATATCAATGATCCTCTTTAATGAGTTCTTCTTTGTAAGAGAAGTTCGAGGTGAAATCCCTTGATTAATGAGTTCTTCTCAATGAGAGAAATTCGAGGTGAAATCCCTTGATTAATGAGTTCTTCTCTGTAAGAGAAGTTCGAGGTGAAATCCCTTGATTCCACCCTCTGGGAGAGCCATGGTGGATGTCATGTGTGTGACTCCATGATAGCATCACATGAGAGAGTCCATGATGATTTTCATGTACTTTTGTTTTCACCCTCTGGGAGAGCCATGGTGAAAGTCATGTTGAGTTGACAACATCACGCAAGTGATGAACACTTGTACGTACCATACATGGTTGTAGCCATTATGTTGATATCATGTTGAGGTGATATCTGATATTCACGATGAGGTGATATCCTTCCTTTCCACATTTGGTTGTAGCCATTGTGGTAGACATCACGATGAGGTGATATGTTTTATGCAGCTGGAAGTATTTCTCCCTAGATGAGAGGGAGTGTTGATGTTAGCAGCTTCGGGCTCAATTCTTCCAGCCCCAATTGAAGATATAAATTACTTATATGTGTTAATGGCAACTTTACTTTGGCGGACCTTCCTTGTATCATTCTTCCTTGGCCGACCTTCATTGTAATTTAATTATTATTATTTGTATTTTATTCCTTGATGGCCAACCTAGTCATTTGTAAAGGTGCGACCTATCTAGCAATGTATATATAGGTGGTCACTTTCCTTCATTCAAATATCAAGAAAAGTTCGATCTCCTTCTCCATTAAGTGGGAGTTCTTCAAGAAGAGTAATGCGAATTCATATAGGAGCAGATTGTGAGTCTATTCAAGCGCAAATTGAAGGGCAGACTATTAGTGTGTGCTACAGCCATTGTTGGTGCTGTTTATTGGCCTTGTGTGTGGCCTCATTGTAAAGTTACTTGTTGCCATTGCTCATATATATAAGAGTTATATTTGTTGCTGGGTTTTTCTCCCTCAAGAGGAGGGTTTTCCCAGGGTATCTGCTGTGTTATTGTGTCTGATTTGGAATTAATTTTCTGTGCATTAAATCTGATCATAAAACTAACATTAGCTAAGTTGCATATAAGTTGGAATTACCAAAAAATAGCAGGATTCATAATGTGTTTCATGTGTCTCAACTTAAGGGCCCTTGGACAACATATCACACCTTCAATGGATTTGCCACCCTTGGATGATGAGGGAAAACTCATATTGGAAATTGATGCTATTATTGATACCAGTGTGAAGAAATTGAGAAATGGAAGCCTTACAAAGTATTTGGTTTGTTGAAAGAATATATTTGTTGAAGATTCTACTTGGAAAGGACCAAAGATCTTGGAGCATCCAAATCTGCATTACTTGAGGGCAAGCAATTTTGGGAAGGGCAAACTTGTAATTTCTGATATTCTAAGTATGAGGATGTTTGAGTCACTTTCCAGCCTTGGGCCAAATTTTAGACTTTCTCATACTATAATACTTTCTTCCATTCCCCACTTCCCTTTAGTTATCAAATATCCCAAAACACTGATCCTCAACCTCCCGCTCCCTTGCAATTTGTAGACCCACAAACTTTTGCTTCCTTGTACACTCAATATCGCCAACCCTCAATCTCCCGCCCTCCAACCATTGCATCCTTTTGGAATGAGAATCCTCAAAACCCCATCGTATTGCATCCTTCAAGCACATGAATTCCCAAACTTCCAACATCAAACCTTGGGAGTATTCTCTACTCGATATACTAGCAAGCATTTCCTTGGATCCCCGCCTTTTGGCATCATATTTTTTGAAACCTCACCATTCAAACAAAGAAATTAACCATTCATCAAGGTGAACCAAGGACACCATTAATGGACCCAAATTTGAATGTAAAATAGCAAGAAACTTTCAAACAACTCTCAACACAAGTGGACCCACACTAGGCCTCCAACCTCTATATAAGGTAGGCAATTTCATCAATTTAGATCATCTTTGGACATCATATCAACAAACCCTAAATTGCAGAGTCAGGCATCTATGTTCACTTGTTGGATCTAAGGACAAAAACCCTTAGGTTTAGGAGATCAATGCACAAAGTCCAATTGGTTTCCTAGAGTTTGGAGGACAAAACCACTTTGGACTACTAAAGACAACTACATGAAGAGTTTGCATCTACACTTCAAGTTTACTGGATTTTAGCTTTTGGGCATTTCAGCATTCTGAATATATTTGTGATCATTGTAATCTTTGTTATCAGCAAACAATTGAAGCAGCAAATCTTTGTAATAATTGAATGAACTATTTGAATAAGTTGTTTGTTCCAGCTAATTTATATGAGCAAATCTATATGAATATGTGTTGTGGGTCTTTCAAATTTAATCATTTTGGTGGAAACCCAATACAATATTTCAGATGCATGTTTTTATATAAATATTTAACTTTGAATCATTACATCTAGGTCGAACTCGTGGTCATGCTCATTGACTTTTGATTTTTTTCTTATGCAAATGATCCAACCAATAAGGTATTTATATGTCATGAGCTAGACAAAAAATTTCTTGTTCATCCCCACAAGCAATTCTTCATCAAAGTGGACCTCACCACTAACCTAAAAGAATCGCTAGAGATATAAGTGAGCTCCCATTGCTTTAAGCCAAAGGTGATTTATATTAACCTACCTAATACCAATTTTAGGTGTTAGGTGCCTAATCATAAGATAAAAGATTGCCCTCTTATGCCACAACTAGACTCTAAGCCACAATCTAAAACCCTTGCACTAGCCAAAGGACAAGGTTTTTGACCACTATCGGAGATTAAAAGACCCTCAATGGCTCTAAAATTCATCAAATCTAGCAACCCTTCACCTATTGTCAAAAGTAAAACCAATCTGTATATCAACAAAAATAAGCTAATTCCCTTTTCCTTTGGGCCCTTCAAAGCCAAGCCACTCGAGCTCTTTCAACTCAAGGCTAGATATCAAATGCTGGAAACTTCTTGATAGTTGCTCAACCCTCTAGGCTATCACATATTCTACCCCATAGTGACAACAATTCATCAAGGGGAAATAGTGGGGACAAGCACACTAAATCTCATAGGGTGATTTCATTATGCCAAACCACCACACTCTTCTAGACAATAAGTTCATTGCTTTGACAAATGATAATAGCCAACTAGAAACTCATCTTGTGGAATGTACATGATCTCATTAATGCTTCTCATAAGTTCTCTATCAAGTCTTCTTGTCAGAGGCTTGGCCCTTTTGATGTGATTTGCCTTCAAGAGTTTAAAATCTTGGGTTCTATTGCATGTGCTTTAAAGATGATATGACCTCAAGCATAGTAGATCACCACCCTAAATGAGGATGGTCATGGAAACACAAATATATTGCTTTCACCTCAATTTGTATCTGCCATTATATCCTTGAGACAGAGCTGATGCACTATGTTATGTGGATTAGGCTTAACACTACTGACCACTTTGTGGGCCTCATCTATGTTTGTGTGCCTATTGATGGTCTAGAAAGAATGATGTTATGGAGATGATTTTCTAAGAACTTGCCTCTTTCTAATTGGCATTGAATCACTTGACGCAAAGGCAGCTATCTACAGATAAGATGGTG
The DNA here is from genome assembly GCA_007258455.2 of Sequoia sempervirens. Taxonomy (NCBI): domain Eukaryota; kingdom Viridiplantae; phylum Streptophyta; class Pinopsida; order Cupressales; family Cupressaceae; genus Sequoia; species Sequoia sempervirens. The sequence goes on from VDFB02271358.1 coordinate 804,976,588, forward strand.
CACTGATGAGCATGAAGCTTGGTTTAATTTTAAAAACAAGCAAGGTTTGTCAAATCAGAATTTCTAGTGACAATCTCACATGTGGAATCCTTGGTTTCCATCGTCTATCTTCCACACAAATCTCAACTAGATCCTTAAGCAACTTGATCACATCATGATATTTAAGCAACACATGTTCCACCTTCATCCATTTGATGGTTGGGTGGTTAATGAACCAAAAATTGTCCTATCATACAATTGTCCCATCACTTTCTAGGTGGTTTGTTATGGTGGGCCTCTGACACGCAGCTTTCTATTGACACGTCCCTTTTCTCTCATGATGGTACACTCCATCTCATCAAGCAAGTTTGGAACCTTTACCGCATTCATTGCTTTTTGCTAGTTGGATTAAGTGGTGGAATGACACAATTGCTCACACTGCCACCTTTCTGAGACATTATAGGAAACAAGTGGCAAAAACCTACAAATAGGCCAATAGTGTAGCTGCCAAAGAATTTAAATGAAACTCCTCTCAACTTCATTGCATTGTTGGTTGTGCAGCTCAAGCACAAACTCAAGCTCATTGATAGGCATCATGCCAAGGGTGCTCATATCTGAGATCACCTACACATGCTTAACTTTGGTGACAAAGCTTCAAAAGATTTGAAATTGCGTCATCATGTTAAAGAGCATACCAAAGCTATCATTCTTTTCATGGGCAACTCATAGAGCTTACTAAGATTTTTAAGGCCTTTCTTGACTATTATAAGCTTGTGTTTAAGCCCAAAAGGATTCTAGGAGTGGTCCACTATTTTACAAGAATGCCTTGAAGTTATTCATTGCAAGCTTGATTTTGCTAATCAAAAGTTGGCCACTCACGCTTGAGGAACTTCACTTGGCATTTATGTAGATGAACAATGATAAAGCCCCTAGCCTTGATGGCTTTCCTTTTGAAATCTACAAGGCCACTTGGTAGTTTGTGAACCCTAATCCTCTTCAAGTGAACAAAGAAGCTTTTCATGACAAATTTTTGGGTAGCATCATCAATAGAAGCAATATTAAATTCATGCCTAAAGCTAGGGATACTAAGCTCATCTCTAGTTGGAGGCCCATTGCCTACCTTATTGAAGGTCTCTTAAAATATCTTTGCCAAAATGATGGCCATTCATTTATGCCACCTTCCCACAATTGCAAGGCCAGAGCAAACTAGACTTGTCAAGGGCCAACATACTCTTGACGATGTCATTGCTGTCTTGGAAGGCATGGAGTGGGTCAAGGCCTCTTGGCAAAACATTTTGTTTCTTAAACTTGATTTTGTGAAAGCTTACTATCACATTGAGTGGCCTTTCATTCTAGACATGCTTAAAGGGTTACAGTTTGGAACACACTTGCTCTCCGTTAATGTTCAACACTTGAACCCCTTTTTGTCGATGTGTCTGCTTGTCACTCTATTGATGGCAGAAAGTCAGATGGCTTTGGCCTTTTCTGATGAATGCAATTTCTCTTCCCAATTCCAATAACCAGATGATCAATGGGCATTTCATGGATTTTTTCAGAGTTAAACACAAATTCTGGAAGGCACAGGTTTGTCAAGGGCACAATATGTGATTTTGAGGTCAGCTCCAAGTACATGTAACATGAATACACCAAGGTAATTTGATCAAATAGAAAAAGTAGTCCTATAAAGCAGATATGGTTTGGCATAAAGGCTCTCTCGATCTCAATGAGAACAAAAATCTAGAGAAGGTGCTTCTTTTCCTATCATTATCTTCATGATCCAATAATATAGTAGTTCATGGGTGGATTTGAAGATAACACCAAAGTTTCTTGTACTTCATGACCTACATTTTGAGGTGCTTTTATTAGTTGACTTTTCTTTTACAGGTTTCTTATCAGCAGTAGCCTCATTTCCAACACTTTCAAGGTAGCATTCATTTGGAATGGTGAATGTTGAACAGGATAAAACAAATCTTCAATCTAAATAAAGGTAGGCTTGGAATGATTGCAACAGGATCCTGGGTGTGACCAATATTGTGTGGGACCAAAAACATATTGTGTCAACAAGTTGGTACAATTAGGTTATAGTCTTATAGACAAGCAGGAAGTAATCAGATACAAGAGGCTTGATAGATTCTATGCAAACTCACTTGTTGCCATATTCTCCTCCAGCAGTACAAAAACAGTTCATGTGGGTCACTGCAATTACTGGATGAAACTATTACCTTATTCCCCCCATATGATCGTTGGTGCCGATAGTCAATATGATTCACATCATAAATAACATCATTTTGGCTTATAAACACTTTTTTCAACTTAGTCTAGACTCTACATAAACAATTTTGTTATTCAATGAACAAAAACTTCTAGTCATATTCTTTAAGCATGCTGCTCACAGGGCAATCTACCGTAGATTGGAACCACAAATCAAACTTCCTCTCAAAATTTCCATACCAAACTAGCCTACCAAAATTTGCCAAATTGTAAATCAGTAAGTTTCAGAGCCATAAGGCACTCCCACGAGAAAACATGTTGAAGCATTCTTGTGATATTTTTCATCTTTTAGTTTCATTTACAGGATTAACATATGTGATATTTTTTCCACATTTTTCCTTTGATGAGATTGACACTTGTTTCTTTATTCTGTCCCTTGTAAGTTGATGTTAAGTGTCAAGAAGATCATTCTAGTCATTATTTTGTCCCATGTAAGTTAGGGTTGAGTTCTTTGCTGAGACTGTTGCATGTCTCTTTATTTTATCTTGTAGGTTTTACATCATTTTATAGATTAATTCTGAGTAATTGTTGCCCCCAACAAAGGGCACAAACTTGTTGATTGAGAAAAGATTAAAGTTTATATGAAACCTAAGTTTAAAAGCGGGCTTGTAACCAGAAACAATTGTAAAGATGATAATGAAATCAAATATGTTTTCTCCTTTCAAATTACGTGTTTTTTCAATTTTATGTTTACTATATAAAATTATAATCATAGAATCAATATTGAAATCAAGGTTTATAGGCTATAGCTGTAGGCTGATGTATATTTGGATGAATTGATAGCAATTTGTTTGAAGAGTTTCTACCATTATGTGTCCTACACATGGGAAAACCATACAAATGTTAACCCTTGCATTAACCACTTCCATAGAGGCAATATAAATGTCAACTGGTGGCTTCCCTCAGCTGGGGATGAATGCTATATTATGCCATCCCATAATTTCCTATACAGATTATAGCCCCAACCTTGATCCCTCTACTATTGTCCTTCTCCCTGAATGCATTGATGAAGAGACACAACCAGAAAGGAGGGCCATAGATGTTAATGGCTAAGTACTGATCAATTCGTGTATTTTGTCACTTTGACTATGCTTTATTGAGAAATTTGGAATATTTTGAACAGAATAGGCGATATTAATTTTTTTATTAGTGAGGCATTTTCCAAGTAAGTTGCACGGAGGCCATTACAAGCAGTCGGAAACCTTTCCCCAAATAACAATCTCCCCAAAGAATGCTCACTTTCTCAAAAATAACAGATGATTGCTGGTTTGCCTAGGATCCTTATGTCAAGCGGATGATCACTGTATATAACATTCTACAAAATAAGAAACTTAAACTTTCATTTGCATTGTCTCATTTTTTGCATGTTTACTCTTCACATAAGTGGTATTTTGTTTCCTCATCATATATCTTCTACCTCTGTCCTCTCATGTGATTCTCCACTGTGTAGAGGAAAGCATTTTTATTCAAATTGGAAAGGGAAAAAAAAACTAATAAAAACAATACAGGAGATTTCAGAATAGTAAGGATGCAATCTAGATCTCAATATTGTACTCGGTCCTATTGTAATCTCCTAGTTTGTAATGCTGTCTCATAGATATATCAATCTCCTAGTTTAGAGATGAGTGCTAGAGAAGGTTTATTAAAGAAAGTACTGCAGAAAAAGAAAATGAAAAGAGTATCCAAGATAAACGCTGAAACCTGCCCATTTACTGAGCTAAACATGGGACCAATTTTTCCATTGTACTCAATATCACCAAAGCTCAGTACCCGTGCACCTGAACTACATGTTGACCAGCAAGTGCTTCAACTCTCTGTGGAACCAAAGCCTCCGTTATTCCTTTACCAAGGCCAAGTTGACCTCTCTTGGATTTGCCCCAAACCCATAATGAACCATTATTGCCGATTGCCATTGTCACAACACCTGATGCGGCTGCACTTATCACCTCCACTTTACCCAGGCCCTCCACCTTCTTTGGTTGATTCCAACTTTGTCTGCAGGCAATTAAACTTAGCTATACAAAATACAACTAGACTGCATGCTAAATTGTATCAATGTAACTTTATAAGAATCCCTCAATACAACACCTTATAAATGATTTTTTTCTCTATTACAAATTAGGAGCTTTTTGTATCAAAAACATCCGATGCAGAGTATATTTTTTCACACCATTCAAGATAAAATGGTACTTTGAGATTAGCTAATTGATCGTAAAACATAGCATTTTCAGAAGGTATTAATATTTACTTTCACGCTGAATTTATCATGAGAAAATTATGCAGTTTTGTATGGCTCTATTATACTGATCTGTGAGCTATTTTCTGGTTCATATGAAGAAAAAAAATAAAGAAAGAAATTATATTAAGATCTGTGAATAACAAGCCAGTCAATAGGTATATATGTAACAATTGTTATTAAGAGCTGAAAAGGTAACTCCAAATATAAATAATATTAAAGAAAAACAATATAGCAATAAACTTGTTAAGACTATTGCTAGATGTGTTTCTCCATGCTTTCTTAAATAAGAGAATGTATAGCTGAAAAAATCTTACAAGGCACAACACTTGTTGAAGGTTTTGCAAATGGGGTAGCAAGCTAAGTGGATTTAATCTTGAGGGAAACTCCATGGTTAAACATGCTTGAGTTGGAGTAGTATTGGGATGGGTGACCTCCTGGAAAGGCCCAATGCTTCACTCCTATGAGCATCACCTAGATGCAATGAGTGCTAAGTGGATCATTCATTCTCATGAGAGATCGATTCGTGTGAACCGCTACTCATGAAAGATGGGTCCATGAGTTTGAGTCAAAAAACTACGAAATTGAATACTAATAGCAAATCATAATTTGACACCATGTGGAAAATACCTCCTACTTATCAATCAATGAACTAAAGGGGCTCTATAATGAATGGTTTGTAATGCACAACACCTATTGAAGGTTTTTGCAAATGGGGTAGCTAGCTAAGTGGACTTAATCTTGGGGAAAACTCCATGGTTAAGCACACTTGAGTTGGAGTAGTACTGGGATGGGTGACTTCTAGAGAAGGCCCAATGCTTCACTCCTATGGGTATCACCTAGATGCAATGAGTGCTAAGTGGATCAATCAATCTCATGAGAGATGGGTTCATGTGAACCACTACTCATTAAACATGGGTAAATGAGTTTGACTCAAAAAATTACACAGTTGAATCTTAATAGCAATATCATAATTTGACACACTATGGAAAATAGCTCCTACTTATCAATCAATGAGTATAGGGGCTCTATAATGAATGGGTCATAAGGCACAACACTTGCTGAAGGTTTTGCAAATGGGGTAGCAAGCTAAGTGGGCTTAATCTTGGGGGAAACTACACGGTTAAGTGCACATGAGTTGGAGTAGCATTGGGATGGATGATCTCCCGAGAAGGCTCGATGTTTCACTCCTATAAGCGTCACCTAGATGCAATGAGTGCTAAGTGGATCATTCATTCTCATGAGAGATGGGATCATGTGAAACACTACTCATGAAACATTGGTCAATGAGTTTCAATCAAAAAAGTATGCAGTTGACCTGATAGCAATATCATAAAATCTTACATCATTTAATGTTCCTACCTGTCTACCTAATTTTATTTACATTTTATTTTTATCTATGTTTTATAGTCGTTATACTTGTCCATCTACTTTTTATTCTATTTAAAGATGTTCCAAAGGTCCACACACCTTTTCATTTATTTCTCTACCATTTACAGCTGATTCAACTGTTAACTACTCCACATCTAACTACCTATATAGATATCTAACTTTTACTTTATTTTTAACACTCCACTTGCATGTGGATTGTAGTTACCTTTCTAAATACATGGCATGTCCTCATAATTTCCTCCTTATTTAGAGGAAATTGTCTCAAACTTCTAAATGAGATTTAGGGATTCCTTTGGGAAAGCTAACTCAAAAAAACCACTTGGCATAAGTTGGTAGAGTTTCTTTCTAGCCAACTAAAGGTAAATATGCAACACGAACCCAAATTTTAAAGCACAATCTTGAAAGAAATTGAGCATAAACCAAACAATCAAACCAAGAACCTTTAGGATTTCATAAAAAAGGGAACCTAACCAAAATTGTTGGGAATAGGATGCCATTTAATTGCAATCCTAAACGTATTTCATGTATCTCCTAAGTCCTTGGAAAGTGTTCCCCAACACTAGGATTAGAAAGAGATTAAATTCGAATGAAATGAACATGTCAATTGACATTTGTAATTATTCCTAAATGATAGGAACATGTGAGGGCGTCCAAGAAGAGTTCCTAAATAATAGGAGCACATGGGTTGCCCACATGGAAGGTGGAACCCACCTTGCTTAAGTTAACTATTTGGAGAATAGATAACTCTTCAGTAATGCATGTAAAGATCCTACAAGTTAGGGATTGATATTTACATGAGTGGAGTTCAGTTCAGTATCAGTTCAAATCAGTTCAATTTAGTTCAGTTATCTTCAGTTGCATGTAGTTAGTTTCAGTTGAATGCTAGTTGACTTCAGTTGACTTGAGTTGCATGACTAATGACTTCAGTTGCATGACAGATAACAGGTGGACACATTCAATTAAGTGGGGATGATCAATCATGCATATTTATTGCATGAATTGATGAAGAAATATGTTTCAGTTAACAAAGATTGACTTGGACCCACCTTGGGCGCCGTTGACATCTTTGAGTTGACACCTTTTGCATGAGAAGATATTTACAAGGCTGAGTTAAGTGGGCCCATTCTTGGGCGCCAACTTTGAAAAGAAGCTTGGAAGATATTTTCTTGACCAACGATCAATTAGGAGTTCAGTTTGGGGCACCTAAATTGAGGAGACTTTGGTTTTGACTTCATGTTACATGATGGAACTCTACTTGCACAAAATCGCCATAGGATTTTGAGAGGAGCTTTGTGCACTTGTAATTGACAACTCTTTGGAGTTTACAATGCTCATTATTGTCTATTAATTGCAGCAAGTTGAAGAGAGTTTGATCAAAGTTTATTGCAGGTTGTGAAAAAGAATTGTTGAAGACAAAAGAAGCATATCAAGCAAAGGATTGATATAGTATTATTGTAATCTTGTTCTAAGGTTAAACAATACAAGCACTAGTGATTCTGGTGGTGGAGTTTTTTTCCGAAAGGGTTTCTCCACGTATATGCTGTGTCACTTCTATCTTCTTGTCTCATTCTTCTACAATCTTTTGTCTTTTTCTACAATTGGTAAAATTGATCTAAACAGATAATCATACACAAAGAATTGTTAACAAAGAACACTTAATTAGATCTACAATCTCATAGTTTTACAAGTTTTAAGCCACATAATTACCTTCATTTTCAACATTTGGTATCAGAGCTAACAGTTGGGTAGAGTTTGGGACGCCTTTCTCTTAAAAGTTTGAAGGTTTTTTGGCTGTAGTGGGAGCTTTTACTATTGTGTTATTGCTGATTTGTAAAAGAAGTGTGTTACAATGAGTTCTACTTCTTGTTTAGATATTGAAAGATTCAACGGATCTAGTTATGAGATGTGGAAACTAAAAATGGAGGATCTCCTCGAAGAGAGAGATCAGTGGTTAGCTGTTTGTAATGAGACAAAGTCACCTACAACGATGTCAGATGAGGATTGAGCTAAGCTTGATAAGAAGGCAAGAGGGACCATAAGATTTTGTCTTGTTGATGTTGTTCTCTTGAATGTTTCAGATGAAACTATCGCATATAAACTATGGAAGAGGATAGGTGATATCTATCAAACCAAAAGTCTTACTAATAAGTTGTATTTGAAAAGAAAGTTGTATTCTTTAAAGATGAAAGATGGTGATTCTGTTGCACATCATTTAAATGCTTTTAATTTGATTCTAAGTCAATTAGCATCTGTAGATGTAAAGCTAGAAGATGAAGATAAATGCATTTTGCCACTTTGTTCTTTACCAGAGTCTTGGGAAAATCTAATTGTTGCTATCAGTGGTAGTGGTGCAAATCCTAAGATGGAAAATATAATTCCTACTCTCCTATCAGAGGAGATTAGGAGGAAGTCTAAAATGGGATCCCAAGCTGCCTTGTTTGTAAGAGGTAGGCCTAAGGAAAGGAGAATCTAAGGGAGACAAGAAAGGAAAGGGTAAGTCCAAAGGATGGTCTAAAACCCCTGGTAAGAGTAAGGTAAAGTGTTGGAATTGTGGGAAACCCGGACATGTAAAGAAGGATTGTAAGAGCAAGAAAAAGAGTTTTGATGCTTCTACAGATAAATCCTTGGATGACAATAATGATGCATTAGTCATTTTATCTAATACTGTTTGTGATAACTCTTGGCTTATTGATTCAGGTTGCTCCTATCATATGACTCCTAACAAGGAGTGGTTCACTAAGTATACTGCATATGATGGAGGGAATGTCTTCTTTGGAGATAATAGCACAACAAAGGTTGTGGGCAAAGGAGAGGTAAAGTTGTGTTCCAGTGATGGTAGGGTTAAGACCCTTAATGATGTTTTACATATTCCAGGACTTGCTAGAAATCTACTTTTTGTATTTAAGTTCAATGATTCTGGAATGCATGTGACATTTGACAAAGGTGGTTGCAGATTGGTGAAAGGGAATATGGTGGTTGCTAAAGGATCTCGGATTGGGACTTTGTTTAAGCTTAATGCCTCCAATTTGAATAAACCAGCCAATGTAACTGAAGCTGAAAATGCATGTATGTTGCGGCACCATAGATTGGGCCACATTGGTGAAAAAGGTCTTAGGACCATTCTTAATAAGAAATTGGTTGACGGTATTGCTGATTATAATATTGGCAAAAATGATTTTTGTGAGCATTGTGTGTTTGGAAAGCAATCTAGATCTTCATTTCCTAATGGAACAAATAAAGCTAAAAGATTATTAGAGATTATTCATTCAGATGTAATGGGCCCTGTGGATATTGACTCTATTGGAAAATCTAGATATTATGTCACATTTATTGATGATGTCTCAAAATACACTTGGATCTATTTTATGCATAACAAATCTGATGTGTTTAATAAGTTTAAAGAATTTAAGACTTTGGTTGAGAAACAATCAGATCATAAGATAAAAGTGTTGAGATCAGATAATGGTGGTGAGTATTGTTCTAAGGAATTTGATGATTATTGTAAGCATGCAGGAATTGTGAGACAAAAAACTACTCCATATACACCTCAACAAAATGAAGTAGCAGAAAGGATGAACCAAACCTTAATGGAAAGAGCTAGGAGTATGTTAAGTAGTGCTAAGCTAGATCAATGCTTTTGGGCCGAGGCTGTAAGTACTTCTTGTTATTTAATCAATAGATCTCCTAGTTCATCTATTGAGGATAAAACCCCTTATGAAATGTGGTTAGGTAGGAAACCCAGTGTTGCACATTTAAGGATCTTTGGTTGTGAGGCTTTTGTTCATGTGCCTAACGAAAAGCAATCTAAGTTGGATCCAAAAGCACATAAATGCATATTCATAGGTTATAGTGAAAATGTAAAAGGTTACAATCTTTGGAATCCTCTAACCCGAAAAATTACTTTATCTAGAGATGTGATTTTCAGGGAATTTAGAGCTTATTTAGGAGAAGAACAACCAAAGGAAAAGGATACTTCTCGATCAGTGCATTTTGAGATAAATACTGAGAAGCAAGAAGATGCACGTGTTGAAGAACAATTGGATGGATTGCATGAGGAGAGTTCACAGAGTTCTTCTGAAATAGATGCTCATGATGAGCATATTGAGGAACAAGAAGAACCCCCTTTGAGAAGTTCAACAAGATAACAGAATCCCGTTGATAGGTATAGCCCACCTGATTTTCGTTGTATATTTGCTTTGATGAGTACTAATGATGAACCTAGATCTTACAGGGAAGTTGTGTCTTCAAATGAGAACAAGTTTTGGTCACAAGCTATGCATGAGGAAATGGATTCCTTGGATACTTGTGACACATGGGATCTTGAGAGTTTTCCCAAAGGAAGAAAGGCCATTGGTTGTAAATGGATCTTTAAAAACAAAATTGGAGCAAATGGTAAATCTCGAAAGGTACAAGGCTAGATTAGTAGCCAAGAGCTACTCCCAGAGAGAGGGAGTTGACTTTAATGAAATCTTCTCTCCTATTGCTAAATTAACTTCTATTAGATTCTTTTTATCTATTGCTACTGCTTGTGATTTTGAGATAGAGCAAATGGATGTGAAAATTGCTTTTTTGCATGGGAAACTTGATGAGGAGATTTATATGAGGCAACCTGATGGTTTTGTTGTAAAAGGAAAAGAAGAATTGGTTTGTAGGTTAAAGAGATCTTTATATGGATTGAAACAATCACCAAGAATGTGGTACCAGAAGTTTGATGTTTTTGCACTGAAAATTGGTTATATTAGGAGTGAGGAAGATCACTATGTTTACATAAAATGTATTGATGATCAGCTTTTAATTATTATCTTGTATGTTGATATGTTGTTTATTGGTAACAGCAAGGTAATGATCAAATAATTGAAAGCACAACTCTCTAACACATTTGAGATGAAAGATCTAGGGGGCTGCAAAATATATCCTTGGTATGGAGATCAGCAAAGATAGAGGTAACAGAAAGCTTTGCTTAAGTCAAAGCAACTATGTTGATACTATTTTGAAACGCTTTAACATGCAGGATAGTAAACCAATTAATATTCCTTTACCAGTTGGCACGAAGTTAAGTTTAGACATGAGTCCTAAATCTGATTTTGATTATGAGGAAATTTCTGAAATTCCATATGCTAGTGCAATTGGTAGTTTAATGTATGCAATGGTATGTACAAGACCAAATATAGCCCAAGCAGTGGGAGTTCTAAGTAGGTTTATGTCTAACCCTGGTAAAGAACATTGGACTTATGCTAAGAGGGTGTTTAGATATTTAGGAGGTAATTTTGATTACTGTTTCATTTATCATGGTGCTAATGACATTGATATTATGCATAGATCATTAAACATACAGGGTTTTGTTCATTCAAATTGGGCAGGAGACCTGGACAGTCAGAGGTCGACAAGTGGCTATGTGTTTACTTTGTTTGAAGTTGCGGTTAGTTGGATGAGTAAGAGGCAGCCCACGGTTGTTTTGTCCACCACAGAAGCAGAGTACATGGCTGCTACACATGCCTCTAAAGAGGCAATTTGGTTACAAAGACTTGGGAAAGGTATTGGTTTTAATTGCAAGCAAATTAAACTTGAATGTGATAGTTAGAGTACTATTTATTTAGCCAAAAATCCTATGTATCATGCTCGTACTAAGCATGTTGATGTTCAATATCACTTTGTAAAAGAAATGGTTGAGAGTGGGAAGGTATTGATTGAGAAAGTTGACACTTTGATCAATGTTGTAGATTATCTTACGAAACCAGTTCCTATAGATAAGTTCTCTTGGTGTAGGAAGGCCATTGGCCTTAAGTCCTATACTTGATTTCTAATAATGATTCCTTGTTTAGAATAATTGCAATGTATAATGTCAAGTGGGAGAATGTTGGGAATAGGATGCCATTTAATTGCAATCCTAAACATATTTTATGTATCTCCTAAGTCCTTGGAAAGTGTTCCCAACACTAGGATTAGAAAGAGATTAAATTCGAATGAAATGAACATATAAATTGACATTTGTAATTATTCTTAAATGATAGGAACATGTGAGGGCGTCCAATAAGAGTTCCTAAATAATAGGAGCACATGGGGTGCCCACATGGAAGGTGGAACCCACCTTGCTTAAGTTAACTATTTGGAGAATAGATAACACTTCAGTAATGCATGTAAAGATCCTACAAGTTAGGGATTGATATTCACATGAGTGGAGTTCAATTCAGTTCAATTTAGTTCAGTTCAATTCAGTTCAATTTAGTTCAATTCAATTCAGTTCAGTTCAGTATCAGTTCAGTTCAGTTCAATTCAATTATGGTTCAGTTATCTTCAATTGCATGTAGTTAGTTTCAGTTGAATGCTAGTTGACTTCAGTTGACTTCAGTTGCATGACTAATGACTTCAGTTGCATGACAGATAACAAATGAACACATTCAGTTAAGTGGGGATGATCAATCATGCATCTTGTTTGCATGAATTGATGAAGAGATACGTTTTTGTTAACAAAAATTGACTTGGAACCACATTGGGCGCCCAAGTTGACATCTTTGAGTTAACACCTTTTGCATGAGAAGATATTTACAAGGCTGAGTTAAGTGGGCCCATTCTTGGGCGCCAACTTTGAGGAGAAGGTTGGAAGATATTTTCTTGACCAAGGATCAGTTAGGAGTTCAGTTTGGGGTGCCTAAATTGAGGAGACTTTGGTTTTGACTTCATGTTACATGATGGAATTCTACTTGCATAAAATAGGCATAGGATTTTGAGAGGAGCTTTGTGCTCTTGTAATTGACAACTCTTTGGAGTTTACAATGCTCATTACTGTCTATTAATTGCAGCAAGTTGAAGAGAGTTTGATCAGAGTTTATTGCAGGTTGTGAAGAAGAATTGTTGAAGGCAAAAGAAGCATATCAAGCAAAGGATTGATACAATATTATTGTAATCTTGTTCTAAGGTAAAATAATACAAGCACTATTGATTCTGGTGGTGGAGTTTTTTCCCAAAAGGGTTTCTCCACGTATATGCTGTGTCACTTCTATCTTCTTGTCTCATTCTTCTACAATCTTCTGTCTCTTTCTACAATTGGTAAAATTGATCTAAACAGATAATCATACACAAAGAATTGTTAACAAAGAACACTTAATTAGATCTACAATCTCATAGTTTTACAAGTTTTAAGCTACATAATTACCTTCATTTTCAACAAAAATTGTCTCTAGTTGGAGATGCATGCTCCTGACAAGCATGATGAGAATCCAAAGAGGCTCCAAGATTGCAAACCAAACCAACAAAGAACCCAAAGGACAAGAATTTACGATATTTACAGAATCACATACCATACAATCCTAGGACAACACAATACCTCATACTAAACATATAAAGCATTCAAAGTAGCAAGACATGACATTGAGAGGATAAAAGTATGTAAAAGTACAAGACAAAAAAATAATCTACTTACAAAAAATAATACTTCAAATGTCGCCCATGGACAAGCAACTCCAAGAACTCACCATCCAAACCATGCAAGTAGGATGTATTCTCTACAATGGTTTTCGATGATATATGATCCAATTCACAAGGCTTCAAATTTCCCATGCTTGCCCTCATCCTCCAACCTAGCATTCCATAGGAGGACTGTATCATTAGATTTAAACTATCTTGGCTTTACCTTTTATCAAACATCATTTTCATCTTCTTTTGACAAGAAAAGTTCTTTTCATGGGCTACCCTCTTGGACTCCAACTCAATATGTTGAATTAATGTCTAGTTATTCACCTATAACAATTTGTAAACAAGGAGTTCTAGGTTCAATGGGAATGCAACATTGACTCCATATACTAGTTCAAGTGGGCTTAGTGGCTTTCTTCACCATTATTTTATCAACCTATATTGTAAATCTTCATTTATCACCCCATTTTTTCTTATTCAAATCCAATGTCCTAATAATCTTCATTAAGTTCTTGTTACTCAATTCAACCTACCCATTCCCCTAAGGATGATAAGAAGATGAATACCTAATTTCTATTCCATATATCTTGCACAATTCAAGAAGCTCGTGTACCCTAAAACACATACTACTACCAACTATAATTCTTTGTGGCACACCAAACCAAGTGATATTGTGATTCAAGTCAAAATCCATGACAACCCTAGTAGTGGCATTCTATGTGGAAATAGCTTCTGCCCATTTATTGTAGCAAGTCACAACCAAGATCCATAAACCATTACTTGATTTCTCAAAGATCTCGCCTATGAAGTTGATTGTCATTGTTGAAATGAAGCCCCCATTGGAATAGGACTAAGGGAAAGGGCCCAAGAAGCCTTCAATTTTCTTGAGAACTTTTGATATTAATCACATTTTCAAATCTCCATCACATCACCAAACAAGGGCAACCACCAGTACCCTACCCTCAAGATCTTGTGCCTACAACAAAGTGACCTCCACATCCACCTTGGTGAAACTCAATGATGATTTTCTAGGAGTCTTTCTCACCTACACATTTCAATAATGCTCCCCCCAAATCCTTCCACATCAGCTCATAGTTATTCAACGAGTATTTCTATGCAAACAATTTGAAGTTCTACTTTCAGCCTTATTTAGTTCCTCTGGGCATGTCAAATTCTTGAGATAATATAAAATGTTAGTATACCATTTGCAACCCTCTAACACACAAAATTTAGATCTTACAACATTGGCTCAATTGACTTCAATCACTTCCAAGTTTGATTTCACCATTAATTTTTCCAATCCTTAACCTTGGGCCAAGTTGGTGATCTGAATGTCCAATTCAAACTCTTGTATTTTGTTAATACATCAACATCTCTTCCTAGAAACCTCTTGTTGCATTAAGATATACTTCACAATTGTATGAGAAACTAATGCAATAGCCCTAGCTCCCACAAGGTACAACCTAAAATGCTTACCAACCTTCACCAACGCATATGCTTGTTTTCCCATAATTGAATGTTTCACCTCAACATTCTACAAAGACTTACTAAAGAAGGCTATAGGCTGCTCAAAACCATCTTGATTTTTTTGTAGTGGCATAATAGCCATTGTATGGAATGGAGACAACTGAAAATAGCTGAAATGGTCCAAAATAATTTGGACTTGCCAATAATACTAGGGCCTATTTCAATGCTTCCTTTACTCCCACAAATGACACAACAATTTCACCTTCCCACAGTATGGTTGCCCATTTCTCAAAACTTTAAATATTACATTAGTTTATTTGTGAAATATGGTACAAATTGCCTCAAAAAAATTATTTTCCCAAAGAAGGATTAGTTTCCCTTGATACTATTGAGAATTGGAAGTAGGACGACACAATTCACACATTCAAGATCAACCTTTCTTTGAACACAATATATCCAAGCAATTTCCCTTCTTCAACACCAAACATGCATTTCTTGGGATTTAGAGAAATCCCAAATTCCAAGCATCTTTTGAATATAGCTTCCAAATGGTCCCAACAATCTTTTTAGTCCTTAGAGAATGTTGTCAAATCATCCTAATAGACCACTATTATTCTGTCGATTAGACATGAAGGTCAGTCACAACCTTCAATCATAATCATTTCACACATGCACTTGATAACAACAAAAATCTTGCTATTCTTCATCTCCTACACCTGTGCTAGTTTCAATTTCAAGGCTTGCAAATAAGGGTGGTACTATCACTGCATTGGAGTTGATCCTTATACCTTTATTGCTCTGATTTACTCTGATTTGTTTTGTTCTTTTTAGCAATTATAGAATTCCCATGAGAAAATGTTGTATCTGACAAGGCATGAGCATCAGCAGGAAAGACATCATCATCATAACTTCCTAGTGAGATTTTCTAACTTGAAAATTGGAAAGTGGGGCATGTCAAAGGTGAGCTTTTTGGTTTTGCAAAATGGATCTACTTTGTTTTTTCAGGAATTTAAGTATTTTTTTTAATTTGCCAAGTTTTTGCCAAGTCATCGAATCCAAGTAAAAAATGAGTCTATTGAGTTTTGTCAAGTCACTAGTTTTCAAACTATGATTACATCCATCCCACCCAATCTTTCCCTTTTCTTGATCACCCTTTGTTCATAAGCAATTCTAACAAAAGTCAAGGTTTGAGAACCCAATGAAGGGTTGTCAAAACCAAGCAACTCGGCTCAAACACACCAAAACAATCATGCAAATGCATGGAGATTGAATGGTACAATGTAGATCTTTATTGGAATCACAATTGAAAGATTACATATCAGGATGTAAGGCTGAATTCCTACTACAATGATCTCTTACAATTTTGGAAAAAATTAAGAAATTCAAAGATTAAAAGATAAATCCAATATGAAATCCAGGGATGCATACTTATACGCATCTTGTTTCAAAACAGAACCTGTTACAATCTCCCTAAGATCAGGACAACATCTAATTTTCGTGCACTATTAGAATAAGACTTTTCTGCTCAAGGTGGATCAATTCAAGTACAAATTCTTTGAGGCACACTAAGTACTGCTGGTGCCACTTGAGATCCAAGGCTCCAGTTGTAAAATGGTCCCATGTCTTGGTGCAAATTTTTGAAATTAAATTTGAATTTCAGCCTAGGTGCAACCAGTGATGCCTTCCTCAAGATAAACCTTTATTCATATAGGAACTCATGGGCTAGGAATTTGAATGGTATAACCATAAAAACCAAGATTGGATAAGTCCTTGATAGTTGCTAAGTGTAGAACATGATCTACTTGCTACTGCACACTCAAGCTGTTAACATGAGAAGAGACATTTGATAAGACCATTTTGTACCTAAATGTGATAAGAATGCCACAATAGAACCCCCTTGAATCAATGTAGGATCATCGCAATCATCCTAAAAATACAAAAGAAAGTACAGACCCCCTCTTCAAATGCACAGAAAGAAATCTGTAAAACAAAGGAAAGAACACAAAATATTTCTGGTTGATATATGATTAATATTTACAATTACGTCGAGGATGCTCTTGCATCAAGTTCAAGCTTTAACTCACTAAACCCTCAAATTCTGTCCAGCAAAACCCCTCAAACATTCAGTCTTAATAATGTTGCTCCTTCTAGCTTGGCATTGTTGCATATATATTTGCACAACACTCCTCTATGCATATCTCCTATCTCTTCTCCTTTGCACTGTAATAATGCCAGTTCTCTTATTTCAAACTAAACTAATCACAACCTATCATTTCTTCTTTGAATCTTAATAGCTTCACTCCTCACCCTTTCTTATTTGTTTTACCATATCCCTCTCACATTCTCCTTTGCCTCCCTTTGCCCCCAAGCTCCTTCACCCCTCCTCTATTTCCTCCCTCTTATTACAAGAGCACAGCACTTGTCACAACATGTTGTATCTCCCTTCTTTACCTATTGACAAGGTTAATCTTGAGTTGAGAGTGCTTACTGGATATAATTGTGTATTAGTTTAGATGCTAAAAACAAACACGGTTATATCCAGAAGCACTCCCAGCTCATTATAAATTACTGTGGAAAAATTATGTCTATTAAGGTTAATCTTTCTTGATTGTCAAGCCCTAAACAGATTTTCCTTTTCTTGATTAACAATTTTACTCTATTAGAACCTAATACTCAGTATATCCTAAACTTATATCAATTATACAATATAATTACTTTGTATAAGAAAAATTTCCTTATAAAAAAAATGATCCTGCATTTGCAGCAGCAAGAGTAATTTGCAACAACCTGTCCTGTTGTAGATATATACCAATTACTAAAGGGTAAGCCTTATACGCCATTTGTAGATTATAACCATGTTCATTCAAAAGTCACTGATTCTTAGGGTATCAAGTTTTGAAAGGCCTCCATAATGTCACTTTCACTAAACTACCTACAGTTTTGGATTGTAACTCAATGCCATAGATTTTTGAATCATAAACCCAAAGGAGAAGCATTGATCAATTTACATGCAGATTCTTGTCTATCTTACATCTTCAAAGTAGAAGGTGCGTTTTGTAATATTTGGGCAATACACAGAAGAAAAAATTCCCTCCAAAAAAAGGTAAAGCTGAAAATAATCCCTATTTGAGAATAGTATTAACAAAAGGTAAACAAAGAATTTGATATTTTAAGCTAAATAGGATCTCCCCTTATTATCGATGTTTTCGTAGTTGAGTATGAAAGGTATAATTTGGCTATATGGAAAAAAAAATTGCGTCTTTGTGCGGCAGGATTTTTCACTATGAAAATTGTCAATCTGGATGACATGCGATTAATGCCAAGAGATTGTTGTTTCTAAGAAACAAGTTGGGCTTTTCCCTAGCTTCAACCAAGTGGCTTTGGCTTCCCTTTTGGCTAAAAAAGTGCTAGACTTCTATATCTGTTTTGGCTAAAAAAGTGCTTGTGGAAGTTGGCTATGACGCTGGGAAATTCATTTGGCTATCTCACTATTGTGGTTGCGTTGGGAAGAATTACATTTTGGAAAAGGTTTCTGAGAGGAGATAGCCTTAATTTACTTAGACAAAAGATTGCAGCCCAATTTGATTTATGAAAAATTTAATATCGGTATGTAGGGAAAAGCAACAAGTGTGATAATTTGTCTACACCAAAATTCCAAGTTACTCATGAAATAGGTTTTCCAAAACCTCTTTTCATAAATGTCTCCCTTTGAAATGAAAACTTCAATACTTTTAATAATCTAGCAATAAATTGCAAAGTATCTAGATAGGGAAGTTGATTGACCTAAGGCAATAACTGTTCATTTCAAAATTCAAATGAATTAGCAGCAAGTAGTAGGGAGTGATAAGAGTGAAGGATCCATTACTACGGGCTCTTGAACATCTCTGCATAAATCATGGGAGCCCTCAAATGTAGAGGTCAGATTAGGTGGTGTGTGTACAATGTAACCACATACCCAACCAAAGTTCTGATACCATTGTAAAACCTGTGGGGTTGTGGTGTTGTAAATGAGATGAGACCCCGACACACAAAGGACTCAAGTTTGCAACTCGACAAGCCTGGACAATCTATGTATGCCTCAGTATTTTTTATTTAAACAAAATTATCGTGTATGAAATCAGACAAGATGTTTAATGACCATTAGGTCAAACTAGCATGTAGGATCCATCAAAATGTGTCTGCTATAAACATGATCCTTCCTATGGCTATCTAGGCTTTAAGTATATTCTCATGCTTTGTTTAAATGTTTCCATTTTACATTTGATGCACTTTATTGTGACCCCAAATACTTATGTACTTGTGCCTCATATCATTATTTTTGGATTTCATGTCTACTTTACCTAAGTTTTCATAGAATAAAGTAGAACAGATACTTAAAGTGCCCAATTCATTGCTGAAAGCATAGTATTGAAACTTGGCCAGTACTTGCGAGTCGAAATTGAGAAGCATCAAAACGCCATTAACTCGCCTAGTTGAGCTTTGCATAGTTTTTAACGAATTTTGCCGAGTGGAAGTATTTTTTAGGTTTGCTGAGTCGCTGAGTCCCAGTCAACATTGAGTAGAAAACGATAAACCGCCATTAATTCACCTAGCTGAATTTTGCTAAGTTTTTAGACGAATTTTGCCGAGTTTAACTCTTTTTTGAATTTACCTGGTCGCAAGCTTCTGAACTATTGCTGGAAGTGCTTGTCTCAAAATAGAGCGCAACAGAGTTCCATTCTTATTATTTGCTCTGTAATCCAGACATATTAAGAAAAAAACAAGAACGAGGTTGAATCCCTCTATTTAGTTTTTGGTACTGTTTAAATCTGAGGGACGTTATCCCCATCCCTCAAAAAATAATTCAAACACAACACCTCAGGTGCCAGAACAAACGGCAACCTGAGGCTTCACCGCACTCATATGTGCCCTTCTTTTTAAATTATCAAATGCAACAATCATCAAAATATTGAAAACAGGGCCTCAAAACTAAACTTAAATCTTTCATTTTCAATTCTTCAAAATTGTAAATACAGATAATTTTAAAACTCCACTTCAAATTTAAAAATTACCTTGGGCTATCAAGGGCACGTCCAAGCTGTCCCTCTTCATTCCTACCCCAAGCCCAAACCTCTCCATCGCAGGTAACAGCCAATGAATGGTAGTGTCCAGCTGTCACGCTGCTGACGTGGCCAGAGAGGCCCTCCACGTGGGTGGGTACGTGTGCGTCTCCCGGAAAGGGCAGACCCAGTGCCCCATGGCTCCCATCTCCGAAGCTGTAAACCGCTTTCGCACTGTTCCGGTTATTGCAAATCCACCTTGTATTCGGCTTTGATGCAGATGTCAGTAGGCAAAAATATATGCTTCGGCCGCTGCTCAAGAGGAGTTTGGCTGTGGAAAAGAGTCTCATTGATTTCTGTTGTGGCTTTTTGTGTATGGGGTTATCGTACTTCATTCATTTTCGAGTTCAGGGGGTTAAAGTTGTAGAGGAGTTTTGGAGATGATGTGTTGTAATGCAAAAATTAGAGTTATCATCATGGTTTGATTTTTAAACAAGTTGTGTTTAATTTGGGTGGGAAGATATATTATTGTTTAATATGTTGATTAGTTTAAAATATTATTGTTTTCAACATAAAAGTTAAAACTAGCAATCGCACCTTGGTGTGCAATGGGTATGCCGAAGCACCTTGGTGTGCAATGGGTATGCTGAAGAGGTGTGGAAGGTCATTTTGGAAATAAAAAGTCTAATTTCTGGGTATATTTGTGCAGTGGACGTATTAATGGAGAAGTGATATGCTTCCATTTACAAAGACCCAAAGTTTAAATAGAACCTTTGAATTAGGAAAATAATCAAGCTCCTTTACAATTAATATCTACATGTATGGGTCTATTTTGTTTGGCATTTCTATTTTGTCATTATAACATCCCCTTGTTAGGTTTGTCAGTGTGTTGTGTGGTCTGAATAATTTCCACCTCTTTATTTGAACTTTTGTTGGATGGTGTCGCTGACTACATAACATTTGACAGTTAAATTAATCAAAATTAATGTCACATATAGCCATTGTAGCCATTGAAACATAAAACTAGGCTTTTCCATGGCACTTCATTTATTGCCACCATTTTTTCTTAATCAGTGTGAATGGTATGTGAATGATTAGTTGTCAATTTACACTCAAATTCATGAATTAGCAAGATTCATAGTTTACAAGTGTGGTTATAGTAATGCCATTTTTAAAATAAAATGTATGTGCACATTTGCACATAAAAAATAGAATATGTTGTTCTTTGAAAGACCCCAATAATTTCTCATTCACCCATTTGGAGTAATATTTGGCATGCATGTATCTACAACAAGTTGTCTCATTTGAGTGAATACTTAATATGTATTGTCTAGCTTTTTGTGAAGAAGAATATAAATGATTTATCTTCTTCTTACAATTTTGTCGCCATATTCGATTGTGAAAGGAAAAAAATTGCATAGATAAATCATTTATTTATAGATCTAAACAAGAAAGAATTTAAAACCCAATATATATTATGTACAACACCAATAGAAACATGTAAGCCAAAAAATAAAATTACATCCTATACATTCTCATGTAAAGAAAATAACAATAATCTCACATCCAACAATTTTATTAATGAATTTGTCTTTGTGATAGATGCATGAAATATGAGTAGTCCTATTGAAATATGATCCATGCAACTCGAGATTTGATTTGATACATATAATCCTTAAAGATGGTACACATAACTAGTATTAATTTTCCAAATCTAGTTTACATACGTCTTTATGTATGCACAGATGGAATATATCAGCCATGGAAATACATAGCTATTTGTAAAACTTAAAATATGGCATTTGACTAACCTATTTTCTATCATATATAGAAAAAATGTTGGTACATATTGTTACTTGATACATATTGTTACCAAATACAACCCACAGAATGTTAAAAAAAATTAATACACTATTTGAAAGTGAATACTTGTGAATGCAGTTTCTTATATAAACTTAGCCCATCAAGAAAGGAATAGAAATAATAGGATTTTTTTTTTTACCAAATGTTATTCAATTACATCCATCATTAGATTAAGATGACCATACATAGATGAAATTAATAAGCATTGTGTCAGTAAAATATTTGAGTTGCAGGAGTGTTTGGCCCTATTTTGTTTGTGCTTTTATGTATTTACATACCTATAGGAAAATTGTAAGTAATCAATTGAGGGAGTTTTTTATTAAGTATGCAATGTGGATTTTTCAAGTTGGAAGCTGAAAAGATGTAAATCAATAAAATAGAAGTAACTAACCTAAAGGTGTTTTTGGTATGAGTGTTCGTTTAGGAGTTTGAATTTGATAATGCCAATAAGTGTGCTTCCTCTTACTTCCGATGAGCTACATATGGGCTTTGTTGCATATGTGCATATATCATTCAAATGTGAAGGATGGTTTAATGTCCATGCTTGCAAGTTCACACACTCTAAAAATAGTTGTGAATGTTAGGCCTTGTTGGTCCACATTGATGATGTCAATTGTTGCCTTTTCAAGTGTTAGGCCTTGTGATTTGTGCATTGTTAAGGCCCATGCCATTTTTAGTGGGATTTGACGATGTCGACCACGACTCAAAGGGCTGATAGGGAAAAAAAAATTATTATTGTGGTCCCAAGCAAGGCCTATGTAAATATTGAATTGAACAATAACAAACAATACAAGTGAAGGAAAATTCTCAACATTCTTGTAGACTATTTCTTTGACTTGCCCAAGTGCACCATTAGCAAGGCCTATTTCCACCCATAAATTTGAACATAACAATTTATCAGCATAGTCTCCTTTGTTATAACATTAACACGACACATAGGATCAACTAGAACACTAGTCACGGTGTTCCTGTTGACTAAATCATTAGCTATAACTTTCACCTCATAGGAGCTACCTATGAATGTAAATAGGATATATAAAGTAAGCCTTTTTGTTTCCTGTGGATGTTCTTGTTTCAATTATAGTTCTTCATTATGTGAATGCTTGATATATAACTATGAAAATTATTCCTTAGCTTTTGTATTCGGTCAATATTGGGTATATCCCATCACAAAGCCGCCATCAGATTCATCTGCTAGACATTGATGAACACATATTGTCTAGATTTGAACTTGGTGGCCCCCTAAGTTGCTTTGCAATTAACAATGCAACAGGTGTTGCCAAATACAATAGCATTTCTTGGTTATGTAGTGAGACCATTTCATTTGTTGCAAATAGATGTATTGAGGATAAGAAACCAAATTGCTTGATAGAGGTCAATATTGGTTAGAACTTGCCAATATTTTTGATCATAGGTTCTGCATTTTGCAAATTGGAGAGGAGAGAATGAAATGAAATATGTGTAAGATCTTTACCGATTTGGCTAGATATTTTTTTAGTGTGATAAGTTTTGTGAAGTTGCACCATAGAGTACCTCCATATGATGTTGAGGCATACATAGGGATGTCCTTGACCAGTGGAAGTTTTCCAAGATCACCAAAGAGCATGATTGAGTGGCCTCCAAATAATATTTGGTTTTTGTTGGCGAATGCTTCATGTAACCTCATGTCAATGCGTTGAAGCAACTTGGGTCCAATGAAGCTCATTTCATCATCAGTATGTACTGAATGAAATACATGCTTTTCCTAGAAGCTTGCTAGCTTTTGTCCTTGCACGGGGTCCATATCTTTGATAGGTATTTGAAGGGAAAAGTGGATTTTCGATGCTTCTATGTTGAATGTTGCTACACCTATAAGTGCAAGAAGTAGTAATGGTGATTGGCCATTTTGGGTTGAGCTCATGAGTGTAGTTTTGATGGATTTTATCAAGTGTGATTTACCTATTCCAACAGTTCCTTGAGCAATTAATTTTAGAGGAGGTTGGAAAGTATCAACATTTAGGTGTGACAGAACTCTATCAAATGCTTTTTGTTGTTGGACATATAGCTCATGTTGGGTAGGGAAAGTGGTAAGATGGCAAACTTGAAATGTTGGATGGTTGGATTCTATGAATGTAGTTGCAAAGACTTGGTGGTGTGGATTGATTTGGGAAGATCCCCAATCATGGTGCAAGTCAATGTCACGGTGACCAAGCATGTCTAGTTCATCAAAGTGGAGGGGAAGGCATGGGTATAGGTGAGAATAGTTTCCATTCAGATGGGTTGTTATCATCTTCTTGATCAGAAGAGGTGTTGGAATCAGTATCTTTAGGAGCTTCTATTATTGTGTGTAGCACATGCCAAGAATGATAATTACATGCAAAAATCTCCTCTATAATTTGAGTGGATGATGAACCAAAATCATTGTGAATGTTGTGAAATGGCTTGTATAGTAGTAGTTCACTCCAACAAAAAGCTTCAAATTTTTTGTCGTCTTTTGTGGGGATGGTTATGAAGCGTGGGGAGAAACACAAAATGGCATGTATGGAGTGCTCTTTCCATTGGCTATGCTTTCGAGATGGTTTGAAAGTCCATTTTCTATTGGCATCAACATCAATTAATCTTTTAGCAATCAATAAACAAACGTATTGTCAAGCACAATTTGAGTATATTCTCTAACATAGTTACTTATTGATTTACATCAAGCTTCATCAACAATCCATAATCAACTCAGTCACCTTCATTACCACCTTACATTGACATGAATTGTGACATTTTATCATTTTTACTTTTAAATCTTGCATGAAAAGCCTTATAATACTCCTTGACACCACCATTAATTTGTCTTAATTATTATTAGATAGATATATATTGATCCATTTTTAAAACATAATTACAAAACTTACGATGATATATCAACCATAAACAACATAACTTTTACAACAATGATCTAACAAACCATAATTTCAAATTTTAGTTATCTCAAACTTCTAATAAACTAATACTAATTTATACTTGGTAAATATTTATATAATTAAATTTAATATGATTCTAATGATATTTTTTTTGCTTTATCTTTAGTTTAAATAATATTTTATTTTTCCTATCAACTCTTAGGTGGCTTTATTTACCAATTTTGTTATATAATCGATATGAAATGGTTTTTATTAGTCTACCACAATCATAATACTAGGCTAATAACCTCACGTAATTAAATAAGATATTATTATCATTATTTAAACACATTCTACAATGCATACGACCTACCCCCACATGTATTAAAGTTTAAAATTTCAGAGAAGTCAAGCCAAGCTAGGTAGTGTAAGCAAATGTGTTTGTTGGCTCTAGATCTTAGTTTTTCATCAAAAATTCAACATGAACACAATGACTAAAATGACACGTAGATATTTTCCATGAGGGTAACAGATAAACAGACATGAAGAAACAGTTAAATGTGCAAGGGGGGCATCATCAATGCCAATGGTTTATTACCAAATATTAAATGCTCTGTAGTATTATTTAAATTTGGCGGGTAAATTCCAAATCCACGAGGGCTTTGAGTTGTTTGGTCACGAGTCACCACTACATCTAAAATAGTGCCAAACTGCTGATATTCACAAACTGTAGCAGCTAAATCTGGAGGCTAAAAATTCGTTAGTGGGGGTGGGCCTCAAACCATGCGCATTTATATCGAAAAGGCCAACATAGATACTCGGCAAAGCAAGAGAAAGAAACATTAATCATTCACATAATTACGCCCGCCGACAAACATAGACGTAGCAGAAACATTCATGTACTTTACGGTGGTAAAAATTAAACGGGCGAGATTTATTAGACCGTATTGCATTGCTTGAAATCATCTTCTAAGCGTTGATTTCATTAATCAGGTGGGCTATTTTGAAATAGGATACGCCTTCGGCATAAAAATATATTAAAAATAACTGATTATAAATTGAGTCTATTGGTCTTAAAAAGACTTTTGGAATGGCAGTTTCAAAAATTTCAAATGGGTGAAGATAGAACAAGAAGATGAACCCTCCAAACCTCATAGACAAGGTGTAAATCTTTGTGACCTTGAAGATTGTCCATGATGTGAGTATCATAAGTAATTATTGTCTTTATGTTAAAAAAAAAAGTAAAACAAAAGAAATAACAAAGTTGGTAAGAAAGATACCCCAAATGTCGAAACTACAACAAGGAGAACCCCACCAGGAATCAAGAATATAGAGAGGCATTGTAGTCAGCATTCACAAAATTGTTGCACTATTCAAATTTCATATAGGAAAGTCTTGATCACTTCCAATGTCAAACTTAAAATTGTTCCAATTGAAAGCAAGCAAATTTAGCCAAAAAATCAACAAGTTGATTTTCTTCCCTTCTAATATGTCTGCAGTGAACAACATTGAAACTATGAATAAGGATGTTAATGTCTTTCTTACATTCATTAAACTATCACTGTTGGAAGTAAGAGGAAGACTTATTTTTTAAATGATCAATCAAAATTTTAGAGTTGAATTCCAAAATAATATGAGAAAAATGTTTTATCTTAGTTATTAAAAGAGCTTGGCGAATGACCATATATATATTGACATATTAGAGATAAAATTGTTGAACTACTTTCAAAGTTTTGCTTCTAAATGATGATTAAAAGATAGAATAAAAGAACCTAATTGGACAAAAGTTAGAACTATGTTGCAAATGATTAAATAGAATCAAAGTTTTAATTATGATGCAATTTAAAATTATATTTGAACCTGAATGCATTTAACTTAAATTGATTAAAGATGATAGAATTTATAATTATAACATTTCTTGAGTAATCTATGAAGCAAATAGATATAAAAATAGATTAAAAAATATTTTAAAAAATTATAGATAAGTTGCTATCATGAGAGCAATGTCATTTTCATTAATAACCAAATAAAACATAAATACATCTTATCCTTGAACAAGGATTTGGGAGTTCTAAATATTTATCATCTTAAGATGATGGTAGACTAAGTAGCATAACCCTTCTAGAACCTCAAAAGCATTTCAATCTACACAAGATTCATGATATGATCCATGTGAGCAATGTAGAATTTGAACACTTTCATATCATGTCCATTTCTATGCCTTCTCCAAATAGGGCAATTGTTTGTTTATGTTCCTCACTATGACATGTTCTAGCTATGTTGAAGATCCCAACAATGTCCCCAATTTGTTGATGCATGTTAAAGGCATTTATAGCATCAAATTCCAATTACTTCAACCGTACATGAATAAGGCCATTCGTAGTGACAATACTCCAATGTTTTTTTCTGAAAGATTATTATGAAATTTTCTAGGATGATCTCCACAAGTCTACCATCATGAATATGCTCACCTCTTAAGGGTTTGCAGCTAGGGGAGAGGGACCCATAGTAGGGAAAAGACCAATAGTAGGGATAGAAGTAGTCTTGAGGGGGCTCCACAGTGGAACACCTTAATGTCCACTTGCAAAACACTTTTTTCCATGAAGTACATAATCTAACAAATCATGAGATGCCACATCAACAAAACATATTCACATGACGTAGTGCCCTATTATTGGATTGTATGTGGTTTTTGAGCTTTTTTGGATACCTCAACAAAAAGCATGCTAATGTGGCATCATATTTGATGATGTGACCCTAAATTTTTTTTTTTTGGTAGGTGAGTAGCCAAATAAATTGTTGTCCAAATTTGGGACTGATTTGAAATTATTTAGTATGAAATTTAAAAACCAAGAGTTAGGGTGCCCTACTGTCGGCCCCTCTACCCTAATAACCTTTTGAATGACGTTCTCTTCGTCCACATTTTCTATTTTGAACACTCCTATTTAGTTGTTCTTAGGCATCTGCAGCGTCATAGGGGTAGAATATGCCAGATATTTGCATTTTATTATTGCCTCTGAGTAGGAGATGTGTATATATATATATTTATTCTCTTTTAGTGAAGTTCAAGGAGTGAGTGAATCACTATTGAATCCCATTTGAGAATTGGAGTTCAGACTAATACATGATATGTTGATTCACGATCTAGCTTTAAATAGCCAACATCATTTGATGGAGCAATATCGTAAGGGGATGTTATTACAATGGTGATTGTGGCAAGTGACAATCTCATCCTCAACCATTTTGCAAGCTTTTTTTGTTAGGAAATTGATCGTTTGATTTCCCTCATGATAATAGTGTGAAAATGATGCATTGTCCAACTCATCAAAAAGTGACCTTATTGATTCTACAATGTTTTTATTTTTCTAATTTATTACTTTCTTACTTTGAGTGGCATTGATGCATATGAGGGAGTCCCCTTCAATATCAATGTTTATGTTTTTTTCTTTTTTGCAAAGTTGTAATCCGGTTAATAATGTCATGAATTTTGCTTTGTTTTTGGTGTGTATAGGTAATTTCTTAGATATTGCCTAGATGAGCTAACTCTAAGCAATCCTTATTGCAACGTCGACACCAAATATGTCAGGATTTCCCTTTGTAGTGCCATCTAAATTCATCTGAAGTCTCCTTTTAGGTGATGGGAACCATTTGATAGATGTTTTTAAGTTTTTTTTTTTTGGGTACATGAACAAAAAAAAATTGGTATGCTTAGGGTTCCCCATTTTTTTATGATCTCCCCATCCCAAATAATAAAGGCTTTGAGGAGGAAGAATTAATTTTGTCCATCACAACTTTTTCAATTGCTTTCTCAATTTTATTTATAACCATTTAAACATTTTTTTTTCATTTCACTGATATTATGTTGTTTCTTTCCTTCCATATTTTTGCATATGAGAAGAGATGGGCCTAAGACACAGATGCCTTCCCACATAGATGGACAAATTTGTGGCCAACTCATAAACAAATTGTATATGTTCCTTGGAATAGCCCCCTTCGAATTAAGACTACTACATAGTGATTTCCAACATTCATTGGCAAAGATACAATTAATAAAAATATGGTTAACAATATCCCCATCTATTTTGCACATTACACATTGAGAGGGACCAACTATTCCAATAGTATTGAAAAGACTACTAGTTAAAATCATTTTGTTCAATGCAATCCAAGCAAAGGCACCGACCTTTGGGAGAGTCCATTTGTTTCAACATAATTTTATTGGCCATTTGGTGCTTTCCTCCATCATAGATTAATTTTGTAACCAATTTAAACTATATAGGAGCTTGATTTGGAGCCAATCCAAATTATTTTGTCCTTCAAAATTGGATAGATGTTCCTCTTTTTAATTTATTTTGATAAAGCATGCAATGAGTTCGAAGGCAGTCGAAGGGCCTTTATGTGTGCTTGATCCCAAACGAAACCATTATTTATTTTCTTCAAATAGTCCTTAACATATATGTCACCTATGCTTGATAACAATTTTTTTCCCACAACCAACTCAAGAATACCCACAAGGGGAGGGAGGAAATTCCGTAAATCCATCCAAAACTTTTCCATGTGTCCATTATTAATGACCCATGAGATATGTACAGTGATAAGATTGTGACAATTTAGCATAAAGTTCCATATTTGGGAACCTCATGGTGGATTCAAATTCATGAGTATTTGACAATTATCATCATAACCTAGACATTTTTTTGTAGAATCTGACATTAGTGTGCATTTAGATTTTCATACATTTTTCATATAGGTTTTTCCCCAAGAGCCTTATTTTGTTTTTCAATTTGTCCAACACAATTTGAACCCCATTCTATTTTTTCTTACAAATAATTTTCCAACCTATTAGAAGTGTTTTTTCTTCATTGGAGCCTTCCCACAGAAAACTTTCACAATTCCTTCTACTTGATTCTTGGATTTTTTTATTACTTGCATGCTCGAAAGTTGGTAAATTGGAATAGAATATAGTACAACCTTAATCATATAGATTATCCCAAGGAGTGTTAGCCATCTACCTTTCCAAAAGACAAACTTACTCTTGCATTTGTTCACAATTTCATTCCAAAGACATGTTTTGATAGAACCTTTAAGTAGTGGAACTCCCAAATGTTTACTTGGGAGTTTATCTTTGTTGAAATTTAACAAGGATATAAGATGCCTTTGTATGCCTTTTCTTGTGTTAAAAAAAAGATATAAATCATTTATCTTTGTCAATTACTTTTCCAAAAGCAGTGACATATTTATCCAACAAAAATTTGATTGATGAGGCCACATGTATGTTTTTCCATATAAGATTGTATCATCAACAAATTATTGATGTATGACTAGTACGAAATTGTTGGCTACCAAAAACACCATGCCATCACCCTTGACACGAAAATGAATTCATAGCCCTATCTAATGCTTCAATAATAATAATAAAGAGGAAGGGGGAGATAGGGTCATCTTGATAGAGGCCTCTTGTTTCCTCAAAGAAACCACATAGACTCCCATTAACCAATATATAGTACTGCACACTAGATATACAATTGAAAATCCATTTGATCCAATGGGTGAAAGCACAGAGTTGAGTCCACATAAGGTGGAAGTTTTGGCCTTAAAAAAAACCCTAAAATCGAGCTAAACGAATCAGGATCCCATTTTTTAGCAATCGAGATCTCGTTTCACTTCGAGGTCCCGAGCCTAAAATTAAAATGGGATCCCATTTTATTTCAATGTCCTGAACCTAGATTTAAGAAACATGATCCTAATTGCTAAGAAATGGGATCCTGATTTCTAATAAGTAGGATCTTGTTTTGTAGAAGTATTTACTTTTAAAAAAATTGATTGTGAACCCATTTTTACCTGCGCTATGAATGGGATCGCGGGTGAGCGAAAGCGATTTATGGATTTCAGGTGAGTCATTCCTCATTTCTTTTCAATTTTTTTCATTTTTTGGTATTTAGCTATGTATTTAGGTTTTTTTTGTGTATTTGTATTTGTGTTTACATTTTTTTATTTGAACCTTCCTACAAAACAATGAAACCCTACATTCAATTTCAAAATTAAAAAACTTACCTGAAATCAAGCAAAATGACCCTAAACTATTTCCATTTGCAATGTTTAGGGTTTCGGGTTTAATTTGAATTGCTTTATGTTTTAAATTTGTATGCAACTATTTCAAAATGGAAATTTTTTTTTTGCATTGCTTTATGTTTTAAATCTGTATTCAACTATTTCAAAATGGAAATATTTCATTTGCATTGCTTTATGTTTTAAGTCTATATGCAAATATTTCATTTGCATTGCTTTATGTTTTAAATATTTATGCACAAACACGTACTCTCTAACATATTGACATGCATATAGTTTTCTACTAGCATAATCCTTGAACCTCATTTATGAAAGGTTTAAAAAACTCTCAAGGTTCACCTAAAATTTGATCAAATCAATCAATCTGGAATCAAACCAATAAAATTAATCAATCTAATTAACTTAACAAGAGCCCTAAACTCAAGAAATCATTATCAAAGTCCTTATAAAGATTCAAGATCAAATATATCATAAGTCTACACTAGCAACCTTGGGAAATTTAGCCCACAACATGTAGCACCATCAAGTGCTAACAAGGATTCTAGATAAATAGGATAAGGAAACTAAGGTTACATGCATTCCAATAATGGAAAAAAGGCTAAATTAAACTAGGAGATGATCAACCTTAAGGAGGAATAAAATAGATTCATGATATAATAATTCAATAAAATTCCCCTAATATTTTATGATTTAGAACTCTAATATTCAACTCCACTTCTAATTTTTTTTTATAAATTTTCCTTGTGAAATGAGAGAAGATAGAGATACTTGTTTTCTATTCTTGTATTAACAAGGCATGCAATGTGTTTTAAGTACCAAATTTTATATCAATCACTACCAAGTTTTTAGGGAAATGAATTTTATAAACTTGATCAAATTAGGGAACAAAAGAGAGGGAAAACAATCATTTTACAAAATTTTATAGGGGTCCTATAGGATCATGGTTCAAATCTAAAACTTCTCCTTCATTTGCCTATTATCTAAATATTTATTGTGATCCTCATTACATCTTGTTTGAACTCTATTAAAAATATTTTTTTACTTTTTTCAATCAATATTACTTTAAGTTATACTAAGTGTACAACATACAACACCTATGACATGAATCCAAGTTCAACAACCTAAAATTTTGTCAAACACTGAAGCACTATACATTACATAGAACATAATATTAGGTGTGATGGAGATCCCAAAGTGATACCTGTAAAGTAATTTAAAACCACAAATTTCATCGAACACATTGTCAAACTCTTCAATGATAAGTTCAAATTGTGGTTACAATTTAATAGAATCAACTTTGATGACATCCAAAAAATTACTTAATATAAATATTTTCACTAGATCTATGGTCCATTAAAGCTTAAGTTTGATTCAAATATGGGCCCATTTTTCAACATAATATAAAATGTGAGGAGGTCATCCATTTACTAAGAGTGAACAATCTTAGCTTATGCAAATGAGGTCATGTTTGTGGCTTGGTCTTTAACAAGGTTTCATCGTATGACCTAGTCTTTCCAATGAAACCTAGTATAATTCTAATGTAACTTGTATGGATCTATGTGCATATGTGTCTTGACCCATTTGTTACAAAGTTTTGTGCCAAAAAGCATAACAAGATTGTTTTCAAGACAAAAGGAGAAGACCTAGACAAGTATCTTAGTCACAAGCCAATCACCTATAATTATCAAACATGATTGTTGTCATTCCTTGAGCACAAACATGCTATTGAAGAGATCTAATGAACAAGTGTATAATGAAAATATGCGCCTCTAACTTCCTACTAAATTGTATTACTCAAGTACATGTGTCACGCCAACTTCACCAAATTTGATCCCTTTGCTTGTCATCATGATAAAGTGATTATACATTAACAATAAGAGGCCATCATATGTTATTAATTACCTCCTAAATGCACATTTTAAAAAATAGTATATTTAATTTAATGAAATTTGGTTGCCTTGGGAAACTTCACCAAATTATATCCCCTTAAGCCATCATTTTCTCCTAAGATGTAGTTAATTTATATATCCCCTTAAAACTATACTTACGACCCCTTAAGTCATCCTACGATTGTTTTCAAGACAAAAGGAGAAGACTTAGACAAGTATGTTAGTCACAAGCTAAGCACCTATAATTATTGAACAAGATTGTTGTCATTCCTTGAGCACAAAGATGCTAATGAAGAGATCTAATGAACAAGTGTATAATGCAAATATGTGCCTCTAAATTCCTACTAAATCATATTACTCAAGTTCATGTGCCACATCAACTTCACCAAATTTGATCTCCTTACTTGTCATCATGATAAAGTGATTATACATTAATAATAGGAGGCCATCATATGTTATTAATTACCTCCTAAATTTACATTTTAAAAAATAGTATATGTAAATGAAATTTGGTTGCCTTGGGAAACTTCACCAAATTTTATCCCCTTAAGCCATCATTTTTTTTCCTATGACAGTTGATTCATAGATCCCCTTAAAACTATACCTATAGCCCCTTAAGCCATCCTACGATTGTTTTCAAGGCAAGAGGAGAAGACTTAGACAAGTATCTTAGTCACAATCCAAGCACCTATAATTATCGAACAAGATCATTGTAATTCCTTGAGCACAAAGATGCTAATGAAGAGATCTAATGAACAAGTGTATAATGCAAATATGTGCCTCTAAATTCCTACTAAATCATATTACTCAAGTACATGTGTCACACCAACTTTACCAAATTTGACCCCCTCGCTTGCCATGATGATAAAGTGATAATACATTAACAATAGGAGGCCATCATATGTTATTAATTACCTCCTAAATGTACATTTTAAAATATATTACATGTAACTTAATGAAATTCGGTTTCCTTGGGAAACTTCACCAAATTTTATCCCCTTAAGCCATCATTTTGTCCTAGGACCTTAATTCATAGATCCCCTTAAGTCATCCTATTACGACCCCTTAAGCCATCATAATTTCTCCTAATTTAATGTAATTTTTAATGAGATTTCACATCACATTAACAATTTGTTTTTTTCATTTACATGCCTTAGACATAAATGAGCCTTACACATTTTTTCATTTGTATTCAATTAGGTCATTTATATCATGGATTAAGGGGATTTTTAACAAAAAAATTTAAGGGGATTAAATTTACCTAGAAATTTAGCATTTTGTGTATGTTTTAAGTTTATTTTTTAGTATGTACATGCATTAAAATTACATAGTTAGATCTTATATTTTGAAATTTGTATGTATGGTCAAGTTGAATGATGCATGTATGCATTGTACATCCTATTTTTTTCTTTTAAACATGTATCTTAAATTTTTAAATGTGTATGTATGCTCAAGTTGAATGATGTATGCATGTATCATATTTAAACACTCATGTACATTTAAAATTTAACTATTTCTTGTAATTTTGTACTTGTTTGTTAATTTTGTATAAGTTTTGCAAGTTCACTTATATAGATCATGGGTCAGTTTGATATTGATGATATCCTCAATCCACCACCTCAACGCCCTCCACCTCCACCCCTCGCCCTCGCCCTCCCCCTCCCCTTCCCCCTCTACCCCCTCCACCTCATAACCTCCCACCTCCACCACCTAGATATGATGAGGCTCGCTTGCGAGCGTGGATCAGTGATAACGTTAAATCAATTCAAGATCAAATCAATGCTATTCAAAATGAAGCATTGATTCCACCACACTTGAGACATTGTGCATCTGTAATACAAAAATTTGTTGATGACGTTAGGTCCATTGATGTGGACTTAGATAGACATCATTGATGGCAAGAGGAGAGGAAACAATTTTATTCTGATGGTCTCTCCTACAAACAAATTTTGGACCATAAAATAACAAAATCCCATCTTGTGCCCTTTTTTGTCGACCCTGTCACCAACCAACACATTCTTGCAAACAAACCAAGAATATTAGTGAGGTGGTGCAGACATCTACAAATGTCTACCAATTTTTGGGATCGATGGTGGATGGTATTTGACCAACCACCACATGCTAATTTGGATGTCCCTCTATATTTTTTGAGGAAATTATATACAAAGTTTGTGTTGGGACAAAAACCCAATTATTTTGATTTTAAATCATTTCAGGGTGTTGGTGGCAGCATGCCACAACAAAGGTTAGGGGCACAGGTTGATCCCCGATGACTTGTACATGCACTCAACCTCTTGTAGATCCTCCTGCTACTGCCATTCCTGCACCCACACACCATTGTGCAATGGCATACACACTAGGATCTTTGAGTGCACTCATAGCCAACCTTGACGAGCAAACTTCTACAATGGCAGCTAGGGCTAGAGAGTGAGACCATGAAGGAGCATTGTATGGAGTTGGTCCTAGTACCACTCCTATGTTGATGCCTCACATATGTACCAGTTATCATCAACTATATTATGGACTTGATCAGGCTACACCCAATTTGGGTGCACATGGAGATTTTGATGATATCAATTCATACGTTGAGTTTTTTACCATTGAGCATCACCCTACAAACATTTTGAATGTATAGGTATAAATATACGTGTACATGCTAAATTTATAACAATTTTTAAGGACATGTTTTTAATGAACATGTATATCAAAAACATTGAAGAGTTATTTAACAATCAAATTGCTTAGTGTATATGGTGACCACAAGGGCATCTTCTGCTCATCGAGTTGTTTTACATCGAGACCAGTGCAGATCGACAACCCTTATGGGGTATTTTGATTGATTTTTGTAATATATTAAATAATTTTTTAACTTGATTTTAATTTGTAATTTAATCTTGAACATGTGTTTTAAATATCTATGTTGGTTCAGGGCACTTCCACGTCGATTCCACTAGAGGGATTGTCAAGTGCTCCTCCATTGTCAGGTGTCTCGCATGAGGTGCTCATACATGTATATTATTTTATTTAAAAGTATACTTAAAATTTTGTAATTTGATTTCACTATATCAAACTTGCATGTACTTAAATATTATAAGTGTTATGTCTATGAATAGGTTGACACCAACATGAAGATGGGAATTGGGCACCCATTTGATGCACAAGCAATTCAGGAGACAACTGAATTTTAGGTTGTTTAAAAAAAATTCTACATGTGTGCACAATTTGTAGCTATTTTAAATAGAATAAAACACCTAATCCAATACACTTGCATATATATTTTTTAACCTAATTTGTACACATGTGTTTTAAATTTGACCTTGTAGGACTTTGTTGGTGGCACTTTCTTTATTGATGATGTCACACCACCTCAACCAAGACATGCAAAGCAACCTCATATGGTAATTTAAAATTTTTATTATATTTAAAGTTAATTACAAATTATTCACTGTGAATGACACAAAATAAATTTAAAATTGAATATATATGCTCATGTGTTAAATTTTTTCTTTTATAGCATGAGATAGGTCATGTAGTAGAGCATGCAGAGACAGGACCTATAGAAGAGCATGTTGAGTAGTCTCATAGGGTAATTTAAATATGATTTTACAAATTAATTGAATTAAATCATTTTTAATCATCTTAAATCTTATTTCAACTTTCTTTCTCTTGTACAGATTGATTCAGAGCATGTAGAGACAAGTCTTGTACCAGAGCATGCAAAGCAACCTCACACAATAATTTAAATATGATAAATTATAAATTAAATTGTCATTAAATCATTTTTGATCGACTTACATTTGATTTCAACTCTCTTGCTCTTGGACAGAGTGATTCAAATCATATAGGTAATCCATTTGGAGTGAAAAGGTCTATTGATTATAGAGACGATATGAGTTAGATTATTTCATGGGTTGTATTTGATGAACTTTTTATACATGTTTTAGTATTTCATGGACTTGATCTATATACATGTGTTTCCTTATTTCATGGACTACATATATATACATGTTTCAGTATTTCAGTATAATTTCATGGATTATCAATCTATATATATGTTTTAGTATTTTTATGGACTTAATATACTATTTCATGGACTTTATTAATTGCAATATTTTATGGTATATTACTATTTAATAGTATTTTATTATTAAATTTCAATATTTTCATACATATTATAATATGAAATTGATATGACATTAATGTGAAATTAATATGAAATATATAAGACATTAATGTGAAATTAATATGAAATTGATAGGACATTCAAATATTTGTACTTTACAAAAGACTCATAGTCAAGACATTAATGTGAAATTAAAGTTGAAATTAACAGGACATTTAAATATTTTTATTTTACAAATTTTCAATTCATAGTCAAGACATTAGTAGGACATTAATGTGAAATAATAAGATGTCTTAAGGGGATCAAAGAATTTCTCAAAATTTGTTCAAGGGGATCAAATACTTCAAAGTACATGTCCTACCAAATGATATAATTAAGTATTAGAATTTAGGATGACTCATCATAACAAATGATATAATTAAGTATTAATATAGGATATGTCCTAATAGGATGTCTTAAGGGGATAAAAAAAGTTCTCAAATTTTGCTTAAGGGGATCAAAGAATTCAAAGTACATGTCTCATGTTCAATCACAAATGATATAATTAAGTATTAGAATTTACGACTCATCATAACAATCACATACTATACAAAAATAGTGTTAATGTTAATTACTTTATGTCATAATAGGATATCTTAAGTGGTCCTAATAGGACATCTTAAGGGGATCAAAGAATTCAAAGTACACGTCTTATGTTGGATCATAATTGATATAATTAAGAATTAGAATTTAGGACCACTCATCAATATACTTAAGTATTCATTGAGGATATGTCCTAATATGATGTATTAAGGGGATCAAAGAAGTTCCCAAAATATGCTTAACGGGATCAAATAATTCATGTTCAATCACAATTGATATAATTAAGTATTAGAACTTGTGACCCATCATAACAATCACATATTATACAAAATAGTGTCAATGTTAATTACGCCAAGAGGCATCCTACAATGGAAGCACGAAGTCCATGTACATTGGAAACCTTGGCATTTATTTTGACACTCTGTCATTACAAGTCATCTGCAAGAGTTGCGTAATGGGAGAGGTAGCGGTTGACTTTACATAATGGCAAGAGTGGTAGAGGCAACGACTGGCGTTGTGTAATGGCAAACAATTGAAGTTTAAGATGATGGTGATTATTTAGCGATTTCCTCATACTCTCTGTTAACCTTGATACCATCACCAATGCTTCCATTTCAAGATTTCCATTTCCACTACTTATTTCAAAGAAAACCCTACGTCTGAAGAACCTGCAACTCTCCAACTGTGAACACATGAGAAAAGAGGAGCCGAGGAATCTTCGTTGAAGGTAGAATAAAACTTTCAGGTATGTTGTGATTCACATATCTTTCTAACTGCATGTATGATCGAATACTTCAGATAAAAATTTCATTGCTTGATTTTATCATTGTAATAGCAAGGATCCAGGTTTTCTTGTAATGCCATCAGAAGTTCTTTGAAGAGACTCCTGTCAGGTTTAAATTCGTGCATTGAAATCATATTATAAAAGCCATAAGTAGATACCATTCAGGAATCATAACTCGATAGAATACACAACTTCAATTCTTTATGCTTTAAATTAAATCTGCTATCAGCTACTAGCCTCGTTTAACTATTGATTATTGTTGTCTATTATTTGAGTAGTAATGAATGCAGAGACCACTTTTGTACCCTGAAGTAATTCTGTTGGTCGAAGAAGAATCTGCAGTTGTCATGGAACATTGCGATTCTTACTTGCAACTAGGTTAGAGCTTATCCCTTTCATTAATGATGCACATAACTTTGGAGACATGCATTCTCTGGTTTTACTGTCTGTTAATTTTATGGGAATAAGATTAAATTTGTCTATTTTAAGCTTTTAGAAACACATTTGCTTTGTGATTAATTATTGTCACTGTAAATTAAATTCTAAATAGACATATGGTTATTCAAACTGTTTCTATTTCTTTTTGTGTTTTGAAGAACCGTTTAATAAAGATCAAATTGTTACTATTACATCGTGGAGGGAGACCCATTAATCTGTTTCATCAGGTATTTATTTTCCATACTTCACTTATTTGCACAGATAGAATCAATGTTAATTGATTGGCATTAAGATTTTGGAACCTAAGGCATAAGCCATTTGCATTTCACTGTAATAATATCATAGTGTCCTTTGCTTTTAACTTTTATTCTGCAATTGTTATGGTTGCATATTTTTGTAGATACAGATCCAAATCCACGACCCAACGTCTTCAAGAGGCTTATGATAGGCCAACTTCACCATAAGCATCGCCACTTTCTCCAAGTGATTGAGTATGAGAATCCTTGCACCTTTATTCTTGATAAATCAGTCTGTCTCTGTGTGCTCATCTTTCTGCTTTATTTTGTGTCTGTCACCTTCAACATGCACACATGAAAAACCAAGCAACATACTTAGAGATTAAATAATATAGCACGTCAAGAGAATGGATACTAAACATTATCTAGTGAGTACAAACAAATTTAACATGTAATAAGATCATGCAGCTTCAACCGTAAAGTGCAAGTGCAAATTTAATATGTTCTAAGCTTTCTATATATACATTAAATATACATTTTGGACTATCCATATATACTTTGAATATATGAACTGAATATATATGTTGAAGGTAGTACTCCCATACATGTGCACATACATCTCAAACGCCCATTGTAGAGACCACCGCGACTTCATCAGAGACCTAGGCCCATTGTAGAGACCACCGCGACTTCCTTTAGCTTGGTTTGGTCTTCCAACTCCTTCATTTGTGGCCTCCTCTCTCCCACACAACAACATCTATTGAGAGTTTTAATTCTAATGGCTTCCTACCTTGAGACTTATGTTTGTTGAATCGCTCATCATTTTATCTCTTTAGGCTGCTTTTTATTTGCTCTACTTTCCACGCTTTTAGCTAACATGGATATCAAACACTACTTTTGTCACTGAATTTCTGACTACGTTAGATCTTCCAAGCGAATAGATATCTATTTTCAATTCCTTCCTGCATTTTTTAATATATTGTTTCTCTATTATAGAAGATCTCAAATGGATAATTTAAAAATCAAAGTTCTTCTTTCATAGTCAAAGTAATTTGAAGTGGAGTGAGGTTGCTACTCACACGAGCCATGATGAATCGACTCAAAAAAAATTAATAGTGGTTCCAATTGGCTGAAATATTTTGTATGTGTTTTTTCTTAAATACATTTCTTTTAGAAAACTAAATTGTCATTGCAATAAAATGCATTTACTCAAAAATAAAGAAATATTATATATAGGTCTTAAGATGGCGTATGCCACATTTTTTAAAACTTTTTTTGAGTTGGCATATATGCCAAATTTGTATACACATACACAATTATTCTAGAATTTGATATATAAAACTTGATATTCAATCTAATTTGTTCCTTGTGTACATGTCTTTCTACTTTGAGACTTAAAATAGGAATTTATAATCTGTTTAGAATGGTTAACTTATGTTCAATAACATGTTATAGATTAATGAAATTGCACTTTAATGGAACTTATGAATTACAATTGGCAATCCATCTATGTTAGTGTATAATCCTCAACTTCTTGGAGCGTATTTTTTCATTGATTCAATGCAAATAAACTTACAAAAAGCAATTCTAACTTGAGCATAAGTCCTTTTCCATCAAAACCCTAAAAACCTCAAGTAACTTCTTGTCTTTTTTGCTTTTACCTTGCAAATTATGCATTTTTCCAATCTAGGACAAAGCAAACATCAAAAGAGACCTTGCATGGTCTACATGGTCTTTCAAAACCCTAATTTGACTCAACAACCCAAAAACTCAAGCTGAGGGATAAACCCCAAACTTGCCATTGTGAATGGTAGATCTAGACCTGCTCAAACATGGACAAACAACTCAATGTTAGTCAATAAACAAATCTAAACTAGCATTCCCCATGAGATTCATTCAAAACACAAAGAACAAGAAATAAAACAAAGAAACCAAATGAAAGCTATTTAAATCCTATTCAAGTGCTCAAACCTAGCATCCCATGGGGGAATTGGTGCTTCTTTGATGTGGAAAGAAGGCCTTTCTCAATTTCTAGTCAAGTTTGATGATAAATGATTGATCCTTGACGAAAATTCTTAATAACCTAGCTATGGTGATGAAATGTTATGAAAGCCTTGATGAACAATGGATGAACTTGCATAAAATCTATAGATAATGACTTTGCATAAAGTTGTGGATCCAAAATCAATAGAAGAGTCCTCCATTTATAGGAGAGAAGGATGGAGAAATGAGAAACATGAAGGATGTGGGTCTAAAGATGAACCAATAACAATGTGCCACTTGTCAGCATGTTATTGAAGAGAGGTGGAGCACATTTTAATCAATGTGCATGATAAATGCAATTAGGTGGAATTTGAAATTTGAAAGATGGCTTGTGGAGGAAGAGTTGAAAGATGAGCTAATGCCACTTGGCTCAAGAAAAATGACTTGTAAGAGTTATAAATGCCATGTTGGAGGATAACTCCTTTTGGGAGGGAGATTTCAAATTGGAGAAGTATTCCAAAGAGATGCCATTTTTGAATGAAATAGAAGAATTAATCAATCAATTAAATTGATTTACTTGTGCAAGTTGCAAAATCTAGAGGATTTGAGGATTAGAGTTTGAGTTAATTAGGATTTAATTAGCTTAGATGGAAATTAGTTTGATATGACATTTGACTTAGATTTTTAGATTTATTTAAATCAAATGGGAGAAATAATGAATATTAGATTTAATTAAATAAAGTTTGATTTATTTAATAAAAAGGGATGATGTTAGATTTTAATCAAATAAAGGTGATTTATTTAATCAAAAGAGTAAATATGATTTAATCAAATAAAATGATTTAATTAATTAAAAGAGGAACATTAGGATTAATTAAATAAAATGATTTATTTAATTAACAGAAGATAATGATTTAATCAAGTAAAGTTGATTTATTTAATTAAAGGAGGAATTATGATGAATTAATTAAATAAGGATTATTTAATTAACCAGTTAGTAAAGAAGTGATTCGGGGAGAACTGATGTTAGTAAATCAAGATCAAGTGCATGATATCAATTAGGATAATTTGAACGTCTACATTTTGCCCCTCTTTGAATCAATGTACCTTTTCTGTTGGTTCAAAGAATAAACTTGCCAAGATCAAAATTAAAAAAAAAATCATTTTTTCGGATGCCCCATTGTTGCCCCAATGGAAGAATTATGCTGGTATAAAGCCCCCTCGAGAGAGTGGACGAAAATTTGGATTTTTGAATGATTTCTGAAAAAAGAGGACAAATTGCCTGATAGGTCCAAAAAGGCTCCAGGATGTTGAAAATGTGCCAAAATGAGAGAAAAAGACTTGAAACGAGCTTCAGTTGGGAAAAAAATGGGGTTGGGGGTGCAAAACCCTAGTTTGGCGGCTAAAACGAGGCAAAAAACCCTAATTTTCATGCTTAAATAGCCTTGGAGGGGTCATTTTCCATTCATGTTCACATTCACACCTTGAGAATTCCTTCATTTTTCAGCTCTAACCCTCCTGCAGAATGGCGCAAAGAGTGCTTCCACAACACATTTCCAAGCAAGTTTGAGTGTACCAGAGACCTCCAAGCGTAGGACCAGTGGTATGTTATCCTAACCCGACCTTTAATTTTGATTTTTGAGTGCATTTATTATGGTTCAAAGGTCAAACCTGTCCAACGTCATTATATGGCGACACTAGAAGTGCATAATCGATGACACTAGGCTTCAAATCATGTCGTTATTATTTATTGTGATGTCCCACTGCAATTTAACCTTAGGGATCCAAACTGCAAAGGGCGATGCCAGTGTGAATGCCGACACCATACCTCTATTAGGTTTTAGAGTTTTTTGGTCAAATGGGCCCGCATGTGCAAATAGCGACATCGTGGCCTAATTTGCATTTTGAAGGGGTCAAGCATCATAGTTTGGAGTTTCCAAAGGGAAACGCCATTGCAAATAGCGACACAATCATGGTTTTTTTGTGTCAAAAACTTCAAACAAGGTCAAAAAAATTTTACGAATTTTGACGCCATGACTTTATGAGTGCAAGAGGACAAAGAGCCTGTGCTATCACGTGAGCATCAACCCTAAGTGCTTAGTAGATTGAGTGGACTGCATGAGTTGCATCAGGAGCACCTTGGTGAAATCGACCTCTGGTATGTTGCTTACGCGCCCATTGTGAGGACTCATTTGGCGATGATGACAACATTGGCCGAGCGGTGGCATAGCGAGACATCATCCTTTCACCCACCCACCAGTGAGGCAATCGCTACACTGGAGGACATTTGGCGTATCTTGCAATTGCCCATCCATGGTGAGCGAGTTATATATGATACCGCCACTGGCAGCGACCCATGCTTCGACATCCTAGAGGTTGAGGAGCTCACACTTTCTGAGAGCCAGCTTGATCTCGACTATTACAGACACCAAGTGCTAGTTTTCAGGTTGATCGTTGCTGCAATCAAATCAGGATTGGTGGCTCCAGATCGGCGGGGCAGGTATTTTAGCATGGGATGGCGTCTGGCTTAGGAGAAAATGTTGCGGGAGAGGACACTATTTGCCTAGGGACCAGTGATGTTGGCTTCTTTATATCATGATCTTCATGAGTTCCCCTACTGTGACAACAAAGCGATTGTTCTTGGTGTCACATTATTACACATATGGGCATGGGAGCACATAGTCATGCTTGGACCGAGGGTTACCGTGGTCGACATTGAGCCCGATGACCTAGAAATTTGGAGGTACAGGGGCGACCTCACTTTTACACATGCAGGATAGCTCAACCTACCTCATTGGCAGCGTATTATCGATGAGATGACATTTTTTACCTGGAGGTCATGGTTACATATGCCTGCTTGGTATAACGATGTACAACAGTTGTTCTACACCCACCAGGATCAGCTTATGCAGGGGCATGAGCATACCATGATTGAGCTCTACCTGCCAGACAGGGTAGCGAGACAAATTGGGGATGTGCAGGACTGCCCCGATGATCAATATGTTGCCATTTTTGCATGCACATCCAGAGAGACTACTTGGGGTCAGATGATCCCAACGTCCGATGCGGTTGATTCATTCAGGTAATTGGTAGCTAGGTCATGGTACTACGCATAGGGAAAGGTTGGTTCGGGCACTACATGTGCCTACAATGACTAGTT
Source organism: Sequoia sempervirens (assembly GCA_007258455.2). Taxonomy (NCBI): domain Eukaryota; kingdom Viridiplantae; phylum Streptophyta; class Pinopsida; order Cupressales; family Cupressaceae; genus Sequoia; species Sequoia sempervirens. The sequence goes on from VDFB02271358.1 coordinate 805,020,379, forward strand.
TAGGTCTCCACTACGTCTTACAGTCTTAGCAGTAGCACTGCCACAAAGGAGACCTTGAGGCAGGACAATGAGGAGAGGAAAGGCAAAGCAGGTTCCAAGAGCACCTAGAGGAGGAGGAGGAGGAGGGGGAGGACCACCTCCACACCAGTTGGATTAGAGAGGTCAGAGAGACCAGTAGCCACTACTGAGGGACTAGTAGCCACCTCAGCCACCTCAACCATCGCAGTCGGACCTACAAGGCGCCAAGATTTAGTAGCTTCAAGGGCAGATACAGGGGTTGCAGTGACATATGCAAAATCTTACACCAGAGAGGGACCAGGCCAGACAGCAGGTCCAAACCCTCACGATAGAGCAAGACCATGAGCGCCAACAAAGGAAGGCGACAGAGCTGCAACTAGCCCAGGAGGTCAGTAGGAGACAACAACTAGAGAGTATGGTTGCTTCATCACAGGGCAGGACAGTCCCGGTGCAGATGTACCGTGAGGCAGTATGGGAGGCCGAGTATTACTGACTTCATTATCAGCAGGCTATACCCTCAACAACTAGGGTACCAGAATACTCCCAGTAGACTGGCATGAGATGAGCAGAGGACTAGCCAGAGAGGCAGGCAGGCAAGGGGAGCAGACACTAGGGCTAGCTCATGTAATTTTTTTGGCAACATTCTTTTTGAGATCCACGGGCTTCATTTTTTGATAGCCCCGTGGGCATTGTATACTTGATTGATACACTTACACATGATCCTGATTTGTACCATGATAGTTATATTTTTTTGATCAATTCATTATGAGATGTGTCCTATTTTTATTATGGATGGATGTATTTGATGTTCTATATGTGATATGATTCCATGCGATCTATGTTTATGTAGATGTTATGGATGTTATGGATGCACTTTTTTTTGTATTATTTCTATGCTCTTTTATGATGATGATGTATGGAGTATGGATGTATGGATGCAAATGTTTATGATATGCAAATGATCTTAACAAATCTATATTATGCAAAATGAATGATGTTATATTTTATGATTATGAGATGTATGAGATGTTATGACATGCTCTTTTTCTTTTCAGTATCTTTTTCATGTATGATATGATGATGAATATATGGGTGATGCTTATATGATTATGCAATGGATGCAAATGTATGGTTTATGAGATTCTTAGAATAACCAATCTATATTATGATGTACAAATGGTGGAAATGCAATGCATGTGAGATGATCAATGTTTTCTATTATATGTGATATGCATGGTATGCAGCATGTCGACAGTTTGTGGATGTAGGATGAATGTATTGGCGATGTTTTTTGATTAATTTTCATGGTACCATGTTAGCACAGAGAGAAGAAAGAAGAAATGATGATGACAGGAGGATCCAACAAGTCCATGATCTACGATACTTTATTAGAGATGATGATGATGCATTGCTTATTAGGAATTGGGATTTTAAAAGAGCTTACTTACCTTATGTTTGATAACACATGTGGGCACGATGCATCAAGGTATAAAGAACTAGGATGGCGTTGTACCTAGTGTAATGGAATTTGACTTGACAATTAGATAGGAGTATCCCTATTCACACCTAGTATATGAAACCCTATTTAGAATTCAGTTTAGATATTTCAAATATCTCGGTCAACAAGACACCTAAAACACCCTCCTTACAAACCAAACAAAGCACGCATGACCAAGGTTATATTACAAGAACATCCAACAAGCACAACAGATAAAAAGATAATGATTTTTTCCCCATTCCTTTCTCTCTAAATCTTTTTGATTAGACATCATCAAGAGGTCATTGGAACGAGTGCAATAAGATAAATCAACAAGAAAAGATCAAGTAAACAAACAAGCTAATGTTCTTCATACTATTAGCCAAGACTAAACTACGGTGATGCTTGATGTTGATGTCCATTGTAGGAAGGATGCATCCTAGAAAATGATGTTATCAAATGATTTGGGACAAACTAGATGACGGGCTAGTGATACCAAGAGTTAACCAACTTGTTTATCTACTGACCTAGACTTTAGACCCTTGGGGTTTTAGTTTTCACTTTTAACCTACTAGGCTTGTTTTCAATTGTTTTACCAAATTTTGAAGATGATGACCATTTATTTTGAGTGGATGTTTATTGTGGGTGAAAATGAGATGGGACAGATGGGTTTTTTCAAATATTTGGATTTTTTTAATGTTTTTAGGCTGTTTTTGGTATTTTAATTTTCAATTTTCCAATGTTTTTTGTGTTTTCTGAGATTTCAACAAAAAACCTAACCTAAAGACCTATCCTAGGGGCCTCAGGGTCTGATCAAAGACTAGCCTTTCTTACATTATACACATAGAGACCATGTAGTTCGACTGACACAAACTCGATTATTGATGAGATATGAACAAATGGATTGCCAATTTATTATGGTAGACTCCTAAAGTACTAACCTAAGTGTCTCAAGGGATGATCAAAGATCAACCTTTCCTACATTCAGAGCTCAAAGACCCATAGTTTGACAAGACGACTCTCTTTTTGACTTTTCACTTACTTTTTAACCTATTTTTTGGATTTTGATATGTTTTGAATGTTTTTGGATTTTCTGATTTTATGAATGCTTTGGATTTTTTGGATTTCTAATGTTTTTGGATTTTTTTAATTTTAAGGAAGACTTCAAGAATATATCTGAATCTGATCCAGTGTAGGTATAGGCATATGCCCCTAGCGTGGTGCAATAGATTAATTTGATAAAGGCAAGACAAACTAACCTTGGGCATGGGCCAAATAGTACTAGGGGGGATCATGATATGAACACAAGATCAAGCTATGATGCGGACGTGGATGGGTGATGGATGAATGCGATGAAAGCATGATGGATGGATGATGTAGAACGAGCCACAAGGATCATGGTGGATGGAGAGTGCTTATTTACACAAGGTGCCTATTTGCTAGGTTTTCACCAAGGTACTTTCCCAAAGTGCCACCGAAGTGGTTTTCACTAGAGGACGATTTTTTTTCTTTACTGTTTTCATGGTTTTTCTATTTTTTTGATTTTTTTAATTTTTCTGAAAGATTTTAAGCTCATGTTGAACCACCTTATGGTGTTGATGTAGATTCTCTTGTCATAATGTGCCATCGATATCCCTGCTTGAAGAAGTTGTTTTTCCAATATACATTTACTTGAATACAACTTTTGAGATTCCTAATCTGCTTTGTTGATATCGGAGTTAACTTTGTCTTTGTGCGCATATCACGATAGATTGCCTTATGAATTCATATGATGAAGGGTGGTTTCCAATACATGGTCAATGTGAGAATTGGATATCATGTGTGGAGGCGTGGATGGAGTGTGTTTAGGAATAAAAGATGGATTGGTTGATAGTTAGGAACCTTTGACTATCCAAACTTGGGAAGATGAGCAATGATGGGCGGATACAGAAGTGTGCATGGAATTAGGACCAATTGCTTGATATACTTTGTACGTCGCTTGAGAAGCCTTCTTTTGACTTTGTAGATATCTTTGATGGATACTTTTCCCTTTTTATTTTTCCCCATAGTTTATTTGACTAATGGAGTTTTATGGGGATAATCTTTTTTTGTATTCTTCGGTATCCATGTGTATTTGATTTGTCCATTATGCTTCCCAAATTCTTTTTCTTTGATAATGTTCTTTGTACTTTGATTCAAAAAAAAATTTTGATGTTGGTCCCAATTCGTGGATGGGGTGATGGGTAGATGAAGATTCATGACATGGCTGGTTGTTGTATTGGCATCAGTTTCATCATGAGGATTCTTTGTGCTCCCTATGTTGATGTTTGCACTAGATAAAATTTCCACCAATATTATAGAGGTATCACTGGTATTTTTAGATCCCTTAATTGTCAAATAACCAGGACCTTGATGCTTAAGATTGCCAATAATCTACACTGGTTCTAGGATACCCTGTTCATGTAGGCCTAATCCTTTGCCTTCATAATTCATCTTTTGAAACATTTTATTTGCAATATGATACGATTTACCTTGGAAAAAAAGTGTTAATCCTTCTTTGCTCTGTCATGGATCTTCAAAGGTGATAACTTCTTCATTAATAACATAGCTTTCCCTTAAAAAGGTAAGTGATCCAAGTTTATAAGTGATAGGATCCTCCATATGTGGGATAACTTCCCGATTGATATCTTTGGCTTGATCTTGTGGAATATCAGATTTTAATGCTTCTTCAAGAGGTGTCAATGATTCAATGTCCCCGTAAAAGTCTTCCTTATGATTCATTTTTTATATGCCTTCACAAGATGTTATTGATTAACAACTTCTATAGAAGCCCTCTTCATGACCCATTTTTGATATGTCTCTAGATTTTTCTATAGCTTGATCATGTGTACAAATGTTAAGAGTAGGAGACTCTTTTTTTGAATGAAGATCATCTACATGTCCATTAGGAGTAAGCATCTAATGGGTAAATGGAGGAATATGTGCCATATGGATATGATCATCATTTGCAACATCTTGTATAGATAGGAGAGTGTCCATTAGATCATTATAGTATCTTGGAGATACAAATTCTTGATCTTGAATGATTTCGGAATTGCTTTCGACATGCTTTGGATCAAGTTCTTGATATGGGTCAGTTTCAAAGGATGGATTGCTTATAAAGGTTTCTTGGATATCTTCATTAGGAATGGGGAGTGGCTCAATATCCTCTTGATCTTTGAGTGAATTTGGATCAAGTGTTGAGTTGAGGATTTCTTCAATATTTGTAACCATGAGGTCAAAATATGTCACTATGTCTTGGAAAGGACAATTGCTAGACGTTGGTGAAAGATGTTGATCATGCTTTGGAATAAATTCTTGAGATATGTCCTCTAACTCATTAGGTGATGTAGAGACATTTTCAACATGATCATTGATTGATGGATCGTGGATTATGTTAATAGGAACAAATAATTCTAACACTCCTTGAAATAGATCATTGTTTGAGGGGTTTTGATCATGACTAAAAAGTGACTCTTGATGTATGTTGATTTGATCATTGGATGAGGTGGAAACATCTTCAAGGTGCTCATTGATGGATATATCTTGATCATTATTTTCAACAATTGTGGTGGAGAGATTGTTGGATGTTGTTGATATGTGGTTGTCATTGATGTCAACACTATTGGCATTAATGTCTTTAAGGTTGTATATGTCGAGGATATTGAGAAAATTGTAATAAAATGAGTTGTAAGTTGTCAATGATGAAGTGAAATTCAATATGTTGCCAAGTTCAGTACGTTGATGATTAGAGGTTGTGGATGAAAGGGTTTGTTGTCGAGTATATCTAGTGTATCCACGTTAAGTTTCAAAGACCCACATAAAGATTTGATCGAGTTATGAGCAGTTGTGTTCTAACAGTTATTTTGTTGCTTTAGTTGGTGTGCCTAAATGAAGATGATGTGATTCTAGTAAGTTCAGTTGTTGTGGATGCTTTTCTCATGATTCATGATGTTTGTGGATGTTTCTATATCGTTCTCTATCTATGTTGCACGTATGCATTGATTGTTGTGCTCACGATTGGTAATTTTCTCTTGCATGTTCATGTTCATGGCCGACAAGGTGATGGTAGTGTGTTGTGGATCTCAGTGGAATAATTTTTGAAGGTGTTTCATGTTTGAGGATTTTGTTTTGGTTCTTCATTATGTTGTGTTTGACATTGGTCAATTCAAATTGAAAATTATTTATTGTTTTGGGCTGACAATTTGTATACGTTTTATTATTTTGTTGAAGTCGACATGTAGCGATGTAATCTCTTGTTGCAGATATATATATATATATATAAGCGAATTTTTATTCCATTTGAAGGCATGCGTGTGTATGAGATGTGTGAATATTGTCCTAATCATTTGAAGGAAAAAGAAAAATGTGAAGAAGAGTGAGCAGAGTGTGAAGAAGTGTTCATCTGCTTAACTGAAATTGTAATCAGACATTAACACATGCTATTTTCCCAGTTCAAAATCCTATGGATGTAATCCAAATGTTTCTATAAGACAGTGTGTCTTCCTTTGGGTAGTAAGCCTTGTTGTATTTGAGCAGTGAGCTATAGGAAATGTGCCTAAATGCATGTGCATTCCCTATTTATTCTTCTTTATACTTTTAACAGGGTATAATCTTGTGGACTGACCTCCATCGTGGTTTTTCCCCTGATAGGGTTTCCACGTAAAAAAATCTTGGTGCTATGTGTGTTTCTAATGTGTTAATGATTTATGCTTTCATTTTTATTAATCAGATATGAGAATAAGGTTAATAAGTTTAAATTTTTGTGACAACTGATTCACCCCCCTTCTCAATTGTTTGCCCTTGTGTTGCCAACAATTGGTATCAGAGCAGGTTCCTTGGAAGAAGTTTAATAACTTGAGGTGATATGGGATGGCGACATATAAGAAGGATAGTTCGAAATTTGATGGAACAAATTATTCTTTGTGGAAGACTCGAATGGAGTGTCATCTAAGATGCATCGGTGAACCCTACTGGAACATTACAAGGAATAGGTATGTTATCCCACAGAATGGTCCTTCTACTGTTGTTGAGATTAAGGATGTTGAGTACAATATCAGGGCTAAGGAAGCATTGTTGAGTGCTTTGACTAATTCTAAGATGACAAATGTTATGGATCTGAAGACTGCTTATGAGATATGGAAAAAGTTGGAAACTTTGTATGAAGGTGATTCTAATGTGAAGATTGCTAAGTTGTAAAGTTTGAAAGGGAAATATGAAATGTTGAGAATGGGTGATGATGAGAACATTACTTCTTTCATGCAAAGAGTGAATGAACTTGTGTGCAATATCAGATATGTTGGTGGACAATTGGAAGAATTGGATATTGTTGCTAAAGTGCTCAGATCTTTGCCTATTGCATACAAAGTCAAAGCTATTCCTATTGATGAGCTCCAAACTATAACAAATGTAACCAAAGATATGTTGATTGGTAAGCTTACTGCTTTTGAGTTGAGTGAATTTGGTGATGCTCTTCCTAAGATAGAATCTGCATTCAAAGCTACTATTTCTAGAAGGGATAAACAAAGATATGATCTAGGAGAAAGTTCTTATAGAAAGATATTCAAGTATGAGGAGGAAATGAGAGAGATTGAAGAAGAAGAGAGAAAATTGGACGAGCTTGAAGCGCTTATTGTCAAGAGAGAATCCAAAGGAGAAGGTAAGTATAAAGGGAAGTTGCCTATTAATTGTTTTTCTTGCAATAAGATAGTTCATTTTGGATCAAGGTGTCCGAAAAGAGTTCCTAAGTCAAAACCTAACAAGCCTAGATTTCAAAGGAAGTGTTATTATGCTGCTGATGAAGGTGTGATAGATGATGAATCTGATAAAGGGAATGTAAGTGAGGATGAATGGGTATTTATTTCTATCAAGGAAAATAATCCTATGTCTACTGAATTTGCTAGTTGTTAAAATGTGGAGAAAGCCCTAGTTTCTCGAGTTGAAGAGAAAGATGAATGGGTGATTGATAGTGGATGTTCTCATCACATGACAGGGGATAAAAGTAAGTTTGTGAGCTTGGAAAAGTATGATGGTGGTGTTGTAAGATTTGGTGGTGACAAAGCAGGTGTAATTTGTGGTAGAGGATGCATTTCTCTTGATGGTAAGCATAATACTAATGATGTCCTTTATGTGGAAGGTCTGAAGCATAATCTTTTAAGTGTTGGACATATGGTGGATAAGGGATACAATCTTCAATTCAAGGATGGAAAGTGTAGAATATTGGGAAGTTCTAGAAATGTGATTGCATCAAGTACAAAAACAAAAGATAATATCTTTCACCTGAGTGTTGCTAGTAAAAGTTGTCTTATTGCTCAAGTTGATGAAAGTTGGTTGTGGCATAGGAGAATGTGTCATGTAAACTTTGATGATATTATCAAGATAAGTTCTACTCAAGATGTGAGAGATCTTCCTAAGTTGATAAAACCTAATAATGCTATATGCAAGGAATGTCAGTTAGGGAAGCAAACTAGAGTTTCATTTTAGAACAAACAACATTGTTCAAATGAAGTGTTGGAGTTTGTGCATACTAACTTATATGTTCCTTCTAGAGTTAGAAGTTTACAAGGATACAGGTATTTCATGTTACTTATTGATGATTATTCTAGAATGATGCGAGTTACTTTCTTAAGGGAGAAATCTAAACCTCTAGAGAAGTTCGAGATTTTTAAGGCTATGGTTGAGATAGAGACAGGTCTGAAGATTAAATGTCTGAGATCAGATATAAGTGGTGAATTTACTTCCGGTGAGTTTAATTCTTTTTGTGAAGAACATGGGATAAAGAGACAATTATTTGCATCACGGAACCCTCAATAAAATGGAGTTGTGGAAAGGAAGAATAGGACAATTGAATAAGTTGTTAGAACTATGATGTTGGAAGGAAATGTTCCTCATATCTACTGGAGAGAAGCTATGAGTATTGTTGTTTACACACTCAACTGGGTACAAGTCAAAGGTGATACTGGTAAGACTCCTTATGAGCTATAGTATGGTCATAAACCTATTGTTAGATACTTCAAAATATTTGGGAGTAGATGCTATATCAAAAGAGATGAAGATATAGGAAAGTTTGATGCTAGCAGTGATGAAGAAATCTTTCTTGGTTACTCTACTAAAAGCAAGGCCTGCCAGTACTACAATAAGAGATTGAGGAAAATGGTTGAAAGTGAAAATCTCAAGGTGGATGAAGACATAGTTAGACCATCCAGAACCTGTGGATATGATTTAGATGATCAGAATGTCAGTTCAGATAAAAGAAAGAAAGTTCAGACTTTAAATCAAGTTCAAATAATTCTGGTGAATCAAGAAAATCAAGATGAAGGAAATAGTGAAAGTGCAAAAGAGAGATCACAAGAGCCTGAAGTTCAAGAAAATCCTAAGACTCCAAGGTATGTAAGACTAAATCATTCAGAAGATCAGATCATAGGTGATAAGAACAAAGGTGTTCAAACTAGGAGAAAAATTGCAGAAGAATATTGTTTGATTTCAAAGACTGACCCTAATAGTGTGAATGAAGCATGGAAAGATGAACATTGGGTGGAAGCAATGAAAGAAGAACTACTGCAGATTGAGAAGAATGATACATGGATTCTTGTTCCTAAACCTAAGGACAAAAATGTAATTGGAACTAAATGGGTCTTTAGAAACAAACTAAATGAGCAAGGTGAAGTTGTTAGAAACAAAGCAAGACTGGTGTGTACAGGATATTCTCAGATGAAAGGAATTGAATTTGAATAAACTTTTTCCCCTATTGCTAGGATTGAAGTTGTGAGACTATTTCTTGCTTATGCTTCTTACAAAAACTACAAGGTTTATCAGATGGATGCCAAGTAAACATTTCTAAATGGCAAATTGGAAGAAGTGTATGTTGAGCAACCTGATGGATTTCAATTGACTAATCAGGGAGATATGGTTTGTCCGTTGAAGAAATAACTGTATGGACTCAAGCAAGCCCCTAGAGCATGGTATGCCAGATTAGACAAGTATTTGTTGAAGCTTGGATTTAATAAAGGTATTGCTGATAGTAATATGTATTTCAAGATTGATGATGATAAAGATTTGATTATTGAAGTCTTTGTTGATGATATCATTTTTGGAGGAGATGATGTTTTGTGCATGAAGTTTGTTGATGAGATGCAGAGTGAGTTTGAGATGTCTATGATTGGAGAGATGAATTTTTTTTTGGGATTGCAAATTACTCAGCTAGATAAAGGGATCTTTATATCTTAGTCCAAGTATGTGAAAGAATTGCTTAAGAAGTTTGGTATCGAAGATTCAAAGCCAGTTGGTACACCTATGGTGACCAAATGTAAGTTGACACAAGATGATGATTCCCCGAAAGCAAATAAAACTAGATACAAATTGATGATTGGTGGATTGCTCTATTTGACTCAAACTAGACCTGATATCATGAATGTTGTATGGATTGTTGCAAGATTTCAAGCTGATCCTAAGGAATCTCATGTGCTTGTTGTGAAGAGGATTTTTAGATACTCGAAGGGGATAGTTGATTTTGGCCTATGGTATCCTAGAGATGATAACCTTACTTTGAGTGCCTTTATTGATGTTGATTGGGCAGGAGATGTGAATGACAAAAAGAGTACCAGTGGTGGTGCATTTTTCTTGTGAAAGAAGTTGATTTCATGGTTAAGTAAGAAGTAGAATGCCATTTCTTTATCTATTGCAGAGGCATAATACATTGCTACTGCTAACAATTGTACTCAAGTATTGAGGATGAAGCAAATGTTTAAAGATATCAGAGTTGTGTATGATGAACCTATTGCTATATTCTATGATAATTCAAGTACAATTAATGTATACGTCTAAAAATGGTCATGATTAAACTTGTTAATTAATTAAATATAATTTATTTAATTAATTCCCCTAAAGTCATCTACATATAAATAAATTTAATTATTTATTTATATTGTTCATTTTCTAAATTCTTCTACCTTAAATTAAATAAATAATTGACATTTCCACCTTCCGCTTAATTAAATTAAATAATTTTTCATAATTTATTTATATTTGGTTATCATCCTATTCTAGAGTTTAAATATTTTGAATATTTAAATAAAGGAATATCTTCTTCATCTCACCTTTTATCTTTCGCTTGATTAAATTAAATAAATTTTCTTAATTTATTTATATTTAATTATCATTTGGTTCTAGAATTTAAATATTTTAAATATTTAAATAATGGAATATTCTCCATCCCATAATCGAATTAAAATATTAAATATGTTATTTAATATTTCCTCACCCTAATTTCATTTTTAAACATAATTAAATATGAGTTATTTAATTATGTGGGTTTCCATTTCCATCTTCACTCCTAAATTAAATAAATTTAATTTATTTAATTCTAGCTCATTTTTAACTCACCTTTCCAAATTCTAACTCGCTCTTCGAAATGGAAATTTCCCTTCGAAACTCAATGACAAAAAAATGAAGAAAAGGGAAACCTTCCATCCTCTTCTCCACTCTCAAAAATCTTCCACCGTCCGTTCGAAACAAGCTTAATTCGGGCCATCGATCGATTCAGCCAATCAAATCCGTTCAAAAACTCTATAAATTCTGGCACAAATCCAAGCTTTTGCTTTTGTTACTTACATACAACTTATACACACACGTTGTGCATACTTTCATCTTGCTTATTGCAATCATATCATTTTCAGCATCACAACAATCTTCTCATCTTAGCATAGCTTTGCATTTAGCATAGTTTGCATTTTAAATCTCGTTCTTTAGTTGTCATTTTGTTGAGCTTGGTCTGCTGATCTAAGAGCTCTCTAGAAACCAACAAAATGCTGAAGTTAGAGGAAGCTAAGACGGTTTCGGGAAGCTGCTATTACAGTTTGCATATTTCTGTTTCTTTTTTTCAGCTTCTTTGATTTAATGTCTTATTAATATGTGTTTGATTTTATCTAAATTGATCCAATATTTCACACACACATAAAATGGCGCCCACCGTGGGGCCCTTGCCCCTAATTTAACATATTTTTGCAAGTTTTTTTCTGACAGGTTACGGCCGAAAATAGCGTATTAGCGCATAAAACACGCTTCAACACAGTGCACACCCAGTTCAGCGCCCGTGATAGATCCTACAGCGCATGTGAGCCATCCTGCAGTGCCCTTGACAAATCCTGCAGCGCCCTTGATAGATCCTGCAGCGCCCTTGATAGCTCCTGCAGCGCCCTTGACAGATCCTGCAGCGCCCTTGATAGATCCTGCAGCGCCCTTGACAGATCCTACAGTGCCCTTGGCAAATCCTGCAACACCCTTGATGAATCCTGCAGAGCATTTTTTTTTTAAATTCTACATTTGTAATCTGTAACTTAAGTATAATTTGACTGGATCTGACGCAACCGCAGCTAGTAAGGGCTTTAAAAAGAATGAAGCAATCCTAGGATAGTCACATAATTCATAATTAAGCAATCCTAGGGTAGACATGTGATCTAGATAAAATGAAGCAATCTAGGATAGTCACCACACAATGAATCTTGCAGTTAAAATTGAACAAACTTGTTTTTAGTGAAGCAACATCTTCACTTAGATTAGATCATTGTGGTTTGGAATTTAAAATGAACATTTGCTTGCTTTGAATGTGGCAATAGGTCTATGCTCTCCCCTTAACTGGGTGATCATAATACCAGACTTGCCTTTTAGTTTTCATGCAATTTTACTGCTTTAATTACATCCTTTAGAGAGCCTGCCGTAGTGGGAAAAAGTACTCACCCTACGGGAATGACTCAAGTGGGTTCAAGCCAAAGCCAAGCTATTCCACCCCACTATAAAATTTAAAGCAAATCTGGGGAAACCTTCTTTTGTCGGTAGTGTGCAAGATAACCATCCCCAAAGCCTTTGTTCTAAAGGTTGGGAGGTCTCCTGAGGGAGTTTATTATTGCCGCACCGAACAGAAATCCTTACTACGAACCTAGTGTAGTGGCCAGCCGAGTCAGTTGCCAAACATTCTAATAATCACAGTGCAAGGGGAGGGAAGAATCTACCCCCAAGACACTCACCATATAACTGCCAAGGACCGTTTTCAGGGGATCGGTATCCACTTCGTAACTCTGAGTACACACCTGGAAAAGACAAAAACACGGGCGCTCCTTCGGGGGTGACACGGCTGTGTGAGTCGACGCAGTTCTAAGATGTGGGCTGTTGATTACTAGAATGACCTACTTGAGCACTTAAGAGTGAGTATGTCTGAACTATTTTTCATGTACAAAACCTGTGAAAACATTTGATGAAAAACATTTTCTTGATCAAACACTTCATGTTAGTATAGGGCTTTAAGAACAACTATTTTCAAAAATGTTTGTTGTGTCTTCCATTACATTAATTCAGATAAAGAGATCATCCAAAAGGAACATGAAGAACAACAACTGAAAGCCACTTAAGAGTTTTTCATATCATTGATTCAAAAACACTCCCAACATTTTTCCCATGCTTAGAGACTGGAAGTCAACAAAGTTTCCCAAGAAATCATTGTCTAAGAGAATCAAAAAACCCAAGAAACCGTTAGGATACAAGAAAACACTGCAAAAGAGAAAATTCTTGTACAAAAGTCGACAAGTCTTGCTTCACTATCGAGGATTTCTTCACAGATATCAGGATTTTGTTAGAGGATTCACTGATGAATATGTTGTAGATCCCTTAGATTCTCGAGCTTATTATCAGAGATTAGCTCTGTCACAATGGCATAATCATAATCAACCTCTTGAATTTGACAACATACCACAACCTTCTATAGAGTATCCTTCACATCCCAATCAAATCCTTCATTGATTTTAGAACCTTTCTTCGAAAACAAAGATCAAAACTTTAAGAGTGCATCTCTCAAACAGCTTTCTAATTTTTGGTTCAACTTCCCCAACAGGATTCTGAAATCCTTCATCAATTGGAAGCCACAATCAATAAATTAGGAGCATCCTTGATCATATCATAAGATTCTACATCTTATCAGATCATCATCATCGCACTTGTCAAAACCGTGATCTAAGTCTAGAAGAATTTTTCAAAATCATATGCGTATCTTCACAAGATCCCAATTCAATAAATTGAAGGACAAAATTCAACAAGAAGGACATACTCAAAACATTCAAGAAGAGGGTGAAAGTAGCAATCCTCTTTACATCATGAATCGTAATCTAGTTTTTGACAAAGATACAGATAACAGAGAAGAAAATTCGTTCCATCAATACAAAGACATGAATAGAACGCAGATAGATAGCGATGAGGAACAAGATGAGGAACGTCTTAGAGAGGCTGAGCAAGATCCAAAATTCCATAAAGCCATTGAAAAGATCTTGCAGCAAGACAAGGAAAAATATTTTCGCTATCTAGCCGAACAAGGGGCTAAATTGCCTCATGACTTTAATACTGAAAATTTGAAAAACAAACCTGAAGAGACACCACTTTCTGATCTTAGTGCTTTGACCCAACAAATCAAGGCACTTCAAGGACAAGTTAAAGAATTACAAGGGGGAACAACCACAAAGAAATACACTCTTGAGGACATTTTTCCTTATCCTTTTGATAGAAGTCTTAACATGATTCCTTTTCCTAAGCATTGTGAAATGCCAAAATTTGATCGCTATAATGGGAAAACGGATCCAATCGATCACGTTAGAGACTTCAGAAACCTGACATTGGAATTCGCTCATGAAGATACTTACTTGATGCGACTGTTTCCTAGGAGTCTTGGAGTACACTCTATGGAATGGTTATCTAAGATCACACCTCCCGTCAGAACATTTGAAGAATTGATCAACCTATTCATATCACAATATACTTACAACATACAACATCAGATCACCATGATAGATCTTTGTAAAGTTGCACAGAAACCTAGTGAACCTTTCATTACATTTCTTCAGAGATGGAGAAGAATGTTTTCCAGATATCCACGTCCTGTGCCTGAAAAGGAAAAGATGGTTACTTTCATCAACAGTTTAAATTCAGAAATGAGCTATCACTTGAACTTACATTGTCCCTCTTCTTTTGAGAAAATGATTGAAGATGCCTTAACCATTGAAAATGCTTTGGTCAAAAGAGGCATAATAAAACATGACAAAGAAAATCCTAGCTCATCTAACCATCACAATAATCAGGACAAGTCCAAATTCTGGACTCGCAACAAAAATATGGTGAACGATGGTGTTGTTGACGCGAATCATGCCTCGACCAAACCGTTTGTCCTCAGTACTCCAAACAGTCGCAACAACAATGTCAACTCGATTGCAAATCACGGAAATAATCCTCCTCCTCAGAGGAACAATACAAATCAAAACTCTACTCCCCATCAAGGGACTTCCAATAACCAGGGTTACCGAGGAACCAATAACAATCAAAATTCCTTAGGGAACACCTCGAATTCAAATCCGCAAAGATTTTCATTCTTCTCGAATAGAAGAACTTTTACTCCATTGGGTCAATCTGTAGAATCCGCATTCAAAGAGTTGATGGCCAAAAATGTCATTACTTTGCCGCCTCAACAAAATTATGAACCCAGTGTAAAGCCTCCATCATGGAATGAGGCATACTACTGTGATTATCATCGGTGTAAAGGTCATCGCACAAACAACTGCCAAGCCTTGAAAAATGCAATTCAAGACTTAATTGACAATGAAATCATTACAGTAGAAGGAAATCAACAAACCAACGCAGATCACCAAGCATTCCACAATCCTTTACCTAATTATCAAAAGGGTGAATCTTCTGAAAAAAATGTGAATCATATCAATGATGATCATATAATCAATCATCTCTACGCAGACGACGAGCGGGTAAATGTCATTAAAGTCAACAAGAAGGTGGAATATAGAGAAGTCAATGCAACAACAAGAGCGCAAGCCAAAGTTGTCTTAAAGGGCGCCTCTTCAAAATCCACTGAACCTCCACCTCAACATAAATATGATTTGGTTAATCAGCTTCGAAAAACCCCCGCTCAAATTTCCATTCTGGAACTATTGAAGATTTCCCCAGCCCATAAAGAAATTCTAGACAAAGCCCTAGTTGAAACTAATGTATCAACTGAATTGGATGTGAATCAATTTCAAGCCATGGTAGGGCATTTGTCCTCACCCACTTGTCTTTCATTCTCTGATAAAGATGACGTTTCCATAACTCATCCCCATAACTCCTCATTGTACTTAGAAGTCATGGTTCACAAGTTTCGCATCAGACGGGTTCTAATAGATGGAGGTGCTGGTTTGAACATCTGTACCTTGAAGTTGGTCAAAGCCTTAGGATTTTCTGAGGACTCCATTGACTTCAGAAGAAAGATAACCATAAAAGCTTATGATGATGAAGAAAGAGCATCCAAAGGTCTAATCATGCTGCCAATCAGAGTGGGCCCTGTCATAAAGAATACTTTCTGTCAAGTACTGGACCGTGATCTTGCATACAACATCTTGTTGGGTCGTCCTTGGATCCATGAAATGCAAGCTGTCCCATCAACCTATCATCAATGTCTAAAGTTTCCTTATGATGGACAGGAAATCACAATATCAGCTGATAATTCCAATATCCAAAGTTTTGCCAACATGAAAGCCAGTCAAGATACTTTGGTCCCTAACAATCGAGAAGCTCATGCTAGGACTTCTCTAAAGATTGACACACAAATCAGTCAATTGACCAATAGTTTTGACAAAAAGATGAAATTCAAGGATCATGGAGTTGGAGAATACTCTCTTTGTCTTTCCAATTTACCTACATCACCTCGATCACATGGACAACCGTCTATTAGGGAACATCAAATATCAGCAGCATCAACATCAAAGCAAACACCAATAGAGCCAATTACCAAATTTGATGGACAATTCATCAAAGAAAAATTCCCCATGGAAAATCCTGAGGATACAGAAATTTTAAATTGGCTCTATAAAGATGAAGATGAAGCAGTCTCTAATGTCAAATTACCCACGGACAAATATGGAAAAGGGTACTCAATCATGTAGAAGATGGGCTATAATGAAGGACCTATCAGAAAAAGGAAGGAAGGAGTAGTTGAACCCATTCACCTTCGCGAACTTGCTGCAAAAGAGAAAAGTGGATTAGGTTATGATACTCACTCCAAAGAAAACACATCCAAACAACTACATGGCACTGTCTTCGCATTGCAAGAAAGCTCAAATTCACGAGAAGCATGTTTGACAACAGTTCAAAACTTCTTGGATAACAATTCTGACACAGACTCTGCTGAATATGAATGAGACACCACTTATAATGATGAATTTTGGAGAGATAAAGGGGTTGATGTAATACACCAGTACACTCCAACTCTAATTGAAGGTGAAGGTCAAGGTCCCAACCACAAGAATCTGAACCACAAATCGACTATGATTCTAGTGATACTGAGTCAGATCTAAACGAACAAGATTATCATGAGGACAGTATCATCATTGACTCACTTCATACCTCGGATCCTACCGACCACTCCATTATGACCATGACCATAGCTGATTTCACACAACCGAATGATCCTATACCTTTAATTTATCCCGACCTCATTGATTGGGATTCATCCGAACCTATCAATATACCTATGTTTCCAAGTGATGAAGCTATCGTAAACTTCCTTTCCGCAGAGGATACAAATGATTGTTCACCAGCGATTTTCGACATAGAGTTTTTGATCAAGAGAGTGTCAAGTTTCCCCGCTGCAAAAGTAAAAACAAAAAAGAAAGATCTAATGGTGAAAACCAGAATCTGGCAGTATTAGATCAAACAAAAGATAAAATAAAGAGCATATCCGATGGTGAAAACCTCTTTGAGGCACCAGACGATGGGAATCTTGACACTCTCCTGGAGCACTACCATGAGCAATGCCTATTTTGATTGAGCCTACAAAAGCTATTGATCTTGAGACTTCTGACAAACCAAGAATTTTACAGTTAGCTGCATCAATGACAGAGAAAGAAATACCATAGTTCATGGAATTCCTGAAAGCAAATCAAGTCAATTTTGCGTGGTCTTACGCTGACATGCCTGGTCTTGATCCTGATCTTATCATGCATCACTTGTCCATCAAACCAGGGACCAAGCCGGTGAAACAAAAACTCAGAAAGATGCATCCTCATGTTGCATTATTGGTCAAGGAAGAACTAAGAAAACTCCTTGATGTGGGCTTCATAAGACCAATCGACTATGCAGAATGGATTTCTAACCTTGTTCCTGTATCCAAGCCAGATAAAACTATCAGAATATGTATAGACTTCAGAGATCTCAATAAAGCATGTCCTAAGGATGATTTCCCATTGCCAAATATCGACACCATAGTTGATCTAACAGCTGGCCATGCCATGTATTCATTAATGAATGGTTTTTCTGGTTACAACCAAATCAAGATTGCACTTGAAGACCAGGAGAAAACAGCTTTCACATGTCCATGGGGAACTTATTGTTGGAACGTCATGCCTTTTGGTCTAAAGAATGCTTGGGCTACCTACCAAAGAGCCATGACTACAATCTTTCATGACATGATGCATGTCTTCATGGAAGATTATGTGGATGACATATTCGAAAAATCATACACCAGAGAAGGACATCTTGAAATATTATCCAAAATATTTGCAAGACTAGAGAAATTCAAAGTTCGCCTCAACCCTAAGAAATGTGTTTTTGGGGTCAAATCTGGAAAACTCTTGGGGTACATTGTTTCAGAAAAAGGCATTGAAGTAGATCCCACAAAAGTACAAGCAATTATGGAAATGCCTCCACCAAAGAACATTAGTCAGTTGAGATCACTGCAAGGACAACTTCAATCTATACGGAGGTTCATTGCACAATTAGCAGATAAAAGTTTGCCTTTCACACAACTATTGCATAAAAATGTTCCTTTCAAGTGGGATGACAAATGTGAATTGGCTTTTCAGCAAATCAAACAGTATTTAATGACTCCACCAGTTCTCATACCACCAAATCCAGACAAACCACTCATCTTATACATTGCCGCAACAGAGACATCTCTGGGGGCACTGTTAGCACAAGAAGACTCTATAGGAAAGGAATGTGCAATCTACTATATCAGTAGAACATTGACAAGTCATGAACTCAATTACACTTTTATTGAGAAGGCTTGTCTGGCAGTAGTTTTTGCTTCATAGAAGTTTCGGCATTACATGCTAACCCATACAATCAATCTGGTTTCAAAGATTGATCCACTCAAGTACTCGTTAAGCAAAGCTTCATTGACAGGAAGGTTAGCTAAGTGGGTAATGATTCTGAGTGAGTTTGACATACATTATGTGGATTGCAAGGCAATCAAAGGACAAGTTATCGCTGATCAATTAGCTGAAGCACCATTACAAACAGATCATCCTCTGCACATTTAATTTCCAGATGCTGATGTCTTTACTGCAGAATCTAAACAACCATGGTCTCTATATTTTGATGGTTCTTTTACTCAACATGGATTGGGGGCAGGCATAATTTTCGTCACCCCTCAAGGACATACCATTCCTCAATCATATAGGCTGATGTTTCCATGCACCAACAACATAGCCAAATATGAAGCATTGATCACTGGACTCAAAATAGCACTGGAATGGAGAATAATAGAGTTACATGTGTATGGTGACTCACAGTTGGTCATTTGTCAGATCAATAATGATTATCAAACCAAAGATGAGAAACTATTACCATATAAAAAGATGGTTGATGATTTCAAGAAATATTTTGTGGACATAAAATTCACACAAATTCCAAGGCTTGATAATAAAGCAGTTGACACCATGGCTACGATCGCATCATTGTTACAACTCCCAGACACTCAAAATCGTTATGAATTTCTGGTGGAACAATCATTTACACCTGCCTATGATACACCTGAAAGCCAAATCATTTGTCATTTAGTAGGATCCGATTCGCCTTGGTACGGAAAAATTTATGCCTATCTCAAAGACGACATCTTACCACCTGATTTATCTCGTAACCAAAAATGTAACTTCATTCGCCAATCGGCTCGCTACACTCTTATCGCTGACACCCTGTATCGCCGTGGTCTTGATGGTACTTTACTCCGATGTCTTGAACGTGAAGAATCTGACAAAGCTTTACAAGAAGTTCATGGTGGCATATGTGGTACTCATTCAAGTGGACTGACCTTATCCAAAAAATTGATTAGAATGGGTTACTACTTGCCTACAATGGAGAGGGAATCATTCACTTTTGTGAAAACATGTTCAAAATGTCAGATTCATGGGAATCTCATTCATGCTCCTGCACAAGAACTTCAACCATTTACACCAACCTGGACCATTTTCTCAATGGGGGTTAGATCTAGTGGGCAAGATTCATCCTTCTTCATCAAATGGGCATAAATTCATCATCACAGCCACAGAGTATTTTACTAAGTGGATTGAGGCAGTCCCTCTTACCAAGGTTACCGGCAAACAAATCTCTGCATTCATACTCAACTATATTATTTGTCGGTATGGCATTCCCAACTCCATTATTACCGATAATGGACGTCCGTTCAAAAATCAGGATGTTGATGAACTTTGTGAAAGATTTCACATACAACATAGATACTCAACACCTTACTATCCACAAGGGAATGGCCAAGCAGAGGCCTCAAATAAAACAATATTGAAAATCTTGAAAAAGAAGGTGAATGATTCAGGGAAGGATTGGCACATTCAACTCAATCCCGCCTTGTGGGCCTACAGAACCAGCGTTCGCATGCCAACAGGAGCAACACCATTTTCCCTTGTCTATGGAGTAGAGGCTATAATACCTTTAGAAGTCGAGATTCCCTCACTCAGAGTATCATTGAAAGGCCTCACGACAGATGATGAATACAGAGTTTCCGACTCCAAGAGCTTTAACTTCTAGACGAGAAGAGACAAAGAGCAGCTGATCATTTGAAAGCTTATCAACAGATGATGTCTCGTAGCTATAACCACAAAGTAAAGCCACGTACCTTTCAGGTGGGTGATCTTGTTCTGAAAGAGAATCCACGCAACCAACAAGACAGAGAGAAGAAAGGAAAGTTTGAACCAAATTGGCTAGGTCCTTATGTGGTTATCGCAGTCTATGGTTCAGGAGCTTACAAGTTATCAACGCTAGAAGGGAACCTGTTCGACGAGCCTATCAACAACATGCACCTGAAAAAGTATTATGTCTAAGGTTATCAAAATCAGAAAAAGTCCTAAAAAAATTCAAAATCAGAAAAAGTCCCTGAAAAAAAAAAAGAAAAAGTAGGGTGAAAACCTAGCAAACAAGCAGTCTATTGACAAGAAAAATGCAATAAAAACAAATAGTGAAAATCTGGTAAGCAGACGCTATTTGGAAGCTCTCCATCTATTAGTTCATGTTTTGTACTTAACTTTCTAGCATTCTTGTCATGCATCTTTTTCATCATCTTAGGGTCACACCAACACCATGTTATCATCATTTGCCTCGAGCGATAATGTCTTATCATGGCTTGATTATGGTACACATTCATTTTCAGCAAGTTATGTTGATACCAAGGGCAAACACATGCATACTAGGGGCAATCAACTTTCAAATTTTACCAAAACAGTAGGACAATGACATCAAAACCAAACACACAAACAAAACAACCAAATCAACCATCAAATCATTGATCCATATCACAGTAGCTTTCAGTTGCGTACCTTATCATGAACCATATCTGGATGATCTCTAATCTGACTAATGTTTGGAATCACGGTATTTCATTTTTGAAAAATGGTTGTTTATTTTCCGATATCATTTCTCTAGAGCACACTCGATGATGTACTGAACTAGAGTGGCAAGGAAAGAGGATGATTTTTCTTTGTCTGTTGTCTGGAGGTTAATCATTCATCTGTTGCAAATATGTCGCAAGACATGATTTTCCAAAGTTTATCATTGATGACAGTTCCAAATTTGCATTAGATTGTGGTTAGTCTTTGTCTGTTTATGCAAGAAATGCTCAGGTCATCTCGGTTCAATTATACCTAGGTGCTTGTGTTCACTTGCTATATCAAAAATCATGAAAGTTGTACTCAGGTCATCATTGGTGCTAATTTCCCCTCTGATGCTTGTACATACTTCCAACATTTTAAAAGCGCTCTATGATGATTCTAGCAAATATACCTACAAGCTCAACAAAATTCATTGGTTTCATTTAATTGCATTTCATTTTAGGTCATGGTACATAACTGCATATTGGATTTGCATCAAGAGTTTTTGAAAGGCCAATGGTTGTCATGCTTCTTTGGACTATTTGTAGAGGACAATGCAGACATTGGATTCATTACCATTATCATTTATCACCTCATCATTCATTGGCATTTCATCATTTCATCCATTATCATGCATTTCATTCATTTTTCTTCATATTAGTTTTAGTGTCATTATCATCTCATTATCGCATTATCATTATCATTCCATTTCTTATCATTTATCATTTAACATTCCATTTCATATCATTTAACATTTCATTATCATTTTCATTTAACATTTCATTATCATTTTCATTTAATATTTCATTACCATTTCATATCATTTCATTATTGCATCCATCATCATTTCATCATTTCATCATCATTATCAGTTATCATTATTTTCATTATCATATCATCAATTAACGTTTCATTATCACTATCATTTCATTTCTTTATCATTACCATTATTCATCACATCATTATCATGCATTTCATGGCCATCATCATTCATTTCACTTATCATATCTTACCATTTCGTTATTATTTCATTATAATATCTCATCATATCATTTCCTTCATTATCATATCTTATCATTATCGTTCATTTCATTATCACTTATCATTTCATTTATCATTTTCAATATCGTACAGTTCATCTCATTTCACTTATCATTTTTATACATGTCAATTATCATTGCATTTCATTTTATCATTTCATTCAATCATCATTACAAAACATTGCATTCATATCATATCGCTAATCATCCTATCATTTTCCATATCAATTCATTTTGCAAATTCATAATGCATATCATAAACACAACATTCATTTTTATTATCATCTTACATTTGAAAATCCAAAAAAAAAAAAAACATTCCATATATACATTTTCATATCATTTTCATAAGTCATCCTCGACTCTGAAAAGGTCAATCAAAATCTCTCTATCTATCAATGCCTCATATCATGCAATCACAACCCATATCACTGAACCATATCAAAGTGACCGATATCAGTGACTCATCTCAAGTGACCGATATCAGTGACCCATATCAATAACCCATATCAAGTGAACTATATCAGTGACTGATATTAGTGACTCATACCAGTGCATCATATCACAGACCCATATCACCCAATCAATCCTATCAGGCAAACCAATACACAAATCTATCTAGCTCTATATCATATCAATCTGCTCTACCATCTATTACTATTTGTTTTCTATCGTAGAAAGCAAATTTATCAAAAAGGAAATCATTCATTTACTATTTGTTTTCTATCGCAGAAAGCAAATTTATCAAGCACTTTATCAATCATTTACTCTTTGTTTTTCTATTTTCGGAAAGCAAAGTTATCAGTTAATCATCATCATTTCATCATTTCCATCAAAAGGGGCATCATTTCAACAAGGGCATCTTTTACATCATTTATCGGGAGCTAAATCACTGTCTCCTTGGCAGAATATCATTATCCAATCTTCTTTATCACATTTTCAGACTTCATATCATCCGTGATTTACCTCCCGAGGGGGCATCATCAGCAGCAACATCGAAAGCATATCAGGGGCAAAATTTTATTTTCTTTGAAGCAATGCGTTTCACACATCACTTCAAAGAGGGGCAAAATGTATGCGTCTAAAAATGGTCATGATTAAGCTTGTTAATTAATTAAATATAATTTATTTAATTAATTCCCCTAAAGTCATCTACATATAAATAAATTTAATTATTTATTTATATCGTTCATTTTCTAAATTCTTCTACCTTAAATTAAATAAATAATTGACATTTCCACCTTCCGCTTAATTAAATTAAATAAATTTTCATAATTTATTTATATTTGGTTATCATCCTATTCTAGAGTTTAAATATTTTGAATATTTAAATAAAGGAATATCTTCTTCATCTCACCTTTTATCTTTCGCTTGATTAAATTAAATAAATTTTCTTAATTTATTTATATTTAATTATCATTTGGTTCTAGAATTTAAATATTTTAAATATTTAAATAATGGAATATTCTCCATCCCATAATCGAATTAAAATATTAAATATGTTATTTAATATTTCCTCACCCTAATTTCATTTTTAAACATAATTAAATATGAGTTATTTAATTATGTGGGTTTCCATTTCCATCTTCACTCATAAATTAAATAAATTTAATTTATTTAATTCTAGCTCATTTTTAACTCACCTTTCCAAATTCTAACTCGCTCTTCGAAATGGAAATTTCCCTTCGAAACTCAATGACAAAAAAATGAAGAAAAGGGAAACCTTCCATCCTCTTCTCCACTCGAAAATCTTCCACCATCCATTCGAAACAAGCTTAATTCGGGCCGTCAATCGATTCAGCCAATCAAATCCATTCAAAAACTCTATAAATTCCAGCGCAAATCCAAGCTTTTGTTACTTACATACAACTTATACACACACGTTGTGCATACTTTCATCTTGCTTATTGCAATCATATCATTTTCAGCATCACAACAATCTTCTCATCTTAGCATAGCTTTGCATTTAGCATAGTTTGCATTTTAAATCTCGTTCTTTAGCTGTCATTTTGTTGAGCTTGGTCTGCTGATCTGAGAGCTATCTGGAAACCAACAAAACGCTGAAGTTAGAGGAAGATAAGACGGTTTCGAGAAGCTGCTGTTACAGTTTGCATATTTCTGTTTCTTTTTTTCAGCTTCTTTGATTTAATGTCTTATTAATATGTGTTTGATTTTATCTAAATTGATCCAATATTTCACACACACAATTAACATTTCTAAGAATTTGGTGTTGCATTCAAAGACCAAGCATATATCTATCAAGTTTCACTTTTTGAGAGAGAAGGTGAGTGAAAAGGAAGTCAGATTGGAGTATGTGCCTACTAAGGAACAGATTGTAGATATCTTTACCAAGCCTTTGCCTAAGGATACTTTTGAGTATCTCAGAGGGAAGCTAGGGGTAATTACCCCTCCTAATCAAAACTAAGATGCATTGACTTGCATCAGTCCATGCATTTCACAATCACATCTTGATTCAGATTAATGTTGTGGTGGCTACTACTCAGGGGGAGTATTCAAATGATCATTTATGTGGCTCAGAGCTTGTGTGTATCTTTGTAATTTATGTCAAAGGGGGAGATGAGTCATGTGAAAAATTTGTGGGGAGAAGAGTCATGTGAAAGAGTTGAGGAGAAAAGAGTCAAAATCTAAGGGGGAGAAAGTGTTAAGAGATAGTTGCGTTGATGGTGTTCTTCACATCATGTGTTTCCATCAATGCCAAAGGGGGAGATTGTTGGATGTTGTTGATATGTCATTGTCATTGATGTCAACACTATTGGCATTAATATCTTTAAGATTGTATATGTCAGGGATATTGAGAAAATTGTAATAAAATGAGTTGCAGGTTGTCAGTGATGAAGTGAAGTTCAGTATGTTGCCAAGCTTAGTATGTTGATGATTATAGGTTGTGGATTAAAGGGTTTGTTGTCGAGTATATCTAGTGTATCCTCATTAAGTTTCAGAGATCCTCATGAAGATTTGATCGAGTTATGAGCAGTTGTGTTATGACAATTATTTTGTTGCTTCAGTTGGTGTTCCTCAATGAAGATGATGTGATTCTAGTAAGTTCAGTTGTTGTAGATGATTCTCTGGCGATTCATGATGTTTGCAGATGTTTTTAGATCGTGCTCTATTTGTGTTGCATGTCCACATTGATCGTTGTTCTCGTGATTGGTAATTTTCTCTTGTGTGTTCATGTTTTTCATGTTCATGGATGACAAGGTGATGGTAGCGTGTTGTGGATCTTCGTGGAATGATTTTTGAAGGTGTTTCGTGTTTGAGGATTTTGTTTTGGGTCTTCATTATATTGTGGCCAACATTGATCGATTCACATTGAAAATTATATATTGTTTTGGGTTGATAGTTTGCATATGTTTTATTATTTTGTTAAAGTTGACATGTAGCAATGTAATCTCTTGTTGCAAATATATATAAGTGATTGTTTATTCCATTTGAAGGAATGCGTGTGTATGATATGTGTGAATAATGTCCTAATCATTCGAAGGTAGAAGCATAGTGTGAAGAAGAGTGAGTAGAGTGTGAAGAAGTGTTCATGTGCTTAACCAGAACTGTAATCAGGCATTAGTAGATGTTATTTTCTCAGTTCAAAATCCAATGGATGTAATCTGAATGTTTCTATAAGACAGTGTGTCTTCCTTTGAGCAGTGAACATTGTTGTATTTGAGCATTCAGCTCTAGGTAGTGTGTCTGAATGCATGTGCATTCCCCATTTATTCTTCTTTATACTTTTAACAGGGTATAATCTTGTGGATTGACCTCCACCGTGGTTTTTCCCCTAACAGGTTTCCACATAAAAAATCTTGGTGTTATGTGTGTTTATGATGTGTTGGTGATTTATGCTTTCATGGTTATTAATCAGATCTGAGAATAAGGTTAATAAGTTTAAATTTTTGTGACAATTGATTCACCCCCCTTCTCAATTGTTTGCCCTTGTGTTGCCAATAAAGATTGTCAATGTTTTCAACCATAGGATCAAATGATGTTAACATTTCCTAAATTGGATCATTGTTGGGTATTGTTGGTGGATTTTGATCATGATTGAAAAGTGACTCTTGATGCAAGTTGATTTGATCATTGGATGAGGTAGAAATATCTTCAAGGTGCTCATTGATGAATAGTTGTGATTGATCTTGGAAATGTGATGACTAATCTTCGAGATGGGGTGATTGGGTTTGTTGTTGATGTCATTGATCTTGATATCCAACCTCTTGGCATTGGAGATATTGTTCTTGATGTGGTTTTGGACACAACTCAATGCTTTGGTGACATGGTTTGACCAATGGAAGAGTGTATTTATTTCGAGGTGGAGATGTCTCTTGGTGATCTATGAATCAAAGATTTTTCTAAGTATAGCAATATGATCTCGCAAAATTTGATCTTGATTTTGGTCTTAACACCCTTGATATAGTTGATTTGGTTTTTGTTCAAGCAGATTTGGAATGTATACTTGTGGTGTTTGTATGGGATCATGGACAAATTGATTTTGGACAGTGTTATGATTTGGGATGATGTTTAGATTTGGCATTATAGGTTGAAATTGAACATTGTTGTGGTTGGGAATCACATTGCCTTGATTTAGGCAACTTTGATTTTGCATGGTGTTACCTTGACTTGGATCAATACATGGAGTCGTTAACATATTTTTTGGACTTTGAACAACATTTGTATGATTTGAAAACATATCTATCCAAAATTTTACCAAGTGTGGATTTGAAATGTTCATGTTTGGTAAACTTGTACTTGGTATATTCATATTTGGCATGTATGGACTTGGTGGGATAATGTTTTTTTGTTGAAGACTCATGCATTGATTGTTTGGTTGATATATTTGTAGGTTTGGACTTTGATTTAAATCTACCATAGGGAAAGGTGTTCCAAAATTTAGATTTGGCATACTCACATTTGGTGTACCATTGAGGTTTGTAGGAGATAATGATCCCATGTATGGATTATATAAATGTGAGTTTTGATAATCAATTGGCATTGTAAGGCTTTGATAGTTTGGCGGACTTAGATTAATCATGATGTATGAATCAAGTTTATATTCCATGTTCTTCTTATGTTTTGACCTTTTTGACCTCTAAGGAATTTATGACCAATGATGAGATGAAGGATGAAAGGGTGAGTGATACAGGTGTTGAACTTTTAGGAACTTTGGATCAATGCTAGAATCTAGGATTTTTTATTGGATTGGTTTGATTTGTTTTGGATAATGGACTTGTAAACCCCAAGATGTTGGATGTTATCTTGGAATAAACTTGTCCACAAGGGTGATAATTAACTAAGTGTGTGAGGAAGGATTCATCCACACACACCTAACTAAACAAATTATTTTGATCTGGTTTAAGGTGTACCCAAGGCTAGGATAATGATGTTTCCAAAGCTCTAAAGTTGTTTGTGGGATGGGATGATAAATTTTTGGGATGAATGAAGTGATTGATTTTGATCCTAAATGAACCTAAGAGGGACCTTGTTTATTAGACCAAGATAGTGAAGAAAATGCTTTTCCCTAAGAGTAGTTCAAACCAAAAGACCAATGTTTGCATGGAAGATCATAAGACAAAAGATGACAAGCACATGTGTGGGGTTCAATTAATTTAATCTTGGTTAATGAATTGATTTTACCACATCCACACTTCTTGTTTAGCTTTTCAAACTAGATGTCTATGTCTCAATTTCTTCTCATCCCACAAGGTCCATTATGTGGATATCAAGAAAAATCAAGGAAATAGTTCCCTAATGTTGACTTTAGAGAGCAAATTGAGATATAAATCCAAATACTTAGAAGCCTCTAAGGATAGAATCCCCAGGGACAAGAAGTAATACTTGAATTTTTCAAAGGTATTTGCTCCTTCTAAAGGGTTTGAAATTCTAATGATTTTGTTGAATGTTTGTTCTCAAGATTTTGGATCCAAGCAATGTGTTTAAATGACTCAAATATTGCACAACCCTAGGATAGAAAAGAGAATATTTATTGAATTACCACTTGGATAAATCTAGTTGTACTTATTTAGAGCGGATGACTAGAAGCTTGACCACATTGGCTCCCCTCCATGACACACACTTCTTGGGTCAACCAAGCTTCATTACTCATGAATCTCCCATGACGAACTTTTAATCTCTACAAAGAACCGCAAGTATGTGGGATGGCTCTAGAGGTCCGACCTCCTGACGCCAACAAATATTGGGATTTTGGATTCTAAACAAAGGTTCATAGTAAGGGCATCCAGTTTAGGGGGTGCAATGATAAACTCCTTGTGAGAGATCTCCCAACCCTTAGAACAAGGGCTTTACGCATCATAAAGACACTGAGGGAGAGTTATCATGCACTGCCTCCCATTGTTTATGATTTTCATCATAACCACAAACTTATATAGCAGTTTGGAAGAGCTTGGCTTATGCTCATTATTGCTTGAGTCGTTCACTTGGGGTGAGTACTTTTTCCAACCAAGGCAGGCCCTCTAAAGGTAAACAAAATTGAGTAGGTGCATTTATAGTTCGATCAATCTTCATTTGTGTGAACAAAGAGAGAACACACGCAGTGTCCTTTGTCACACTAGCAAGATTTTGTTCAATTTTAAGAGTTTGAAATGTGGAGGCAATCTTTCAGACAACCTAATATCACTAAAATACTTTTGATTCTCAAGATCTTCGTGAAGCGTGAGAGAAGTGCATACACATTTGAATGGTATTAGTTTGCAGAAAAGATTACAAAACAAGAACAAACATGAATTCTTTTTAATCCTCAAAAGCAATAAGTGGATTCTTTTTATAGCACCAAACAAGTGTTTGAAGTTGTTCAATTTTTAAAACCCAAAATCAAATCTAGTGAGTTTCTAATTGTTCTTTTTAACCCTTTGTGGAAAATAAAGCTTTTCTATGTTCTTTTTAAGACCCAAATGAACTGTAGTTAAGTTCTAAAGCTGGAGATAACAAGATCCTAAATATGGGATTATAAATGCTCCCAAAGTGTTAAAGAACACTTTTTTACAGTTATGAAAAAGAAAGTGCCATAGGAAGCTCTTCTTGTTTTCTTCTTTTCCTAGACAATGGATATCAAATGCTTTTTCTTTCACTTCAATGCTCCATGCTCCTCTTAAAACCTAGAATCCATGCTCAACATGTTAGATGAGATTAAGAAAAAAGAAGATATGAGGGTTAGATGAATGATTAAGCATAAAACCCTAAAATTTAGACCATGTTACAATGTGTTTTGACTTTAGGTGTAAAATTGAAAATTTTAACTTTACAAAAATTGAAAAACACTTACACCATTGCATAGCCTATGAAATTCTACCCCATTTCAAGAAAAAAAAGCTTTGAAAAAGACCTTCATATGACCAAGATATGCCCATTTTAAGATTGACTATAAAAGCAAAGAAAAACACAGAGGCAGCGTTGCTATTTGTAGTAGTGGGGTAATTTGAGACTTTCAGCGTTGCTATTTGAGACTTTCAGCGTTGCTATTTAATACTTTCAGTGTTGCTATTTGTAGTAGTGGGGCAATTTGACTTCCAACATTGCTATTTAGAATTTCAACATCACTCTATGTCCTGGAAAGACAAAAAGAGAAAAAAATGACGAAAATGGCCAAAAAATGTGTTAATTTTGAGATTTGTGCCCTCCTTCTAGTGCCAAAATGTGAATTCTTAGCTTAGACCTGCTCAAACATGAACAAAAAATCAAACATTAGTCCATAAACAAGTGTAAACAAGCATTCCGTATGAAATCCATTCAAACACAAGAACATGAAATCAAAGCAAAATATCAAGTAATCTACTAATGAAATCCTATTCTAATGCTCAAACCAGCATCCCATAGGGGGATTGGTGCTTCTTTGATGTGGAAAGGAGCCCTTTCCCAATCCCTTGATAATCTTGATGATGGATGTGTGATTATTGATGCAAAATGCCAATAACCTAGCTATGAATTTTGAATTATATACCTAACTTGTGGATGATATTGTGGATAATAACCTTGCATGAAATTGTCTCCACTTGTGTATCCCAAATCAATAGAGAAGGCCTCTATTTATAATGAAGAAGGATTGAAGATTGAAGAATACAATGAATGCGGGACTAAAGACAAACCATTAATAATGTGCCACTTGTCAACATGCTATTGAAGAGAGGTGGAGCACATTTTGATCGATGTGCATGATAAATGCAATTAGGTGGGATTTGAAATTTGAAAGATGGCTTGTGGAAGAAGAGTTGAAAGATGGGTTAATGCCACTTGGCTCAAGAAAAAGGACTTGTAAGAGTTATAAATTCCATGTTCGAGGACAAGTCCTTTTGGGAGGGAGATTTCAAATTGGAGGAATATTCCAAAGAGATGCCATTTTTGAATGAAATAGAAAAATTAACAAATAAATTAAATTGATTTACTTGTGCAAGTTGCAAAATCTAGAGGATTTGAGGATTAGAGTTTGAGTTAATTAGGATTTAATTAACTTAGATGGAAATTAGTTTGATTTGACATTTGACTTAGATTTTTAGATTTATTTAAATCAAATGGAAGGAATAATGAATATTAGATTTAATTAAATAAAGTTTGATTTATTTAATTAAAAGGGATGATGATAGATTTTAATCAAATAAAGGTGATTTATTTAATCAAAAGAGTAAATATGATTTAACCAAATAAAGTGACTTATTTAATTAAAAGAGGAACATTAGGATTAATTAAATAAAATGATTTATTTAATTAACAGAAGATAGTGATTTAATCAAATAAAGTTGATTTATTTAATTAAAAGAGGAATTATGACGAATTAATTAAACAAGGATTATTTAATTAACTAGTTAGTAAAGAAGTGATTAAGGGAGAATTGATGTTAGTAAATCAAGATCAGGTGCACGATATCAATCAGGATAATTTGAACATCTACAACCACAAACCAAAAATCACCTAGGAATTTGAATTGCATTTTGGTAGGAAACCACAAATTTGAATTTCTAGCCTATTTAAATTATCAAAACCATTGGATTAGGAGCCCAATGGACCTCCTAAGACCTTCACAAACTTAAATAAGACTCCTAACATCAAATTGAGCATAAAAACAATACATGAAAGTGATGCTTCTGCATCATACTCCTGAGGAGGGAGAAATTTGAGTTCCATCTCAAATGATGGTTTTCATTTTCTTTCTCTTCTTCCAATTGTGTTGCATTCATAGCTATTATCTAACCTCCTCTTGATCCTCTCCATGCTTGGCTTGATCTGCTCCATGTTTCTTGGTTTTCATGCTTGCTTTTTGTACCTCCTCAATGATCTTCTTCTTAACTGCAAGACTCCAAAATTCTATTTCTCTTTCACATGCCTCATTACTACTTCCTTGCTCTGCACCTATACAAACATTATCATCAACATGCATTAGATAAGTACCATGAGGCCAATTTTCCTCTTCACTAGCTCCATGTGCATGTTTTCTTGTGTCTTCCTTCACTGTCCTACTTGTATTCATACCTTCATTAGCAATCTTCACCTTGAACTATTGTTCTATCTCAAAAACTTGTACCCACAAATCATCTTTAAGTACCTCACAATGTGCCTCTACTACAACTTGTTTCCTTTCTTTTTCATTTAGCAACTCTTTTATATCCAAACTTTGTTAACCTTCACCATCCAAGACAACTATCCTTTGCTTTCTTCTTTTTTGAACAATCACCTTTATAGGACACTTCACCTTCTTCCTCATTGGTCGATAGCCAAAATTTCCTTGGTATTCTTCCTCAAGACACTGTTGTACTACAAGCTTAATACCTCTTTTCAACTCTACCATTTCTCTATCAAACTCTGTAACTTGGATTATCCTATTGTCCTTCATCTTGTCCTTCCTTTTGAGGCTTATTTCTTATCTTGTTGTTGCATATTCTTGTCTTTGTGATACCTCACCTTAGGCTTCTTTCTTTTCCTCTGGCCTAGTCTTTCGATACCCCAATACCTTCACACATAACCTTATACAAAATCTTGTTAACTTGAAAAACTTTCACCACCAGATCTTTTTGGGCTCTGATACCAATAATGATGTAGAGGGAAATATTTTGCAAACACTATGGGCTCTCAAGAACAATGAAAATGTTTCGTTAACAACAGTAAACACAAGATTGTTTGATCCTTCAATGATGACAACAACTAATACCCTACTCACATGCTCTACAAGCCAATTTCTCTAGGTTCAACTCTCAAAAGGGAATCCAAATTCACCTATACTTTGCACACTCAGGCCTTAAGTTTATTAGAAACTCCCCAAATACCTCCTAACTTTTCTTGGTAGTATTTAAACCCAAAACAAAGCAATTTCAATAAACCCTCAAAGAGGCAGGGTTTCAATAGCAACTATGGACAACAAGAACACACTGTCATTCATAAGTCATTCAAAACAAAGAATTATCACTCCTCCTTTTGGGAAAAATGCATAAGAATCTACAAAAAATTAGTGCCAAATCTCATAAATTTTCATTGGATGGAAAGGAAGATATGATTTTTTTCTCACTAAAAACCCTAGTTTCTGAATAGAGCAATGAGCACTATTTTGATCATAACTTGAGAAAAACTCAATGAAATCACCTCAAACAAATTGAATTTGAACCTTAAGACGTACTATTATAATCTCACACAAACATAGATCTGCAACTTGGCCGTACAAGGTCATATCGAGTTGTTCTTTGCTATTTTTTCAGAAAAAAATATCATAAATTCATAAATAATAGGGTATTTTCTTGAAATATTGCTCTTCAACTTCTTGGAGCTTATTTTTCATTCATTCAATGTGAATTAACTTACAAAAATCAGTTATAACTTGAACAAAGTCCTTTTCCATCAAAACCCTAAAAACCTCAAGTAACTTCATGTCTTTTTTAACTTGCAAATTATGCATTTTTCCAACCTAGGGCAAAGAAAACATTAAAAGAGACCTTGCATGGTCTACATGGTATTTAAAGACCCTAATTTTACTTAGCAAACCAAAAACTCAAGCTGAGGGACAAACCCCAAACTTGCCACAAACCAAAAATCGCCTAGGAATTTGAACTATATTTTGGCAGGAAACCACAATTTTGAATTTCTATCCTATTCAAACTATCAAAACTATTGGATTAGGATCCCAATGAACCTCCTAAGACCTTCACAAAATTAAAAAAGACTCCTAACATCAAAATGAGCATAAAAAAATACATGAAAGTGATGCTCCTACATCACTTTTATACAAAAAATGTAATAGTAAATTGTGAACATTTGTGGAAAGTTGGCTTGGTACAAAGTGTGAGATGGACTAGTTAGCTAAATGTTTTGTTTTTATTTTACAATTAAAATGATGAAGATTTTGGTCACAAGAATTTCCCTTCAACTATAAACATGACTTGGCATGCTAAGATAGAATATTTATTTCTCTTAGTTGAATTCACTAGATGTCATTATAATCTAAAAATTTACACCTTGTAATAGGATGAGTCTCTCATATTCCTAGTTTTGTATGTTTATGACATATTGATCACAATGAGATCTTCATCCTCAATTGTGATAGTGAAAATTGTTATACATGATAATTTCTTGATGACTAACTTGATTTTGTTGAGCTTTTTTTTTTTGTGGGATTAAGTTCTCACTTTACATCCAAGATCTACCTTGTATAGTTCAAAAATACACTTGATTTACTCTCACAATTGCATATGGCCAATTGCAAACCTACTCTAACTCCCTTTCTATCCGAATTCAAAATTTAGGTGAGATGTTAGATTCACCATTAGTTGATGCTACTATATATTCATATATTATTGACAACCCTAATTATTTGATTCACTCCAAGCTTGGCATTTCATGTCATTGACATGTGATCTCTAGTTATGTAGGAACCTCATGAACTAAAATAGAAGGAAAACTACTAGTCCCTCCACTATACTCAAGGAACTCATAGTTTTTGGATTCTCTATGCAACAAGGGTTGATATTGATTTTATTGGGTAAACTAATTTTGATGGGCTAATTGATTTACTTGATTGTAAGACTACTTCTAGTTATAGTTTCTCACTAGCTTCTAGTTAGGTATATGTTGTCCAAATAAGATGAAAAGTGTCATTCTCTTTCTTCCAATTATGTAGGTCATCTATTATATTTTATAACAATGAGAGTGAGCTACATCAATCTATTTCTAACCTATTCCATCATAAGTGAACCACACACATTGAGGTTTAGATACATTACATTCAAGAGTTCATTCATAGACAAGTCCAAAATCTTCACCATTGCTTAACTGTTAAGTATGTGCCAACATGTACCAACATAGGAATGTGTGAGTAATTTTAATGTGAAAATATATACACGTGACATCTGTGAACATACATAAGTAGGTGCATACACATAATATGTGTTATTCTATGCATCTTTTCATCATAATCATCATTATTTGCATACGTTTGACACACTTAATGGTGATTATTTATACATGTGACCTTTTTCAACATATACATGACATCCATAATAATCATATTTTGTATACATTCTACCATCAATATAACCAATAATGCTCATATATCATATTTTTCATGTCCTCATATACAAATACATCTTATATCATCTTATAACAATCATAATCATCAATACAACCAATAATACCCATATAATTTTATCAATGTCCTCATGTACAAATACATCAATGTATCTTGCTATCAAATTATCCTAGATACACAACTAATATATGTGCCCCTAATATCCTCTCTCCGTAATGTACATCTCAAATCATTGCTACTTTTAAAGACACTTGCATTGCAATATTATAAAAACTATTAAAAAATAGGAAAAACATTGAGTAAAAGTAATTTAATAATGAACATGAACATGAACTCCAATGTTGGATGCATTGCCATTGAACCTCACATCCTACTCAAAGCTTATGTTGAGCAATGCCTACATATAAATATTAGAAAAGTATGGATTATAAACAACATGAACAACAAAGTCAACTGATCATTCTTTGAAATCAAATGCAAGATTATAAATCAAGAGATAACAGTATATAAAGAATCTACACCTCTACACCTCCTTATGCATTACATTGAATGCGTCCTCAATGTTGAAGCAAAATGTTATAACTTTGTTTTGAATCACTTCTTTACATAATAGTATTTTATTAAGAATTGTTAAGAAACATAAACTCGAACCTACTTTTGACTCAATAATGGTTAAAATTAAACATGAATATTGTAAAATGCAAAAATTATAATTTTTTTTAGTAATTTTGACAATTGGGCAGTGTGGACACGTCAATGTATGCAATTAACTACTAGGGAATGTCTCTTTTCATTGCCCAAGTCACCTAATCATTCTATGGTGCTCTTTTCAGGGTAGTCTCTGAAGAGCCCTAAAAGCAAAAAATTGTCAAACTTTGGTGAAGTCATTCTAGGAGCTCATGGTGCATAGGAATGCTTTGTCTAGACCTATAGGTGGATATTGAATCCCTTCAAATCAAAATTTCTCAATTTTGGTCAAATCAACATGTTTGTGTGTTTCGGTGTCAAATGTATTCTTGTAAAAATTATTAGTGGAAAGTAGTGCAAAAATAGAAAGAAGCATTTTTGTTTTGTACATCATGGAGTGAAACCAAGTATACCAACACATCAAGTTGGGTAGGTAAACGCTATGGAAGGTCTCTTTTTCTGCTTACATCCCCCCGTGATTTTGAAGTGCACTAATTCAGGGTAGTCTTGAAAGTGTTATAAGAGCAAAAAATACAAAATTATTAATTTTTCAATATTTTTTACAAATGGGAAGTGTGGAAACATAGAGGTAGGTAGGTAAACACCAGGGAAGGTCTCTTTTTGTTGCCCAAGTCACTCGATCATTTTAGGGTGCTCTTACTAGGGTAGTCTCTAAAGAGCCTTAAGAGTAAAAAATGCAAAAAATATAAAAAATTTAGTATTTTGAAAAATGGGAAATGTGGACATGTTGAGGTAGGTAGGTAAATATTAGGGAAGGTATCTTTTCAATGCCCAAGTCACCTAATTATTTTGGGGTGCTCTTTCCAAGGTAGTCTCTAAAAATCCCTAAAAGTAAAAAATTGTTTGGAACTCTCTCGATTTCAATCAAGTCAACACCATTTTTGTGTTCCAGTGTCATGCATTCTTGTAAAAATTGTCAGTGGAAAGCAATGCAAAAATGGAAAGAAGCATTTTTTTTGTTTTGTGCACCGTGGAGCGAAACCAAGTATACCAACACATCAAGGTGGATAGGTAAATGCTATGGAAGGCTTCCTTTTGTTGCCCAAGTCCCCCGTGATCCTAGAGTGCACTAATCTAGGGTAGTCTTGAAAGTGTCATAAGAGCAAAAAATGCAAAATTGTTAAATTTTGTATTTTTGACAAAAGGGCAGAGTGGACACGTCAAGGTAGATAGGTAAATACTAGGGAAGGTCTCTTTTCATTACCCGAATCACTCAATCATTCTGGGGTGCTCTTTTTGAGGTTGTCTCTAAAGAGCCCTAAGAGCAAAAAATGTAAAAAAATTTAGTATTTTTGACAAATGGATAGCCTGGACATGTTGAGGTAGGCAGGTAAATGCTAAGGTAGGTCTCTTTTCACTAATTTGTATGTACTATTATTAGCTTATTCAAGCAAGATGTCGATGCAATAGCATTTTCCACCAATAATACCTACATTTGTTAAGAATTGTTAAGACACATAAACTCCAACCTACTTTTGAATCGCTACCACCATTACCTCATTGTACTCATAACACAACTATGGATGTATTGATCTAAATTGCTTAAAAATATACTTTTGCTCTCCAAAAAACCTACACATATAAACAAGTGAATTGTTAAGAAAATAAATATTCAATACCTATTTGAAACTCAACAATGGTGAATTTATTATCATTGTAACCTCGTCGTGTTGTAATTCCCACTCAAATAATAACAATTCAAATCAATAATTCACTAAATTATTCAAATATAATGAAAATATAATATGATTGCAAAAGAAAAGTAAAATTTGTTTATATCCAATGTGATGAAATTACAAGATACAATGCTTCATATACAAATATACACATTGACAATAAATGTCTAAAGTTCATCCTTCCGCCAAGTGGAGAAATACTTTCTCAGTTTTCGATATCCTGCACAGTGATCGGATCTGAATCTGCACATTGAATGTGAATATTAGTTCTACTATTATCAAATTTTAAATACACCATTTGATAATCCTATCATTCAATATTTAAAGAGTGTGTGCAACATATTTAATTTATAATTAACTCATTCCCCTTTCACTTGTATAAATTAGAACCCTCTACAAAATAATTAGTTACGATTTCTTCTTAAGATTGAACATTCTAATTTTTCAACTAAAATATAACATAAATTTGTTTAAGGATATAAGATATATCTATTACATTTCTATTACTTTATACTTCCAGCTACACTCCTGTCTCAACCTTAATCCTTAAGACTAAATTCCATCTGATGTTTTGCACAGACCATTACATTTCCAAGTATTGAATAAAGCTCTAGACATTACAGATCCTCGTTTCCAGAGTACGCTATAACTGCTTTTTTCATGAGTTTTTTCTCTAAGACATTTGAATAAGCCTTAGTGGTGCATGTTACTTTGTACTGTTTTGGAGGTAAAAGCATAATAGGGTTAAGTCGACATCCCAGCTTTATGGATAAAGCCAAAGAAAATGGGAAATTGCACATAACAGGAATTACAATGGTTAATAAAAGAATAACGCAAGATGAGTTAAAGAGAAGTGAATGGTATTAAATAAAGGAGAAGATAAAAATAGCGGTTGCACCAGTTGACCGTATCAGACCAAAACTCGTCATGGTATTCAAATCTAATCCTTCATAACAAAGATTCAACAAGAGAATACTAAAAAATACACCAATAATTGAACACTTCAAAATACAGATAAAGAAAGGTTAGATATAATGAACTAATTGTAATGCACACTATATTTCTTAAATGCCTTAAGAACTCATGATATTTCTTGAGATAATCTATTGCTAGATAGTAGTGTGAACAACACAATAAGAGTTACCAAAAAATGTTTATTACCAGAAATGTTGTGGTTGCAGTCACGTATTCACAATGCATATTTTAAAATGTCAAATATACCTGGCTAGGCGTTCAGTGATATAATTGACTTAAAGAGTGAAGCGTAGCAGATATATATATATTCTGCATACATGCAAAACGTTAGTACATTATGGCAAAAATTAAATAGAGAGCAAACTTCATTTTTTTTTGTATGAACTATCAAATTTGTTCTTCAGCTCTCCACCTAGCCACCCCCAAGCTCACCCTAGCTCACACAGAGCAAAGCATTTAGCTCACCTAGAGCAAGATTTTTAACTCACAGAGTAAATTGTGGTTTTCATCAAATACCTAGAAACACCGCTTACAAGAAACAAGAAACGTTCGCAGCAAGTATTTAAGAAACAAAATGGACTATGGATTGTTATTTCAGGACAATGCAAGGGCTGAGAAAACAGAATAATTTCCAAGCCTCCAAGGCACAAGGATGCAGATAAAATTTCCTGTTTGGCTACGAACCGGTCAAGAGACATGAAACCAATGATTCTAGTGCTACTAATTATTTTAATTGTTGCAAAGACATATTCTAACTATGCTTATGAGATTTTACAACGGCCAAGAAGCATGCAAAGGCAGCGTGGTTTGAAAGTTTCCTCTGAAAAAAGAGATTGATTGAACAAACAGAAGCGTGATCACCAAACTAGATTTTCAGGTGGTTCTTCGCCCCCCCCCCCCCAAAGCCAAATGATGTAGTACTAAATTTATCATTCAAAACAAAGAATTCTACCTGGAGCTGTTGTATAGTAGAGATCGATGTTAGTTATCCCCCCCCAAAAACTCGTTAACCATGAAGCAACTGAACTTGCAAATACAGGGCGTACTATTTGGGGATGATAACTATCCTCTCAAATAAGTTCCATACATATCCCACAAATAACGGTAGAAAACAAGATGTGTCATAAGGAAAATTAGATGACTTACTTAAAAGACAATACATTACGCCAGGTCCTCACCGGTTTACCTAATGCAATGGTTTAAGCAGATACTAAACATCACGATTCGCATGCAAAGATAAAATAGCTATACTTGTGACGCTAAGAATACCACCATCTATTATACATCATTTAAAAGAATATGCTAAGCATGTAACTATTGTATTGTTACAAGAACAAATATGTGTACACTATGCTTATCGAAGATAACCCGTATTATAAAATAGTTAACACTCTGCAAAGAACGAACTATACACTTCTCTTAGCCCCGTAATAATAATTTCAGAAGCTTAGTAAAATAAACGATACCAAGATTTCTATTTTCAAAAGTTAACCTTCTTTAACGAAAACACTTTTCTTCTAGATTATTTATTCTTCAATAAACTGTGAGTAAGAACCAATCGCCCAAAACAAAGGATGCAACTTGATACACTTACACCGTGTCAAGAATAGCAATAGTATCGGGCCACTAGCCTTTTATAACGCTGTAGAGTCAAGGATATATGCCATTTTTATAATGCTATTGCTATATGACCATTATCAACACTATAATTGTGTATCAGAACATAAAATACCATCTTATTGTTGGAAAACTTTCTTTTATTTTCTAACAATATTAAATCATTTAATTATTTCAAAATAATATAATAAATGGGTTTTCAAGTATGTCTGACATGTGCTCCAAACTTGAGTGGAGTAGACCTACATATCAATATAGGCAATTTTTTTAGCATAAGCAACATGAACTACAAAGTTTGAACTCAACATTCTCTCAAATCAAATATACCTTGAAAATATATTGATCTAAATGAAATACCGTGGATGTTTCAATCTAAATCACTTGAAAATATACCTTTGTTCTAAAAAAAAAAACTACATTTTTACATAACAGTTAATTTTTATTCTTTGCAATGGTTTCTGGTTTTAATTTTGTGAGAATTTTTGCATCAACATTTCGGATCATACTCTGTGATCCATCATCAGGATGAGAGCAATGCTAAAGGGGAAACGTTGATGCAAAAATTCTCACACAATCAAAACTAGAAACCATTGCAAAGAACATTATGAATTGTGGAAACTTGATATCATTAGTTAATTTTTATGCAAACTTTAAGGACATTTGCCATCATTTAACTTTTTTTTACTTCATTACTACGACTTTTATTAATGTCTTTTAATTTTAATAATAATATTGTTAACAATATTTATACTAACTCTAATATTAATATCACTCTTAGTTATCAACATCATTACTATCTCGTTTCTTTTGAGAAACTAATATGGACAACTTCTCTAATATCAAATAGTAGAAATAAAGTTACTATGAATTTCCACTACATTGGCAACTTCTCAGACACAGTGCATTTAAACACTGTCGGAACACAAAGAGAACGATAAACAATCAATTTTTAGAGGCGCCAACTTGCAACTATTGCGTGGCATATCCAACCACAAGTTGATTTATCAAAGGTTGCTTGCATTAATAGCGGATTACCTCTATTATCACCACAACTATACATGTTATCATTCATGTGGATTTCTCATAAATGTGTGGATAATAATGCCCTTAGTTGTACACGTAGGAGATATCAAAAGGGTTGAAGCTTGAATATGCATAACTACCCATGAATGTGCCCTATTAAGTTCTTTTAAATTATAAATGCAAGAACATACAGATTGAAAATTTATTGAGAATTTATCAAGAATTTAGCAACAAGTAAACCAATCGTCCATTCTAATACTTGCATTAATGCTACCATTTGATTCGTAAAAGAGAATTGATATAATAATACGGTGATCACTTTGATGGGCCAATCTAGTAAATTACCACTGACAAAAATGTTTGGCTACCAAGATAGTCCAGCCAACAACTAATTACACTACCAGCATAAGATCTCACGATAGATTATGGTTGGTGTGCCTACGCCAAACTATGCGGTAAATAATAAAATATAAAGATAGGTATGCATAGATTTAATGGCATGCTTAAACTCGGGCGATCAAACAAACTCGATTTTAACTGAGCTAACGTCCATTTCAAAAGGAGGGATAAACGCTAAGATTAACCCTAAACACATTTGCTCATCATAACTCAATGTGTAGGGGCAATGTAAGAAGAGACATTTTTTTTGTTTTCAATCTACTGTTTTGAATTGTGGCTATGTAGGGGCATTAAACGGGTACGTGAAGGTATAGGGCTTGAGGATGTTAGCGAAAAGCTTAAGAGGAGGGCAATCTCCATTATGAAGGCCGCCAAATAGTCATATATACTTAAATATTTGACTCACAGGTAAGACACCGGTGCTATTCATTGATGAGTTTGAATATAAGAATAAAGATGCATAGACATTGAGATTTTAATCTCAACAAGTAGTCAAGAAATGCATATGGGATAAAAAAATGTACAAACCGGAATAAGGATATAAATTTGGGGTCTTTGGCACATAACTGCAATGGCTAAAATCAATAGAGCCAAAGACTAAGTTTTAAAATCTCTATTTTTATGATACGTAAAATTTAATATTAATACTACAACCATAAGACTAAGTATGTTCAACTTATGCATGTGGTTTTAACATCCACTAAATTTGTTAACACAATTTCACCCCTGACTGTATTGACTCTTATGATACAAGAAAATGCATCTACCTCATTGTTGTAGCATCATGAAAATTCTCATTTAGCAGGGTATTGAAAACACAAGAATGCTCTAAACCAAGAATAACACAAAAGTTTAAAATAAGTGTATTCATAAATGAGAACATAATATTTGGTACACACTTATCCATTCTTTTTGCTATGAAATAAAAGGAGAGAAGGATAGTTTGAACATTTTATGTTATTCTAACTTGTGTTTTCAACGCATCCTACTTTGTATCATTATGTCTAAATTGTTGAGATCAAAGAAAATGTAAGATGATAACTTCAG
Organism: Sequoia sempervirens; assembly: GCA_007258455.2. Lineage (NCBI taxonomy): Eukaryota > Viridiplantae > Streptophyta > Pinopsida > Cupressales > Cupressaceae > Sequoia > Sequoia sempervirens. The sequence goes on from VDFB02271358.1 coordinate 805,062,579, forward strand.
ACAGAATTTTCAGATGCATATTAGAACTAATATATGTAGAATAGAACTTGCCACATTCTACTGTATCTTCCTTCTTTTTCATACAAGTTTTGTTTACCTTAGTACCATAAGGGAAACAATAGTATGTGCAAAATACAAACTGAAATAAATGTGCAATATATTTTATTTCATGCTCTGCTCTACAAGATAGTTAGAATACATAAATAACTCTTTTAAAGGAGGATTTGTTTATTTGAAGAAAGGAAGGAGGGTAGAACAATGAGTATTTTCACCGCATAAACTAGTAGTTTCGTCCACTGTTGGAGCTAATTAAAAATGACAATTATACATATACAACTACAACATAACACACATATTCATTTATAATAGTCTTACAAAACTTGTCATTTTCCCAAATAGGATAGATTGTACAACATAACAAGTTCTTCAAATGTTTTCTTTATACTCTTTTACATATTTTAAAAATGTCTATCCACGAGGTACAATATGGTTGAACATTGAAGACTATACTTTTTCTTTGAAATCCTTCTACACAAGTTGCAAATTGGATCTTTAAATTTGCAAGTAAACATACAAGAAAACCCTTTTTTTTTCTCTTTCCATGGCCAATAGGGAGTGCTCACCTCCTAACGTTGGGTTGGAAAACCAACCACCCCCAAGCTAGGAGGTAACCAAGAATTTTGGGTACACACAACAATAGCATAAATAATCCATTCTAAACAACAATACACAAATAAGATACACCCAACCGAATTTACACATTTACATATGGATTTCACATAAATCCAAAAGCAGGGATAGAGGTGGACAACACTTATATATGGGGAGATTTAGTAACAAGTAGAAATGACCAAAACATCACATTTTTCCTTTCTTTTCCAACCACCCATTCACCAAAATTCCACATACCATACACGATCTATATTATCCATTTCCCAATACACTATGCCATCATAAAACAATCTTGGGTACTCATACCCCTTTTTAGCCTCTCCTTCTCAAAGGGGAAATTATCTCCCCATAGAGGTTCCTACTCATTCCTATCCCCTACAAAAGATGCTCTTCCCAAAATGAGTGAGCCTATCCTTATACAACCCCAAACCTAAACACATGTAAATGTAAGAGCACATAAAATGAACAAATAATCAAAATAAACAATCTTTCCACACTTTCATACAAAAAAGATAAATAGAGAAACATGCATATAAGTGGAATGATACCTACCTCAATTCCAAGCCAAAAAATGGAGGAAGGTTGAAGATGAGCCTCAATCTTTTACTCCTTTAAAGAATCCTTTCGTCACTCTTCCAAAGCAAATCCACCCAAAAGCTAAAAAGAACCCTTGCTTTAGCCTCCCAAAGGATTGAAATAGAAGTAAAGGGTTGGAAACCATTGGAGGAAAGAGTGACACATATCAATCTCTCATTCACTCCTATGGACACACCTCTCCACAAGTTCTCACACATGTGTGAGAACTCTTGGGGAAGTGAAAGGCCAAAGAATGTTCAACACTCAACAAAGGCCTTCAAATCTCATAAATGAGATTTTGGATCCAACACTCCAACCCCTTCCCAAAATCCATCACCCTTTTTAATGGCCAATTAAGAAGGGTCACAACTTGCAAAAATCAAAATTTATGGGCTTGATTTGACCTCTTAACCCATAGGTAACCATCCTAGGGGTTAATCAAGGGTCAATTGACCCAGTTTAAGAACTAAATCAACCTTTTAAACCCTCAAAAAGAAATTGAATTTCAAACATAATAAAAATAATTCAAAATGTCCCAAAAACCCTTATCAAAAGCTTAATTGGCTTTTAAAACACAATCACAAGATTAAACATTAAATCTTTTAATCACAAAATATAATACAATACAATGAGACTATGGTCTCTCCAAAGACCATAGTTAGTTTTACATGGCTACACAATCGAGTACTCTTGGTTACCTTGAATCCTATTGGCCATGGGCATGTACCTGTATACTCAATTTCCATAAGTCAATACATTCAATACACGATAATCAATAATTAACTCAACAATTACATAATACATAGTTAACACATTCAAATCCTAAAATTAATAAATTTGAAATATCAATATCCATAATCATTCTTTTTCTTTGCAATTAACATATTATATCATTTCATGACTAACCATGACGCTATAAAGAAATCACATAGTCACCAAATTCAATTTTAACATTTTATCTTGAATTATATATTATAACCACTTATCGATTCCTACCATGATAATCAGATCAACATGAACATATCAATAAGCAAACCATAACATGCATATAATCATTGTAGCATCATAATCGGAAACCAACATAACATCCAATGTACATGATTATCCAAATAGTCTATACTACATAGACTAACAACATGTTTGAATAAGAAGACAGTCAAATTTGTGTATCAAATGGTAGACCTCACAGGTCATCTCTTACCTTCAAAGTATTTAGTATTGCTTCATGATCGACACTACTAATTGTCCATAGTTCCTTTGTTCTTTGTTTGGCATGATGTCTCAATAACTTAACATTTGTTTCTATAAATAGTGTAGATACATGAGAATGGTTTTGTATTTCTCGTAGTCTTCAAATACAAGTATACCATTCTTTCTAATCATATACATTCACAACAAAGTTCCAAAAACATCAATTGAACCTATAAGATACATGAACCCATCATCATTTGCTATTGGTTGTGTTAGCTTCTTCTTTCCCTATAAACATTGTTCCAACTAATAGTTTGATCCCTCTTCATTTCCCTATAGTGTAACAACTACATAGACATGTCCTAGTTGTATAAGATCTGAAAGATGGTCATGGTCAAGTGAACTTTCCATTTCATCTTCTAAAAGGATTGTGTTGTAGATAAAGGGGTTACATATCATGGAATCCATGTATCTACCCACTCACTTGACTCACATTGATCCCAATCACACTTAAATATAATTATGATAAAAACAAGCCAACTCTCGTGTCCATGTGGTCCATGAACTTGTATCTAAGCTTCAAAATAAATGCATAAATTTAAAGATTCTTTGATTGTTTGACATTTTAATTGCTCTCCCATTGTACCCTCATCAACCAACCAAAATAACTTGCACATTTCTAAATCAAGTGTCCCTCCTTGTGACAATGCATAACTACACCAATCAACAATAAAATGTGCATCACTGAATGTTGCACCACCTCTAATCTTCATTTGTTCCCTAACCAAAGCTCTCTTCAAACATGCACTCACTCCATCATTCTCACTTTTTCTATGCCCAACTTCAAAAAACTCCAAATATGAGGTACACCTCTCCGTACATGCATCTTGGTCAACCAATAAAACATACAGACTTTCTTGATTGCCCCAAGTAGTTATTTGACCAAATGAGATGTTGACCCATTGTGATATCTTTTTCCTTATAGGAACTCAAATTTTTTTTTAAAATGATGTTGGACAAACTCAGATGAATGAGATCTATCATCACTCACGTAAAAATGGTACTCCCTAATTATCTTCTTGTCCTCTTTTGTTTTTTCGAGGGCATTTCTATATGTGATGTGGATAAAAATAACAATTTGAATAGAATTGTAATATTGAGAATGTACCTAATTTTGTGGTTGTAATGTGTAATTTTTAGAAAAATCAATCACAGATATAATTGTTCCAATTGGGAAAGAGTCCTTACACATCTTGAATTACCGACCCAACCATTGGGACCTGTGACTATGCCTTGCATACTCGTTGAAAATATTTTTCTTGCAATCAAAAATAAAATCAGCAATACTTACCTCTCTTGTAACCAACTCGCATCTAGAACCTTCACCTCCACTCTTCAAATTGTATTTCACTCTTTCGAATCTCTTTTTCTCAATGATTTTGTTAGAAAAATTATGTTTGTTTCCCTTATGAAAACATGTTACAAACTTTGATAAACCACCACATTGCAAACACTTCTCGTTTAAACAATCATTTATGTAGAAAAAGCAACCATCACCTCTAACACATAAAAAAAATCTTACAAGTCCCTAGATGACTTCGAAAGTTGCATTGCATCACACTCCTACAACATTTCATTAGTATGCATGGTAGAATGAATATAGCATAATAGTTTGTGATTTATTGAAAACTCTACATGGTATTTACTGTTGGGAATAGAATGCCATTTAATTGGAATCCTAAACATTATTTCATGTATCTCCTAAGTCCTTGGAAAGTGTTCCCCAAACACTAGGATTAGAAAGAGATTAAATTCAAATGAAATGAACATGTAAATTGACATTTGTAATTAATTCTAAATGATAGGAACATGTGGGGACACCCATGAAGAGCTCCTACAAAATAGGAGCGCATGGGGCACCCACGTGGAATGTGGAACTCACCTTGAGTTAAGTTAACTGTTTAGAGTAAAAAATAACACTTTAGTAATGCATGTAAATATCCTAGAAGTCAGGGATTGATGTTTACATGCATGGAGTTCAGTTTAGTTCAGTTTAGATTAGTTTGGTTCAGTTCAGTTCAGTTTAGTTTAGTTCAGGTAAGTTATGGTTCAGTTATCTTTAGTTGCATGTAGTTAGTTTTATTTGAATTCTATTTGACTTCAGTTGACTTGGAATGCATAAATAATGACTTGAGTTGCATGACAGATAATAGATGATACATTTAGTTAAGTGGGGATGATCAACCATGCATGATATTTGCATGAATGGTGGAGAGATATGTTTCAGTTAACAGAGATTGACTTGGACCCACCTTGGGCACCCAAGTTGGCATCTTGGAGTTAACACTTTTGCATGATAAGATATTTTATAAGGTTGAGTTAAGTGGGACCATTCTTGGGTGCCAACTTTGAGGATAAGCTTAGAAGATATCTTCGGAATCAACATTGAGTTATGACTTCAGTTTGGGACGCCCAAATGGATGAATAACTTGTTTTGACATTGTTCTTCATAGTAGAACTCTACTTGCAAAGAATAGGCATGGGTTTTGTGAGATAAGCATTGTGCTTTGTAATTGTAAACTCTTTGGAGTTTACAAGGATCATTGTTGTCTATTTATTGTAGCAAGTTGAAGAGAGTTGATCAGATTTTATTGCAGGTTGTGAAGAAGAATTGTTGAAGGAAAAAGAAGCATCTCAAGAAAGGATTGGAATTATTGTAATCTTATTATGAGATTAAATAATACATTGATTATTGATGGAGTTTTTTCCCGAAAGGGTTTCTCCACGGTATATGTTGTGTAACTTCTTTCTTCTAGTCTTATTCTTCTAAAATCTTCTATTTACTTCTACAAACATTAAAATGAATTAAACAAATAATCATCCACAAAGAAATTGTAACAAGGAACACTTAATTAGATCAGAAATCTCATAGTTTTACAAAGTATTAAGCTAAATAATTACCTCAATTTTCAACATTTGGTATCAGAGCTGAGGTTGGGTAGAGTTTGGGACGCCTTTCTCTTAAAAGTTTGAAGGTTTTTTGGCTATAGTGGGAGATTTTACTATTGTGTTGTTGCTGATTTTGGAAAATAAGTTTGTTACAATGAGTTTTAATTCTCGTTTAGATATTGAAAGATTCAATGGATCTAATTATGAGATGTGGAAACTAAAAACAGAGGATCTCCTTGAAGAGAGAGATCAGTGGTTAGTTGTTGGTAATGAGACAAAGTCACCTACAACGATGTAAGATGGGGATTGGGTAAGCTTGATAAGAAGGCAAGAGGGACAATAAGATTATGTCTTGTTGATGTTGTTCTCTTGAATGTTTCTGAAGAAACTACTCTATATAAGTTGTGGAAGAGAATAGGTGTATCTATCAAACCAAAAGTCTTACTAATAAGTTGTATCTGAAAAGGAAGTTGTATTCTTTAAAGATGAAAGATGGTGATTCTATTACAAATCATTTGAATGCTTTTAATTTGATTCTAATTTAGTTGGCATTTGTAGATTTAAAGCTATCTAAGATGAAGATAAATGCATATTGTTACTTTGTTCTTTACCAGAATCTTGGGAAAATCTAATTGTTGCTATCAGTGGTAGTGGTGTAGATCTGAAGATGGACAATATAATTCCTACTCTCCTATCAAAGGAGATGAGGAGGAAGACTAAAATAGAAATCCAAGATGCCTTGTTTGTAAAAGGTAGGCCTAAGAAAAAGGAACCTAAGGGAGACAAGGAAGGGAAGGGTAAGTCAGAAGGATGGAGTAAGGTAAAGTGTTGGAACTGTGGTAAACCAGGACATGTGAAGAAGGATTGTAAGAACAAGAAAAAGAGTTTTGATTCTTCTAGAGAGGAATCCTCGGATGAAGGTAATGATGCTTTGATAATTTCATGTAAAAATGTTAGTGATGACTCCTTGCTTGATGTTAAAGAGTGATCTTCATGAGGAGGATGGTAGTCATGATGCCATGTGTAGCTCGTACCACGATTCAGTGGGAGTTGTTGTCAGTGATGTGGATGCATCATTGGTAAGGTTATCTTCATGTGATTGGGGATATGGTTTTTTCTTGGTTTAGAGTGGTTGTTATTATGTCACAGTTTACTCTTTATATGCATTTAGAGTTTGGCATGGTACTTGTTCTCTTGAGACCAGGATGCATATATGTTATGGTGCATGTGATCTCCTAGTAGGAGATGGTTAGATCATGTTGTCATGTTTATGTTCCTAATTCATGATTGGAGCTTTGAAATTGATATTTTGTAGTTCTCTTAAGTATTGGGTACATTAATCATTTGCTTGATTACTTCATGATAGTGCTATGTTGCATTTGGAGTTTGGCATGGATTGGTTTGTTACAGGTCCTCATGGATATTTGGAGAAATAGGTGAGGCTTGAGTTCTCTTATGGTAAGAGATATATGTTGGAATGGTTACTTGTAAGAAAATATATTTTCAACAATAAAGACCAAGAAGCCTACACCTTGGTTGGACATGATTTCAACACACTCAGCAGTTTCACATGCTTCCAAAGAGGCAATTTGGATATAGAGACTTGGGAAAGGTATTGGTTTTAATTGCAAGTAAGTTAAACTTGAATGTGATAGTCAGAGTGTTATGTGTTTAGCCAAAAATCCTATGTATCATGCTCGTACTAAGCATGTTGATGTTCAGTATCACTTTGTGCGAGAAATGGTTGAGATTAGGAAGGTATTAATTAAGAAAGTTGACACTTTAATTAATGCTACAAATTATCTTATCAAACTAGTTCCTACAAATAAGTTCTCTTGGTTTTAATCATTTGCTTGGAGCTTCATGATTATCTTTAGTTGCATGTAGTTCAGTTATCTTTAGTTGCATGTAGTTAGTTTCAGTTGAATGCTAGTTGCCTTCAGTTGACTTGGAATGCATTACCAATGACTTGAGTTGCACGACATATAACAGGTGATACATTCAGTTAAGTGGGGATGATCAATCATGCATGACATTTGCATGAATGGTGGAGAGATACGTTTCAGTTAACATAGATTGACTTGGACCCACCTTGGGCACCCAAGTTGGCATCTTGGAGTTAACACTTTTGCATGATAAGATATTTTGTAAGGCTGAGTTAAGTAGGCCCATTCTTGGGTGCCAACTTTGAGGATAAGCTTAGAAGATATCTTCAGAATCAACATTGAGTTATCAATTTAGTTTGGGACACCCAAATGGATGAATGACTTGTTTTGACATTGTTCTTCACGATAGAACTCTACTTGACAAGAATAGGCATGGGTTTTGTGAGATAAGCATTGTGCTTTGTAATTGTAAACTCTTTGGAGTTTACAAGGCTCATTATTGTCTATTTATTATAGCAAGTTGAAGAGAGTTGATCAAATTTTATTGCAGGTCGTGAATAAGAATTGTTGAAGGCAAAAGAAGCATCTCAAGCAAGGATTGGAATTATTGTAATCTTATTTTGAGATTAAATAATACATTGATTCTTGGTGGAGTTTTTTCCCAAAAGGGTTTCTCCATGGTATATGCTATGTAACTTCTTTCTTTTGGTCTTATTCTTCTACAATCTTTTGTATACTTCTACAAACATTAAAATGAATTAAATAGATAATCATCCACAAAGAAATTGTAACAAAGAACACTTAATTAGATCATCAATCTCATAGTTTTACAAAGTATTAAGCTAAATAATTACCTCAATTTTCAACATTTACAACATGTACTATGAATATTAAGAGGTACACAATAAAATGGCTTACAAGATTCAAAATCCCTTTGTGAGATTTGCAAAGTTGGATGTGTTTCACAATATTGTTTATACAATATTGTTTGGCTACATTCTAAGAAATATTTAGGATGCGGTCTTGATTGCCAATTCTTAACTTTAAAACATCTTTTGCATTAGGTGATACTCTAGATTGAGACCAACAAAATTGTTGAATTTCATTTTGTATGTTATTTGTTAGCTTCTTATCAACATTTGGAAGCCTCCCACTAAAATCCCATGTATGTATCATTTTGAAGAGGACTATCGATTCTTCCTCTTCTTGAGAGTGCTTTAGACAACGTTTTATGATTTAGATTTAAATCAACACAAGTTTGCCCCAATAAATGAGCCTCTATCAAATGATGGCTTACTAACGAGGTTGTGATTACTATACAAGAAGCTCTCTTATCTTTTTCCTTACTAGTATTTCTAATAGAATTTAGAGCATTAAAAGGATTTTTGACAATAATATTATTTTTTTCTAACTTTTTGGTCATATGAATCTTCAATTTCTTTAATAATGGTCTCATTTTGTTAAATTTTAGTAATTGTACAAAAAGTTGACATTGTTCGGTTATTTTATTAGAAAAAATATTGATTGAACATTTGGGTAGCCCACAACTGAACTGTTCGCGATGACCTTTTTCCATCAAGTTTATCTATTTTGTTCATCTATTTCAAGTAACCATTTTGGGGTTCTTGAATGTCTTGGATTTGAAATTTGAATTTCTTCCTCACAAAGGTCTTGTGTTCTCATGTAATTTGGTGATGTACATAAAGGTCAAATGTTTCATTTTCAATTTTATCAATGTTTTCAATGTTATCAACTGTTACCTATTTTTCACTACATGCTCAAACAGGTAGAGCTAAATCAAATTCATCATTGATAGGTACAAATTTTTTCAAGTTTTTGTTGATTAAGGTATTCATTGTTCATCATAAAGATTAGATTACATCTGGATCACAATTTTATTGTGCAAGTGTTTAAAATAGAAAATTGAAAATTTGCATAGTAATGCCTTTTATTCATTTTGTAAAAACACTGAATCTCGCACAAGCTGCGAGAGTAACTGAATTTGATTATGACAATCAAATGATGAATAAAAAATTCAAAGATAAACCACACTACTCAAAATAACGTAAGCGCAAAGAAGAGGAGCAATTCCTCATTGCCTGTGATGATAAATTGCTTTCGCTTGATGTCTTCAATTGTCGCGTCTCCAAGCTGCAGCCTCGTTTCCTTGCTCCATGAACCTGCAAAATTATAAAGGAATGGCGTTAGAGGTGTACTCTAAGAAATGATGAATTACATTTTTCCTTATGCCTACGCTACCAACATGAATTTAATTTGCATTAAATCAAGCATTCACCAGATGAAAGGATGACAATCAAGAAAAACATAACTCAATGGAAGTTTTCAGCTTCTTTTATTTTGCTAACATGTTTGTTTCAATGTACAGGAACAAGTTCATCATGTTCGAGATCATTTTATCAAATATGTGGAGCAAAATGGGCTCCCACAAGGGTTGAGCTCGGCATATCAAGGAGGATACACTCTCAAGTTACATACGCAAGTTCATGAATATTGATAATAGTCATTAAGAGAGTTGCTGAAACTAAAGGATATAATCATACAAGCAGCCTTATTTCAAAGAGATTCAAAAAATAGTGTGAATAACTCATCAATTTCATATTTTGTTCACCTCTGCTCTACATTTTTGCATTTCATCTAAATGAAGTATAGAGCCTCTTTGCATTGAAGAGAAACAAAATATTCAAGCATTGGAATGTTTTTATAACTTCAGAAGCATATCACAGTACAGGACAGTCCAAAGGTTGTACAAAGTATTTACATAGCTCTGTTATAACATATTTGCAATAATCCAATTCTGTACAATTTTTTCAACAACAAAGAGAAAAAAAGAGCATTATATAAGGAACAATGGAGAACTTCATAAGAGTCAAGGAAAGTCATGAACAAGACTACTGCTTTGAAATTGATAAAAGTAAATGGGCATACATGTTTCAAAATGCCAAATGATAGTAACCAAATCAAATGGAGACTCAGCCTATACATTCAAAATAATGTAATGGAGACTTAGCCTGTACATTGTGTTTAAGTAGAACAAATGTTGACTGAATTCTTAGCGAAGGGATTTTACATTTGAAACAAGGTTTTGTGTTTCAAAACTTTTATTTTAAAAAGACACCATCAGATGTAAATTTTCATCAGTCAAATGAGTTTGTGGAGTGCTTTATATATAAAAATGATGTTTTCATAGGGCAATAAAATGTATTTATAGCTACAGGGGTGGATGACAAATAAACTTGCATAGAATAACAATAGACAGTGAGTTTTCTCATATGGTACCATGGTACTTTGCAACAGTGCCATCATGGAGGGATGTTTATTAAATTTTATAAGCATGTACTTCTACAGGGGATAAACAGATGGAGAAATAGATCTGTGATTGTTTAAAACAGAGTACCATCATAAAGGAGAACAGTCATTATAACTCTAGTACAAGCCAACCACAAGTGATAAGGTGAAGCCACAGTGAAAAGAGCAGTATGTAAAGAGGGCCTATATATATATGGAAGATGAATATGCGTACGGAAGCCTCAAATACATATACAAAAGTCATAATAAATGAAATCTACAGAAATCCATGAAGACAACAAATCCTCAAGTAAAGGTAATAGTGCCAACATCAAAGAATGTGACTACAGTCAAAACCCACTGGCTGAGGATTTCTATTTGCCTCTTTATGAGAATGGTTAAAACTCACAGCCTGAAGCTTTAGAGACCCTTGAACAACAACCTAGAATAATGTGTGAGAAAGAAGAAAATGCAATATAAAAGCTTCAAAAGTCCATGGTGGCCTCAGAATGCATAAATCAACAAGAGAAAATGGACATAGTGGCGGCTAGTGATGGCGAACTCTCATAAAGGGGTCAGTATTAGAGACATATGGCGGCCATTTTTCACAGACCAAGGCCCAGTAAAGGAAAATCAAAGCAATGGCTGAGGGTTATACAAAGAATAAGTGAAATATACCAGAGACTTTAGAAAACAAATCTCATGGCGTTTGACTTACAAATACACTTACAAATATAGTGAAAAAGCCATAATAACAATAAGAACCAGCTTACCTTTGTCTTGGAAAGGGGGTCAACCATGCTTGAGGAAAGAGTATGAAGAAATCATCAAGTTTCAAGCATCGAACCAGGCTCACATATGGCGGCTCAAGTGTAAAAGACAACAACATATTTAAAATAAATCAAAATGTAGGTGAGCCATGGCTTGAAAACCCAATGAATGCTTTGGAAATGAAAGGAAAATTTTCAAATCTGGTAAAAGCGAACTTACCCTATGAAAATCAACAAGATTTAGCTCAAAAGTAGCAAGGTATGATGGTATTTCAAGTTCCAGATCAAGCATTCTTTTTTAGAAACCCTACTCCATGGCGGCCAACAGCTTCTTCGTGAAGCTTCTTCTCCAAAGTCTAAAATGCAAATGATTATCACTTTAGAGTTTCCTTGTTTTGTTTGGCCTAAGTTGAAAGTTTTGATGATTGTTTTCACAAAAATCATTATCAATTATTATCCTCCTTTTCTCCCGTGGCTTAAAGTCAAGATAATCATCAACAATATGGAGATGGTTGACAATTATGATGTGCATGGTCGGTTAATGTTTATTTGGTGAAGAATGCAAAATATATGCCAAGTGTGGTCGACCTTATATGCTTGCTGATGGTGGTCGATTATTGTGAGATTTTAAAATATTGCATGGTGTTCGTAAATATTATTAATGGAGAATGCATATTAAAATATATGCTAAGTGGGTGTATGAGGCCGCGAAATGAGGATTACATTTAATTAACTCAACTTAATATTATTCTTTATCTTTTATTTGTATTATTCAATGTAAGTGAATTAATTAAATGATGCACTATAAATCATTTAATTAATTCATCATCTTTGCATGCAAATAAAGGATGTTATGTGAAGTTGAGTTAATTAGAAGATCCATGCAGATACAATTAGAGTTAATTGGAAGAGTTAATCATGCGAGTCATGAAGATTTATCATGCAAAAATGGATTTTAAGTTATCATGGGTGAATTGATTAAAGCAAGGAGGATTTTTGCATGTTTTGGCTCACATTCAGAGATTTCCAGTTCAGTTTACGCATGGTGATTGCAAGTTCGAGACTGAGTTCACTCATTTTTGCATGAGTTTGAACCTTATTTTCAGGGATTTTTGCTTATGCTCAGATTTCACCTTGGAATTATCATTTTCTCACTGAAATTGACTTTCAGTTTGTTCTTTCATTGCACTTTGGAGTTGCATCTTTTGTATATATTGGAAAAGTTTATCTTTTTTCCTCTAGTTCCTTTTTCCTGCTTACACATACAGCAGTGAGGCATTGTAACTCAACTTTTTATTCAAGCATTGTAATAGAGTTTATATTCAGTATAGTGTTTCCTTCTCAATACTTTCTTGAGTTTTATTGTCATATGAATGATTTGATTTAAACATTGTGATTTTATCTTGAATCCTTTATTTTGTCTCATTGATGCTTTAAAAAACAAGAAGATTTCATGCTAAAATTCAGGTTGCATGCTGTGTTTAACAAATATTTCAGTCCTTTATATCTGTGAAAACCTAGTTCTCCTCTTACAAACATTGAAACTTCAAACCTACATGTGAAATATTGATGAATTTCATGATCTTAATTGAATTGTGAAATAAATTTAGGGCTTTATTGTAGCTGATTATAGGTTTAGGATAGCGAATAGAGTCACATAATTTTGGTATAATTACCTCCTATAGCTTAGGATTTCAATTCAAGCAAGCTTTCTATCTCTTTCCCAGCCAAGTTAGTTAGTTTTAGGAGGTTTTCATCAGGGAACCAACCCTCTCTAGAGATTGATCCTCAAAATTAGGCAACCCACAGGCCTGAGGATCATTCCATGTTTCAACAGATTGTTGAATTTAACTATTCAAGCGTTCGGGTGCAATATGTTTGACAACATCAACATTTTCAATATCAATTCCAACATTTTCATTTCCAATTTCAACATTTTCATTTCCAATTTTAACATTTTCAATATCAATTTCAACATTTTCAATATTAATTTCAACATTTTTCAAATTCCATTTCATCTTCACTTGAAATAACATTTACAAGTGGAGAAGAAGCCTCGCCTTGAGTATTTGACATACCTTGTCTTCTCTTCCTATGACTCTATCTATCTTTTTCTCTATATTCTTTAATTTGTTTTGTTTTGAGTTTTCTCTTACCTTTTCCCTTACGACGACTGTTGCTCCCCATTAAATAAATAATAAAAAGCACAAAAATGATTATTAAGTTGAAAATTATGTGAAATAATGTACCAAAATCTTATTTTTGTCTGTATTAGATAGAATTCACGAGATTTGAGATGACAAAGAGCATGTGGGGATTGTTGGAATGCTCAAAACATTCCCCTTTTTATTTTTATGTAATCCCCAAAACGAATATCCATTTAGAACAGATAATAGTTATGAATTCCATGCATAAGGCACAAAAGGTTAGCCTTTATGTGGAGGGAAACAAATATATGTTTCCTTTAGTTTCTTAAAAACAAAAGAATACATAAAATCAATATTATATATTAATAATACATAATATATTGGATAATATATATTATATATTATGATATATTGTATATATTATATAATATGTAATATATAGTATTATAATATATATATATACTATATACTATATAATATATATATATATATTATATGTATTACGGTATAATATATAATGTGAGAGAGAGGGAGAGAGATCTATCTAGGTATTATGGTCTCTCCCTCTCTCTCTCTCCCTCTCTCTCTCTATCCCTCCCTCTCTCTATCCCTCCATCCCTCCCTCTCTTGCTCAGGTCTCTTCCTCCCTCAATCCCTACCACCACCCCTCTCTCTCAAGTCTCTCCCTCCCTTTATTCCTCCCTCTCTCTCCCAGGTCTCTCCCTCCCACCCTACCTAGATAACTCTCTCTCTCAGGTCTCTCCCTCCCTCAATTCCACCCACCCCCTCCCTCTCTCTCAGGTCCCTCCCTCCCTCTATCCCTCCCACCCCCTCTCTCTCATGTCTCTCCCTCCCTCTATCCATCTCACTCCCTTTCTCTCTGTTAGGTCTCTCCCTCCCACCCTTAGGCCCTCCCTCCCTCTCTCTCTCAAGTCTCTCACTCCCACCCTACCTAAATAAATATCTCTCTCAAGTCTCTCCCTCCCACTCTACCTAGATAACTCCCTCTCTCACAATTCTCAACCTCCCTCTATCCCTCCCACACCCTATCTCTCTCTTAGGTCTCTCCCTCCCTCTATCCCTCCCACCCCCTCTCTCTTAGGTCTCTCGCTCCCTCTATCCCTCTCATCCCCTCTCCCTCTCTCAAGTTTCTCCCTCCCACCCTACATAGATAACTCTCTCTCTCTCTCTCTCTTTGTCTCTCTCTCTCCCTCTTAGTCTCTATCTCTGTCTCTGTCTCTATCTCTATCTGTCTGTCTCTCCCTCTTAGTCTCTATCTTTGTCCCTATCTCTCTCTCCCACCCTACTTAGATAACTCCCTCCCTCTAACCCTCCCACCCCCCCTCTCTCAAGTCTCTCCCTCAATTTATCCCTCCTACTTCCCCTCTCCCTCTCAGGTTTGTCGCTCCCACCCTACCTTAATAACTCTCCCTCTCTTTATAGTCTCTCCCTCCCTCTATCCCTCCCATCCTGCCTAGATAACTCCCTCTCTCTCTCAGGTCTCTCCCTCCCTTTATCCCTCCCACTTCCCCTCTCTCTCGTGTCTCTCACTCCCACCCTACATAAATAACTCTCTCTCTCTCAAGTCTCTCCCTCTTGCCCTACCTAGATAAATCTCTCTCCCTCTATCCATCCCATCCTACCTAGATAACTCCCTCTCTCTCTCAGGTCTCTCCCTCCATTTATCCCTCCCACTTCCCCTCTTTCTTGGTCTCTCACTCCCACCCTACATAAATAACTCTCTCTCTCTCAAGTCTCTCCCTCTTGCCCTACCTAGATAAATCTCCCTCCCTCTATCTCTCTTTGTCTCTCCCTTCTTCCCACCCTCTCTCTCTCACCCCCTCTATGTCCATCCCTCTTTCTCTATGTCCCTCCCACCCCCTCTCTCTCTTAGTTCTCTCTCCCCCCTCTCTCTCTTTGTCTATCCAACCCTCCCTCCATCCCTCTCTCTATATCCCTCATTCCCTCCCTCTATCCCTCCAACCCCCCTCTCTCAAGTCTCTCCCTCCCTCTATCCCTCCCACCCCCTCTCTCTCACTCCCTCTATTTTTCCCTTGCTCCCTTTCTCCCTCCCTCCATCTCTCTTATCCCCTCCCTCCCTCTCTCCCTCCCTATATCCCTCCTACCCCCTCTCTCCCTCCCTCTATCCCTTCATCCCTCTCTCTGTTCGTCCATCCCTCCCTCCCTTCATCCCTCTCTCTATTCGTCCATCCCTCTATCCCTCACACCCCCCTCTCTCTCAGGTCTCTCCCTCCCTCTATCCTTCCCACCCTCCCTCTATCCCTGCCACCCTACCTAGACTACTCTCTCACACTCCCTCTCTCTCTCTCTCTCAAGTTTGTCCCTCCCTCTATCCCTCCCAACCCCCTTTCTCTCTCCCTCTCTCTATGGTCTCTTCCTCCCACCCTACCTAGATAACTCTCTCACTCCCTCTATCCCTCCCACTCTACCTAGATAACTATCTCTCTCAGGTCCCTCACTCCCTCCCTCTCTCTCTCTCTCTCTCCCTCTCAAGTCTCTCCCTCACTCCATCCCTCCCACCATCCCTCCCACTAGGTACCCACATAACTCTCCCCCCTCTCTTTCTCTCAGGTCGATTTCCCTCCCACCCTACCTAGATAACTCTCTTTTTCTCTCTCTCAGGTCTCTTCCTCACTCTTTCCCTCCCACCCTACCTAGAAAGTTAGCAGCCTCAAGATTTGGATTGGGGGTGTCATACCTAGAAAGTCAACTGCAAAAATGTGTTTATAAAATTTCCTTAGTTTTCCAAAAAATTTCCTTACGACTGACAGCTTTTTTTATCTAAAATTGATGAAACAAAAAGGGTTTATCGAGAAAATTTTCATCTTTTCACCAATACAAGATATGTCTTATTTTGAATTTAATAGATAATTATTATTGATTTTCTACATGCATTACGACCAAAGTCCTGATTGATAAGCTTATTGAAAAATATCTATAATTATCAAACTATTACATAGTTTTTGAATCTGAAAGATGTGACACATTTTATGCTTCCCATGTACTATAGGATAAAATAAAATAAAATAAATTTCATAAAATTTTGACCAAGTTATGTTGTTTAGACAAACAATTTTTAATATTTTAATAAAAAAGTCATAACTAATTATTTACTTGCAAAAAAATTATAAAAAACTGTGACACATTTGGGCATGTGTCCTCTACTTATGTTGAAAGTTTAAAAAAAAAAATTGCTTGTACTTAAGTTGGTTAGACATAAACTTTCTTTTTATTTTTTCCTGAAAATTTAGTACTAATGTAATGAAATTTCAATTTTTAACAAAATAGATTTACTTTTTTCCAAAAAAGGACTAGTTGCTTAGAAACTACATTTAATTTGTTACAAATTCTATTCTTATATATTTTTCAAATTATGTTAATAACCTATTCAATTTTTTATGTCAAGTTGCCTAAGTATGTTTTTTTGAAATTTCATTGCCACTTAAGGGCCTAGTTTGGACCCCCATGATCCTACACTGACCTAGATGAAAAGTTAATTTGACTTTTGGCAAGTGTCTAAACTCAATGTGAAATGGTGGGAAAAGGGGGATCCAAAAAGGGGTGTCCTAGGTCCTTCACACAAATAAATTAGGAACTAATGGTGTCCCTCTTCCAAAAATTTCATTGCAACTAAGAGATTGCAAGGTGTAGAGATTGGATTTCAACTATAAGGCGAGCCAATTAGAGCTAAATCTCTTGTTTCTTAGGACAGTACGATTTGGAACTAAATGGAAATGATTTGATGTAACTAAACCTAATGAACAATATGACCTAGATGATAAAATGCAAGATCCTAAAGATACAAAAATTGAAATCACAGTTTGCAGGAAGATTTAAGAAGGGTTTGGACACATGTGCCTAGTATTAAAAACTAATTTTGAGCACTTTCGAAGGACAGGTTCACCCTAGGGCAAATGGGTCCTAGTTAGGGTGTCTAGAAAAATCTTTGGCAATCCTCTAATGTTGGATCTTAGCTTCATCTTGACATAGTTCCCAATGTCGAAAAGTCAAAAATAAAATTTGTAATTGAATTTTTGTGGCTTGACAACAATGGTGACAACTTATACAATGTTACAAAATTTCTCTTTGAGATCCTTTTAGTCCTTCTTCAACCTATAATTTGAACATACAAAAAGAGGGAAAATTGTTTGTTTTGAATGGGCTTTTGCCTTAGTCAAACCCTATGTTTGGTAATTAAACCTTGATAGAATGATAATGAAAATTGATAAATAGAAGGAATGATGAATGAATACTTGCTTGCTACAACTCACCAAACCTTTAATGGCTTCCCTTGGAGGACTAAAGTCAAACACATCACTCCAAGGAATTAGATCTTGCCTTGCTTGATTTGTTGGATAGTTGAATGCTTGGATGCTTTAGGATCAACAATGCATATTAGCCTTCACAAGATGACATGAACACACATTAACTTGAACATGATGATAGGACCTTGAATGTTGCAAAAAATGACTAAAAATATCCTCTTGAATGCTCTTGACAATAATATTTCATCATGTGTGTTAGATTTGAATTGAAAAAAAGACTATGTATTTGTAGGTGTTTATCTAATTTCCCAAAAATTAGATTCCAAAAGCCGACAATTGTATCTGAAATTTGAATCATTAAAATACTGCCAAAAACATATTAAAATTTGGGATGTAGGACTTAAGGAGGACCCATTTTCCCTTGGGCGAATGGGTCCTAGCCCAAAATTCCAAGACACATTCATTTTAAGGTGATTAAAATATTAATTGCATGAACTAAATATAAGTTTCCCTTTCGGAAAATGAGCAAAATAGGGTGTTGGAATGCCTAATTTGGAAAATTAGGAGCTTAATTAAGTCCAATTAAATAAGGGACCCAAACATAGTGTGAAATTGTAAAGGTATACAATTTTCTACACTACATTTAGCCCCCACTTTAGTGAGTATGAGCCCATGCTCAAACTCACACTAAAGTGGACAAATATGTGTCAAGAAAGGTTCAAGTGTACAAATATTGGAAAGATAGGATGACAAAGATCAAGGAGGTGGCCAAGCTCCCAAGATCCAAGATCCCATGGAAAACCAACATAAGGATAAAGGGACACACAAGATGTGTAAGATACGTACAACAAGAGAAGATACACAAGCATGCAATGTTAAAACTAATGCAAAATGGATGAACTAGCAAGTTGCATTATGCCACATCCATCAAATACACTCACAAGGATGTAAAATCACTTATAAAACACATGGATCCATTGGATATCAAGTTGTGATATTATAGGTGGCCATGAATTACACTCACAAGGGCTAGTGCAGTCGGGTATACACTAGGTGAGCCCCTAAGGCTAGATGAGAAACACACACTAGGTCTACAAGGTGTGAACTCATAATAAGGTGGCAGATGGACAAGTCACAATAGGTATACAATAATTCCATATCTCAACCATACCAAAAGTTATACTCCCTAATAACTTTGATAAGGTGCCACAATATGATCAAGATACTATTGCCAATGCTACACTAAGTCCGATCTTAGTGAACAAAAGTGAAGCATAGATGTCAAAATGTCAATGAAACTCATGCCAAAATGAAATAATGCCAATATATTCCCCCACTTAAAATGTCAACATATTTCTATGTTGGTTTTTTAAGTAGAAAGAGGGGAAGAGGGGATCTTGAAAGAATGCACACCTCTAAAAATTGGTTATCATTTCCCCCCAAGGGTAGAGACACAGACAACCACCAAGGACTATCATGTTGCTGCCAAGATAAATATGGTTGCACTTAAGATTGTACCACCATGAATGGCAATAAGAAAACACATAAAGCTACCAATGCCACATAGTGATGAGCAACATGATAGGATGAAAAAAATTATCAATTAAAGAGGAAGTAGGTGCATCAACACAAGGAAGAGCACCACAATCCTTAATATGTTGAATTTCAAAGCGTTACATTCATTGGTAGAATGACCATTCACTCAATGATATGCATAAAATGATATTTTGTTATAAAATAGTTGTGTTTTTGGAGGGAGAGATATCAAGCAGGCTTGGAGAAGCCTCGACAAGGTACTCTCTTGATCAATAGTAGGGTACATTTATTTCTCAGCACAAGATGTCATACACACAATAGATGATAAGGCATTAGATGAAGATGAAGATAAAGGTTGGAAACCTAGACCTTGCTTGGAAAAGTACAATATAGACTTCACTTGATTTCTATCATTTTGTTCCATTTTTTTATTATATCCATGTTTAGAAAGGATTTTGTATCCAAAACCATAACATGGTTCCAATTCAGATGAAAAATTTTATGCTTCTAAGAAGGATTGGCTTCTTCACGAGCACACAAATCCTTTTTAGTAAAGCTATGTATCTTCCTCTCATGAGGGATGGGAGTTGAAAAGCCCCCATCACCACCATGGGGTGATGTTGTTGATGTAGAACCAAGTTGAGCAAATGAAGCATGAGAATCTTTTGGTTTAGATTGTGAGATTTTGTACTCTCTCATAAAGGAGGGTGTAAAATCCAATGAAGCCCAATCATCCCCAAAATATGTGTTTAAAGATGAATCATTTGTATTTGAATCTTTGGACTTTGAGGGTGATATTTGAGACTCCCCTTTGAAATGAGGTGAAAAATATCATGACCCCTAATCGTCATCTAAGAGTTTTTTTGTAGGTGAAAAACAATTAGGATTACCATCAACTTGTATAGGTTCTACCTTTGAATTTTGAATCAAAGTATTAAGGGAGTTGGAAGTGTCATGATCTTGTTGAACTCGTAAATTATAGCTTTATTCATCTACTTCAACCATGTATATATTGTTGTTATATTCAAACTTCATCTCACAATGAAGAGTAGACGAGACTCCCTTCATGGCATGAATCCATGGTCTCCTTAGGAGAAGGTTGTATAAAAGAGGTCTTGGCATGATATGGATAGGGGTAGGAAAAACCATAGGTCCAACCTCAATGGGTAATGTGATCATTCCTAATGGTTGACTATTAACATTTTCAAAACCACAAATATTAACATCATTGGGTTCTATAAGATTCTTGTCCACACCAATTTTAAATGTAGGAGATCAATGCTACAAACATTAAGACCCGCTCCATTGTCTATGAGAGTGTGTCTAACTGTAGTTTCATTAATGATAACCTTTATCATTAGGCCTCATATTTATTTTGGATCTCAAGTGAGGGTAATTCATGTTGAGGGAATGTGATATCTGACTTCGTCACTTGCATACAATCAAATGAGGTTGCTACATCATTCAATTTAACAAGAGATTGGATATCATTCTTTTTAAAACTTCTTGGAGCATCCTATTGTATGTAGGTGATGTTTGAATTAAATCCCAAAGGGAGATGATTATCAGAGTATAATGAAGTTTCTCGACAAGAACATACTCTTTACCACTACGTTGAAGAATGTTATGTGTGAACAATTATGTGATAACTTGGTTGTTATGACATATGTTTACTACAAAGTTGTCTTGCAAAGTTTAAGATAACACTTAGATATTTAGGAGGTCCTATAATGGGAGGTGACTTAGGAGGCTCACTAATTAAAGGAGATCCAATTTGTTCATTCTTAACCTCAACTGAGTTACCTAGATGACCTTCTATTGAGGGAGGATCTAATGTGAACTTAGCATCGTCATCTATGCCATCCATACTACTATTTGTTGGGGGAAATGTATCAATGGTTTCATCTTACTTTACTATCATATCTTTCCAAATGGGTAAAGCATTGGAAGAGAGATAAACAAGATTCTCATGATGCTCAATACTTGGGTCTTCTAACACCAAGATACCTTCATCACAAGTAGGAGAGGTATTGATAGAAGAACAACTAGGATTGTCATGATTGTCTATGGTTGCATCCTTTACACCAAAGCTTTAGTGGATGATCTAGGTGAGATCAAGTCCTCAAGGGATTCATCTAACATTTCAAATTCATCACAACTAAAGGGTTTGGTAAGTATACAAGGTGCTTGTGGAAAGATATCTAACATGACTAGATTACTATGTAATGCATGAATTTGTGCAAAAATAAAAACTAACTACCCAAATTATGTAATGCTTCAAAAAATGTAAACAATCATCCTAGAGATGATTTTCAATATTGAAATGCAACATTTTTTTTTCAATTTTGCAACAAATCAAACAAAATGACACTTTTCTTGCACATGCAATAACATTTTTTTAGAATTTCAAAATGGACTTCTACAAGCTAGTTCAACATATTGATAATACAGAGACAAAAGACTATGCAAAAGTTTTTTGAGACACCTATAGAAGGATAGTTTCTCCCTAGTGCAAATGAGTCCTTGGACAGGGTTTTAAAAAGTAAAAAATTGAAGTTTTATGTTGTTGTTTGATGTTTCTTTTTACAATTGCAAGCAAGTTAATCAGTGTCATTGTTTCCAAAATTTGCTCAATTTAAGACAATGTAATGAAATATGCAAGTGTGAAACAAAGGTAAAAATGTTTTGACAAATTTTGAATGCAAATTTTAGATGTAAAATGCAATAATTGACTTATTCTAAGATGCCACAACTTGAAAATAATTATTTAATGTAACTCGAAAATAAATAATGCAATGTTTTTCACCATGAGACAATGTGATCTACATGAAAATATGTAACAATAATGGAATCTTTTGAATGCAAATTTTAGATCTAATATGCAATATCTATCTAATTCAAAATTATAAAAATGAAGATTTGATGCCAAAAGGAAACAAAAGTATGCAATTTTTTTTTCACTTTTTTGATTTAAATGAAAGATGCAATCTAAATGCAAGTAACAATTGCAGATTTTAACCACTTAATGAATGCGATATGAATATAAATATTATCTAAATATGACTGAAACAAAACCCAATGCAACCTATAATGGAATATGGAATTCCATTTTTTAAAATTTCTATGACTTTTACAATGCACATATGAAACCCTAAATGAAAGATGCAAAACAATGCAACACAAATCTAAACCTAGGGTTCGGAGGACTTCTAATTTCATAAAATTTATAGCGTAAGAATGTCATGTTCACCAAAATGAAACATAAAAATGTGGTGACTCTAAGATTGGTGTTCATAACCTAGGGCCATTTCCACATTTTTATAAATTTCATTGGGATATAGATCAACAGTGTGAATTGTTTGACTATCAAACTTAAAGGTGAGCCAACCAAACCCAGATCTATATCCTAAGGGGGATTGGAATTGATTATAAATATTTTTGAATGATTAACTTAGTTATCCTATATGCCATAAAATTAAAAATGCAAGATCTCAAAGATTGACAAATTGAAACAACAGTTTACTAATGGATTTGGGAAGTGTAGAGAACAACAAATATGCTAAAAATAAATGGTTTTAAGGGGCCTACAAGGACTCATTTTCCCTTGAGAAAATGGGTCTTTGTATAAATGTTTGGGAAAAATTTCTAGGTCCTCTAGTACAATATGTGAGCTTTTGTTTTCCCTAGGTCATACTATCGAAAAGTCAGAAATAAAATTTGCAGTTGAGTTTTTATGGCTTGACAACAATGGTGACAACTTATGCAATGTTTCAAAATTTCTCTTTAAGATCCTTTTAGTCCTTAATCAACCTATAATCTACACATACAAAGAGAGGAATTTTTTTTAATTTTAAATGGGGGTTTGCCTTAGTCAAACCCCATGTTTGGTAATTAAACCTTGGTAGAATGATAATGACAATTGAAAAATGAAAGGAATGATAAATGAACACTTGCTTGCTACAACTCACCAAACCTACAATGGCTTCCATTAGTGGATTGAAGTCAAACACATCACTCTAAGGAATCATATATTTCTTTACTTGATTTTTTGGATACTTGAATGCCTGGATGCTTTAGGATCAACAATGCATATTAGCCTTCACAAGATGACATGAACACACATAAGCTTGAACATGATCATAGGGCCTTGAATGTTGCAACAAATGATTGAAAATATGCTCTTGAATGCTCTTGAAAATAATATTTTCTCTCGAGAATATTTGATCATGTGTGTTAGATTTGAATTAATAAAAAGACTATGTATTTATAGGTGTTTATCTAATTTTTCAAAAATTAGATTCCAAAAGCTAACAGTTGCATATAAAATTTGAATCATTAAAATACCCCCAAAAAAATATTAAAATTTGGGACCTAGAACTTAAGGAAGACCCTTCTCCCTTGGGCGAAGGGGTCCTGGCCCAAAAGTCTAGGACAGATTCATTTTAGGGTGATTAAAATATTAATTGCATTAATTAAATATAGGTTTCCCTTTTGGAAAACGAAAAAAATTGGGCTTTGGAATGCATAATTTGGAAAATTAGGAGCTTAATTAAGTCCAATTAATTAAGGGACCCAAACATAGTGTGAAATTATAAAGATATACAATTTGCTACACTACATAATGAATCTAGATAAGGTATTAGTTAATCATGTGAAGGGGATGCTTATCACATGATGAATGTTGTCACTAGGATTTGCATCCTTGCCAACTGCTTTACTCAAAAATTTGGTGAAATATTGGATGATCTCATAGAGTGTGGGATTCGATAGCTTGAGATCGACCTCTAGAGAGGGTTGGTTCCCTTGGTACTCACCTGTTCTAATCTATGCTACTATTGTAACTAAGGAAAAGAGATAAAAAATGACATGAAATGAATCTAAGAATATAAGGGTGATGCACCAAATGCTTATTGAGACTTAGATCGTTACTTTCTCACACAAATGTTCAACATCTAAGCTATTTATACACAACTCTAGTGCTTGGCTTATCCGTGTATTAATGTTTTATAGAGAGTTTTATGTTTTGATAGTTTTGGAAGGAAGAAATGTAGAGTTCTTCACAACTAACATCTATTTGCATAGCAACACAAGCAATAACCTACACAAATATATGGTTTTTTTTATTTGAAGGTGCTAGAAGTAAGACATTAATATAAGGATTGCATGTAACAAATCATAGAAAATTATATCAATCACTTCATACACACAATAGAACAAAACTTTTAAAGGCCAAAATGTTAAGATTTATTAATAAAAGTTTCTTTGTAATTGTCCATAGTCTAAAAAGTCTTTAAAAGTTACTTAAAATGGTAATATAAAATTGATTTTTAGTCATGAAGTGACTAGTTTTGAGTTAGAATATCATGTTTTACAAAAGAAAAAACTTGTTATAGTTATAAAAGTTACTTTGAAAATATGTACTTGAACTAACTAAATTTGTTCCTAATCATGCCTTTTATCCTTGAAACCCTTCCTAAAATCTTGAAACACGTCTAATAAAGACAAAATGGCAAGTGTGTTACCTTGTGGCTGAGTCAAAATCTTCCTCTTAGGTGCCTAGCTCAGTTGCCTCTTGCTCTTACTCCTAGAAAAGCTCCATGAGGTTGTTTTATTGAAGACTCATTTTTTATAAGCTCCTAGATTCTTGTGAGTGGCCCAAATAGATTCAATTACCCCTATATCTTCTCACCTACTGTCTGAGTCATCCAATTGATTCTTAATGCTCTCCATCTACTCTTTACTTTGTTAGATTTCCATAACCCCTTTCCCATGTTTATAGGACATGTGTTAAGTCTTTTAAATGGTCAAAAATCTCCTAGGGGCATAGGAGAAATTCAAGATTAGTTTTAACACATGTCTCATTCATTATAGGTTCTTCATATTAGCATCTCCAACCATTACATAGGTATTGCCATTGCCTTCTTTAGATCTCTATCTATAGCCTTCAATTTGTCATTTTATCCCATGACCAATTCATGACTTGTTAACTATATATGCAATGATGGATAAGGATCTCTCATATCTTTGCCTTCTACTACTGTGATCTATGTCAAGAGGCCTTCCTTCACATTCATAATTGTGGTTTTTTCCTTTTGTGTTTGGACTTTGTGATTTTTTTCTACCCTCTTGACTATCTAGACCCTGTATATCCTTAAATTGTGCATATTCATCATTTTTTTCTTATTACCTCTACCCTTTTACCATGTTCTTTGAAGGTTGGGCCTATCGCTTATCAAGGTGTCTTTGACTATCACGGTCTTTTAATTATTGTTATGTGTTCTATGAATGATGTTCACTATTATTTCATGAACAACAACTAGTGGCTATCATACATGATCTATTGACTTTTCCAATGATAACATTGGTATACAATATTTTGACATTGACATGCACTATCCATGGACTTTCACTATTTTTTAACACTTACGATATTGACATGATGGGTAAATCTCATGGTTTTTACCATCTTCACATATACTATAGAATTGTCACCTCACATTGATGATATAGATGCTACCCTCTCTCTTTGGTAGGCAATCATAGCCTCTACCATTTTTTCATTGTCCTTTAACTATTGATATTGCTAAAGATCATAGATTGTTATGGAATGAGCTACTCACGTAGGTTGTCCCTATATTATAACATTGTCATCAACATTGTGCCTCATGAAGACTTAATTATCACCCTAGTGCTATCATATATTTATTGTTTCATCATTTCAAGATTGTCACTTGTCATACATTTCTTTTCAAAATTTTATATAATTGTTTTCATAACACAATAATTCAAATGTATTTTAAATGTCTAACATTATAATCATCATTTCAAGTATATCCTCTTTGACACCTACTCAATGTTATTACCATCCTTAGACTGTCATTCATACTAGTTAATCTCATATCCATAGTGACTATCCTCTTGAAATCCTATCATATTGAGTTTATTTCAACTTGAGATTTGTTATAAAGACTCTCATTTGTGGCTTTCCTATACTTTTACTTTAAGCCTATTAGAAGTTTTTCATCTTGTGAAACTTTTCCATTATGTATGAAGACACCCATTAAGGATTATCATGGTATTTTATGGATTGTCCTCGAATTCTCATGAACATTGAGTATAATAATATATGTTGTGAAGACCACAATTCATGTTGTTTCATAACACTTCCCTCCTCACAACTGCCCTTACATTAGATCACCCTTTTATCCTTGTAGCATTATTTTGATGGCTATTAGACAACATAATATTTTTCTTAGATACTATTCACCATCATTCATGAACTCACCATAGTTTTCTTTGGTACCATGTAATCAACTATTTCTTTAGTTGTTCATGTGAGAACTGTCCTAATCCCTTCGTTCTTTGTCATAAACTTTGTCATAAATTGTCCTCATAAGTTATGTTTTTTTGTATTAAGTCTCTTACCATAAAACTCTTAGGGCATGAGATCCTTGTCACTATGGTTTAAGTATCCTCTTAATTAATAGTCATATGATTTAGATATACTTGAATCTTATGGATTTACTTATAATACTATGATCGCACCTTGGCATTGGAGTCATTTGAACATTATTATCTCATATTTACACAATCTAGCTATCATTGAATTGTGCTTTCGTGATCATGATAGTTGAATCGATATCATGACTTTCCCTATGAATTTTACTCTTTACTCAACTCTTATACTTTCCATGAAAGGAACTGACATGTAGAGGAGTATAGAGACCCTCTATATACTATGTCATTTCCATAAGGAATTTTCATTCACTGATAATTTCCTTGATTGGTTTCACCACTTGTTTGACTGCCCTCTAACTCTTCTCTCAAATCCTGTTTACTCTTTTTTAGACCATCTCAGTGAGAACCCTATCCATTGATTATTGCATAGAACATATGACTGAGGGCTACCTTCTTGACAAACTAAAATTATTCTTAAGGACTTTCACATGATAACCCAATCTTTCTACTATCATATTTACCTTGAATTTTTTTGATGTTGCCATCCATAGGTCTACAATGCTCTCTAAGATCATCAACTATTGATTGTCATCTTGATGGTCTATACCTCTCCATAACCAAAAAGGTAATTCTTTATCCTCTTCATCTTTCACTGTGCATGGAAACCTCCATTAAAGATTGTCCTCCTCATCAAACTCATCAAACACTTTCATAGTATCCCTTTGATCTTTATTAGTATATTGTCTAATTCCAACCAAAAAAGAGAAATGTAAAAAATCATCATAGACAAAGCTCATGCCCATCCCCATATGAACCTCTTTCAAAGTACCTCTTGACCACATGCTTCCTTATGGTACTTCTTTCTAGACCCCTAATTTCATTCCAAGATTTTTCACTTTATTTGTTCATAAGGGACTAGAGTTGTTGTGCCTCCTAAATTACCCTTGATAATTACCTCATAAGTTGTCCAGAATTAGATATCAAGATAGATGTTGAAGGTGGTCTTTCAACTCTATCCCCTTTGTCTCAAGAGGACCTGACTCATAGCCAATATTTACACATGAATTGCTATCAAGTACATACTACATGTTATAGTGTCATGGTTGACTAAAGCTATCCTTAAACTTTGTTAGAAATTGTCACTTTCCTACACATTAGGGTGTCTAGAAGGTTGATGTATGCTTCTCTATTCCTCACAGACCTGTAACTCCTATCTTAAGTCATCGTGATAGCAAATACCATTGAGTTTCTTTCTTGTGCATTTTTAACCCCTCTTGGTTGTCATGCCATTTCAAACACCAAACATTCCTCAATCTTTCCTTGGTGATTTCCATTTACTCTAATTGAAGCCTACTCATAACTATGCCAATCCCTTAGAATTTTTGTTACTATCAGGTCTAAAATTCATCTTGTTTTCATTACCATCTTGGACTGTCATTGTGATGTCTACCTCATAGAACCTAAGGACTCTCATACTCCTATCTTCTATCAATCCTAACATCATTGCCATCTTCATCTTTAACATGTATGAAAACCTACATTAAGGAATGTCCTCTTGTATTCTCCATCTTGCATGCCTATTGAAGATTTTCATGGACTGAATACTAGTAAACCCTAATATGTTATGTATCTAATTTTTAACATTGGTAATATGAAAATAAAACCTACTAAAACATTGAATGGCTACATATTTGACACTAATAAAACATTGGAAACATCTCTTGATAATGGTATTGATACTTAGGGTTTTGACATTAAACAATGACTCTTCATTGGTTTTAAACATTGATAATGACCAAATCATTGGTAATGATTTTTATAAGGGTTTTTAATGTTCTTCTCAGACCTGTAACCCTAACCAATGTATTATAGTGTCTTTTGATATGTTATATACTTCAATTGCATAGTCATCATGTTACATGTGGAGAACATGACATTTTTTCACAACGAAGTCAAGATTTTATGGGGAGCAATAACGTACCTTTTAATGAAGCCAAGCTAAAAAAAACTCTTGAAAGCCTATCAACGTGTGGGTAATGATTTGTCCCATATTCTTGGAACTTCTCTATCTACTATTAACGTGTTAAACTTCTCCTCATTTGTATCCACAACGTGGTGGCTATCTCAAGAACTATGTGTATTCCTTTTCTAAATTTGAGGTAGATTCTTTCAACACCAAACATGAGAAAACCCTAGATCTACTCTGCTACATGGGGCGAAGCTTTCAAATGCAAACAATTTTTATTCTTTTCCCTCCTCTACATGGCATGAAACTTTACTGACAAATAAACTACAAACTTACTTCCCTTTCATTTTTATGCTAAACTATATTACCCCTTAAAGAAATATTTTTTTAGAAAATGACTTAGCCCCCTTCATTTCTTTGAATTTTTTTTAAAAAAACCCTAATTGGCATATTTAAGCTAAATGATATAATGTATTAACATCTTTGGCGACCTCTATGAATGTTTTGCTTGCTAAAACTTATTGGACCAATTACCTTAGACCATCCATTGGGAAAAAGAGTCAAGGAGTCCTATAAAAAACTTAAAACATGACTTGTTACCAACTATCAACACCATCAAGAATAACAAGAAGCCAAACTAAGACTACTACAACTCACCAAAGACAATTAACTGTGCCTCAACACTTGGAGGAAAAACAAGATAAATAATGTGCTAAAACAATTATTAGAATCCAAAACCTTTCCTAATATGTACAAAGAACTAATCCCCACCTCAAAAATAATGTTTGAGGTGAATCCCATTAACTAGGATTGGTATTTCTTCTCCATCCAACTTAGACAATTGGAAAGCATTATGTTGTTTATACTAAAAAATTATATAAGGACCACTCTAAATTGCATCAAACTTAGAATGTTTATGAACCCTCCTCTTCAATTCAATGCACTTAAGGACTGCATCAACTTCTTTGAAGACTCTAGGAGCTACCCTCTTGTCAAAATATATTTTTACATGTTCTTGGTGCATCTCCATTATTTTCATGGCTTGATCTCTAATTTCCTCCAACTCAACTAGTTGTTCTAACCTTATTTCCATTGGATCCTCTTCTAATATTTCAAGTTGTTTGACCAAAGCAAGAGATGGAAATTCATGTAGATAGATAATATTACCTCTTTTCCATAAACCAATATGTATGGGAATTTGCAAATCAACATTTAGGGGTAATCCTATCAACCCATAGAGCTGATTTCTATTTTGTATGCCATACCCTTTGATTATCTTCAATGGTTATCTTGATAATAATAATCAAATTTTTGTTTGTGGACTTAACTAGCCCATTTCCTTGAGGGGAATAGTTTGAAGATATGTTCAAGAAGATACCAATCTTCACAATCCATTCGCTTATCTCTATACCCACAAAATCCAAGGCATTATCATAAATAATGGAATCAATAACACCAAACCTTGTCAATAAACCTTCATAAAATTTTAAAACAACACTCTCATTAGCTTCTTTCAATGCTACAACTTTGCTCCACTTGGTAAAATAGTTAGTAACAGTAAAAAACCACTCATGACCTGCACTAGAAGTTGGATTAATGGCTCCAATAAAGTCAATACCCCACTTCATGAAGGGTTGTTCAACTTGAATAGGCTATAAAGATAAATCTAATAACATTTCTTTACCTAAGAAATGTTGAAGTGAGCAACCAAGAACTTCAATCTGCAACACCAAATAACCTCCACAAGAAATAGAGAGAAGTAACAATGTAAAATGCTATTCCACCAGACAAAAATTGCAATACAATACAATATGTGCAACATTACTATAATACAATGCAATGCTGTGGGAAAGATGCCTTGCTTATAAAGGCAAGGATGAGAGATAGGATTAGACAAGATCATGACAAGTGTCTTAATCCTATCACATGAGACAACTAAATCATAACTACCTAGGATGATGTGAAGTCTAGATAAGACAAATATGACTTCTAGATAAGACAACTAATACTTCTAGAAGGAATTTTTTATCCTAAGTAAACTTAACATGTGAACTATGTCCCCTAAGTCCCTAGTAAAAAAATAACTAGGTACAATACTTTATTCACACCAACACCACCCCTTAAGTGCAACTTAGGGAGGAAAAAACCAATGCAAATATGCAAAAGAAGGGTCTCGACAATAAAGCCTAATGAGGTGCCCATGTACAAAAAACTCTCACAAGTGGAGAAAAGGAGAAAAACCCTATGGGAGAAAACTCCTCTCCAAAAGAGAGAAAAATATGCAAAGAAAATTGAAGAAGGAGGACCCATCAAGACCCCCCAAGGACAAATTCCTTCACCCAAGCATCAATGACAACTAAAGATAACAAGGCAATGCCAAAGGTTTAGTGAAGATGTCTGCAACCTGTTGATTAGTAGGAAAATACTCCAAGTAGAGAATACCATCCTAGATGAGCTACCCAATGAAGTGCATGTGGATCTCAATATGCTTACTACATTGATGCTCCACCAAGTTGTGAGAGATATGTATGGAACTCTAGTTGTCACACCAAAGAGTAGTGGGCTGAGTGGAAGGGAGTCCAAACTTAGTCATCAACTGATGAAGCCACAAAACCTCTTGACTAGCAAGAACTACACCTTGATACTCAACCTCTTCTGATGATAATGTAATAGTAGTCTACTTCTTTCATGACCATGTAATCAGACCAAAACCAAGGCAAAAGAAAAAGCCAAAAGTAGATTTCCAATCATTGACATCACCAGCCCAATATGAGTCAGTGAAGCCCACAATCTAAGATGTGCTTGATGTGTAATGAATGTAGAAATGAGCAGTGCCCTAAATGTATCTCAAGATACTTTTGGCAGCCTCCCAATGACTCTCATGAGGCTGCTATGAGAAGCAATAGACAAGTCCAATCATAAAGGAAATATGAGGATGACTATGTGTCAAGTACAAAAGACTGCCAACCAATTGTCGATACAAGGAAAGATCAATTGTAGGAGTAGTGCAAGTGGTAGACAACACAACACCTAACTAAAATGGAGTGGGGGTAGGCTTGCAATCAGCCATGCCAAATCTCTAAAGCAAATCAAGAGCATGATTTTGTTGGAAAATGAAGATCCCCTCAAAAGTCTAATGAACTTGAGACCAAGGAAGTAGTGCAAAAGACCAAGCTCAGTCATATCAAATCACTCCATCAATGTTCATTGTGTACTCTAAATCATGGAAGTAGAACTACCTGTGAGAATCAAATCATCCATATAGAACACAAGTATGAGTAGATCCTCTCTATATCTCTGAGTAGAAACTGTGGGATCGAAATGACAACGAGTGTAGCCAGAAGCAAGCAAGAAACTATGCATTTTCTCATACTAAGCCCAAGGGGCTTGTTTGAGACCATATAATGAATGAAGAAGCCTAGAAACAAGTGAAGATTCCTGCACAAAACCTGGTGGCTACTCCATATAGATCTCCTCACGAAGATCCCCATGCAAGAAAGCACTCTTCACATCCATCTAATATACTGACCATCCCTATGATGTAGTTATAGCAAGGACAAGGCTAATAGAATCCATCTTGGAAACATGAGCAAAGGTCTTAGAATAGTCAATTCCTTCAACCTGTGAAAACCCCTTTGCAACAAGATGACCCTTGTACTTACCAATGGAACCATCTGTTGCATACTTGGTATGATACACCCACTTGCACCAAACCAACTTTCTTCCCTCAAAAAGAGGTAAAAGATCCCAAGTATGATTCTTCATCAAAGAAGAATACTCATCAGCCATAACACTATCCCACTCTGGAATACCTGAAGCATCTGAAAACTTCTGAGGATCATCTAAAACAACATGACTCAAAAGACTGGTTCCTGAAGTCTAAGAATGAGTGTGGCGAGTGTATATGGGACCACCAACAAGAGGACCAACCTCCTCAAGAGTAACTCGAGCCCATCGTGGCCTAGTGGGTGAATGAGGAAGAGGTGGATCAAGACCATCATCAAAATCTTCCTCAAGTAGCAAAACATTATCAACTGAAGAAGATTGAATAGGTTGTGATGATGAAGAAGTTGAAGGATGATCTATTTGGGTGAAGGACTCAACAAATTGAACATCATGTTAGAAATGAACCTCTCATGTGTTAGGATCAAACAATTTGTATGCCTTCACATCCTCATAATAGCCAACAAAGATGTACTACTGACTCTTCTTCTCCATTGATTTATGTTGAACCATCTAGAATGAATTCCTGAGCCTCACTATCGAATACTCTGAAGAAGGATACATTAGGCTTGCGATGAGACCAAGCCTCCTTAAGAGTCATATTCTGCATTGCCTTATGGGGCATACGATTCTAAATATAATTGGCACAATTGAAAGGTTCAACCCAAAATGCTAGAGCCATGGACCTAGACCGAATCATAAAATTGGCCATCTCCTTGAGAGTCTTGTTCTTTCTCTCCACCACACCATTCTATTGAGGAGTGTAAGGAACTATGTGCTAATGAAGAATACCATGCTCACTACAAAAATACGGAAATGCTTGATTGACATACTCCCCCCATTATCTATGCATATCCATCAAAGAGAAAAACTTGACCGCTTCTCCACAAATGTTTTGAAGGTCTTGAAGATGGTGAGAACCTCACTCTTGAGCTTCAAAAAATAGACCCATGTATGTCAGGAAAAATCATCAATGAAGGTAAACACATACTTAGCCCTTGAAAAAGGAGTTGGGAATGACATGAGATCACTATGTCCACCAACTCAAGGGGTGTGGTTGCACGTGTAGCTTGACCTTTAGCAAAAGGATATTGATGTTTCTTTCCAAGAACACAACCTTGAAAAACACCTTAGTGCAAGGGATCTTTGGAATACCAACCACTAAGTTATGTGCCTGCATTTGCTGAAGATATCTATAGTTTAAGTGCCTAAACCTTTCATGCAAAAGCTTGCTCATTGAATCAACATGAGCAACAAAACATGAACCTGATGAAGACTTAAAGCCATCAAATTGATACAAATGGTTCTCATGATCAACTATCCATATAGAAACAACCTTCTCAGGATCCTGTAACTGTCTAATAGTCACACTTTGTGGAGTAAACTCAACTGACTTCCCATCTCCAGAATGACAAATCTGATATATGGAAAGTAGATTCGCTAAAATATCAGGAACAAGAAGAACATCCTCAATGCACCCATCTAGCATCTGAATGGAGCTTGTCCCTAAAACTATAATTTGTGAAGAGTTCCCAACTGTAATATGAGAAGTAGAATTATGAACAATGGAATCAAGAAGATCACATGAATTGTTCATGTGATGCGAAGCACCTAAATCAAGAATCCAACTGTCTGAAGATGAATGAATGGCCTGTGCTAAAAGAGCTTGTCATTTTGCCATGGAAGAAGGCTGACACTGAAATGTTGTGTTTCATAGCTTCCTTCAAGGCTTCTAATCTCTTAAAACAATGAGCCACATCATGCCCAATATTTCCACAAAATTAACAAGGATCTCCTTTCTTTTTCTTGGACTTGGAAGAAGAATCTCCAAAGGTAGAAGAAGAAGGAGATGGAGTGGAATTCTGATTATTCTTTGACTTCGGCTTGGAGGGAGTCTCATTACTTGAAGATGATTCTGTCTTTGGATTCTTCTTATTCTTTCCTTTACTTGTGGATGATTGAGCCACTAGAGCATGATTCTTAGAACTAGGTAGTGCATCCAGCTGAATCAACTTTGCCTCTTCCCTAGTAAGATGCTCATAAAATAACTCAAATGAAGACATTTTATAATATTTCCCCATGGCATCCATAGTTGAGTAGAAAGTAGAAGAAAACACTTAATAAGGGCCTCTTAACTTAGACAAAATCAAGAAGATACATTCATCACTATATTTACCATGCCTACATCCTCTTAATTGTTACAATATTAACTTGAATTGTGTAGAGAAATATTGAATTGAAGGAAAGGCATCTGGAGAGAGTGATTACAGATCCACTTGAAGCTGCAAGACTCTGAACTGATTACTTTTACCATACAATTCTTCAAGTTTCTCCCAAACATTCTTAGGTGTTTTACACTCCACAATATGAAACAAGTTATTAGATACATGTAAGTCAATGAGCCCTTTTTCTTCACCCATTTTACATCTATGGGTAAAGTTTTCATATTCCCTTGTGAACTCAGGTTGTTCTGCATCTAAAATTGGCCATAGACCCTTAGATTGTAACAATTGAGTCATTTTTAGCTTCCATGTATGATAATTGTGTGGAGTGAGTAGTTCAATTTGCCTTAGATCTGGCATGTGAACACCAAAAGAAAGAAGACAATTTGGCACTTAAATTGTGGCTTTTTCCCCCCAATAATGTATTAAAACTCAATTTTCAACTCCCCAACAAATTGCAATGAAGAAATCCTACAATTTGTACAAGTGACAAGCTCAAATCAATCGTTTATAACACAAGGTGATTTTTACAATTTAAAAAAAAAAAGAGCTTTCCAAAAATGAAAACGAAGGTTACAAACAAATTCCTTGTGATTTTATGAGCAATTTCAAAAAAATTTTACCAAATTTCAACTTCATATGCAAAAGTTATGCCAATTACAAGCAATAAATGCACCTATACCTTAAAGCTGAAAAAACTAGAAAAAAATGTCCAAATTTGGAAAAATAACCTACACCACTATGAAGTTCATCGAACCAGCTTTCCAATCATATCTTGTTTGCATAAATCCGACAACATGGCCAAAAGTTATGAATTTTTTTAAAAAGGTTGAATTTAGTCTATAGGAAACGGGTTTTCTAGCAAAAAAATGTTTACTTTTGATTTGATTTTTGAAAAAACTACTCACTATTTGTAGAGAATAACAAAAACCCATAAATATTTTGATGCTAAGAATAAAACCCAAAAATCATTTTTTGATCCAACAAGCAGAAGATGCTTTCTTTCTTTTTTTAACCTTCAGCTGGTAGAAAAATGATGTGCGACGCTTTTTGGACAACAATTTTCTTCAGATCCGTGCAAGATATACAAAATCTAAAAAATACCCAGTTGAGATGTCAACCATGGCTACAAAACCTAGAAATCACTTTTCTTAAAAATGAGTAGAAGCAAGATTTTTGAAGAAAAAAAAAGAAAATGGCTCAAATAAAAATGATTTGCATCAAACCCTTGTTTGCTAAAGTTGCAAATGGTGACCAAATTGAGTGAAACAAAAGTCCAATCTGACTTATTTGAGCCTCTTGGACACAATGGGACAACCCAAAATACCGCCACACTAGCCAAAAGTGTTGCAATCACCAAATCTCACCAAAAAGCATACATGCAATAGAGGATTAAAAAATCTTTACAAACCTTTTTTGATTCTCAAGATTGTATTGAAACACAAGAGAAGAGCATATAGGGAATTTTCAAGATCATAAAAGAAACTCAAATCACAATAGAAAGCTTGATGGTAGAAACTCTCTAAGAAAAAAGGAAGGGGCTTGCAAGATTCAAAGCTCTTATACCATGTTGAAGTGAGCAACCAAGATCTTCAATCTGCAACACCAAATAACCTCCACAAGGAATAGAGAGAAGCAACAATGGAAGATGTTATTCCACCAAAAAAGAATTGCAATATGATACAATATGTAATATTACTATAATATAATGCAATGTTGTGCTAGAGATGCCTTGCTTATAAAGGCAAGGATGAGAGATAGGATTAGGCAAAATCATGTCAAGTGTCTTAATCTTATCACATGAGAGCTAACTCATAACTACCTAGGATGATGTGAAGTCTATATAAGATAACTATGAATTCTAGATAAGACAACTAAGACTTCTAGAAGGAATCTTTTATCCTAAGTCCCCTAAGTCCCTCGTAAAGAATTAACTAGGTACAAGACTTTATTGACACCAACAAAAAAAATACATTTTTTTTAGATTTCCTCACCCATGCATGTGCATCCTTAAATAAGATAGGCTAATGATAACCTGCCCTCATCATCTTTAGTGTTGTTGCTCCAAGTGCAAAGTATCCACCAATTGTCTTATCATGAAATTATTCTAGAACTTTGTTAGTTTGGTCAACATCAATACATCTAAGTAACACACCATTGAATTCCTTCTTAAAAAGTATTCCATTCAAAATTACACGTGAGATATATTGTAGCCTAAAGTACCTTCTTATAGCCCTATTCATTCCTTATGAACATTCATCTATTTGGAGGAAATGGGTCTTGTCTTACACCCAACTTAGATGTGAAGTGTGTGGAATTGTTTTGAAGTCTTCTTGAATGGCTAAGATAGCCTCCTTAACACCTTCTTTGTTATCCTTGGCACCACCAACTAGTTGTTCACACAAGTCTTCCCCTCTTATCAAATTTGTTACCTCAATTCCTACATCGTACTTCATAACATTTGTAATCCAAATTTCCCTCTTTTTATTCAAGTCCTTGCTCAAAAGAAATTCCTTGACACTAGGATGAGCAACCATCAAGTAAAATTTGTTCTTTAGGCTCCTAATAATTACATGAATATGCTTTTCAACAAAAGTATACCTTTTCTCATATTCTTCCAAGCTTTTGCTAAAGAAGGTTATTGGCTACTCCAAATCCTCATCATTTTTTTGCACTAACATAGTTGAGATAGTATCAATATTTACATAAGAATACAAGGTACAATATTTAGAAAAAATAGGGTTTAAGAGGGTAGATGTTGTTGGTAAAGCTTCTTTTTTGCCCTCAAAGCGTCTTTTTCGTTCCTTTTTCCATTTCAAAACCATATTTTTCTTTAACATGGATATTAGTGGCTTTAAAAGATCAGCAATATATGGTATAAACCTTCAAATAAAATTGATCCTTCCTATGAAACTTTGAAATCCCTTTTTGTGAGCTGGTAAAGCTAAAGCTAAGATAAAATTCACCCATTCAAGATCAAATGAATATCATGTTTGGACACTACACAACCAAGTAACTTACCTTTATGAACAACAAAGATGCATTTCTTTGGATTGAGGGATACACCATACTCCCTACACCTATAAAAAATATGCCTTAGGAGAGTGAAAAGTTCCTTTGCATCCATTAAAAAATAGTGATATCATCAAGGTACACAAAAACAATCTTATTGATGAGACCTTGAAAAGCCATATGCATGGCCCTTTAAGGTTTCCACAATATTAGACAATCCAAAATGCATTTTCTTATATGCCATAGTAACCCTATTTGGTGGTAAAAGTTGTTTTGAATTGATCCTCCTCTTTCACCAAGATTTGGTTATAACTTGAAAAATCATCCGACAAAGAGAACCTCTATGAACCTATTACAACCTACAATATTGTCTCCTCAGAAGGTAACAAATAGTGGTCCTTAAGTGAAGCTCTATTTAAGTCCCTAAAGTCTATACACAATCTAATTTGTCTATTTTTTTTTTCTCAGAGGTACCTTCTATTAGATTGCTTAGTTATTTTTTCATGAGGTGTTCAAGCTTTGGGTACAAAGGCATTTTCCTTTGCCTCACTGGTTTTACATTTGGTTCCAACTCAATAGTGTGCTATACTAATTTAGGGTTAAATCTTTTTAAATCTTGATACTCCCAAGAAAGAATGCCATCATACTCTTGGAAAAGAAAAATGAAAGCATCCTTTTCCTCTTTGGTACAAACCTTGCCAAGTTTCAGAAGTTTATCTTTAAAAAATTCAATGGACTCGTAGTGTTATCCCTTAACTAACATGTTGGAATTATCTTTCCTTGAAAATTCATGTTGAAAATAGACTCTAAGGTCACCAACCCTTTGGAAACTTGTTTGACTTGAGTTGTAGAATCTGATCACCAAATTGTTGTTGCAACTTTTGTTGGTTACCAACTGCAAACTCAACTTCTTTAATAAAAAAATGTCAATTTGTTCATCACATCAAATACTTACAAAACACCTTTTATCAACAAAGCTT
The DNA here is from genome assembly GCA_007258455.2 of Sequoia sempervirens. Taxonomy (NCBI): domain Eukaryota; kingdom Viridiplantae; phylum Streptophyta; class Pinopsida; order Cupressales; family Cupressaceae; genus Sequoia; species Sequoia sempervirens. The sequence goes on from VDFB02271358.1 coordinate 805,101,259, forward strand.
AGCATTTTGACCTTCAAAAGTTCTATTTTATTATGTGTATGAAGTGATTGATATGATTTGTTGTATTCAAATCCTTAAATGAATGTCTTGCTTCCAACACTTTCAAACATAAAAAGCATATTTTTTTGTAGGTTATTGTTTGTGTTAATGTGCAAACAAATGTTTTTGATTAGTGAAAAATAGGTTTTGCAGTGACCAAAAACCCCTTAAATATAGGTTTTGAGGGAGACCAGAAACCCCAACCAAAACAAAGAAAGCTACAGAAAGAAAGGAACACAGGAAATCAATAGCCCAACATTAGCAATCTACCAAAGGATAAACACAACCAAACAAACTGCAGAAAATCAACTTTGAAGGGACTGAACACCCAATTACAGCCAAGAATTCACTTTGACCATAAACCCAACTATTGTAAAGGGACTACCTGAGTCATCTAGGCACTAATCAACCATCAAGGGCTGCCAAAGCACCCTTCAAGAATAATCTTTTCACCCAAACTCCCTACCAAAATAAGAGAGCAGCTGAGAATAGCACCATGGTGAGAAGCATCACCCACCAAGCAGCACCGGTCCACTTGATCCGCCATCTCAAACTCCACCTCGATAGGAGAGAGCTCTCGTTTAAAGGAGAGGATGAAATGGGAAACCTTCCCTGTGAAACCACCAACTCCACCTCGCACAAACTCCACCTCAATAAGAGCTCATAGGAGAGGAGATTATCTTCTGCCATCCCTACAACCACCAAATCCACCTCCATAAAAGTGGGCTCCTCCTCAATAGGAGTGATCTTCACCTCAAAAGAAGAAACAACCTATAAAACATGGCAAAAGATGGTGACAAAAGGAAGGAAAACCATAACATCCTTAGGCATCACAGGCATCAGGTGCAGAACCCAATAGGAAAAATGTCGCCCAGCTAGCAGCACCAAGAGAGCATCCATCTGAGCAAAAATGTCGACACCAAACCAAGGCTCCACAACAATAACATTGAAAATTGACCCCCAAAACAACAAAAGGTGTGAAACCCCATTAGGGAACCGAAATAACCATACCAACAAGACAAGGCCCAAATTCCATAACAAAGAGAAGCTAGAAGGCTTCAACAAGCAAAGGTAAAACTTCAGAACAAAGGCTCCAAACCCCACCAGAAGAATGAACATCATAAACCACATGGGGATCAAGAGGGATGACAACAACCTTAGCAAAGAAGACCAAAAGATAATCGGCTAGAGACAACATGGCCACACATAACACAATAGTAAAAGGAACCACTAGCCAAAAGACCACCAAAAGCAAAGGACCAGACCCAAAATGAGCAGGAACAACCAAACCCCAAGAGGAAAGGGGGTCCCAAACAAGACGAAATCAAGGAGAAGGCCCAGCACAAGAAAACACCAAACTACCCCAACATGCCAGTTAGAGCTAGCGATGGGCCAGAACTCCATAAAACCATCTAGAGGAAAACACCACCAAACTACAGGGGAAGGACAAAAACCCAAAACACTCTAGGAAGAAGAACCCTTAGAAGAAATCCACCAAACAATTAGTGGAGAGAAGTGAAGGATAACCAAGAGAAAACAAGAAGTAGACTAGGCCCACACAAGGAGCCCCTAAGCCCTCCTACTACGCAAAGTAGGAGAAAAAATAAACCCAATTTGCATCAAAACTTCCTCAGAAAAACCAACACTCCACACCCACTGCAAGGAAATCCACTAGAACAAGAGCTAGAAGGGAAAACACAGTCTGACTAAGAGGGAGAGAAGGGGAAAACCTCCTCCAAATACACTAGGAACAACATCCACACCATGACCCACGAACAAAAGAAGCAGCGCAAGCACCATGTCATCGACCCAACACCCACACAACACACGGGAAAGGAAAGTCGCTCCCCGCCAAGGAGAAGAGCACCACAGAGGTGACAGAAGGTAGCACATAGATCCCCCAACATCCTCATCTTCATCAACAAATGTTTCGTTCAAACCTGCTTCACTAGAGCAGATCCCGTTTGAAGCCATTAATGTGCAAACAAATGTTAGTTATGAAGAACATTACAGTTTCTTCCTTCTAAAACTGTCAAAATATAAACTCTCTTTAAAACACTAATATATGGATATCCCAAGCATTGCAGTTGTGTACAAACAACTAAGATATTGAAAATTTGTGTGAGAAAACATCATTTTAAGTCTCAATAAACATTTGGTGCATCACTTGTATAGTCTTAGATTCATTTCATATCATTTTCTTTCTCTTTTCCTCAGTTAAAGTAGTAGCATATATTAGAATAGGTGATTACTAAGAGAACCAACCCTCTTTAGAGGTTGATCTCAAGATATCAGAGCCCACACTCTATGAGATCCTCCAATTTTTCACTAGATTGTTGAGTAAAGCACTTGGAAAGGGTGCAAATCCTAGTGACAACAATGATGATTTTAGATTGTGATCCATGTGTTCATGGAATCAATGACTGGGAATAAATGAACAAGGATTGAGGGATAAAGTGGAATTAAATAATGGAGGAAAAGGTTGTGGAAATTAATTAGTATTAATTAAATAAGAATTAATTAATTAATTTAGTTGGAGGATTTGGGGATAAGGCTAGAGTTAATTAAATAAATGTAATGTTTATTTAATTAAAATGGGGGATAAAGGTGATAGGATAAATAAAGTAATTAAATAAATATTATTTATTTAATTAATGGCTTGAGATAGGCTAAAGTTAGGTGTGGTTGGGTAAGGTCATATTTTAGGTGTCTACAATAACTTTTTCAACTATTCTTACAAGTTATTGAAGATGGAGCACTCACATTGACAAGAGTGCACAAAATCCACTTCTATGATATGCATATTTCATGCAACTTCATATCCTTTAAGTGTTAATTTTTTCCCATATTGGTAGCTTTCATTTATTTTCACATGAATTCTCATAGCAACTCACATACAAATGAAAATGATGATTGGGTTGTCTTATATGCATTAACTAGTATACAAAATCTATTTTTCATGGAAGCTGGCAAATAAATTCATCCTAGACTATCACCGACACCACTCATTCTTATCCCTGTTATTGGGTCCCAAAACCATTGCTCCAAAATCCTAAAACTTCACTCTCCTTTAGAGGCCATGGGTTATCTCTACAAAATCTAAAATGAGGTTCATCCATAGATAATAGAGGTTTAAAGTCCAATTGATGATAATGGGTTGTCTCTCCTACGCTATTAGATCATGAACTTAGACTCAAGAGGGTGTTCCTAGGGATATACCTTAGCAAGTATTGAAATCAAATAAAACAAACAACCACAAATAATAACTAAACCCAATTGCACAATTGAACTAATATTTAGTCACTAAGTAAAGTAAGAATATCTATATATAGCCCCTATATATCTGATTAAAAATTATAAACATAATCTAAATAAAATGAGTTCATTCGAGGTCTCATAAGATATTGGATTATAAGTGCACACCATTGATTTATATTCCTAAACTATCGGTGAATGTTTTGATTTGTTTTAAGGAGTTTAAGATTAGCCAAGTGGATCCAATAGTGGTGCCTATCCATTGGGTATAGAGTCAAATTTATAAAACTAAACAACACGTTTGAAAGACAAGGAACAATAAATGTGTATCTTTATACACTAGAATAATAACATCAATGTATAACATATTTAATAATCCACAAACACATTGCATAAATTCATTCAAAATATGAAAAAGGCCATCACAAGGCTTGTAATAAATTAAAATATTGTCACATTTACCAAAATTACATTTCAATCTTACCAAAAAATGTGGTAAGAGAAACCCTAATTAATAAGGGCTCCTTGAAGATCTGCAAACTTTCATTGAAACATTCAAATACACATTACCCCTTTTATATTTTTATATCCCTTCAGAGACACATAATCCTACTCAAAATGGTTTAGATTGGAAAAAATATCCCATAGAAATCTCTAGGGATGTTCACAAGTGTTCGAGAGCAACACAACAACTAACTCTTTCAAAAATTTATCAAAAAATGTTTTAATACTTAGTAAGGTGTAATCATAAATGTAGCAATGTAATTGCATAAAATTGATGGTATGATCAAGATTATGCTAAAAAAACTATTTGAATGGTTGCTTGGGATTGATGGAAGGTACGTGGGGCCCCTAGAGTAATGTCACATAGTAATCAAATTTTTTGGTGCCAATACAACAGTCAAGACCCTTTGTACTTTCTTTGGTGCTTAAACTTTGGATAAACACTTAAAAAGATGTCATTTAAACATTTGACAAGCCTTGATTATGTTAAACATTTGGAAAGATGTCAAATCTTCCCCTTTTAATAAATTAGACCTACATATTAACAAAACATTTAGATTTTTTAAAACATATGCCCTTGATGATTAGGCCACTAGGAATTGATTGGGGAAATGAAAATGATTAAATTAATCCCCTTTGATTGTTGACCTTCATTATACCATATTTACTTCAATTTACTTTGCTATTTGGTATTATGAACATGTTTTGAAATTAATGCAAATGCCTAATGCTATTGAGAACAACAAAGGAAGAGGTTTTAATTGATGCCAAAATCTCTAACATACATGTAAGACTTTTATCACATGAAGGATACAAAAATTACTTTATTTTCAAAAATATTTTACAATAAATATGAAACCTTTCTGACAAAATGATGGGCCAATACATAGAACAAAAAAAGGATTTTGCATAATTAAGGAATCAACATTAAACATCCTTGACACAATAGACACAAAATATGGTAAGAAAATATTGTAACAATGTGGAAATAAGTTAATTTAACAATTGTGGGACTGATTCCCAACACCTATGATCTAAATCCAATCTGCACACCTATCCATTCATTACCCTAGTTTATATTTGTAGGTATAGAATCAATCTAGGTTAGTTGTGTGGTTGTAGATTTGATCTAGGTCTAAATTTGAATTTCTTATTTAAAGACTAACCCTAATTTAAAAGAATCATATATTATTAAAAGACGAATCTATTGAGCACATATATAATTTCATTGTAAAAAAGATAAAATATTATATCAATGTTACATCATCATCTTATGAGTATATTATATGCTTTCCTGTCATTCTTGACCTTGGTTCATTGTCATTGGATCAATCCATCCAAGGGTTTGGCTAAGGAGAACATGACCCTTATAATTCAACATATTCCCTAAAGGTGTTTCTAAACATTATCTGTTCCTTGCCAAATTTAGAGTGCATATACAAAGGCAAACAAGTTTTAGATAACAAAATTTAACTATATTAGATCCATGAGTTATAGGTTTAGTTCCATGCATATGTTTTATAAGTACCCAAAATTTTAATGAGCCCACATGACAAGTTTGACAATGATATGCCAACCTAGCTCATGATTATAAGGAAGCTAAGGTAGCATAACAAATTCCCACACTAATCTTGAGAGGAGGGTTATGCAAAAACTTTTTATATCTTTACAATAGTTACATTAATTAAACAAAAATAAACATAAATATCATTCATACCACAAAATACTGATTTTTGGGAGAAAAATCCCACACTCCTAAATTTTCCCTATATATTATTGAGAAATCAAGAAGATTATAATATACTTATAGATCAATCTTTCTCGAGAGTATCACCAACTAAAGATCCAGAGGCAACTCAACATCTATGAGAACCTTATGTGGCATGGAATATAATAAATTCAATCTTCAACTAAACACCATATCATTCCTTGAGAACTCCACACGTGTCACTTAGAACAACTTCAACTGCCATCTACCAAGTGTCTCAATTCTCAATTCATGTAAACAATATTTTTCTCCTCTAAAATTAATAGGCTTGTCATATTAATCTTGACAACATATAATTTATTGTCAATGCAATAAATGACTTAAGAAGAAACAAACATGTTGATTTTGTTTGCATGTGATTTATTTCATTTTTGTAAGTTTACCTTTAGTTGTAGTGTCTATTTTTCAAGTTATGCTTATATGCGTATATATTTAGCTTTCAATCACTCCTCATTTGCTTACATTTCTATTAGCATCCCTTCTTTGAGTATGCAAATGGTTTATATTTTTGTTGCCCAAAGAATACATTATCGTAAGATTTGAGACTATAAAAGCTTTAAAAATCCCCTACACACCTTTGTTCAACCAAAACAAGCTATACTATTATTAGTTTTTTTTTTTTTTTTTGGGTAAGTGCTACTAGAGGGGGTAGCTCCCTAAATTGATTTAGAAATGGTTACAAAAACCATACAGCAATGAAGAAACAAAAAGTAGCAATCACCAACAAAATTCTCAAAAAACCATGTGATTGAAACTTCATTGGACGGATCGTCCAAACCGTGGAGAAACCCTATGGCCAAGAACAACACCACCTGAGCAACCACCATCACCCAACATGAGGCAAAGAGGAAAAAATATTTCCCTCAAGAATCAAGGCCAAGATACGAAGCATAACCTTCCAACTCTTTCTCGGCCAAAAGGCATAGGTCCAGAGGAAGGGATGCAGCATCGAATAAAGCTTCAGACTCAGCCAAACCCACTCCCACGTTGGCGAGTCTATCCGCCACCGCGTTCGCCTCCCTGTACACATGTGACAGGGAGAACAGACAAATTTTCTTAAGATATCCCATATCTTTTCCACAAGAGGTTTAAATTTCCAATTTTGGACCTGCTTCTTGACTATTGCATTAATCACAATCAGAGAATCACCTTTCACGTTAATCTCCTTTAAACCTTTCTCCCAGCAAAGGAAAAACCCCCTTGCCAAACCTTCGAACTCGGCTTCATTATTCGTGGCAATTCCCACATTGGTGGCCAAAGAGTAAACACATTTTGCAGACCCATCCCAAATCACACACCTTGCACCGGATGGTCCCGGATTACCTTTCGAAGATCCATCGAAGTTAAGCTTGAATTTACCAAGGATAGGGGGAATCCACCTCACATATTTCCTTGATTTTTCTTTATTCTTTTGCAGCACCCTTGGAGGTTTCAAACCACCCCAGACGATTGTAATCTGTTGTCCCAGTCCAGGAATACAGAAGCTTTGCTTGATAGACCATTCTATTGAGCACTCAACAATCGCTCTTTCCATTGCTTTGATAAGTTTTGGCACTGATTTGCTTACATTTTTAAATATTTTGCAGTTGCGTTCTTTCCACAAGTGCCATGTCAACAAAGAGGGGGCCACCAACCACGTACAAGCCCACACATTTCTCATCTTATGCCTCGGCCAGCTGCGCAGAAGGTGCATTAGGTTATTTTGTCTTGGAGTTTTCCAACTCAAAGAACCCATCAACCAGTCCCAACATTTTGCAGCCACTGGACAGTTAAGTAATAAATGGTCTGTTGTTTCCTCATTGCATAGGCACATTATAAACACTTGGACCTACAAACTCGAACTTTCTCAATCTCTCCCCAGTGAGAATCCTATTGTGTAAAGCCGTCCATAAGAAAGCACCAACTTTTGGCAACACTCCCTTCTTCCAACAAAGATCCATTGGCCACTCCAGATCCACTTCGCATTTTCGTTGTAGCTCAAAACCCATTTTTACTGAGTATTCTCTAGACTTGGAGGTGCACCACATGATTTCATCTTCCCCATCCTTCAACTTGATATGACGACCACTAAGTAATTCTTTGAGAGATTGCCTCACTGTGGTCGGTAAGGAGAGCCCGTCCACCTCCAGCCACCGAAACAACACACCCCCCGAGCCTGTTGCCCGCACCACATAATTTGCAATGAATCTACCATGTCTTTCTATGGCCTCATCCAGCCATTTCATACTCGAAAAGGCACTCACAAGTGGGGGAAAGCCTTCCCATGAGTCATTCCAGAAGTCCACCAACCAACCATTCCCCAAACACCAACATATGTGACTTGTTATCAGCGGTCTGCATTCCTCAATAAAGTTCCAGATTGTGGAGCCAACCACCACCTCCGAAATGGTGAGAATCCATTTTGGATCCTGGGAGTCCAAGTATTTACTTTGAAGGATTTTACACCACATCTTGTTTGGCTCTCGGTACATCTTCCAACATAATTTAGCACCAAGTGCTAGGTTTTGCGCCTCCATCCTTCGCAGCCCGGCCCCACCATCCGCCTCACTTTTGCAAACTGTATCCCAATTGAGAAGTGGAATTCTTCTATGGTCTTTCGCACCTTCCCATAAGAACTTTTTAAGAAAACCTTCGATGTTAGAGGTAACCTTGTGAGTCATTTTAAAACATGACATTACAAAAATTGGCACAACAGAAAGAACATAACAGATCATCTGAATCCTTCCAGCCAGCGATAACCATTTGTTTTTCTAGGCCTTTGCTTTCCTTCTACAGTTGTTCAAAACTTCCCTCCAATGGTCCGACCTACAAACCCCTTGGAATAGAGGAGCACCCAAATGCTTTGTTGGAAGAGAGCCCACCGAAAAGCCCAACAGGTTCACAATTCTTCTTTGGTTTGTAGTCTTCGTATTAAAAAAGTAGATCTTAGATTTTTCCTTATTGATTATTTGCCTAGAAGTCACCACATACAAATCTAGAGCCCCCTTTATGACCATTGCTTCCCGCAACGTAGCCACCCCGAAGAGCATGGTGTCGTCCACAAATTGGGAGTGTGTCATAGGCTCCAAATCTTCTAAGATTATAATACCTTTCCACAACCTCATCTCCCTCAGTTTCTAGATGTACCTTCCCAAAGCCTCAGTCATTATAACAAAGAGAAAGGGGGATAGTGGGTCCCCTTGCCTAAGGCCATTCGATGCTCCAAAGTACCACACAGAAAGCCATTAACAAGAATGGAGTATCAAGGTGTAGAAATACACCTTTCAATCATGTCTAACCAAACTTTTGAGAATCCAAACCTTTCCATAACAACTAATAAAAAACACCAATTGACCCGATCATAGGCCTTACTAACATCTAGTTTTATTACCATACATTTCTTGTGCTTTGTTGAGATTGTGTGTATAGTTTCAGCAGCGGTAATGATGTTGTCTAGAATCTCTCTCTCGGGGGTAAAGCCATTCTGCTCTTCGGAGATAAGGCGCTCCATTACCAACTTTAGTCTCATTGCCAAAGCCTTCGCCATAATCTTATAGAGTGTATTGCAAAGGGAAATGGGGCGGTAGTCAGAGAATGAGCTACAAACAGGCTTCTTAGGAATCAAGGCCACCACCGTGTTTTTTATGTCTCTGATGAATTTCTTTTTCTTGCAGAAGTCTTCCACCATTTTCCATATATCTTCTCCCAAGATGTGCCAACAGTTTTGAAAAAAACGTGCTGGGAGACCATCTGGTCCCGGAGCCTTATCGGGGTGCAAAGAGAATACGACGGTTTTTATTTCTTCCAATTTAAAAGGCTCCAGTAAAACATTGTTTTCCGCCGCCCCGATGCATTGTGGAATGCACTCTAAGATTCTCTCACTATCAGTGTGTGCATTCTCGGAATTGGAGGCCAACAAAGATTGGAAGAAGCTTACAGCTTTCGATTCAATTTCAACTTGGCTAGAGGCAATAGAATCGTCCCTGCGAGAAATGCTCTCAATTCGGTTCCTCTCTCTACGAGCGCGTGTGGAGTTATAGAAAAATTTGGTATTTAAGTCTCCATCGCAGAGCCAAAGCTCCCTAGCTTTATTGTGCCAAAATAGCTCCTCTCGAGCAAGAAGCTCAACATGTTGCGTCATTAACTCTTTTTCTCTTCGGTATTCAAATGATGACATACCGACCTTTAGCACTTGCTCATTGAGGAGCTCAATTTCGTATTCAACATTTGCCTTCTCCGTGAATATGTTTTTGAAGGAATCTTTGTTCCATTGCTTTAATTTGGACTTCACAAAACCCAGTCTTTGCGCCATTTGAAAGCTTGCAGTACCTTTGATTGCGGCACACTCCCGCCACCATCCGACGATTAGTTCCACTAGATTGTTATCTCTCCACCACATTGATTCAAATTTAAAATAGCCTTTTGATGGTTTCACATTGAGGGCGATCTCCAGGAGCACTGGGAAATGGCCTGATGCAGACACCAACATAATACTTGAGTTGCAGCAAAAACAGTCCGCCAGCCAACCACCACCCACAAAAAATCTATCCAGACATTCCGCGATATTAGTAAAGCCAGCCATGCGGTTTCTCCAAGTGAACATTCCATTTTTGGGCAAACAGTCGAACACTGCTATGGAGGACAGAAAGGACCTAAAATCCATCATTGCCTTGTTTTCCTTTGAAAGGCCACCAATTTTTTCTTTTAGTTCAAGAATAGCGTTAAATCGCCTCCAATAATCACCTGCTCACTTTCCATGCTGTCAATTTGCAATTTATTTGCTGCCAAACCATCGCTTTATCCATAGTCCTAGTCGGACCATATACATTCAATAAAGGAAAGACAATATTAGATTGCCAATGTCTCACATAGCATAATAACCAATGCGGTTTGAATGAGGCCAAAGAGATATCAATAGATCTAGGCAGCCAAATCACACCCAGATCCCCAGAAGCACCAGAAGAATTCGTGAAAAAGCCAGCCCACTTTTTACAATATCTCAGAAAATCACCTCCTTCAGCCTCGCTTATTTTAGTTTCTTGAAAAATGACTATATCTGCACCTAACCTATCAAGATGACACTTAATCAAGCGCCGCTTGTCAGGGGCCGATAGGCCCCTGACATTCCATGATATTATCCTCATGGCTTCCCAAGGGAGGCCTTGGCTCCCTTGGTTTCAAAGAAATTTTTGATGCTCGGCAACCCTAATTCTTCCACGACCTCTTCTCTCTTTTGTTTCCTTGATTTTCTCCCTCTACTGAGATTAGTTTTTGCAAGGCACCTAGCAACGGATCAACTGATGCTTTGGTTCTCCACTATGTCCAATTCGTCTCAATCTGATACTTCTTCCGATCCAGAAGCCATGGTAGTGATCCCAACCTTTGGGACAATAGGTTCAAAACTAATCAAATCTTCCAACGGTGCCGATAAAGGATCTTTGGCGGAATTCGACTTGGGGCCACCACCATTGTCAAAGGGAAAAGGTGCCGAGACAATCATGGCATAGGATGGGGCAGCCACATCCTTGTCAACCTTCACTGCAAATTCCATAGCCAGTGGGCACGAGGATCTAACCGTTTTTGGCTTCCATACCATCTTCAGTTTGTGCTTTGCGTTACACTCAACCACCATATGGTCCCTTCGGCCACAGTGCAGGCAAAAATATTTTTCTTCTTCGATTTCAACGGGAACCTTTCTATGACGCCCATCCACACACAACACTAATTCCTTAGGGATTTGTTGCACCGCCGCCACCTCGATTCTCAAGTAAAGAAAAGAACCACCTTCCGTTATTCCTTCATCTACTTTTAATAGGGTTCCAAGACTGTGACCGATCTTCTTAATACATTCCTCCACCCAGTATTCGAGAGGGAGATTGTAGATCCTTAGCCACATGGGTCTGTCGTAGGGCACAAGATCAACAGGATCAAAATTCGGGACCCAGTCCTAAATATAGATTGGGAAGCTTCGCATCCACCACAGACCTTTATGTAGCACCTTCGACTTTTCTTCCTTAGAAGTGAAAATCGCAATGAAAAAACCCTTCGGCATAAACTTGACGATTGCCATAGAGCCCCAGTTTTCCGCTAGCCATAGACAAATGTCCGCCCAACTCAGCCTCGACCTGATCACCCGACAAATGATAGCCAATTCAGATAGCATTTGAACATCCATCTTGGCCTCCATAGATAGATTGATTGTTATCAAAATTTCGTGCGCACTGTCATCGCCATGTAGTCCGACATCTTCTTCAGACCGCTCGTGCTTCTCCGCCACCCTGTCTGCATTTTTTCGCTCTTTACTCCTTCGCTTCATTTCGCCTTTTTAAAAAAAAATATACTATTATTAGTTGTTAACTATCTTAGTTTTGTTTATTTACTCTCCTTTTACCTTAGAAGATTGTTAACATCATTGGAGGTTGTAAGTAGATGAAGCTATAATTTGATTACTAAGAACTCACTACCAAATTTCAAAGTAGCTCTACATCTAAGACATAACTAGTCCTAGGTATAAAATATACAATTTTATTAGATTAGATTTATTTTACTAATCTACAAAAACTTATTTCATTTATAAAAAAGTCTATTTTGAAAGGTAGGTTATATTTTATTTGAACAAGTTGTATTTACAAGAAGGTGGTATTTTTTTGCAACATGTCAAACTATGATGTTTTATCAAGATCTAACTATATAATTGTTGAATTAAACTCATTGACCCATATATGTCAATGAGTTTGACTCAAAAGCTATGTAGTTGAGTAGACTTAAAGAATCCAAATAAAAACTTATGCATTTGAATCCTTATAAAACATCATAAATTGAATTTAATTTTAGATTTATTTTAAAAAATCACTTAATTAAAAATATTTAATAGTCAAATATAATTGCTTCAAAACTTTATGTTTAAATTTGAATATTTATTTTACTTCTATGTATTCTTCAAATCATTAGTTAGTTTTTCTTTTTATTGCTTCACAAAGAAATCAAGAGTTAAAGAGTTTAAGCACACATAGAGAATCCCAAGGATTCTTGAAAGGGGATCTTTGATATTTGTTCAATACATTCAAGGAGATTCAAAAGTGGCACTAGAACCCCTTTAGTGGATATAAGTTTAATCCTTCACAGTTAAAGAAAAGTAGGAAATGAGGTTATTTAACTTCTCATTTTGTTTGTTCCTAATAGAAATAAATTTATGATTTTTTTAAAAAATATTTGTTCTTTCTAATAATTTTTTATATTTTTTAAAGATTAAAAATTTAATTTAATTGATTAATTAATATTTTTTAAATTTATTGGAGTTGAATTAGTTGTTTTATTTATTTATTTTTATAAAAAGATGAAAATATAAAAAATATATTTATTTATTTATTTATAAATTAAATCAATTTTTATATAATTAGTTAATATTTAACGATTTAATTAGTTTGCTAAAAAGAATAATCTTTTTAACTTAGTGAATTAATTATTTAGTTACTATTGATTAATTTAGTTATGTAGAATATTTCAAATATTAAAAAAAGGTTCATGTCAAAATAAATACCGTCTATCAAACTCATACAAATAAAAATGGGTGGGTCTATATATACAATCAAATGGTTTGAACCAAAGCATTCTTATATACATAGTTTTCTTGTTGAGTTGTTTGGGATGGATACTTCGATGCATCTGGTCTACAAGAAGAGGCAAATGGCCAGTATAGGTTAAAAGTGATATTGAGGTCGCATCATAGACTTGTAATGTTGGCAACTAAATGGGTTTTGGAATATGATTTTCTTGTTGCAAACAACAAACATTAGGTTAATATCAATATCTCCTATAGATTTGTTGCTTCATTGTTGGATTTGGGTGAGCTCAAGGACATGGTTAGGGCATTGTCTATGGTGCTAGTGAAGAAGGCATTTTTGAGGGTTTGGAGGAGGTTTTATTAGCAACTTGACCTAGTGTGTGTTTCTTGATTTTGGGTGATATTCAATGCCTTTTAAAGGAAAACATTATGGTTTAGTGGTGGCCATTTTTGGGCAATTTCCGCTCTGCCACACTCATGAGTCATCAAAACAAGGTTGCAAAAGGATGCTCTTTCTTGAAGAATATAACCAATCTGGAGCCTACCTTTGGGATAGAATGGATGCACAAGTTCTTGAATCAGGAGGAGGATGTTGAGGACTAGGTAGTATGCTAAACTTTTGTATAGATGCATAGTAGCATTAGCTCAGATATGTGAATGTTGGAGCATATGTTGGATAAAAAAGTATAGACAAAACAACTACAATAAAATACAATACCATACTAGGTTAGTTGAGACCTGTATTTTGTAAATGATAATAATGTATACACACTTTTCTTATCAATTCAATGGAGCGACCCTAATTGCAACTTATCACGTAAAAAAAATATAAAAAATAAATAAAAAATATAACTACAAATATTTAGTTAAAGTATGCTTATCTTTCATACATTTAAAAACATTCAAAACAAAATAAAACATACACTTTATACATCCAATTAAAATCAAAACATTGAGAATAATTCACAAATAAACAAAATAATTCAAACATTTAAAATAATTTGTATACAAACAAAATAATTCAAACATTTAAAACAAACACAAACAAAAAAAACACAAGTTTTGAACAAATTAACTTATTTATTGTGATCACTAAGGACCATATTTAACTCCATCACTTATGTGTCTTAGAGACCTTAAGTGAACTAAGAGAGGCCTTACTAGCTCTTGCCCTTATTGTCCTTAAACATGTAAATTTCCTTAAGAATTTTTAGTAAGGGAATGCTTGCCTAGGAGTAATTGAACAAATGAGCCTTATCAAGACTTCTCAACATAAGAATGCTCTCCCAAAATCTCTACTAGAGACAAACCAACAACTTAGTACTCTCCATACAAACAATCTTCTACAAAACACACCTCCACAAAACACCTTGTATTTCATCTTGCAAAACACTTTACGTGTCATATTTGTTTGAATTCCAAAAACACCAAGGTTATAGAGCCAATTTAACTTATCATCTGTATACTTCATCCAAAAGAAGGGAGTCCATTTCATCCACTGCCACTAGATCAATTCCTACCATATCCATGGTAATTAGTTGATGTTCATTCATCCAACCAACATGAACTATTGTGTGCATGCTATTTTGGTGCATATAGGTTTAGGTTAGCAGTGCTTGTAGATGTCACCTCTACACTTAAGGGAGTGGACTAAGGAGTTTTATGTGTAAATTTCTATTTTAGCGATAATAGGGGAGAGGGGCCTATAGGGGAGTGGGGTCCAATAGTGGAGATAAAAGTAGTCCTTAGTGGGTCCCATAGTGGAGCACCTTAATATCCAATTGCAAAACACTTTTTATCCACAAAGCACACAAACCAACAAATCATGTGATGCCACATCAACACACCAATAAAACATGACTAAGTGCACCACTATCGGTCTCACTTTTTGGGGAGGCCTTTTTGGACGCCTCAACAAAAAGTATGCTAATGTGGCATCATATTTGATGATGTGGCTCTAAAAAGAAATATAGAAGCATGTGAGTTGCCAAATAAATTATTGTACAAAATTGGCGATGATTTGAAATTTCCACATAGGATTTTGAGAAATGCGAAGTTAGGGTGCTCCACTATAGGCCCCTCTCCCCTATTTTGATAAACACTTATTTTCTAAATATCTTGACGAGTAAACTTTTGACACATACACAAAACAATCTTGATAAAAAAAAACCAAATATTTTACATGTTATTTTGCATTAATTACAATATTTTTCAATTATTTAGCCGATAGGCTTCTTATTGTGGACTTGCCAGTCCACAGAAGCCTGGAATACCTGTCTCACACCCGCAAAACCATTTAATCCAACTAGTAAACCATGTTCAAATTCATGAAACTCCGGTTCAACCCCCAGCAGTCATAAATTAATTCATTTATGGACCAACTATTCAATCGATGAATAGATCTTGCAGGAACAATATTCATCATGCCGTGCATTGAATAGATCTTGCAGGAACAATATTCAGGAAAAATATTCATCATGCTGTGCATTGAATAGATCTTGCAGGAACAATATTCAGGAAAAATATTCATCATGCCATGCATTGAATGCAAGTACACTCCATACACTCCATCGTCTGAACACTCCACCCTACAATTTAATTTCTCACCATCGGAATAGCTGTCTCACGCACCTGCATACCATTCGATGCACCTGTATACCATTCGATGCCCCTGCCATGCCATTTGATGTCCATCAGAATTGTAAATTATCCGGGATCATTGACAACTTGTGTTACCGTGAAAAGAAAGCCACCTCCATCAGAGCCAAATCTGAACAAGAATCTGGTAATTTAATTTTGCATCCAATCTCATTATGGACACATCTACCCAATTTCTTCTTTCACTCTACCTTCACCGCCCTCAGTTTGCATAAATAGACTGTTTTGTCCACATTTATTTGCAGAGACACGCTTTGGAGTTGGACATAGAAGGAATTACAGAGTTAAACGCAATTTGAGACGGTACTGCTTTGTTTTTCATGTTTTTCATTTTTTTCATGTAGATCACATTTCTTTGAGAAGTTCTCTCAAATGGCTAGTGTTCTCCTCTGAAAATTTGATTTTTTATTTTCATTATTCGGTTCTCTTGTAACATCGCACTAAACTATGCCCAGACTCTAGGTTAGCATCAGTCTTAGAATTGTCAAGACCTAGTGAAACATGTTGGGTTTGTTAAAAGCCTGCATCTCTAGATCTGGTTGGTCCTCTACCATTTTAAAGAATGAAGGGTACTAGAGTCCGTCAGGTTCCTTTTGAAACACAACTTCAACAAATGCATTTTTCTTTTGCACTAGGGAATGCTTAAGAAACATCTTTCTTGAAGCCTGCAAGATCAGATGAGCCACCACAACAACCTTCCCCCGTAATTACTATTTTTACTTAGTTTGTTGTAAAATTCCTTTATCCTTCCAAGCTCAAAATCAAATCTCTGTTTTCACAACAAGGTTTTAAAGGGTTTTTGTTCTTTCTTGCGCTTGCTCTATTTTTTTTTTACAATTTAAAATAAAATGTATGGCCTACTGTTTGTTGAATCCAATTGCTTGTAGACCACGTCAGGAATAAAACCCTAAAAGACAGTCCACATCAGCCTTCGCTAAAAAATTATTTTGGAATTGTGCTAGATAGGTCGAGAGTTCGATTCCTCTCTGTCTTTTTAACATTTTCATTTTTCGGGGAATATAGTTTCTTAAAACAGTTTCATTTTTTGGGGAATAACTATGATATAATGTTAAATGCAACCTTATCATGGTCTATCAACAAGGTGGAGTTACTACCAAGGTCAAGTGCGATGGTAAAACTAGTGCCATGGTTAGGAAATATATGTACTCATTTTTTCTTTATTTCTTTATTTTTTTATTTTGGATATAATCTCGAGGGGAAAAAAATTGTACTTTGAACGTTATCATTTGTAGGCCAACCAATGCCTTCACTGGCCAATGGAGCTCCAGAAGAAACTAAGGAAATAATTAGAATCATGAAGATAAAAATAGTATTTATATATATAAAATATGCATGAGTTTGTAATCTGCATGGAAGAAATTATAATGAAAAACCTTATTATCAGAAAAATAAAATGTTGAGGCTGTATGTTTGTATTAAAAAAAAAATTGTGTTCTCTGTTATTTCTTTTCTTGCCCGTGTTTTAAGAAACTAAAAACTTACTAACCCAAACAGTTAATATTATTATTAATGGAAAAATTACCTTCAACCTGCAACAAACAGTTCGAAGCCATACTTTTTATCTTTCCGTTGAATATCAATGAATATTTCATGTATTGGTGCACACTGACAAATGTATGGTTTCTTTAGGTTCAAATACAACTTTGTTAGTAACAAGCATGCACAGAAAATGCAAGAGATTCTTCAGTTTACTTTAATTCATTATCATGTTTCTTTTTTGTGAAAGTGAAGGAGGGATGGAAGCTATGGAATTCTATTGTCTTCCTTGCTTGTTACCTTTACTTTTGGAAGTTGTTTATAAAGATAAAATATACACACATCTTCATATATGTGTAGGAAAAAGAAGGATTTAGTTTTTGAACAAATATATAGGTACCAAACCAATTAAATTAGGTCATTGCTATGATAACTCCAGCAACTATTTATCAAGAATGTTGGGTGTACATGAATTGCCAAATCAAACAACATAAAGCAAAATTTGAAGTACTTTAGCAATCGCTTTGTACAAATTTATTCAAGGATGGGTTTGTAGTTCAATGCAAAGACTAATTAGACACATTTACCAATAAGAGTATCTGAGTTGATTTCTTCAATGCACCAGATTACAAAATGCTAACAAAGTTAATGCTTCTGATTTTAGCTGACTTAAGAAATCCACCAAATACCAAACCTGAAGTCCACATTTTCCTTTGTTTTAGCAACTTGTATGCCTGCTTTGATGGGTTATTGCCAGATTTTGTAGATCCTGTATAGCTTTTACGTACTGTGCTTTGCTTTTATATATAGTTTTTCTTGTTACTGAAACGAACCAATTGACATCTAAAAATTTTAAGATCAAATATTGTCTGAAATATCTGAATTTGAATATTTTGCAAACAAGAAAAAGTTGGTTGATAAATAAAATTTGTTGATAAGAAGAACAAAACTTTTCTCTAATACTTCTATTACACAGTGCAAGGAATGCTCTCCTGTGAGCACATTTGTGAAGAAAAATCAATCTTAAGTATACCATATGCCAGTGCAGGTAGATCATTCAAATTTATGTAAGAATTATTTTTAACAACAATTCTTGCCATACTTTTAAGTAATCCCTCTCCTATGATGAGACATGCTCCTAGAGAGATATTTCTATCAAAACTAACCTATTATTCCTTAATTATTCCAATTGAATTTTTGGCATTTGCATAGCTTTATTTGCATTTCATTCATCAGTCTTTGGCTATTGCAAGGCTCTATTCCTTTATTCTGTTTTACTTGAATAGGTTTATGCTTTATTCTCACCCTATTTTCCTAGAATAATGTTATGTGGTATTCTAGCCTTATCTTTTTGGGATAACCTATGCTCTATTCATATGTATAAAATATATTTATATTGTCTTTAGAGTTGGATATATCTAAAAAAATAAAAATAAAATCTTTGTTTTTTATAAAGATGATTGAGATGAAGTCAAATTTATGAAGTTAAACTAATTTTAGTGTTCATATGTATAAAATATATTTATATTGTCTTTAGAGTTGGATATATCTAAAAAAATAAAAATAAAATCTTTGTTTTTTATAAAGATGATTGAGATGAAGTCAAATTTATGAAGTTAAACTAATTTTAGTGAGTTGGTTCATAGGATTTTAGTAAATTCAATACAATCAAATAAATGATTATATTTTTATTTTGGATGATGTCACCATGATGTCATCTTTTGAGAGTTTTTAGATAGTTCATTATTTTTAGGATGTCATCTTTTAGAGGATTTTAGTTAGTTCATAATTTTTAAGATGTCATATTTAAAGGATTTTAGTTATTATTTTTATTGTTACATCTTTAAGAGACCCATATGTATATATATTTAAATTATAAGAAAATTTTCAAAGATTTTTTTTGGATTAGATAGATATATAATCTTTGTTTTAAAATTATAGTTAATTATAATAGTTTTTTTCCTGGATTAGATAGATATATAATCTTTGTTTTAAAATTATAGTTAATTATAATAGTATGGAGTATATGTTTAAAATTTAGGTAAGTTGTCCTCAATGATGGACATGTTTGTCTTTATATAGTGGATCATAACATTATAAAGGAACATACATCTAAAATTATAAATTGATTTTTGACTAAATCACCATTAATAAGGAAATAATCTTTAATCTTTATATTTTGGAAATAACATTAAGAGTGAGCATATATTTAACTCATAAATCTTCCTTTGATGAATATGAAAATAAAATTTAGTTTTTGAAATTTGAAACTAACGTTACCTATATCTAGGAGAAAGCTATTTGAAGTTCATGGAAGTATGTTACATCTAGGAGACAACTTTATGATGCAAAATTCCCTTAGTCTCTAATACTGTCAAATATTCCAATAAATCTTCATAAAGAAATTCTTAGATTCTTATACATTTTTTCCATATCTTATAGGTGTTAATATGGAATTAATTAAATGTAAGATACGCTTTATTATATGTTTCTTTGGAATGTTTTTTTGTACGTATTGCTATTAGTTAACACTAGGTACAATCTCAATTTTTTTATTTATTTAGGAATGGCAAACCTTGGACAACCTGATGACATCATTGACATATCCAGTAGTGACAGCTCATCCTACACTCCACTTGGCTCACCTCCCTCTACGAATTCGGGTGGGCCTCCTCCAAGGGCCATTCAAAGATTTGCATGTGAAATCACCACCAATTGCTTTGATATTGTGCAGAAAATGCAACAGCTTGTTCCATATATACGTAATGTGCAAGCCGATGAGATATATTCAATGGAAACAACACTTGAAGACTTCCATAGGACTTGTGACACATTGGCTTTGTTTTGCACTTTTCTACGCGAAATGTGCACTGATGCTCACTACAGACAGGGCGGTGCTCCATACATCCAGCTTGCATTTCTGAACTATTTGAACAATGTTTGGAAATAATTTTGTTTCACATATGTCATCAAGTTTTGTTTTGTGTATACGAGTACTACCAACTATGTATATCTTGTACATTTTTGGTGGAAGTTACTATGATAAATGATCTTTTCCTTGTACAAACATGATTGTTTGCCTTGCACTAGAGTTGCATTGCAAAAGTCCTTCGCTACGATGTATTTTGTATCTAATCCATATCTATTTCCTTGTACAAACATGATTGTTTGCCTTGCACTAGAGCTGCATTGCAAAAGTCCTTCTCTACTATGTATTTTGTATCTAATCCATATCTATGTAAATTGTATGTGATTTTCTAATAGAATTATGCCCTTTATTAACTATCATTACGTTTGATTTGCACTTGTAACTTTTTTAGTTGGAAATTATTGTTACTTTCCTTCCATTCTTCATTTTTACACTTAATGTCATCGAGTGCCAACAATGTTTCATTTCTACAACTAGTTCTCCAAAAAAATCTTAGTCCTCTATTTACACATTCTCATTAATTCTAATACAAGTTGGAACAAAACAAACAACTACTTTCTTTTATTGTAGGTATGCATGTGTTTTTTTTTCCTCTCTTAATACATACGCACAAATAAAACATGTTGGAGTTCTCTATTAAAATGTATACATCTAATTTGTTAATCAATATTTGACACCCTTACATGTATAAGTTTTCAATGGTTCATCTGTTTGTTTTGTTGATGATGTGTGCTCACTAACTTTTTTGTGCTTCCTTTCATCCACAGGATCAAATTTGTTTCAGCCAAATAAATCTGTGTACAAACTACAATACAGTCATTACCTACAAGTCTGTTTACCTTCTCTCGATTATCCTCAATCACCTTCACTCTATAAATTGTATGTGACGCTTTTGCATGTATTTAAGCATTCTTTCTAGCAAGGATAATAAAACCAAGAAACCTTTATGGTGCACACATCTCATTTTTTTAATAGTTTATCCATTTTATATATAAGGAAAATTGCATGCTCTGATTTACTTCGCGCTTTTACAAAGGAATCCAACTTTCAATTTGTATATTTTTACTTACAAACAATACCATACTTATCAACTCATTGGGCTTTATAGGGCTACTTCACCTCCCTTTAGCTATGTCTATCTCTTTGACACAAAATGCAATCACATTGATAAACACTGGCACCAAAGACATATATCCACATCTCCAGGTCTTCAATATTTCAACATTTGGCCATGGCGACAAATCAACCATTAGATACAAATTAGATTTGTCTGATGGAGTGCATCTTCAAACAACAATCTTGCCAAGAAAGTATAACCATTTTTTAACTTTAGAGCTAATTCAAAAGGGTTCTATCATACAGCTCACAGAATACACATGCCCTACTATCTGTAACTCAAGGTGAGCCAACCACTCCAATGTTGCTCTCAAATTGAACATGTCCATCTCTATTTGTTACTTGCATTACTAAAAGTGCATTTTGCTTTATTTACTTATATGTTTATTGTAATTTCTAAATTGGAGATTACATGCACACAACATGATGTCATTGGGGATCCCACCTTCCTCTTCAAAGAACCACAACAATCTATACATGAAAGAGTAGGGATTTCATCTAACTCATGCACAAATGTTGGTGAGAGTGTCACACCCATGCAGCCAACCCCAAAAAAAATGATGTTTGGGATACATGCATCGTTGCGCAAGAAAATTGATACCTCAACTATCACTCCTATTAAAAGTTTGAATCCATTTCAGACAAGGTGGACAATAAAAGGTCATGTAACTATGAAAAAAGAGATTCACCAGTTTGACACAAAGAAAGGGGTCGGGCAACTTTTCAACTTTGATATTGTAGATAGTGAGAACACTGAAGTGTGTGTCACTTGCTTTAATGAAGTTGCAGACCTCCATTACAGAAATGTTCATATTGGCTCTGTATATACAATCTCTGGTGGGACCATCAAAGCTGCTAATAAGTTTTACAATAAGTTGAATAGTCAAATGGAAATCACTTTGATGGATGATTCAAAGGTCACTCTTATTGATGATGATCACTTAATTCCACTGCATCAGTTCTCTTTCATACCCATTAATGAGATCCTGAATACAAATAACAATTCTTTGATTGATGTAGTAGGAGTTGTTATATGTGTGGACCCTACCTCTACAATAAGAAGAAGAGATGGCACAAAGGTTTGTAGGAGGAGCCTCAAGTTGCTAGACATATCTACCTCCACTATAAATGTGACTTTATGGGGACGAGTGGCTCAAAAGGAAGGTGCACAGCTCCACTAACTGTACCATGCACAAAAGTCGCCTGTGCTTGCTATTAAAAATGGTCGTGTTACAAAATATAATGGTAAGGTTGTGAGCACTTTAGTTACCACCCAGTTGTTTATTAACCCTGAAATCGAAGAAACAACACAGCTACAGGCTTGGTTTGTGCAAGATGGGAATGGTCTTCTCACATCTACAACAAAACTTCTAGATGCACCCCCACTTCTTGAACGGAAGACCATTTCCAATGTCCTAGAAGAGTCTTTGGATACAACAAGATGCCTCCAGTGCATTGTAAAAGCAACAATAGTATTTATCAAATCGAATTCATTCTGTTATCCAGCTTGCCCCATTAAGATTGAAGGGAAACAATGTAAGAAAAGAGCTCTACAAAGTGATGACGGAAAATGGTATTGTTCAAAGTGTGAAGTTACCTTTGAAGATTGTGATTATCGATATGTTCTTCAAATTAAACTTCAAGATCACACAAGCACTCTATGGGCAATTGCTTTTGAAGAAGAAGCAACTAAACTCATTGGCATGCCTGCAAAGGAACTATACATGATGCAATTCAAGCAAGATGCTACATAAAATAGTGAAGAGGTCATTCACAATTTACTATGCAAACAATTTCTCTTCACCTTGACAAGTAGATATGAAACCTACAATAATGAATCACGAGTGAAATCAACAGTCGTAGAAGTTGGGACACTTGATTTTGCAAATGAAAGCAATCTTTTGTTAAATCAAATTGCTGACATGTGCAATGTTTATGAAAAGTAGACTACATAAGGTTGTAATTATCCACTCTTGTCTGTTTTCCCCTACCTACTTGTGTTCTTTTTTGTCCCAATCGCTATACGATTGAGAATTTTCCTTGTACAGGGTTTCAGGATCCCTTCAAAACTTGTTTTATAAGTTTATTGTAAATACAAAGTAGAGTGCACATGTACACTTCAACATATTTCTTTCATATGTACACATGTTTTCATTTTTTATCATATTCATCTAACATATAAGTCAAGCAAAATGGATTTTGTAATTTTCACATTTTAGTGGTGTTTCAATATACACATTTGCTTCGTTTATATTTATTTTATCTCTCATTTATATTCCAGATAATGGACTCCACTATGGAAGAATTAGAAATCCAAACATCCAAGACTAAAACCAATGCCCTAGAATCTCATAAGAGAAGTCGCTTGTATTATGCTCGTCATAGAGAAGAAATAAGTGTTCGTCGTAGCATGCAGCGAACCCACTGCTTGCTAGAAACACCAGATCAACCAATACCTGACCACACACAAGATTCTACAAATACATGTATATTCCCACTGGGTCAATTAGTTCAAATCTAGAACATCGAAACAAAAAACAAAATGAGACACAAATCCCAACACAAATGCCTCAAAACATGAGTTCAAATAACAACAAGGGAATGAGGTGGTCTGGTAACTTTATGGAGGCATCTAAAAAATTCTGCCAAAGAATAGATGCATTGTCAAACCTACACACATGTTCTATATGTAGGGAATGGTATCCTCGTATGCATCTTTGTTCATCAAACAACAATCACACATGTAGAAGATGTGGCTCAGAGAAAGGCATACATCGATTCTCTTCGAGTAATAATATGGACCCAGGTGAACAACCACATGTTTTGCGCATTCTCACTCAGGTTGAAGAGATGTTAATTGCACGTGTCAATCCAATATTGCAAGTTACTCATGCTCATGGTGGACAATACAAATATAGTGGCCACACAATTAGCTTCCCTCAAGATATCACAACAATAACAAAGTCTTTGCTACATAAAATCAAAGACTTGGACTTATTAATTGTTCGAAGAGCTCATACACATGGGAGGCATTACGATTGCTATGTTAGTAGAAGTCACATTCACAATGCATTGGCCTACAAAATACACTACGAACCATACTACCAAGATGTTGAAATCAATGTTGATGCATTGTCCCTACTCCTTGATTGTACTACAGACATTTCAGAAATGCTTCATACAATTCAAAGCGACAATGAAGAACCCATAAAAAAAGACAATGAAGCTGCTAATAGTGAAGATGATGTAGAAAGTGGAACGAAATATTCAACATCATTTATGGTAAGCCTACCAAATAAACGTCGTGAGTTACAAATCATTAAGGAATCTTTACAGATAGAAAATGAGAATGATACCATCATTAATTGGCCTGAGATAAGCTCAAATCCCATAAATGAGTACACTACCGAGGGGCTTTTTGACATGGCATTTCCCACACTTTTTCCAAATGGAAATGTACTACCTATGCAACCTCGAGCCAGGGAAGTGCAACTGCATGAGTATGCCTTGCATCTTATGCAATATCATGATAATAGATTTGGGCAACATCCACGCTTTAGATAATTCCTACTAAATCTTATGATGAGGCATCGTAGCCAAGCAACTGCTTCAATATTCATCAAAAGAAAAGTCGAAGACAATATTCCTACAACTATTGAACATCTTTGTGCCCACCTACAGAACCTCCAGGATAAACAAAATTTGGCTGAAGAATTGATGCATTTTGGCTCAGCCTTGCGTGGGACACATGCTTAAATTGGAACAAGTGTCGTGCAGATCTAACAAACATGATCAACCAAATAGGTTCCCCGACTTTGTTCTTCACACTAAGTGCAACAGACACTAAGTGGACTACATTGCATAAGCTTTTCCCAACTGACAATAGTTCCACTATTTCCTCCAACAAGCATCGTATAGACAATGTGATTAGAAACCCCCACACCACATCCCTTTATCTACATCACTGCTTCACAATCTTTCGTGAAGAGGTCATTGAGAAACTCTTGCATGCAACGAATTATTGGTATAGGTATGAATGGCGGCATCGAGGCTCTGCACACGTGCATGGGTTCCTTTGGCTAGAAAATGCACCAAACATGGATACCCTCAACTGGGGAGACAGTTCGCAAGTGGGTAAAGCAAAATAATTCTTTGATAACTATGTCACTGCTTGGAACCCCTGCTCTAAATCTGAAATGAGTAATATCATACATAGAACCCCAATGGATGATCCATGCTTGTTAAACACATCTGAGATACTCTCTATCGATCCATCCATCGATTATGAAGAGTTAGTTAATTGTGTGCAAAGGCACACTAAATGCACAGAGCGCACATGCTTGCGCAAAAAAGGGCATCATGTAGAATGCATATACAAAGCTCCATGGAAAGAATGCAAGGAATCCACTTTATCATATGATGGATCTGGAAACAAATCTTATGAACCATCGAGAAATGATGATAGGCTAAACATTCATAATGCAGAGATGCTCTCTATATGGACAGCTAATATAGATTGTCAGCCCATCATCTCACGCCTTTTTGTACTCAAATATATTGCCAAGTATGCATCTAAAGCTGAAAGAAAATCATAAAGTTGTGTTGCTATGTTGGAAAGAATAGCTTCAAATGAAAGATTGGAAGATCAAGCATTGAAAGCATATCAAAAGTTCATGGCCGAGATTGTTGCTGAATGAGATATTGGATCCCAAGAAATGTGCCATATGCTACAAAAATTACCCCTTGTTGTTTGTAATCGCAATTTTGTGTCATTGAATGTAGGCTAGAAAGTATTCCACCGCCTAAAAAAAACAAGCGATGGTGGCTAGATATTGTCTAACTATATACAATCCTACATGAACCGGCCA
The DNA here is from genome assembly GCA_007258455.2 of Sequoia sempervirens. Classification (NCBI taxonomy): domain Eukaryota; kingdom Viridiplantae; phylum Streptophyta; class Pinopsida; order Cupressales; family Cupressaceae; genus Sequoia; species Sequoia sempervirens. The sequence goes on from VDFB02271358.1 coordinate 805,127,436, forward strand.
TGTCACATAGAAAATGTATCACTAATTGAATCAGGCAGATCCTTCACATTTTTCGCTTCTCGAAAAGGATGCAAATGGCTGAATAGAAAAGAACAAGCAATTGTGCAGGTGTTTCCGCGTTTCCATACCATTCCAAAAGAAGACTCTGAAAACTTTGAAACCTTCTATTGGAGTGAGTTGCTTTTGTATAAACCTTTCCGAAAAATAAATGAAGATATAGGCCTTACCAAAGAAGAAATCATCAACAATTGGAAGCAAATGAATACACAAAAATACAATCCATGGCATGCTAATCGCACTGAACATACTGAAAATGTTCTTGAAGACGAAAATTCTTCTGATGATGATATGGATCAACAAGAAAATGTAGAAATGAACGAATGGGAGTTATTATCTCAATTTGGCCTCACTAATAATCTAAACTTCAATGAACTTGATATGCTAGGTCAACGTGACTTTGATAACAATCACAATTGGGAAAATCATAATGTCCCTACAAATCTACATGATGTTGCTGTTCAATTTCTGCACACAAACAAGGTGTCTCAACAAGATTTGCATTCCCCTTCAAATATGAACCACCACAACTATACATTATCACCCCAACAACAACTAGCATTGACTATAATAACAAACCACTCAATGGAGAAATGCTCTAACCAACCGTTACATATGGTCATACAAGGAACTGCTGGCACTAGCAAATCCTATCTAATTCATTGCATAAGAAATGCACTGCAAACTTCCATACCAACAAGAGTAAACCCCCTCCTTGTTCTTGCTCCAACAGGAATTGCAACATTTAATATACATGCCTCAACTATACATGTAGCCCTCAAGATTCCAATTAGAGAAATGAAACCATTACAAGGACAAGCATTGACAACATTCCAGGAAGACATGAAGAATATACAATACATTCTCATTGATGAGATGAGCTTCATTGGGCCAAAAATTCTATTGAAAATTGATAGTAGGTTACATGAAGCATTCCCCCATCAACAACAAACTTGCTTTGGTGGCATGTCTATAATTCTTGTAGGAGACCTTGCACAACTCCCCCCTGTTATGGATAAACCTATCTATGCATCACACACAACTGCAAGAAACCTATGGCACAAATTTAATACAGTTGTTACATTACAAACAATGTTTAGACAAGAAGGTGATGATCCAATTCAAATACAATTTCGTAAAACATTACAAAACATTCGCAATGCAAAATCGACAAAACAAGATTGGGACTTATTGATGACTCGCACCAACAAGCAACTAACAAATACTGAACAAGAAGATTTTGACCAATCAATACACTTATTTGCTACAAATGAGCTAGTAACATTGCACAACAAAAAAATGTTGAAACTACTAAATGTCCCTGTTGCACTAAGTCGTGCGGAAAATACACAATCTAAACTAGGTGCCGATCATAGTGACGAGCAACTTCCCCAAGAGGTATTACTAAGCAAGTGTCAACGTGTCATGTTGACAACAAACCTATGGATCTAAGCTGGACTAGTAAATGGATCGCTTGGTCAAGTCAAAGATTTGTATATCTTGCTGGATCAAAACCACCTGAATTGCCTGCATATGTTACGGTCACATTCGATAACTACACTGGTCCACCGTGGGATGAAACAGACCCAAAAACTATACCAATACATCCAGTAACACGTGGCAACCGTAGACAAATACCGCTAACCATGGCATGGGCTATCACTATACACAAATCACAAGGCCTTACACTAAATAGAGCCATAATCAATATTGGTACAACTAAAAGACAAGGCCTTATGTTTACAGCAATCTCCAGAGTCAAAGCCATAAGTGGCCTTCGCATAGAGCCTGCATTCTCTTTTGATCGCTACTCCAAAATGAAAAAAAACCCATACAACATTATCAGGAAGAAAGAAGAAGCTCGCTTGCACTTGCTCTCATAACAACATTCTTAGGTATGTACAATTAATTACACACTCTCTCAAAATTATACATTTTTTATTATCCCCTCTTTGAATAGAGTATCAAAACTAAAATCAATCAACTACACAATTTTGGCTTTTGCAGGTGGTCAATCACTATTGTCTGTCACTTCTTAGACATTGCATGTCTTAAAAAAAGACATTGATGCTCTTATGTAAATTTGACTTGTGCAAACTTGCAATAAATTGTTCAAAGGGATTCTGTTCTTTATAGAGACCAAACCCAACAAAATATTGTACCTGCGTGTACTGTACAGTGCATATCCCTATATAGATATATTCATTGATGCTTCTTCTTCATTTTCCTATCGGCGTCTCCCTTGAACCTCCATTGGGTGCAAGTGCTAGTTTAATATCAATTTTAACTCTTAAATTTAACTTATTTTATTTCATAATTGCTTATATTATTTAAGCTAAAAAGCTTAGAATGTTTATGTGAAGGTGATTTTGCGCTGACAATAATATTCAATTGTACTGTATTGTACATTATGTACATGTATATGTACACGCACCTAAAACTCGTGCGTAGATACAAAAATGAAATAAAAACTAAACTGAATATATACATCACCACCGAACATTGTAGCGTTGTTTCGCAGATTGCTGTGAGGACCAATTTTTTCATATACAGACGCTTCCTGCCATGCTATGACAGTGACTCCTCACGGTTCCAACCAACTGAACATTTCAAGATTTTACAGCTAATTCTGCACAATCAGGAGGCAATTTAAGCATTGACTCGGTATAAGGGAGGCTAATTTAAGTGCCCAATTTCCATCTTCACCGTTTTGATTAATACTTACATTTAACATGATCCATATTTCAACAAGAACATTCAAACCGTAGGTTGCTTACGCGGTTAAGCAAATTCCCTTGACATGATCCCGGTTAAGCGAGAAACAATTCTGGGGAAAAATTGTGTCTATTCTTTGGTTGTAGAGTTATCCAGCTCAACGAATTTGATGAAACCCACCGGGGTTATATCAGGTTTAGGGCCAAATTAGGATTAGGGTTTATCAGGATGTCCGGGGATCACAGTGATCAGAAGCCCCTGATAAGGTCACATTCGTCCTCAGGTTCATCAGAATCTGATTTGGAGGTTTCGCATAGAGGAGGGAACAGCAGATCAAATTTGGACAGGAGGAGGTCGGGCAAAAGAGGGGAATTGATCAGGAAAATTTTGCTAAGGGAGCGATTGCCATCTGGGAATTTCGGATCTCAGGATCGGCTTGGCGAAGGGGCACCTCCAGAATGGGCTCTACTGCTGATTGGATGCCTGCTTGGATTGGCTACAGGATTATGCGTGGCAGCCTTCAATCATGGAGTAAGGGATTTGACTTTGTTACAGGCTATTTTTTTACCATTTTTAGAAGATTTAAAAATTAAATCCCCAATAAGCGATTTATTTTAAACAAGAATAAATTCACCAAGTTTTAGAGGCATTATATTCACCAAGATATACTTGTTCGTAGCAGTAATTCTATGATTTTCGTCAGACTTAGCTTACAATGATTTATACATTTCTTTTTGTGAGGCTAAGTTCTGAAGTTATTAAAAATTTGCCAAAATATACACGTGATAGATCCAATGTTTTTCCTGAGAATTAGACTAGAATGGCATTTATTTTTTTGAGGCCAAGTTTTGAAGTTATTAAATTTGGCGCAACATACATGAGATGATAGCAAATCCATTGTTTTTCCCCAGAATTAGACTACAATTTTTGATGCATTTATTTAAATGAGGCAAAGTTCTGCAGTTATAAATTTTGCCAAAATATACATGAGGTGGTAGCAAATCATATGCTGTTCCTTAGAATATACTTATAAAGAATACATTTTTTCCTGCTGGATGGCTGAAAGCTTGTGCTGTAAGGCACAGTTGCAAATGATAAGTTCCTTTTGGAAATTTGGGTGCACTAACACAGGAGTGTTCCCTGTATTTTTTCAAAGGCTGTCTTGCCTTCAACGTTCCATTTGAATGAAGTTCTACCTCTCATCATTGCTGCAGTATGTCGTTAGTTCAACAAAATCAGGAATTAACCTTACGAGGAAATTTATCTTACTGAAAAATGAGTGCACCCTGGGTTTGCTGGTACGTATTGAGATTTTGTAATGCCTAAATGTATAGGGTTGGCTTTTGTGCCATCCTTTGACACAACATGTGCTAGGAGTTTTCCTTCCATTGCCACGAAATTTGATTTCTTTGAGTTGAGAGATATTCCATTTTGTCTGAATCTCTTAAAAAATATTTTCAAATGACTTGAGTTATCGTCCTTTGTATTGGAGAAGACTGTGAAATCATCCAAATGGACTACTATTACCTTAACGCCATCAAATGCAATATCCATTGCTGTTTGAAAAGTAGTGCCTGCATTGATCAACTCAAAAGGCATTTTTTTGTAAATTCCATGGATTTGTTAACATTTGAATTTGTTGCCCAATTTTTTGCAGCTTATGAGTGATTTGCGTAACAGACAGCAGCAAATTCCATGATTAATGTGAGAGTGTCACCCTCAATAGAGTGATTTCCCTCTATGTTTGAGAGGAACAGCTCTTTTGTATAACAATTTTTTTGTATGCTAGTGCACTTTTTACCAGAGAACAGAAAAGTAACAGGAAAATAAAAGAAAGGAAAGGGCTCCTAGGCGAACAGGAAACATAGATGAACACTCAGATAACTAGTAAAAAGAGATAAAACAATGTAGATAGAAGCCCCTTCTCCTTAGTGATGATGGAAATGGGTGAGTGATTAGCATCATGGCTCAACAGAAATCCCACAGAAAGATAAAGTTGTCATCAGATCTGGCTATAGGCAGGTGATACAAATGTCTATTTTAAACTGTAACATCACAAACTGTCATGTCCCCAAAATAGCTTGAATCGTTTTGGAGGGAAAATTATAAAAGTATTTTTAAACACTATGTCTGGATTTAATAATAATTAAATAAACATAAATATTTAAAATAATATTAAATAAAATGCCGAATCCGAATGTAAACAGTAATCTACTCTGAGATACAGACAGTGAGTTACCTTTGCATTTAAATTGAGGCAGTCCAATCAATGAGACGATACTTTATAGTTATTTTTCAGATCTGGAACAATCAGCCTCAGACGTACACTAAGATGACTAGGACTATTATTAACAGTTGGCATTCAGAACTGTCAATGTCTCACAGCAGTACATCAGACAATATGCAATAGTCGGATTGGCAAATATAGAGTCTCAGATTAACATTTTCACCAGCTTACCAAAATAGATGACAACGCAAGTATAACCAACAGAATATCTTGATACAGATGGACCCGTGCCAATGATCAGATCGAGCTTACAATATGCACTGAATTGGGCATGCGATATTACAACACTGTATTAGAAGTCAAGATCCCAGATATGCTTATTCTATGATGCACATGTAGGATGAACTGGCTTTGAGTGTGAGACGTGTGGGTAGGAGGACTTGCAGAGGTTTCCGTCTCTGGCAAGAACAAAGATTGTTTTCTAACTGTGATGATGATTCTCCAAAATGAGCTGGAATAAATAGCTGATCAGGGAAGCCTTCCCAAATGGGTCGGTCCATTAGGTCCAAGCTATTACAAATTTAAATATTATTATCAATAATTTAAATTTATTATTTAATATTATTTTAAATATTTATGTTTATTATTAAATCCAGACATAGTGTTTAAAAACACTTTTATAATTTTCCTTCCAAAACAATTCAAGTTATTTTGGGGACATGACACAAACTATGATAGAGAGAAAACACGACATGCAACAAAATAGGATTTACTAGGTATGATTAAATTTTATTCAACATTCTGAAAATCATATCATGTCAAAAAGGAAATTAGAACACAACCATCACCGAGCAACACTGGATTTCATTATGCAATTGCATTCCATTGATGTTAATGAGAAAAGTACAAAGAAAGTTGCATAATCAAAGAGGAGAAGAGTTGACTGGCAGTTTGTGATGTTCTGAGTATATTAAATTTCACAGATTTTAGGACACTGAACTCAACAGAGTCAAAACAGAAATATATATATATATATATATACGCTTCCAAATCAGAAAACAATTCAGAGATAATTAATTTACTGGATTTACAGAGCTGTTTATAACAACAAGTATACATCGATCACATGAGTATAAAAACAAATGTTAATTTTTAGCTGAGGGAAACAAAATTGTTAGATATATAATTCTAAAATTATAAATATTGTCAAATGTATACAAATCTCATGGATTATGAAATCCATGGCATCAAAACAAATATTAAAACTAAAAATTTAAGTCTATGGCTTATTGGAGCTTGCACCACTTGTCCCAACATCATGACAAGGCCTGCATTGGCATCTAAGATAAGTCCTGGGTAATGATACATCCATGATATTTGCTTGTGTCTCAGTGACATCAACATCCAAGGGGTCTCCTCATGCTCTATCATCCCCCTTTGGCATGGCTACTGCCTCTGCCTCTCAATCCACCTGATCAACCCATGCAAGGTCCTCATCATTGAAGACATGATCGTCAACCTTGGTGACACTATCTAATTGTGGATCAACCTCCTCTAGATTGATGGGAGATAAATCAATACTCAAGATTTGTTTGTGATGGAGGCAAAGGTTGTAATGGACATACACAAGATCTTTCAATCTTTGCATTTATAACCTATTGCACTTTTTGGAGTGTATGTGCTCAAACATACTCCAATTGTGCTCACATCCTAAAGCATTGCATTGTTGGCTCAAGACACTAACTACAATCCTTTGAAGCTTTGGCACCTTAGTACCAAACCTTTCCCACCATGCATTTGAAATGAGAAGAAATAAAAATCAATCCTATTGTCTAATTTTGAGTTTCACTTTCAATATTAATGTAAAAGAGAGGAAAGTTTTGATTTTTAAACTTAAATTATTCCTTTAATAGTTTTTTACTTGGTTGCAATATCGTTCGAGTTACCTTGCATTCTTGTGAAAAGAGGTCTCCTTATGCAAGCTTGAAGATCTCTATTTCAATGATTATCTTCACTCCAACCAAAGAATTAGGTGCCATTTGCTTTACAACTGTGTAGAGCCCATTCAAGACCTCTTCATTGGCCTTGAAATCTGGGTAAAATTGGAATGCTGAATTGAGGAAACAGGTAGCTACGTGTAAGGGCTTGTGAAGTTGAAGATGCCACCGTCAATCAATGATCTCTCATATGGGATGGCACTTATCCTCAACCCCTAAATAAATAGATCTAATGGCCTTTTTTGCCCTACCCATGCCCTCATGTATGTAGCCCATTGTGGGCTTCTCCTTATGAACAACTTGTAGAACAACTAAAGGGTCGATGAATTGCAATCATTTTGAAACATTAACATATGTAAGTGTGAACAAAAATAAGCAAATGAAATGGAAATACAAACAAAATTGTAATAGAAATTTGCCTCTACAATCTCTTTGGTCGGTTGCCAAAAACTATGCTCATCAAAGATTCAATCAATCACGTCAACCTCTGCATTGGTTTTTGTGTATGATGATGTAGACCACTCCTCACTAACAAACATGTGTCTCAAAGTGGCCTTTGATTGAAGCAAGGATTGCAACATGATAAAATTGGTCACAAGGTGGGTTATTTTAGGACAAGCCAACTCTTTCTTGTTTGTGAATTTCTTGATTAGGTTTAGGACCCAAGTATGATTACGTATATATTTACAAATATTTTTTGCATACTCTATACATGGTTCGATCCATGGAAGTTTGTTAAGATCCTACAATATGAGGTCAAGGAAATGAACAACACAAGGAGTCCAAAGCAAGGGGGTGCCTATTCATGAGAAGTCTACTTGCAACACCATAATTTGCTATATTATCTATAACTATTTGCACTACATTCTCCTCACCCACCTTGGCCAAGACTCCCTCCAAAGCCTCACAAAGGAATTCAATACTTTTTGTGTTTCTTGAAGCATTAATTGATTTCAAAAACATTGTGCCACTTGAGAAAGAAACAAAGTCAACAATTTATTAAATTAGAAATTAAAAATCTTAATCACTAAATCAATGGATTTCATGAAGTACAATTACCTGAGGAAGTATAATGTCCCCATTTTCGTGAGCATCAAAATTCGTAAGGATTAGCCTATCATTTGACCCTCGTAGGCTAACAGTTATGGATAGGGGGTCTTCTGTGGTAGTTACCCGGTGATTAGAGACATTACTCCTCAGCTGGATTCAGGTTTTGGCGTTTGCACAAGTTATTTGACTCAGTTTGGCACACTTACTATTTATAGTAAGTTACTATTTTGGGAGAGTCAGGGTTTCCAATATTAGCGGGGCACCTGAACAAAGCATATTTGCAGTATCGACCGTTGATTGGATCTCTGCAATTGTTTCTAGATTCAGTGATGTGTACTTACTATTTATAGTAAGTTAGCTATATGGAGTTACTATCTTTGGCAGGGCGTCTGATCACTTAGAGTTTGGCAAAATTGACCTTGGTTTCAATTGGCATGGCTAACGGATGCATATTTATGGAGATATTAATATTTACTGTATCATTAATGATTTTAATTAAAAAGGTTTATAATATAAAGTTATAAAATGACTTTATATTAAAAGGGATTATAATATAAAGTTGTAAATTAACTTTATATTCGAATGGGGCCAATGACACATTAAAAGTATATTTAATGATATTAATTGATTATGTGCACATAAACCAAGGTAATGAGAAGGCATTAAATGCAAATTGAAGATTATAATATTTAAATGATTTTTAAAAGCCAAAATGGGTCGATTTTCCCAAGGAGTCTATAAAAGCTTTCAAAGGGCAAAAAGAATTCATTCTATTGATCATTCGATTTTGTCTAAAGACTTGAAAGCTCTGGAGTTTGTAAGAAACAAGGGTTTCTGCAGATTTCAATCATTTCCAGCCATTGGAGAACGAAAACTCTTTAGTGTGCAGCTAATCTGAGGTGGTGTGATACCCATTGAAGATAGCAATCATAGTGGCTTCATTCAGGAGCCATACTTGTGCTTAAATTTGAAGAACTTTAACGAGGGTTTGAGTGTTGAAAGTTTAATCTCTTGCAGACCTAAGGTATTCATCATTGGCAGCCATTATCAATTAGATCTCAAGCTTTTTATTGCTGCTACAGTAAGCGTTACAGTACGGCTACAGTGACATGAACAGTATTGCTACAGTGCCGCTATAGTATTTTGTAAGGGTTTTTAAGAATTATTTCATTGCAGATCAAGGTATGAAGATCAACGTTGTAGACATTAAGCATTGTTGAATATTTTTCATTGCTGCTACAGTACCCGCGCTACAGTATGAGTGAATAGTGGTTGCTATGGTATTGTGCTTATTTGTGAAGATCTTGATAAGTATTTGAAGGAACTTCATGGGGAAACTCTACAGCTCATACCAGCTGCCATTGATAATGTTGTAACAACAGTTCTGGGCAGAATTATTGCAACTCCAGGCTGTACAGGTTTGCTGCTAGGGCCGTACAGGGCACCTGTGCTGGATGTGTTCTCTTCTAAGTTTGTAACACCTTTGTTCTTTGTGTTTTCCCTTCATTGGTGGGAGCGGCCAGTTTAAGGGAGTTTATGGGAAGCATTGGGAAGATGGAGCCTACATCCTTTCAAGCTAGGCGTTCATGTATGCACACTTTCAGGTTGCTGATATAATTACTTCAGAGCATTTCAAGACTGAACTTGGATTCCCAAAAATGCTTGGATAATATGCTCATTGTCTTTTCCATTGGGCGATTGTTGGCTGCACATATTTGACACCAAGATAAAGGTGAAAGAAGCTTTAATATTTTCTAGGCATTGGATTTGAGAAGTTTGCTGTAGCTGATCATTTTATCAGATATTAATTGAATGCTTACAATATAAAAAGGCACACATGCATACCAAAAGGCAGCTGATTTATGAATTAAAAACCTGATTTTATTCGCAGCCAGGCATGAACAGCTGAAGATGGTCGATTTGCATAAGAAACAGAGGACAAATCAATATTAAACCCTTGCTTTATTATTCACCATGCCACTGTAGCGAATCACTGTTCACGATGGTACTGTAGCGGATCACTGTAGCGGGGTACTGTAGCGTGTATTGTAGCAGCCAACACCAATTTTGCTGTGCAAATGATTAACTCTTAAATTTCTGATCTGCAAATAGATAATCATGAAACCCTTGGAATGCTTGTATTTCTTCACCAATATGCTCAAGTATGACTCCTGAATGAAGTCACGCTGGTTAGCACTCTTCAGTTGATCTTTCACAACCTCAGTATGCTTGATTTTGAAGAGGGAATGTTCTCCAAAATCTAATTTGCAGAAACCCTTGTTTCTGAAACTCCAAAAATTCTCAGAGAAATAGAGACAAATTTGAATAATCATCAATAATGAGTTCTATTTGCCCTTTGTAAAATGAATACTCTCTTCAATAAGTTCGACCCTTTCAAAAAGCAATTAAATAAACATTAAATGATATTAAATTCGCCCCTTTTGACTTAGGCTCTTTAATTAATAAATGGCGTCCATTTATAAATGAGTAATAAATACTCATTTAATAATAATATCACTCCTTTATTATAAAGTCATAAAATACTTTATAACAAGCCATTTAATTAATTAATATTTCCATTAATTGACTTTATAATATAAAGTCATAATAATAATAATCATTTAATTATCATTAAATGCTTCAATATTCTCTGTTTGCTCAACCAATTGGCAACTGGGTCGAAACTGAGATAGCCAACTAAGCCAGGTGCCCTGCTTGAAATAGTAACCCTGATGACCTGACTTATTATAAATAGTAAGTGCCTGAATAACACTCTGTAAGCATCTGCAAAGGCCCAAACCTGAATCAAATTGTGGAGTAATGTCCCAAAACTTAGGATAACTGCAATGGAAGACCCTCTAATCACAACTGTTAGCCTACGAGGGTCAAATGATAGGCTAATCCTTACGAACTCTGATGCTCATGAAAATGGGGACATTACAGGAAGAAACAAGAAAAATTCTATTGGTCCATCCATCAGTTGTGATGGTGCAACCCTTCTTCCATATGTCATGTTGCTCGTCAATTTTGGATTTCACATTAGCCGCCTTTTGACTCAAAATGGAGCCCTTTATCTCCTGGTCATTAGGGGATTTGAACCCCGCCCCACAAACAGTAATGACATTTATCATATTTTGCCAATAAGGAGACTTAAAACAAATAAATTAACCAAAATAAGTATTCTAAATTGAGAGTATAACTTTAAAATCTTCTATGGTACATACCCCTAAATGCAAAAATTCAATAGACATAGAAATGAAACTATATATTTTAAAACAAAAATAATAATAATTACTTGGCTACGTGAAATGGAATGGTGCAATAGAACCAAAAGTCTGCAATTGCACTTTTTGCAGCCTAATGCGTATCCTTGTTTCAACCAATGTTCTCAAGTGATGGTTGGGCATCTGGAGTAGTGCATGGAATAAAATATGAATCTAAATTAGATGAAGATCCACAAATTCTAAGCCTAATACTTACGTACCACTACCGTTGCCAGTACACTACCACTACTCATAGATCTAGGAAATTGAGGAATGAAAGAAGTCTCTCCACGAATGGCTGCCATTTCTTCTCTTTGCCTCTTTTTAAAATCTTTTTGTCGTTCAAAAGCCTCTAGTTGACTTTGCACTTTACATATAACTTTAGGAGGTGTTGCTGAGCATGGTTTACCATCACAGCATGGTATGTGTGCAAGGTGAGAGTTCAATGAATTAATACCTCCCCCAAGCATTTTTGTTTTGCAAGTGATACATGTCATCTTCCCATTTTTTGCCCTAGGGGTGGCACCTTTCCAATAAGGATCCCTTCTAACTTAGGTTGACATTGAGCTTGAAAATTTAGAAAAATTTAGAAATGTGTAGTTGTTGGAAATATTGGCATTGATGTCAAAGGTTGAAGTGGAAATTGTTATAGGCAAAAGGCCATAACTTGCATCATCAAAAGGACAAAAAAATTGGTTGACTTCATGTATAACTCCTATGCAAAATTGCCAACATCATTCAAGGTATGGATCAAGTGTCCAAGGCAGCGATGAGATCAAAATAAGAGCAGCAATTCATAAAGGATATTTTATCAGTTGAATACAAGTCGAATTTGAAGAATTAGAATAAAATAATTCCTTGGTATGGCCGACTACTCATATAAATGCCACTTTGATGTTAAATTAAATTTTTAAAAGGCTGGGTGACTCTATTGGGTGTAAGCATTCCTCATGGGAGGTGTTTAAAATAACTAAATAGAGGGGCCCCAATTTGGGGATTTAATAATTAAAATAAAATATTTATATTTAAAGTTTGGCCGACCTCTTTGGGAGAGTCACATCTCTTGGGTGAAGAGGTATTTGATGGGGTATAAAAGAAGGTAAGTTGGTGGAGTACGAAGTAAGCATTTAACGAATATCTTTCCTATCAAGAAAAATACTTAAGGGCAGATCTAAGGCAGATTTATAGCAGATCCTGAAGGTGATTTAAGGCAGATTTAATCTTTCAAGTAGTTCAAGGCAGATTTATAGCAGACCTTTCAAGGTGATTTAAGGAAAATTTATAGCAGACCTGTCAAGAAGATTTATAGCAGATCTGTCAAGAAGATTTATAGCAGACTTATAGCAGACATTGTGCCTAATTTAGAGCAGAATTTGGATAAGAAATTGCATCGTTTTGGAGCAGAGATAAGGTGAACTTGAGCAGAGATATAAGGCAGATTTGGAGCCATCGTTTTGGAGCAGAGATATAAGGCAGATTTGGAGCCATCATTTTGGAGCAGAGATAAGGTTAACTTGAGCAGAGATATAAGGCAGATTTGGAGCGGAGATATAAGGTGAACTTGAGCAGAGATATAAGGGAGATTTGTAGCAAGGCAGAATTGGAGCAGAAATAAGTGAAGTTTTGGAGCAGACATTGGAGAGGTTGGTGCCTTCCAATTTAGAAGAGATTGGTGCCTGCAAATCTTGTAAGTGGGGATTGGTGTCTCCAATGGGTTGGTGCCTACAAAGTAGTATGCTGCAATAAGATATGGATTTTCTTTTTAACATTTACACTTTCTAATTAAATTTAAATTAAAAAAGAAAAAATTAAAAATGTCATGCCCCGCCATAATTCACAAATCCACCGCAGCAATAATTGCTGATCAAAGAGCCCCCGCAGCCTATCTTAGACTCATAATAAGCGCTGACCCAAGGAGATAAGGCAAGCAGCGACCCAGATGGGAAGTGATGACTCTTCAAAGGGATCCAATAAGAATTAGTTAAGGAAAAGCATCAACCTATAAGGAAATAAATAAGTAATAATTAAAAGGAGCAGCACTTGGTTGGGAGGGGTATGTCTCTTGTTAAATGAATGGATGTGACTCTCCCCACCGTGGAAGATATAAAAGGGGAAACAAATGAGTGGGGAGAGGCATCAAGGAAGATGAATTAAGTAGATGGAAGGAGATCAAATATTATAAGAATAATCTGCATTTAGAAAAACAACAACCATTTGATTTAATAAGTCATTGATATGCAATATGATTGAGTATATTGTTTAATATATAATCTCTTATGTATCTTTAATCTAGTTACTAATGGGAATTGCTAATCTATTTAGACTCTTATAATTATTGATTTAATCTATTTGTTTTCCTACAAGCAATCATGCATGGATTAGCAAGGAAACACGATTGGGAGAGGCAGCAGACCAATTCCCACAATCTAAGTAGGCCACCCCATGTTGGATGGACGGGAGTTCCTACCACTTGTGGGCCAAGGGGTGTTATACCACGCTCTTGGGCTTAATTGTGATGAACAGTCTCCGGGCGACCTATCGTGCTTTCCTCTCCAATCCCTACTATGGTTGGTTATTGGAACTGAAACTATAGATTACATCCAATTAGGTGATGTTATTTATCTTAATTGTTCATTTACTCTTGAGTTCAATAACTTTTATATGATTTAATTTAGAATACTATTTGTAAAACAAATTATATTGTTGGAATTGTTACTTTTGGGCAAAATCAGGGATACCCCAAATAGGGGACATTACAAAAAACAATTGGGGTTTGTAGCAAGAAAATTAAGAAAAAATACACAAAACAGCTAGGGTTTGTTCTTTTTTCCTTTAACCCAATATGAAGAAAAAACAAATGTAGACCACAATGGAAATTTGAAAATAAAGAAACAAAAAAAACTTCAAAAATACAAACTTCTTCAAATTTGCTCCAAAATGATGGTAACTCCAAATCAATGGCGGGTTCTTCCAAATCCTCCATAAGCTCCTCTTGATGCGTCAAGGCCGCTACAAACCTACCCAAATTATCTTTAATCATTGTTTTTTTCTCAACTGATGTGTTAGTTTTCTCTCCAACGGCATATATTTTTTGCTCAAAAACTAGTTTTTCACTCCTTGTGTTTGAAAACAAAATGAATTGGTTTTTAGGGTGTAGGAGATGATTTTAAGTGTTTTCGTTTTAACACTTTATATTTTTTCTGTTGTCTTTTTTTAATTTTTTCTTGACCTAGCTGTGGTCAAGTCTAGCCCATGGGACTCACTAGGTCCAGTGAGTCAAGGAGACTCGTTGGGTACTCGGGTCTTGAGTTCCTAGGACTTAGTCAAAGCCACTCACTTTGAGAATCGCCAAGTCTTGGTGAGTCTAGGCGAGCCTTGTAACTATGATTATGATAAGAATGCTAGACCACTTGACAATAGATGAAGAATGAAGATAAAGTGGTGAATTGGTAGTCTAACACCTTATTTATTGAAAAAATAATTGATATTCATTATTATTAAAATATTAAATGTAATATTAATAGTCATCTTAGCTTTAGTTAGTTTTTAGTAACTTTAGTTACACTTTAGTTGTTTTAGTATCTTTCAGTTTTCCGCTCTAGTTAGCTTCTGTTAACGATGATTTCTTTTAAGAAACATTGTCTTGTATTTTTCTTTATAAGGAGCTTTTGTCTCCTTTTGTAATCAAGTAATTATGAATATCAATTATCTTTTCATGGTATCAGAGCTTAGGCTTGAACTTGATTAGTTTTAGAAATTACTTGGATGTTTTTTTGCCAATTTTATTTAAAAATAAAAATTGAGAAAATTTTTTGAAGGAGAAAATCGTAGAGTTTCTAAAAAAAGAAAGAAGTCATGGAGTTATTTTTTTTCTTGTCAGTTTTTTGTGGTGAAAATCACAGCAGATTTCCTGAGATTTTTCATGAGGGTTTCTGGATTTGTTTTTAGAAGATTTTGTGGTTTCTTTTGCAAAGATTCTTCTTCAGCTTTTTATATGATTTTCTTTGGGCAGTTTGTGGTTTTTGGGTGTAATTTTCCTACCTTTCGTGGGTTTTGACAGTTGTAACTAGGGTTTTCAAAATTTCGTGAGCTGAAGATGATTTTGCCAGGGTTTCTTGCAGATTTTGTGAACCAGCTAGGGTTTTACTGATGAAAAAAAGAATGAGTTTTTTTTTTTGACAATTTTTTTTTTCTGGAAAAAAAGTTGTGCCTTGAGCCAGTTTTGATAGAAATTTTATGGGAAAAAGAAAATTTTTGCAAAGAGTTTCTCGAAATTTTTTCTGAAAAAATTTACTAAGTGTTTTTTTTGAAGAGTTTTTTGACGATTTTTTCCTATCTAAAAAATCGTGGGTTGCTGCTAGGGTTTGCACACAGTTTTTTGGGCGATTTTTTTTTCAACAAAAAATCGTGCACTTGAAGTTTTTAAAGAGTTTTTGAAAATTTTTCAATAAAAATTTGCAGTCCAGAAGTTTTTGGAGGATTTTTTTCTGAAAAAATCTTACTTTTAAGAGTTTTCAAAGGTTTTTCTGAAAAATCTTATTGTTATTGAGCCTCTTTCTAAGACAATTTTTGAAAAATCATGGGAGTTGTGCTAGCTGATTATCTAGTGTTTTGCCAGCTGATCACAATGTTACCTCGTTTTTTGTGCTTTGGAAAACGGGAGGGATGGCCTCTTTTGTCATGTCCCCAAAATAGAACATAAAAATAACCAAATATTGAAAAGCAAATAAATAAATATAATAAATAACCATATAAATAGTAAAAATAAATACAAATTTAAATACTATTATAACCATTATAATATAATAAATATTAAATAAAGTACATAAAACTAATAAAACAATAAATATAGACTATATTAATATAAAACATGTAAATATAAAATAATATACTTATAAAAAAATAATAAATATATAATTAAAGACCAACTAAAATAACATTATAAATCCAATTACCATAGATAAGATTATGCTGTTATTAATATCTGATGAAGATTATGTCCAAAGAAATGAATAAATACCAAGCAGCGATTTCATGGATTTATAAGGCAGAAATATAAAGTGCAGCGATTTGTATAATATAAGAAAACATTAACATCCATCGTCCTAGTAAAGCAGCACTTAGGAAAGGACAAAAAGTTCTGTCTTTTATGGAAAGGGTTGTCTATTGGGGAACGTCATCTCTCTTAAAGAGAGTCGCATCCTTTCAATTAAAATATCAAGATATAATAAAGAGAACAGATCGAAGGATAAAGGGAGCAGCAGATTATAGAAGGAAATGGAGAAGAATATGGGGAAACATCGAGAAATGCGATCTGCATTCAGAACAGCAGCACAGTGATATAATCTATGACTGATGTGCATTGGAATATAGAGTCATTTGATATGTAAATATTATTTAATAGGTATACAAGTATATATGCATAAATATGGATAAATTTTATAATGAATAATATGAAATGAATAAAGAATATATATATGAATACTAACATAAGGAAAATTATATAAACATATATATACGGATACTAATTGATATAAGTAAAGAATAAGTATATACATATATATGTGAAGTATATATAATTTAGATTATGCAATAATGACGCTTGCAGCAATTATAGAGCCTTATAAGTAATTACGATCTTAATATAAAAATGAGTAGATTAATATTTATTTATATATGTTTTTATCCTATGATCAATCAAATGTGAGGTTGAAGAAAGGCAATTAAGGAATAAGGAGACATGGGAAGACATAGCAGATCAACTGATGTACTCACTTAGCAATAATATTTAGCATATTTGAATATAAGAAAGAGGTATTGCTAATTTGATTATTAGTGTAGTGTTTTCTTTAGTATTATCATGATGATAATGATGTTGTTATTGACTTAAAAAATCAGTAATAAGTGAAAATGTCTTTGATTGCTAAAAGATTGTCTTCTCCGTGTTTGTAAACCTACTAGGGAGGAAAGGACTTGAGCATGTGGTGCCTAAAAACCCCACTTAAGGTTCCGCCCCTAGGACCCTAGGCAGGGAGGTGCCATGGAGGGGTGGCAAGTTCACCTAAGGTTTCGCTAATCCCAAGCAAGGGTTGGGCCGTGGAGGGGTGGGGGTCCCACCTAAGATTCCGTTGCGGCCATGGAGGGGTGGTAGGCCTAGGCCACTAAGTGCTCTGCAAGCTTCCCCTAGTAGGTCATGTTTTTTCCGAGATGTCATGGATGGAGAATGCAGTTACAAGTCCCATAGAGTGGGATGTTGTAGGCTACAACCCCTTGAACTTAGCCAAGGACTTCGGGCGGATCTATCCACAAGGATAGAGAATGCAGATACAAGTCGCTAAGAGGGGGAGGGTTGTAGGTTACCACCTTTGTACTAGGAATTACGACTTTGGGCGGATCCTTCCATGCCATCCCTCGTGTGTTTTCATGATTGCGTTTATGGATATATTTATATATGGATATCTAGATATTAATGCTAACAGATATATGTGCATGTGGAAATGTGTTAATATGGTGGATGCAGATTTCAAACCAAGATTATTTCATTAAAGAAAACATTTATTTGAAAAGAAGAAACCCTAAACCTAATCTACAAGCGAATTCTAGGGCAAATTGGGTAAGGGACATTACATCTTTGTCCAATGTCATGTTGGAAAATTCGTAGAGGTTCATTGGGAAAAGTGATAATACTTGGAAGTAGAGAAAGCTCACAGTTTTTGAGTGCTGGTGTCTAGATTTGGTTGTTCTGTGGGAAAGGATTAGTAATCGCGCATCGGTTATGCTTCTCCAGTTATCAGTTACTGATGATATGTTTCCAGAAGATTATGGGTAGACTTATTTTTTCTTTGTATGATGACCATTAAGAGAGGATATTAAATGTAATATTAATGGTCATCTTAGGTTTAGTTAGTTTTTAGTGACTTTAGTCACACTTTAGTTGTTTTAGTATCTTTCAGTTTTCCGCTTTAGTTAGCTTCTGTTAACGATGGTTTCTTTTTTAGAAACATCGTCTTGTATTTTTCTTTATAAGGAGCTTTCATCTCCTTTTGTAATCAAGTAATTATGAATATCAATTATCTTTTCAATTATTGTGTGTTTACAAAAGGAGACGAAGGCTCCTTATAAAGAAATTTACAAGACGATGTTTTTAAAAAGAAACAATCGTTAATAGAAGCTAACTAAAGTGAAAAATTGAAAGATACTAAAACAACTAAAGCGTAACTAAAATTACTAAAAACTAACTAAAGCTAAGATGACCATTAATATTACCTTTAATATTGTAATACCTTCCCTTAATGGTGATCGTACAAACATAAATTTAGTCTACCCATATTCTTTTGGAAACATATCATCGGTGATTGATAACTGGAGAAGCATAACTACCATGCGATTACAAATCCTTTCCCACAGAACAATCAAATCAAGACACTGACACTCGAAAACTGTGAGCTTCCTTTGCTTCCAGGTAGTATAACTTTACCCATTGAACCTTTGTGTACTTTCCAACATGATGTTGGACAAAGCAGCCATCCTTCCCATTTTCAAAAAATGAGGTAACACTTTGATCAGCTGGAACAAACCCTAGACAATCAGTTGGCACAAACCCTTGACAATCAGTTGGCACAACTCATGATTTTTCAAAAATCGTCTAAAAAGAAGCTCAAATATTGCAAGATTTTTTAGAAAAACCTTCGAAAACTCTAAAAAGGTAAGATTTTAAAAAAAAAAATCCTCAAAAAACTGCAAAATTTTTATAGAAATTTTTTCAAAACTCTTTTAGCAAATTTTTAGAAAAAATTTCGAAAAACTCTTAACTTCTTAAACTTGAAGAAATTTTTTAGAGATTTTTTGAAAGAAAATTTTCGAGGGTTTAGGAATTAAGGATTTTTAGAAGAGGGTTTAGGGAGCTTAAGGAATTTAAAAATGATGAACAACCTCATGTAAAGCCTAACAAAATAGTGCATTTTGATATTAATGTTGAACCACAAAAAGATACATAGGTAGAACAACCACAAGAAGATGCACATGTAGATCAACCACAAGAAGGTGCACATGTTGAACAACATGATGAAAATGAAGGTGAAGAAGAGAATTTTGAAGAGGAACAACCGAAGCATCTTGTTACACCTCTGAAAATCCACTAGACAACGTAAACCTATTGATAGGTATGGATATAGTCCATCTAATTTTCGTTGTGTTTTTGCTTTATCTTGTACTGACAATGAACCTAGATCTATGAAAGATGAAATAAAGGCCTTGGACAAATGTGACACATGGGATCTAGTTGAATTGCCTAAGGGTAGGAAAGCCATTGGATGCAAATGGGTATTTAAAAAGAAATTTAAAGCAGATGGTAAGTTGGAACGGTATAAAGCCCGGTTAGTGGCAAAAGGTTGCTCTCAAGTTGAGGGAGTGGATTTTGGTGAGATTTTTTCTCCAGTGGCTAAACTAACCTCCATTAGATTCCTTTTATCTATTGCTTGTGCTTTTGATTTGGAAGTAGAGCAAATGGATGTTAAAACCGCTTTCTTACATGTGGATCTTGATGAGGAAATATTTATGAAACAACCTTATAATTTTATTGTGAAGGGACAAGAACACTTGGTTTATAGGTTAAAGAGATCTTTGTATAGTTTGAAGCAGTCACCAAGAATGTGGTATCAAAAATTTGATTCTTTTACATTGAATCATGACTTTATTAGAAGTGAAGAAGATCATTGTGTCTATTTTAAATTAATTGATGATCGATTACTAATCATTGTCCTATATGTTGATGATATGTTATTTATTGGAAATGATAAGGGAATGATTAGGGAACTTAAGAGTCAGTTATCTGGTACATTTGATATGAAAGATTTAGGGGCTGCAAAATATATCTTGGGTATGGAAATTAACAGAGATCGGGTTAACAAAAAATTATGGTTAAATCAAAAGAAGTATGTTAACACTATTTTGCAGCGTTTTGGCATGCATGATTGTAAACCTGTTAGTATTCCCTTTCTAGTTGGTACTAAGTTATCTCAAGAGCAATGTCCTAAAATAGATGATGAACTTGAAGAGATGCATAAGGTTCCATATGCTAGTGCTGTAGGAAGCCTTATGTATGCTATGATTTGTACAAGACCTGATATTGCCCAAGCAGTGGGAGTTCTTAGTAGATTTATGGCAAATCCTCGTAAAGAACATTGGACTTATGTGAAAAGGGTTTTCAGATATTTACGTGGGACTTCTAATCATTGTATCTGTTATCATGGATCTTATGATATGATTAGGGTGATTGATTTGCATGGTTTTGTTGATTCAGATTTTGTTGGTGATCTAGATTGCAGAAGGTCCACAAGTGGCTATGTCTTTACTTTGTTTGGAGGAGCAGTTAGTTGGATGAGCAAAAGACAACCTACAGTTGCATTGTCCACTACAGAAGCAGAGTACATGGCTGCGACACATGCTTGCAAGGAGGCAGTGTGGTTAGAGAGATTGTGTTTAGGCATTGGATTTCAGTGTAAACAAGTAAGAATTGGATATGACAGTCAAAGTGCCATTTGTTTGGCTAAAAACCCAATGTATCATGCCCGCACAAAGCACATAGATGTTCAATATCACTTTGTTTGGGAAATGGTTGAAAGTGGTAAAGTCATGTTACAGAAAGTAGACACTGTAGAGAATGTTGCAGATTCTCTTACTAAACCAGTGAGCATAGAAAAATTTAGTTGGTGCAAAGAGGCCATGGGCCTCACTTCTTCTAAAGCTTGATTAATTCAGTTTCCCTTTATGCTCTTTGCAAGGTGTTCGACAAGTGGGTGAATGTTGAGAAAATGTCTCAACCTTGCTTTGTTTTTAATTTATTAAATGGCAATTTGTAATTATCTTGTTTTTTAGTTGTCATGAAAGTTGCTAAATGCAACTATGACAACTTGCAAAGTGGTTTAATTGTCAAATTAGAAAGAGCCATGAAAAAAAGGGGAAGATAAAGGTGAGTTTGGAAAAGGATAAAACAAATATTTTAGTTGAATGTGCACATTACTAAAAAATGGATAAAATCACAAGTTGGAAGAGAGTTTCTTTTCTTTGTGATTTATGACTAAATGGTTTTGGAAACCATTTTTGATTTATGTTTTCTCTCATGCCTATATATTTAGTGCTTGAGTTGAAGAGAAAATAAGTTAAGTTGCAAGTTGTTGAAGCCATGAAGTGGTGCAGTAATTTAGAGGGAGAAGTTGTATTGATGTAACTCATTTGAAGGATTAATACAAGTCTTGGATCTCTTTGGGTGTGGAGATTTTTCCCGCAAGGTTTTCTCCATGTAATTCTTGAGTTATGGTTTGCATCTATTGTAATCTAGTTTCAACATCCGTGAGAAAAAATACCCACGCGAGTTGAGCAAAAAACCCATGATTTTTTTGATCAAAGAAACCCACGAGATTAAAAAAACGTGAATTTCTAAGGTCACACGAACAAAAAAACCCACAAGTTCTTTAAAAGATGCGAATTTCTGAAAAAAAATCCATGCGAAACAAGTAAAAAAAAGATGTGATTTTCTTTTGTAGAATATTTGCGATTTTGCCTCTGTAGAAACTTGCGAATCTTTAGAAATCCTCATGAATTTTCTGTAACTTCAAAAAATTCCACTAAAAAACCCTTCGATTTTTTTTTTCAAAAATTTCTAAAAAATTTCTTCAATTAGGTTCGAGCCTGAGCTCTAATACCATGAAATGATTAATGATATTCATGATTGTGTGTAATTATAAAGGAGAGGAATACTCCTTATAAAGGAAATTTCAAGGCGATGTTTCTAAAATGAAACAATCATTAACTGAAGAAAACTAAACCTAAAAAATTGAAAGATGCTAAAACATACTAAAGCAAACAGAAGTTACTAAGTTAACTAAAAGAAAGCTAACGACTAATAAAGGCTAAGATGACCATTAATATTACATTTAATATTTTAATACCCTCTTTTAGAAATTTACAAGACGATGTTTAAGGGTTTAGGATTTTAATACCCTCTTCGATTTCTTAGATGCATGAATATCATTAATCATTTCATGGTATCAAAGTTAAAAAAAGTCCTTCGATTTTAACAAAATCGGCTCACAAATCTTTGATTTTTATTTTTAAAAAAATCGGCAAAAAAAAAACCACGAATTTTTTATTTGTAAAAAATTCACCAAAGACGATCGAGCCTATGCTTTGATACCATGAAAAGATAATTGATATTAATTATTGCGTGTTTACAAAAGGAGACAAAGACTCCTTATAAAGAAATTTACAAGATGATGTTTCTAAAAAGAAACAATCGTTAACAAAAGCTAACTAAAGCGGAAAACTGAAAGATAATAAAAAAACTAAAGCATAACTAAAAATACTAAAAACTAACTAAAGCTAAGATGACCATTAATATTACATTTAATATTTTAATATTTACTGGACAACAAATTTGATAAATATTGGGTACCATGAACTATTATTGCTTTTGGAGCGAATGTATGAATCATAACTAATATGATATGCTTTTTCTTGGAACAAGGTCCCATGAGGATGATTTTGACCATGATGATGAATGAAAAAGTGATTTGCGTGGGAAGTTTGCACATGGTGAAGCCATGTACCCAAGTATCACCACACATCTCAATTTGAAAATTATGGACCCCAAAGTTATAAATGATCCTCAATTGGCATGAAATAGAGTGATTGGGGGTGTTTATCTTATTTGCAAAAAATGGGGGTAACAAATGGTTTTGTTTAGGAATTGTGACACATACTTGGGGCACAAGAGAGCCTCATCAATCTCTAAAAATTATCGTCTTGAATGAAACATTTTCATGATCCTAGAAGATGCTAGAATGAAATCTTTCCCTAATATTGGGAGATGCTTGAATGAAACCCGATCTTGGAAGACTTGCCATTGCCTGATTGTTGTGAACATTGCAAAACAAGTGAAAAAACAAGTACTTTGTGAATTTTTTCTTTGATTTTTGCATCTCTAATTAAATTCCAAAACTATTTCATTGTATAGCTTGTGAAGGGAGCATTTTGGCACTTCATACAAGGAAAAAAATGGAGCCAAGTTGCAAAAATTATGGCAAAAAGAGCTTAGGAAGCTAGGAACTAGGAAGGAAAAGCATGCTTGGCATTGGAAAGTGAAAGACTTGAATGCATTGGTGGGAAAGTGTATGTTGTAGGCCTTTTAGTGCTTTAACAAAGAGTTTGGAGAAAGTGCATGCAATGTGTGCCTTGGTCTATTTCGGAAGTGGGTAGAGAGATTAAATGAGGGTGTAGGGTGCACCTTTTCTTTTTAGCTCACATTATAGGTAAGGCTCAAAGGCTGAATTGGTGTACCATGTGTGCCGTGCATGCATTCTTTTGTGTGCATTTTAGATGAAGGGTGAAAATGTTGAGTGGGCATAAGAGATGTGCTAGTTGTGCAATACACACTTTTTTTTTGAAAGGGCAATGGGAAAATTGGCCAAGGAAAAGTTAGGGTAGGCACACAAGAGGGTGAGTTTGGGGTGAAGAGCAAGTGCGAATGGCAAGATTGGTTGGCTAGGTAATTAAATGGGAGGCTAGGCAAGTGGAAAGAGCGTAAAGAGTTGGGCCAAGGAGATGGTAAGCTAGAAGGTGTGGTGAACAAATCATGTTTGTCTAGCAAGACATTATAACCTGTGACATTTGCTTGTTAAAAATTCAAGTATATTCCCCATCCATTACATGTGGGATTAATAATCGGGCAATTCAAATTTCTCCATTCTAAAGTTGTGTGGGTGATGATACCCTTGGGTGGCTTGGTATGTGCATCTATGCCATCCTTTGAAGATAGTCTACACTCAACACTTTTATTCGTAAACAATATATCCACACCGTACTAAGCAATTTAGGATAATAACTAACCTTGTGACCTTCTCTCTTCTCTTAAAGCTATTAACTTGCATGTAAGGGCAGCTCATGCTCTTAGACCATGTCTCTTCATTGAGTGCTCATTTTCCATTAAAAACTGTCCTTTTAAAGTTTCAGGCCACCATTGATGGAGAGTGTTTTTTTTAACATTATCTCCATTTTTGTGATTCTAAGTTCTTTTTAGTGCCTAGAGGGAAAAGGATGCTTCACATAGTGTCTTTGGTTGCCAAGATGTTTGCTAGGTCAACTCGTCTCATACATGAAAATAATTTGATTTGATCTGTCATTTGATCAAGATTATATACTTTTAAGACAAATATTACTATTATCCCACATGCATGATGATAAGGAGAATTTTGGCATTTTTATACTAGTGAATTGTATCTTAATTTTGTCTCAAGAATAAGATGGCTTTGGCATCTTGTGCAATTCCTTATACTTCACACCACATTGCCTCTTTAGAATGTTTGGTCTGCTTACTTCAACATTGATTATTTAAATGATGCCACATTCAATGAGGGTTTGAGTTGCGTGGCATATATAATCAAGTATGTACGTGTGTTTGTGGTCTTTTTTGGAAGATTAGCCTCCTTTCTAGAGATCACTTGAGCACTTTCCTCCTCATTTTGCACACTTTGGGTAGAGTTGCCATTTGTTGCCTTATTCAAGACTGTGAGAAGCGCATGTAGTGCCTTTTCAAGGTGAATTTCTCACATGTAGCATAAAAACACAAAAGCGCATAGTCACGACCAAGTTCTCATAAAGGCAAAAGCATACCACACTTTCCTCAAACACATCTGATGCATTCAAAATTAATTGGAGTTGAATTTTCTTCACTTGCATCGAAAGATCCTACATTCCTCCCAAATAAAGACAAAAGGTTGTCAAATCTTATAGATAAGTTATAAATGAGACCTAATGTTACTGTTTGCTCAGACCAGCAAAGCCCTTGAACAAAAATTGGAATATTGGAGAATTTAGGAGCTTGTAACGATCATTCTTGGATCTTGAAATATCTTTTTGCAATCTCAAGAGGCCACAAAGTGATGATCAAACTTGATTCTTCATCAAATATTATATAGCAGGGTAATCTAGGAGGATTTGGGTCACTAACTCTTATCACAAATCTTGAGTGTTGCTCGACAATTCTTGTGGTCTTGTTAGCATGTTCAACATCCTAGTTAGGACTATGTGCCAAACTGCAAATCTGAACTCAATTTCCATGGTATTGTGAGGCTTAACTCGTCTTCAATAGTTGTGATGGCTGAAGTACTAGATGAAACGGTTTGGTTTCAATCAATGCTTCATCTTCCTCCCTCTTTGTATAATAATGTATGCAAATATTCTTTGTAGTTAGAGAGGAGAAAACAAGGCATGACCATCATATATTTGATCTCACAGATATTGTATAGAACTAGATAATACAACCTTGCTGTTCAATTCTACATATTTTGTCAATTGTCTTCTTTGAATTTCTGTTTTAATTGCACACTAGATGTTCTAACCTTTGTTTCTCATAAATTGTTTCCACACATAACCTGATTGAATCCATTTGATTGGGCTGTCCATTGAGTCTTTCCTTTGGGCTCAAGATCAATTGTATTTAAAGCTTATGCACTTCATATTGTTTCCATGTGGTATTGTAGTAGTATTTGAATTTTGCCTCTGTTTATATGTCAACTCATACAAGGTCTGAATATGGGAAGCTAGAGCTTGAGACTCGTGACTCTTCATCATACCTTCCTACACATCTTTAGAGGTGAAACAAATTATCAACAACACCAACTTTAGAGATGTTCTAGAAAATAATAGAGGATGCATTGCAAAGATAGGAGTTATTGGAAGAACGCTATGCATGTGAAAGAGTGGGTATCATTGATCAATTATTGCTACTCTTCAAGTAGGTTTAAAACCCTTCCAATTCACAACGTTTGGTGGTCACATGCAATACAAGGTACAAGTCAATCTAGACATCCCTATCTTTGAAGGCAAAATAGATGTGGATGCCCTAGAAAATTGGCTTTACCTAATTTGTTCATATTACATGGTTAATCATTTTTTTGACCTAGAATGCATTCACTTTTCTGAAGTTTCTTTCCCAATGAAGAAATGGTGGAATAACTATTGCACAACATACAAGGATGACTAAGACACACTTGAAGACACATGGAATGGTTTCGTAATAGTACACGAAGAAACCTATCATCCTATTGGTAAGTATGGTGACCAATACATTGAGTTCTTTCAATTGTGCAAGTCTAGGATCAATCAGCGAAGGAATACACAAATACTTTTCATATTTTAGTTTCCAAACTTGGTATTTAGGTTTAGAGCAAAATCTTGTTTTCCTATATGTCTCTTCAATTGGAGAACCCTACAAATTTGCTTGCAAGTTTGAAGCAAAGGCCAAAGTCAAGACCAAACCAAGGAATGACTCGTAGTGCCATCCATAGGAGACGCAATGATCACCCAATGACCAAAACAAGTAGTGATTGGCAAGTGGTGTTATGTTCACAACTCCAACACAGATTTATGTAGAGTGTTGTGCTCTAAAGACATTCTTTGCTCAAGTTGACGTAGTAGGTAAGGAGATCAAGGAATTTGAGCCTAGGGCCATGGTCGATGCCACAATATCTATACTTCTCTTGTAGACATAGTGGAAGTAGAAAGATTTTTCCATTCTTAATTGTGGATCAATGGTCAACTAGTACAGTTCATTGTTGACAACATAAGTCAAAAGAACTTGGTTTCTCTTGAAACAGTTTGAAGATTGAACTTTCCATTGTCGCCTAACCCACAACTGCACTCCATTGGATGGTATAGTGTAGGATTTGAGAAATGCATCATTCAATAGTTTTACTTGGTCTACAACATCAACCCTTTTCAAGATATAGTCCATATCTTTACTATCAACATGCAATCTATGAAGCAAATCCAAGAAATGCCATAGATGTATGATACTACATATTAGAGGTAGTTCCTAAGTTTTTGCTCATTATCACCAAACAATGTAACAAGCAAGTCACTTCTAGTAAGAAGTTTGTGCTTTGATGTAATATCCCTAATCAGATCTGCCCTAAAATATCTGATTTCTGCCCTAGATTTCTGATTAATTTCTCTGCACTTTTCTGATTTAGTTTGCTGGTCAAGCCCTAGGACAATTCTGATTTTTATTTTCAGAATGATAAACACTTATAGCCATCCAATAAACATATGCCAAACATCCATTGGACCATACCAAACATATAGATAACATCAACTATGATAGCAACCCTGAAGATCAACCATCCAAGTGCCAAACATAGGTCCAATCTATGTCACCATATTCGACCGAATTTCATGTTGAAATTCGAAATTCGTCGAATTTCAAAAAAATGTTTCAAATTCGTCTAAATTCGACCAAATTCGGCAGTCAAACAAGGGCGTTGAAAATTTTCATAAAGCGATTTTTTTTTTAGGGTTTTTTTAAGGGTTTTTTTGTTATATCTCTGACGGCCGACATTTGATATTATTCATCTCTTTCTCGCGCGGCGTTGCAAGTCATTTCGTTTTTCACAGTTCGCGTCTTCAGATCTCGGCGTCGGCTTTAACAGTGGCCGTCACTTGCGTCGGCGTCGGCTTTAACAGTGGCCGTCATTTGCGTCCCCCTGTAGGTTGCGGGCCTGCGGCCATCAACAACGATTTGCTTCAACTTCGGTCTCCACAATCCGCGCCGTTTCTGCAACGAAATCAACAACGTTTTGCTTCAACTTCGGTCTCCACAATCCGCGCGGGTTCCTCTGCAAATAATCCACAATCCGCGCCGTTTCTCAACGAAATCACCCGACCTCGGCCATCGAAAGAGGTAGAACGTAGAAGCTATTTTTTGTTTTTTTTAAATTTAGGGTTTATAATTTTATGCGAATGATTTTTACCTAAGTCACCAATATTATTATTAATTTATTATTAAATTTAGGGTTCCATAATTTAAATTTAGGGTTCCATAACGAATGATTTAATATTTTATTTTGTATTTAATAAATTAATATTATGTTTACAAATTACAGTTTACTTATTAGCAAATAATGTGTCCAAATCATTTTTATTGTAAATGTAAAATACGAAAATGTAAATTATATAAATATATTTATATTATTATAGACTTCAAAGTTTCAGTTATTAAGTTTATTAATATTTAGTATTTTTTTATTAATATTAAAAGCTTCTTAATATTTTAGTATTTTTATTATTTTATATTTTATAGATTTTAGGTACTGAAAATTATATTAATAAAATTATAGATTTCTAGTACTTATTATTTATTAATATTTAGTGTTTTCATTTTATTTTTATATTAATAAAAATATGTTAAATATATTTATGTTTATTAAAATTAAATTTAGTATTTTTTATTTTGTTTTTAGATTTAAAATAAGAAATCTATATATTTTGTCTCAATGTTGTTTGAAATAAAATTGTGGATGTTTTAACGTTTAAATATTAAATATTATTTTGTCATTCAAACATGCAGATTATGTCTCCCAAGAAATCAACTGCGGAAGCATGGAAATATGTCACTCGCAATGGAACTGACCTCAAATGCAACAGGTGTCAGAAACCTTTTATTGGCGGTTTAACAAGGGCAATGGACCATTTACTTGGTATTACAAATGGTGCAGGAGGAGGTGTTACAGCATGTCCTGACGTTACCCCACAAATGAGAGCTGCTTTAGAGAAAGAACAGTCCTCTTCAATTAGAGGAAAGCTGATGAAAACACACAAAAAACAGAGAATTGAAGAGGATATGTCTCAATCTAGATTCTCAACATCTATTATGTCTTCCTCTTCTGGTTTATCCAAACCGGTGAGGGCATCAACAGAGAGTGGAACATTGAAAAGCTTCTGGAAACCAGTAGAGAAACAGGAGGTGGATGATGCTGTAGCTGATTTGTTTTACACAAGTGCTATTCCATTCAATGTTGCAAGAAGTCCACATTTTCGTAATGCTGTTCACAAAATTGCAGAGTTTGGCAAAGGGTACACTCCCCCAGGTTCAGAGACTATCAGGACAACTCTTTTGCAGAGGTCAAAAGATAGAGTGACTGATAAACTAGCTACTATCAAATCCTCTTGGAGGAAAACAGGTTGCACTATATTGAGTGATGGATGGTCAGATATATGTCAAAGGCCATTGATAAATATTTTGGTGGCTTGTCCTGAAGGTGTTGTGTTTTTGAAAGTGATTGATGCCATGAACCACAAGAAAACTTCTGAGTACATTTTTCAAATATTAGAGGAAGCCATTCTTGAAATAGGGGTGGAAAATGTGGTTCAAGTGGTAACTGATAGTGCCGCAAATTGTGTGGGAGCTGGGAAGCTGATTGCAGATAAATACCCACAAATATATTGGAGCCCATGTGCAGCCCATTGTCTTGATTTGTTGCTTCATGACTTGGCTAAATTCCCATGGGTACATGAAGCTATTCACAGAGGAAGAGCAATTGCAAATTTCATAAGGAATCATCGTCTCACATTGAGTCTTTATAGGCGGCATGCATCCAGGGAGTTGTTGAGGCCTTGTGAAACAAGATTTGCTTCATTTTATATCACTTTGAAAAGAGTGGTTGAAGAAAAGGCAGCTTTGAGGTCTGTAATTTGTTCCAATGAATGGGAACACTCAGTGCTTTCTAAAGGTCCTAAGGGGAAGAACGTAGAGCAAATCATTCTGAATAGCAATTTCTGGGAAAGTGCAGCCAAGGTTTTACTCATATGTGAACCAATTGTTGACGTGCTTCGTATGGTTGATGGTGACACTCCTTGCCTTGGCATGCTTTATGAAAGCATGGACCGTTGTAAGGAAACTATTCAAAAAGCACTCAATAATGTAGAAGCAGAATATATGGAGATATGGGAGGTAGTTGATGGCAGATGGAAAATGATGCACACACCTTTACATGCAGCAGCTTGCTTTTTGGAGCCTAAATTGTTTTCTATTGATAGAGAAGGTGACACTGAAATTATGGGAGGGCTTTTAGAAGCTGTTGAAAAGTATGAATCAAATCCATCAATTTCAGCACTAATCAGAAGTCAATTTTGGGTATACAAAAGAGGAGAAGGGATGTTTGGAATGTCAGCAGCCAAATATGACATGACACATGTACCTGCATATACATGGTGGATGACCTATGGAGCACAAACTCCTGAGCTACAAAGGTTTGCTATTCGAGTTTTGAGTCAGGGAGCAAGTTCGTCAGCTTGTGAGAGGAACTGGAGTTGCTTTGACCACATCCATTCCAAAAAGAGGAATAAATTGTTGTCCGGAAAGTTGGGAGATCTTGTCTATGTTCGCAGCAATTTAAAATTGCTCACGAACAAATCAGCAAAGGACTCTTCATCACAACAAATTCGTGAAGACATAGCAGCACTAGATGCAGATGAGCCTGACTTTGCAGATGAAGAATTGAGTACTGATACAGATGATGATGAGCCAAGTGCTCTTGATGACTTGGAGCTTTTTTGAAGTTCTAAAGTCTTTACTGTTATTGTACCTTTTTGACAAAAGAACATCTTCACAATCGTGATTCCACATGTTTCTTATGGTTTATATTTTATAAATGTGTCATCTTTTTGTAATGATTCAAATATATGTATCAATGTTAAACTATTTAGAGAATTGTATGGAGATATTACTTATATTTATAAAAAAAATAAAAAATTTACATGAGTCGAATTTTATTCGAATTTTATACTTTTCGAATTTTTTCCTTGTCGAATTTCATTCGAATTTCAATGTTGTCGAATTCGAATTCGAATTCGAACCTGGTGACTTAGGGTCCAATCAATCTGATTTCTGATTAAAGAAGTCTGCTGCTACAAAACTGAATATTCTGAACTGATTTTACAATGAATTCATGGGCTCAAACATGCCAAACATATGCCCATATTTCTGCTCTACAAATCAGACCTAAACTTATGATTGTACATACCAAATATATGCAAAATAGTTTTCAAATATCAAACCCTAGATGGGCGAATTCCTCCTTGGCAAGTGCTTAGGGTTTGCTGCTCCAAATATGCAAAATCACCCTCCAAAAATGGGTGCTCAAGTCTGCTCCAAAGTGGTGCTACAAATTAGGGCAAAACCCTAATGCAATATGCTCACAAAATGCCACAACAATGCTGCTCGAAATCTGATCTTGCAATCTGATTATGCAATGATGCTCCAAACCTCTGAATGTCTCCAATGAAGTGCAATTAGAACTCCGTTATGAGTTCTCTAGAAAATGAGCTAGGGTTGTCAAATTTTGAACCAGAAATGAGAGCAAACAGAAAAATTCAAAACATGAACAAATACACAGTATTTATCCTGTGAAAACCCTCCAACTTGAGGGAGAAAAACCCAGCCACAAAAGTATCTCTTGTATATTAGAATGAAACAGCAGCAATCAGCTTACAACATGACCCACTGAATAATAGCACCTCTCTTAGATGCATACATACAGAAAACCTCTGATTTCTCCTAGATATCAATCTGCTCTTTAAAGGATAATGACCTGCTGTGAATAATCAAACTTCTTTTTGAAGAGGTGACTTGATTTTATAGGCAAAATAAGTTCACCAAACAAGTCGACATCTCCTCCTAAATGTAGGCAGATAACAGATACACATGCAGCCACAAGAAGACACACAAGGTGGCATTTCATTTTCTTATTTAAGGAGGAGTTACGAATGTAGTTCATGAGTCTATTTAAGGAATACAAACAGAGATTCTCATGCATATCAGCATGCAGATTCTCCTGCATGTTAGTTACACCTTGCATGTAGACTATCTTGAATGAGACAAATTATGAGGTTGGCCAGCTGACATAGCAGATTATTTGAGGAAGATTCTTCTGACACAAGAAGATAACTCCTGCTGCTACCAAAACATTAACAAGGATTTCGTCCAACTCACCACAGTCACAAGGGTTTTCGTCCTTGGAATGAAGCCCAACCAAAGTTGCAGCCAAAGAGAAGAATCTCCAAAATAAATAAGATATGAATGGATGCCCAAATGACTCAAATGTTCATATATTTATAGCCACCTTTCCCCTCCAAATCTAGCCGACCTCCTCAAAGCAAAATATTTATTTTATTTGCTTTTTTTTTTCTCCTCCAATCTTGGCCGATCTCAATAAAGTATTCTTATTTTATTTTATTATTTATTTATTTATTTATTTTTTAATTATATTATTTATATTTTAATATTATATAATATATATACTAGTGTTTAAAAACACTATTAAAATAGGGAGGATTTAGGGCAGGAAAAAGGGGACATTACATTTGAATGGTAAGATTTGAATGCAAGTATTCCCTTGCAGCATCATCATCCCAAAGTTAGTGCAAGTTGGTAGAATTCAAGGATATCTTTTAGCCACCAGAGTTAGTGCCTTTATATTTTTTAGGAAGGCATATTATTGATTTGATTGTAGACTACCTCTACCTAGTGCATCTTTATATTGTAGAGCATTTTTTGAGAATGAAGAGATCAAGTGATAGATTCATGAACTTGTGGATAAAGGACAAATCAGGCCTAGCTCATTGCCTTGTGAGAACGCAATTGTGCTTGACAAAAGAAAGATGACAAATAAAGGTATTGCATTGATCAGAGAGTTCTCAAGTTCTCAACTATTGAGTTTTTTAGGTCAGTTTGGAACTTCTGCATAGGTTCAATGCAAATGTGCAAGTAGTTCAAGTTATTTCTATTTTGTAATTCACTTAAGTGATAAAGTGAAAATCTTTTATTTAGTTAATTAAGTCTAATAAAGTGTGGATAAGCACTAATGATTTAGACTTATCTTCCAAGTCATCTCTTGCGTGAGATAAGGTTGCTTTCTTTTTGTGAGATGAGAATGCTATTTTTGGAAGATAAGATTTTTAGCTGAATACTATAAAGATAGATGTAAGATAAAAATATAATAACTTAGTACAGTGTAAAAATTCCATGCAATTATTAGTTTGACAGTTGTGGAGGTTTCCTTGTAAGCTTTCGAAGGAATGCAAAGCAGATTTCAAGGTGTGAATTGTTTGCATACTTGTGTTCATTTACGCAATTTAATTTTCAATGATTTGTATGATTAATTCAATATTTTCAAAGCATCACGTAATTAGTCATCATGATTGGAATTTCAATATTGACAAGATCCTTGTGAAGAATTGCTACACTCTTCTAATGATCAAGGACTTGTTGGAGCAGCTTTGCTGTGCAAAGTTCTACCAAAAATCGATCTTAACTCTAGGTATCATTAGATTTCTAGTGAACCTACAAACATTTGTAAGGAAAACTTCAAGGCAATAGAAGATTTGTTTGAATGGTTAGCCATGCCTTTCAATTTAACCAACACTCTAGCTACATTCATGTAGATGATGAATGACATCCTTAGTTCATTCACCAATTTCTTTGTTGTAGTCTACCTTGACAACATCCTAATCTTTAGCAAAACTTACAATGGACATATGTGCCATATAGAGCAAGTGCTTGACACTTTGCGGAAACATAAGCTATATGTAAATATGAAGAAATGTTCATTTGCTAAGTGGGAGATAAAGTATTTGGGAAACACAGTAGATGTGTAGGGAGTGCATGCGGACTTGGCCAAGATTCTCATAGAATGGAGATATAGGATCCAGGAATGGCTACAATCAAAAAATCTCATAGAGCTCTATAGCTTCTTGTGATTGGCAAATTTCAATAAGAGATTTGCACTTGGTTTTTCTCATGTGATTTGGTTGTTGAACTGAGTTACCAAAGGTGTTGCCAAAGCAAAATTCATTTGGTCAATTGCACAATATTTCAAGCATTCAAAGAGTTGAAATTCAGATTTTGTTTCTTGCACCGATTCTTGTGCTTTTGAATCTTCAACAACCATTTGAGATTTAGATTGATGCATCACAATATGTAGTTGGAGCAGTCCTCACTCAACATGGTCATTGAATTACATACCATAGTGAGACATTTCCTACACTAGTAAGGAACTACCCAACATGTGATTATGAGCTTTATGCTATTGTTCAGGCATTTAAGCATTATGTCTTGGACAAGGAGACTCTGATCCACATAGATCACAAGCCACTTTAGTTCTTATAGACTTTGCACAAGCTACAACAAGAGCAACATCAACAATGGTATTCTTGTCTTCATCAACTCCATTTGAGAATCAAGCATAAGAATGTAAGTGCAAATCTAGTTCATATCATTTGAGCCATCTATTAGTTCAAGCTCTCCTTTCTATTCTTGATGCAGGTGGACATGAAGTCAATGCATGGTGATAATTATGTCCCCTTGATAAGGATTTTACATATATAGAAGTTGCTTTGTGGTAATTCAGTTCTAGATTTTTACCTGCAAGATGAACTCCTATACCACCTTGAGTGCTTGTGCATTCTACATGAGGTAGAGAGACACAAGCTAGTTTGGGAGGTGCATTTCAACAAGACTATGGGACACTTTGGAGTTGAAGTGACTCTTGTGGTGTTGCAAAAGTATTTCATTTGGTCACACCTTATGTCAGATGTAGCCAACATCAAGTGTTGCATAGCATGTGTGATTGCCAAATTAGTTAATAAGAAGCAAAGTTGTGCACACCTTTACCGATTCCAAAGAGATCGTGGGAATCGATTTCTATGGACTTCCTCTTAGGCTACCCTACCATCAAACATGGTTATGATTCTCTTTTTGTATTAGTTGATAGATTCTCAAAGACGACAATTTTGATTCCTTGCAAGAAATTGATCTCAACTCTAGAAAAAACCCAATTGTATTTTTGGTATGCCTATATCCACTTTGGAATTGTAGAGACTATCTTTTCAAATAGAGAGCACTATCTAGAAATTGCTTTGTTCTATGCTAGACACTGTTGATGTTATTGCAGCTTTGGGCTTCATACTTCCTTATTTATTTGTGATTATTTAATGGCAACATATCTCTAAGATGGCCAACCTCCTTTGTAATTATTATTTATTATTTGTATTTTTCTTTTGGTGGCCGACCTTCTCCTTGAAGAGGTGCAACCTCTCTTGCAAAATGTATATATAGAAGTTCATTCTTCCTCATTCTATCATCAAGCAAGTTCGATCTCCTTCTCCATTAAGTGTGAGTTCTTCAAGAAGAGTAGTGTGAATTCATATAGGAGCAGATTGTTAAGTCTCTTAAATGCAGATTAAAAGAGCAGACTATTAGTTTGTCTTACAGCCATTGCTGGTGCTGATTATTGGCCTTGTGTGTGGCCTCATTGTAAAGTGACTTGTTGCCATTGCTTATATATATAAAAGATATATTTGTTGTTGGGTTTTTCTCCCTCAAGAGGAGGGTTTTCCCAGGGTATTTGCTGTGTTATTGTGTCTGATTTTCAATTAATTTTCTGTGCATTAAATCTGATCATAAAACTAACATGGTATCAGAGTGGGTTTGAAGAAGATCTTGATCAAATTGTTATTACAACGATACTCTTTACTCTCTTTCTCATCGTTGTTTACTTCTATCTTTTCGTCAAGATGGTGATCTGTCTTAAGCTTGAGAATAGACTTGAGGGAGCATCTAATTTCACATCTTGGAGATTTAGAATTATGCTCACCTTGGAAGAAAGTGAATTGGTCGAGTTTGTGGAGATTAAAGTCCCCGAACCTACTGATGAGGAAGAGAAGGTATAGTGGAAGAAGAAAGATATCAAGGCGAAGAAGATGTTAGTTGATTCCGTGAAGGATCATATCGTTCCTATTGTCTCCAAGTTGAAGACGGCAAGAGAGATGTTTAAAACTTTGGAGGAGATGTATGAAATCAACAACACAAGTCGGGTACTTGCATTAAAGCAACAACTTCATCATGTTAAGATGGCAGAAGGAGAATCTGTCATCGCTTACTTCATGAAGATTTCTAAATTGAGAGATCAACTCTCTTCTATTGGTCATTTTGTTGATGTCAAGGATTTGACCATGTTGGCTCTTAATGGTCTTCCTTCATCTTGGGAGTCTTACATTCAAGGAATCAGCGCGAGATCGAAACTTCCCAAGTTTGATCGTTTGAGGGCGGATTGTATTCAAGAGGAGTCTAGGTTGGCTATGAGAGGTATTGGTCGAAGCTCTACAAATGAAGACATTCATGTTCTTTCCGCTCAATCCTCGAAGAAGGAAAGAAAGGATATTTCAAGAGGAATAGAGATAAAGGAGTTGATGGTGCTCTTGCATTCAAGAAGAAGTGGGACCTCTCTAAAGTCCAATGTTTTTGTTGTGACAAGTTTGGTCACTATGCAAAGGATTGCCCAACCAGGCCTAATCAACATGCTTCATTTGCGGATGTGGATGAGATCTCTTCTCAGAAGGATTCTAGGGAATTTCTATTCTAAGTCATGGGCTTGTGTTCAAACTGTGAAGGTTGTGTGCTGATCTGTGCGCAAAAGCAACATATCTTACTACGTCCAGTATTTGCATTCATCAGAATATTTAAAGGGATAAGTATTCTTTGTTTTCTGAGTTATATCATTTATTTGGATATTGTAATTAGTAAAGAAAAATCGTAGTTTCTCTTGAATTGTAATCTTTGGAATGAGATCCTTTGGAGACACCCCTTTTTATATTTATTCATTGTAAGATGTTCATGCTTCTTGTGAAATTTTTTTGAGTGTGACTTAGAGATGAAAAGAGAATTGCAATTTCGATGGTGATTAGTTGGTCACATCGATATCATTCTCTAATGCATGGACTGTGTTAGAGCCTTGACTCTTGGAGAGGGTTGGTTCTACATGCTAATTGCATTATGCATGCAAGAAATTTGTAGTTGTGCAGATTGTCTTTTGTTGTGCTGAGTTTAGCACTCTCGAGAGGAGTAAAAGATGGAAGAAAGAGTTATATTTGAATTCAATTAAAGATAAGTTCTTTATCCCTTCATTATGATCTTTTGATATATTTCTCTTATAGGTTGATTCATTTATGTTTTAATATTGCTCATAAATTATTATGTATTTATGCTATAACTTGAGATAGTAAACCTTGTATGATTCTAGCCTTGATATTTCTTTGGATAATTATAAACTGTTAGTAATCTCTCTCTAAAATGCTTTCAGGACATTTCTAGGAGCAAGAAGGTGATGAGAGATTGCTTAGTGATGAAAAGCTTGAGGCATCTTGTGAGGAAGTCATGCCGACCAAAGAAATGATCAAACATGAAGTCACAACTTGCAGCCATGAGACTGAATTGGTGGCTAGGGGGAGTTCACTTCCAGAAGTCTTCTTTGCAATCTCTGAAGTAGGGATCAAGAGGGAGTTTTGTGCCTCATTGAGAAGAATCATTGAGAAGAAGTGAAGGTTGCAGTGTTGCAAGGCCAAGTGTTAAATTCTTGAAAGACCTCTTCAGCTGCTGAGATCAGAATTGCACAACAGTCATCTGGATTTGATATTGGTAGCTCCACAAACCTATTCAGAATAGAGTAATCTACTATGAGGTCGAGGAGGTCTACCTTGAACTCTCTACTATACCAAAGGTGTGCACTGAGGCAAGTGTTGCAAGAAATCTTGGACGAAGAAGTCAGAAGGTTGATGCAAGTGTTTGAAGATTCAGAGGGAGCCTACTGAACCTGAAGAAGATGGTAATCTAGTTGATCTTGGTTCTTTATGTTGATTTATGGAAACCAATTTTCAGAAGCTTAAGGAGGCTGCAACTAGTTTAGATCTGGTGGATCCTACTATGTACAGTCAGTTGTTTGGATTGTTGATGTATCTAGACTAGACCAGATTATAGTAAGTGCATTTTGTCAAGTTCATGTGTGAACCAAGGAAAATACTTCTAGTTGCAGCAAAGCATATCCTGAGATAGTTGTGTGGCACAGTTGTATATGGGTTGAGATATTCTTCAGATGTGGATTTGAAGTTGCATGGCTATACTGATTCTGATTGGGCAGGGTGTGTTACTGATCAGAAGAGCACCTCTGGATGTTGCTCCAGCTTGGGGTCTGCTATGATTTCCTGGTGTAGCAGGAAGCAATCATTTGTAGCATTGAGTACAGTAGAGGCGGAGTATATTGCAACTTGTATGGCAGCTTGGGAAGCAGTGCGGCTTCATAAGCTCCTTGCAAGATTATTTGGACAATCAATGGAGCCTATTATCATTCATTGTGATAACTAGAGTTGTGTGAAGCCTTCTGTCAATCCCGTGTTTCATGACATAACTAATCATGTTGAGATCAAATACCACTTTATCAAAGATATGGTATTGAGGAAAGCTATACAGTTGAGGTATATCAGCACTGATGAGCAAACGACAGACATTCTCACCAAGCCTCTCTCCAGGATAAAGTTTGTTGACTTTCGAGATAAGCTTGGTATGGTGGAGAATACAGCCTTAACTGAGAAGGAGTCTTAGTATCAGTGATCTTCATTAATGAGTTCTTCTCTGTGAGAGAAGTTCAAGGTGAAATCCCTTGATTAATGAGTTCTTCTCTGTGAGAGAAGTTCGAGGTGAAATCCCTTGATTAAGGAGTTCTTCTCTATAAGAGAAGTTCGAGGTGAAATCCTTTGATTCCACCCTCTGGGAGAGCCATGGTGGATGTCATGTATGTGACTCCATGACAGCATCACGTGAGAGAGTCCGTGATGATTTTTCTTGTACTTGTGTTTCACCCTCTGGGGGAGCCATTGTGAATGTCACGATGAGGTGACAACATCACGTTGAGTGATGGGCACTTGTACATACCATCTATGGGAGTAGCCATGGTGGTTGATATCACGATGAGGTGATATCATTTCATTTCCACATATGGTTGTAGCCATTGTGGTAGACTTCACGATGAGGTGATGTGTCTTGTGCAACAGGAAGTATTCCTCCCTAGCTGAGAGGGAGTGTTGATGTTATTGCAGCTTCGGGCTTCATACTTCCTTATTTATTTGTGATTATTTAATGGCAACATATCTCTAAGATGGCCGACCTCCTTTGTAATTATTATTTATTATTTGTAATTATATTTTTCTTTTGGTGGCCGAGCTTCTCCTTGAAGAGGTGCGACCTCTCTTGCAAAATGTATATATAGAAGTTCATTCTTCCTCATTCTATCATCAAGCAAGTTCGATCTCCTTCTCCATTAAGTGTGAGTTCTTCAAGAAGAGTAGTGCGAATTCATATAGGAGCAGATTGTTAAGTCTCTTAAGTGCAGATTAAAAGAGCAGACTATTAGTTTGTCTTACAGCCATTGCTGGTGCTGATTATTGGCCTTGTGTGTGGCCTCATTGTAAAGTGACTTGTTGCCATTGCTTATATATATAAGAGATATATTTGTCGTTGGGTTTTTCTCCCTCAAGAGGAGGGTTTTCCCAGGGTATCTGCTGTGTTATTGTGTCTGATTTTCAATTAATTTTCTGTGCATTAAATCTGATCATAAAACTAACAGACACAAAGTTGAACAAGTCAGTGCATTCCATTCCTTGAGTGATAGATAGATGATGAAAGTAGTAAACATGATGATAGTACTTCTTCTCAAGGTGTACAATTGGAAGAAACATCTTACTTGGGATGAAAGCCTATCTTTCATTCAACATAGCTGCAATAGAGATATGTACAACTCTACCACACACATTCCTTTTTGAGTTTTCTTGGGTTTCCAACCTCTGTCACTTATCGATGTAGCTTAGTCTATTTTTCCATCAACAACTCCTTAAGCTCAAAAGGAACTTGATAGAGATGTTCAATTCAATGAACACATTTAATACACTTAACAATAGGCTAATGCAAAGTATAAGTAGCTCAATAACAAGCATCAGGTATTGTGCATCTTTTTGGGTGGGGATCAAGTCTAGCTACACTTGTAGAATGAAAGACTAACATGACTTCACTGCAAGAATCACCTACTTTGGTTTGAGCTTCACACCATCATCTAGCAAGTAAGAGACAACACTTTTAAGATTAATCTGCCTTCTTACAATGGGTTGCATCTAGTCTTCAACATAGAGTTCTTGAGCCATTACTTTCCCCACCTCTATTGGATACATTAGATGTTGCAAAGGTATTTTGGCAATGGAGATCAATCTAGAATATAGTGTTCCTGCATAATTGGATCAAGTGTCAAATGAACACGACAACAAGAGATCACTTTCTTCCAAATCGTCAAAGCCGGTTAAGTGCTTTTCTAGGGAAAATGGTTTGTAGAGGTGCAGCTTGCCAATTTGTTTCCACATCTTTTGCCACAACTACAAGCAATGGGGACCATTGCTCTTCAAGAAGGGACAACTCATCTAGGAGGATATGGGCCATTAGATCTTACTGCAAATCCTAGGTGTTGCTTGACAACCCTTGCAGTCTCATTAACATGTTCAACATCCTAGTCAAAACCCACATACCAATCTGTGGTCCAGCAAGGCCTGACTCATCTTTCGTAGT
Organism: Sequoia sempervirens; assembly: GCA_007258455.2. NCBI lineage: Eukaryota > Viridiplantae > Streptophyta > Pinopsida > Cupressales > Cupressaceae > Sequoia > Sequoia sempervirens. Next base: position 805,168,017 of record VDFB02271358.1, read on the forward strand.
TATGCTGATTGAAGCAAGAGATGAAATGGTTTGGTTCCAATCAACATTTCATCTTCTTGCCCTTATAATATTGTACACTACTATTCTTTGTAGGTAGAGAGGAGAAAACAAGGCATAGCCATCATACACCTGTTCTCACAGATATTGTATAGAACTAGCATTATACATCCTTGCTATGCCTTGTTTTCTCCTCTCAAGCATTTTATTTGGGATATGGAGGATCCACGAGCATTGTTTCTTTTTGGGTAATTCAAGTGAGGGGTAAGGGCCCTCTTCTATTCTATTAATAAAATGATAGAAAATACATGAAGTTTTTGATTTGACAATAGGCATGATGAAAACATAACATTCTTTCTGTGTCAAAATGGCTGTAAAACAAGCAAGTGGGACATCCTAAGAAAAAATGGCTTAGATATCAAGCCATGAGGACAGACCAAAATAGCCAAGAGAAAAAACCAGCGAAAATGTGACAGAGGGAATACAAAAAGGAGCTTTATACGAGCCATAGAGAGCATAGCTGTTCATAGATTATTAGATGCTGTTAGTATTGATAAAGGTAGAACCATAGGTTCCATCCTCCTTTTTCACGAACCCTGCCCTTCGCTGTAGAATCTTAGTAGTCTGAACTGCCTTTGCCACGTTAAAGCTTTCCTTGTGAGGGGAGCTCTTCTCAGGTTCACAGAGCGCCAGTACATCCATTGTTGGGGTGTAAAAACCAACCAAACCTTTTAGAAAACCCTGAATATTTGCAATTTCATTAACGAGCGCTACTAGTCTGGATTCAATGCCATGAACAGTGATTCAATGTCTTTGTTGACTTTGTGTCTAACAGCTCCTTTGATAAAATCCATTGAGAGATGTCAACATTGCTGGGATCATAGAGAGGAGATAGATAGTGAATGATAATTTTGTGTTGCAGGGAAATGTGAAGCGATTGGCAGAAGGTAACTTAAGACAGGAACCATCTTGAACAAATCCAAATGTGTGGGAAGTACTCTTGCAGCCTGAGGGCATTGAGTGTTGATGAAGTGAGGGATGTAAAGTGGAATGATTATAGCAATGCCCAGATATTATGTATTATTAATCCCAAATCTTGTCAAGACTAGGCCAATGGTTGATGTTGTTACTAATGATTAGTTCATTATTATAATTGATCCCATGATCTGATAAGAAGTTTGCCACCTTATTTCCTTTACAATAGCAATGCGTGACAGAGAAGGATGATAAGGTATCCAATATTCCCCAAGCTTCGTTTAAAATATTATTTATTCTCCAATTAGTTGAATATCTTTTTCATATAACATAGAATGATTGCCATAGATTGCCCTCAATCATTATTGTGTCAATGTTGCAAGATTTAACCAGTAGGAGACTGAGCAGGAAATATTTTGCTTTTGCTTTGTTGTTTGTACCTGGCTGTAGCTTCTTGGAGGCAGCTTTGATCATATTACTTTGAGAATCCTTGATTACACATCCAGCACTTGATGACCCTGGATTTCCCTGTGAGGCACCAACGAAATTCAATTTGAATTCACCATTGGGTGGTGGAATTCATTTGATTAGAGTTCTGTAGGAAGAGGAATGGTTGAACCCATGAATCCCATGAACGGGGGAATCCACTAGCATTGATGACTATGCCATGCACCCATAATTCTCATGGATATTCAATCCCAAGCTTATGTTGCTATTGTTGATAAATGGCATTTCTAGGCTGGTGCTCTTATTCCTGGTTTCCTTGTTAAAGGTTGCATTAGGTTTTGATCCATACCCTTGTTGATAAGCATTGATCATTTCATGATTTTGTACTAGACAACTTCAATGTATGTTGTGAGTTCACACCTCGATGGTGGCATTGTCTTGTCCATTGGAGGTCACAATTTTCTAGAACTGGCTGTACTTTGTGTTGATAGTCCTGCTTACTAGTTCTTATGCAGCATGGTCCCTTGTGTGTGGGGATATATATTTATTAGGGAATTCTTGCACGATCTTTGCTTTGATTTGCCTTTTGTTCCTCTAGCTTGTAAGTTTGAACAACAGGGTATAGGTTTTTCTATTGGTAGAGACCTTACAAGTTTAGCGCTTGAGTTTAAGTATAGGATTGGACAGGCAGAAGCTTTGACTGAGGCTAAATAGCTGGAAGGGATGGGAGGGTGTGATTAAACCAAATACTTACATGGTTTCAATGAATGCTATGTCTGCTAGCCGAGAACTTCTTTTCATTTTCTTTTACAAAACTGTACTGATGTAAAAGCCCCCAAATTCCTCAAGGATTGGAATAGTTTTTATTACAGGTGGTTTAGGCTGCCAACAATAGATCTACTGAGAACAGAATTGTGACTATTAGAAATAATCTTTTATGGCATAGCTTCACTTAGAGTTGAAGAGTCCTCACAGTTGTAGCCTTCCCTGCACTGCTGAATTTTGCTGCTAAAATCACTGCTCTCATACCCCTTGTATTGATTTTAGTATAAACTAATAGTAAAAGGAAAAGATTCCAATAGCCATAATCATTCTAATCTAGTATTGAATAAACTATCAAACATTCAGAATAATAACAGTGATCTGGTCCAAGAGTGAACAGCATTTAGAATAGTAAAAGTAATTCAATCCATTTCAAACACAAACAGATATTCATAAATTGTAATAATGCAAATCTGATAGTGCCCAGATGGAGATATCAATTGACAGAAGTATTAGAGCAGAGCCACTTTGACAGGGCACCTTCAAGAAGCAAAAATGTAAAGAATGAACAAGTGAATCCCACACTTGATGCTGTATAATGGACTAACTGAAGAGCAGACAGGAAATACTGAGAGGGAGGGGGTGGGCTGAATCAGTATTTCAGACTTATAAAAATTTAAACCAGATAAAACACATAAATCAGAAATCAGAACATTGAAAGCATCATAAACACCATATGCAAGCATGAACACCATATTTCACGTGGAAAACCCTTTCGGGTAAAAAACCATGGCAAGATATTCTTTTTATTATCAAACAACGGGCACAAACCCAGATTACATTTAGTGAACACTAACTCACCGAGAGCACCAATTCTCCTCTCCTTCAAAGCACCAATTCCAAAAACACCGAAGCACCAACTCCAGTGGCTGAAGCACCAACTCCAGACTTCTAAAACACAAACTTCTGTAACCAAGAACACTGAATTTTGAATGTTGCCTTCACTTGAATAGTGAGGCTCAAACTTGTATGAACACTGTCCAAAGCTCAGGTATATGCAGCAGTTGATTCAGCAACTTTAGCTTCTCAATACAAAACACCTACAAACATATAAACTTTTGATACAAAGGCTGATCAATGCTTCAAATCAAAGACAGAAACACTCAACACACAGCATGACCATTTGAGAAATCAAAAACCGTCTTCATGTCTTCCAGCCAACATCATGCACAAGATAAACCTCAGATAATCTCCAAAATCAAGGTAGCAGCTAAGACTGTTTTAATAGA